>LR738709.1:18768695-18803295 GCA_902687465.1 Secale cereale
CAAGCCCCGAGGGAGGTGATGCCGGGGTCAGGGCTGACTTCTGTGTAAAATTATTAGTCATGTAGGATAAACGCAATCAATATTAGTCACACCCCACTAATGGAAAGCACAAAAACTTATTCTTATTTCTTAGCATAAACTAAGCATGATTCGTTAAACATTGCATTACATTAAATGAAGGACGGGAGCCGCGGCTGGATCGGAGCTCCCTCCCTAGGCCGAAGCCACTAGTGCGCTGGGGCAGGCGGAATCGCCTGTGTGGTCGCCGTCGGAGTCGCCCTCCATACTGTCCGTACACTACTCAAGTGCATACCTCATTTGTATCATTTAACAAACTTTTGACTTTCCTATTATTGTTTTGTTGATGGATGGCAAAATTATACCCCCACGAATAAATTATCACCATTTTGTTGATGATTCTAACCCGTTGAATTATAACTCTCTCCAACCAAAGACATGGATAGGTGGACGACTTTGTGCAGCCGCCGTAGAGCTGCTCGAATCTACGTCAAACATGCCAAGAAAGGAGATGGCTTGACCGCCGGAGACGTCCTTCTCTGTTGCACAGTCGGGCGTGCACTATTCACAAATAGCCTTGTTTTTGGCAAGCATCATTTCTATGCAAACATTGTTTACATTCAAGTGAATTCGTTCGATTTGCAACCGTATACCATTATATGAAGGTAGCTGCAGTTAGGAGAGACGGTCCATTAGGAGTACGAATTATATATGTTTAGAAGAATGTGATATATGTTAGATAGTATGATCTTCCAGACTAGTATGTGTTTTGAATGGTATTTACTGTTTAGAACAGAGGATATGTTCTTTTGAAGAGTATTTGGTTGCCATTGTTTTGATGCTACACTGTGTTGGTGCTCTTTTGTCTTGTCAATTGCTCATCGCCTGGAATTGCAATGTTACTGACGATTTGATGGCTGGGAACGTTGATGGCCAAAAAGGGCTGGAAAGTTGCACGGTTTTAATGTGTCTAATATATATCCATTTTTTCGCCAGTTCTATTTTCTAGCAGGAGCTTGAGCCACAGTTCATTGGTTTGGAACTGCTATTTTCCTTTATGTGTATCTTCTGACCCAAGGTTTGTTCATTCCCTTTTTGATGTCTTTCCATATTTCTATATTTCATTTTATGTAAAAAAGAAAATAAGCAAGATCATATTAGAGAATTTCTGCATTGGAAACCTATACACAATGTCCCTCCTCGACCCCCCCCCCCTCCCACACACACACATGCAGGTCTGATAAAAATGTGGACATTGTAAGATCAGATAGATTGTATTGTCTGAGACCACCATGTTTTTCTTCATGCATGTCTTATTTCATAGAAAATTATTCAGCTCCTCATGGAAACACATGGAGTCAAACCTAGAATTTGTAACAAAGATAGAGGGTTGCACGGGAGTCACCAACGAGGCGGATGGGGGAATAAGTACAAATATGTCGACACTTAGCAAATAATCAAATAATAGTAGTGTTCAACCGCTATATAATTGCCACGTTGCAATGGACGGGCAATTACCTAGTCTACTTAAAAAGAACGTAAGGTTCTGTCATCCGCGTCAACCTTCGTCCAACATTTCGTCGTCCTTCTGGTATTTTATTGACTTATCAAATAAAATAAAATTTTCTTTGGCATCACTTCTCTCCTACTTAAAAATAATGTAAGATTATGTGGTCCACCTCATCCTTCGTGCAACATTCCGCCTTCCTTCTGGTTTTATATTGGCTTACCAAATAAAATTATGCTTTCTTTGGAAAGACAATAAGTTATTACCAAATAAAATTATGCTTTCTTCGGCAAGACAATAAGTTATTACCAAATAAAATCCAAAAACTTATTAAGGTAGCTAGCTAAATTACGGGTATGCATATGTGATGACCCACAAGTGTAGGTGATCTATCGTAGTCCTTTCGATAAGTAAGAGTGTCGAACCCACCGAGGAGCAGAAAGAAATGATAGGTAGTTTTCAGTAAGGTATTTTCTGCAAGCAATGAAATTTTAGGTAACAGATAGTTTTGTGATAAGATAATTGGTTGCAAGTGACAAACGGTAAAAGTAAATAGGTGCAGCAAGATGGCCCAATCCTTTTTGTAGCAAAGGACAGGCCTGGACAAACTCTTATGCAAGGTAAAGCGCTCCCGAGGACATATGGGAATTATCGTCAAGCTAGTTTTCATCACGATCGTTTGATTCGCGTTCGGTACTTTGATAATTTGGTATGTGGGTGGACCAGTGCTTGGGTGCTGCTCTTACTTGGACAAGCCTCCCACTTATGATTGACCTCTAATGCAAGCATCTGGAACTAGAAAAGAAGTATTAAGTAAACCTAACCATAGCCTGAAACATATGGATCAAATCAGCCCCTTACGAAGCAACGCATAAACTAGGGTTTAAGCTTCTGTCACTCTAGCAACCCATCATCTACTTATTACTTCTCAATGCGTTCCTCTAGGCCCAATAATGGTGAAGTGTCATGTAGTCGACGTTCACGTGACACCACTAGAGGAGAGACAACATACATCTCATCAAAATATCGAACAAATACCAAACTCACATGACTACTAATAGCAAGGCTTCTCCCATGTCCTCAGGAACAAAAGTAACTACTCACAAGACATAAAATTGTTCATAATGGATCTGAACATATGATCTTCCACCAAATAAACCAACTTGCATCAACTACAAGGAGTAATCAACACTACGAGCAACACACAGGTACCAATCTGAGGTTTGGGTACAAAGATTGGATACAAGAGATGAACTAGGGTTTGAGAGCAGATGGTGCTGGTGAAGATGTTGATGAAGATAGCCCTCCCCAAGATGGGAGAGTTGTTTGGTCATGATGGCGGTGACGATTTCCCCCTCCTTGAGGGAAGTATCCCCGATAGAACAGCTCTGCCGGAGCCCTAGATTGGTTTCCGCATCGGTTCCGCCTCGAGACGGCGGCGTCTGGTCCCGAAAGCCTCCTTATGATTATTTTTCAGGTCAAAACGCTTCATATAGGAGAAGATGGGCACCGTGGGCCTGTCGGCTGGCCCTCGAGGCAGGGGGCGCGCCTTGGGAAGGGGGGCGCGCCCCCCTCCCTCGAGGCTAGCCGGTGGCCCCTCTCGTGGGTTTCTTTCGCCAGATATTTTTTATATTTTCCGACACGATGTTCTGTGGAGTTTCAGAGCTTTTGGAGTTGTGCAGAATATGTTTCCATGGTTTGCTCCTTTTCCAGCCCAGAATTCCAGCTGCCGGCATTCTTCTTCTGCATGTAACCATTGCAAAAGAAGAGAGAAAAGGCATACGTATTGTGACAAACATGTATAAACAGCCCATAATGCAATAAATATCAACTTATAAGCATGATGCAAAATGGACGTATCAACTCCCCAAAGCATAGACCTTGCTTGTCCTCAAGCGAAAGCCGATATCGAAAAATATGTACACATGTTTAGAGATAGAGGTGTCGATAAAAACAAAATACGGACATGAGGGCATAATGATCATTCTCATAACAACAACTTATATAAATATAGTCATATGGTTCTTATGCTAAAGTAACAATTCATCCACAATATCAAGTATGCATCATAAACTTCATTGGAAACTAACAAACTTTCGTCTCGGTCACTGAAACAATTGCAATTTATCGTAACATCGGAAAGAGTCAATATAAGAGCTTTTCAGCAAGCCTACATGCTCAACTATCATATAGTCTTTCACAATTGCTCACACTCACGCAATACTTATGTTTATGGAGTTTTAATCGGACACATAGGAAGATAGGGGCTTATGGTGTTACCTCCCAACCGTTTACCTCAAGGGTAATGTCAACAGTAATAGATCATGAAAACTTACATCCAAGTGGGTATATATGTCAGGATCTTTCCAACACAATGTGCTTGCCAAAGGATAAAATATAAAGAGGAAAGGTGGATTTCACCTTGACACTTATAAGACAAGAATAGAAGATAGGCCCTTCGCAGAGGGAAGCAGAGGTTGTCATGTGTTTTTATGGTTGGATGCACAAAGTCTTAGCATATAAGAACTTCTCTTTAGATTGCCACTTGTGATAAGGACCTTTATTAAGCAGCCCGTCGCTTTTATTACTTCCATATCACAAGATCGTATAAAGCTAATTTCTCCCACACTAATAAATCATACATATTTTAGCGGATTTGCAACATGACAACTTACTTGGAATGATCTTTCTCAATCCATAGGTATGTATGGTGGACTCTCATGGAAAAACTGGGTTTAAGGATATATGGAAACACAAGTAGTATCTCTACTTAGTGCGAGGACTTTTGGCTAGCATGAGGGGGAAAGGCAAGCTCAACATGTTGGATGATCCATGACAATATACTTTATTTCGGATATAAGAAGACATAACCCATTATGTTGTCTTCCTTGTCCAACATCAACTCTTCAGCATGTCATACTTTAATGAGTGCTCACAATCATAAAAGAGGTCCAAGATAGTATATTTGTATGTGAAGCCTCTATTCTTTTATTACTTCCTATTAATTGCAACGATGACCAAGACTATGCTTGTCACCTCCCAACAACTTTTATTTATCATACTCTTGTATGCGAAGTCATTACTTCCCATAAGATCGATATGATCTTTTTGATACTCTTTATGTTTTCTTTCTTTTTATCATGACCCGAGTGAGGAAATCAAGCCCTTGACTCAACACTAATCTTTATTATATAACACACAGACTCGATTACAAAGGGTAAAGCTCACAAAGCAAAAGATCACAACTAGATCATGCTAACTTTATTCTAATATATCAAGATACTACCAAAAGGATCGAACAAAGCAAGTATTGACGGGGGATCCTCATATATCGAGCATAGGAGATCTTCCAGCTTGCGGATAATACCTTTGAGAGCATCTATGTAATCCTTCAAAAAAAGATTTTCACTTGTGAGATGCTTGTTGCGAATCTGAGCTAACTCAATCATCCTAAAAGCTTCTAGCTCAGTTGAGGTAAAGAGATTAGGAAGGGATTTAGAGGTGTCTTCTTCTCCCGCTGCCGGAGCCGGATCTTCCACCTCCATCTTGATCTTATTCTCCTTGTGGATCTCCTCGGGTCCTTCTCTCTCTAGATCTATCTTCATTAGCCAAGCATCGTTGCCTTCGTTGTTGGAGGAGGGAGATGACATGATGCCTAGCTTTGCAAACCCTAGCAGAAAATAGCTCGAAACGAAAACAGAGGAATTCTGCGTGATACAGAGGTCAAAACCTTCGGGAGTATATATAATGATTTTTTCCCGAACAAAAGGAGTAACCCACAAGAAAACGGTGTCCAGGGGACACACGGGGTGCCCTCGAGGCAGGGGGGCACGCCCTGGGAAGGTGGGCGCGCCCCCAACCCTCGAGGGTACCCCGTGTCTCTTCCGGACTGCGGTTTATTTTTCTATTTTTCTAAATATTCCAAAACGGGGAAAATTTACCTTTAGAGCTGTTTTGGAGTCGGTTTACTTACCGTATCACGTACCTCTTCCTTTTCGGAGGCAGAATCATTCTAGAAAGTGTCCCTTATGTATTCCTCCGGGGTTATGGTTTCAATAATATTAGTTTGAACATTTATAGGATTACCTGAGATATAATGTTTGATACTTTGACCATTCACCACCTTCAGATTTGTGCCTTCGAAGTTTTTGATTTTTATGGCACCGGAACGATAAACCACATCGATAACATCAGGTTCTTCCCACTTGGAGAGAAGTTTTCCTGCAAAAAATCTTAAACGAGAGTTGTGTAGCAAAACATAATCACCTACGTTAAACTCACGCTTTTGTATCCTTTTGTCATGCCATCTTTTAACTTTTTCTTTCAATAGCTTGGCATTCTCATAGGCCTGGGTTCTCCATTCATCGAGATAGCTAATGTCAAATAACCTCTTTTCACCAGCAAGATTGAAATCATAATTGAGCTCTTTGATAGCCCAATATGCCTTATGTTCTAGCTCAAGAGGTAAGTGACAGGCTTTTCCATATACCTTCTTATATGGAGACATACCCATATGATTTTTGTATGCAGTTCTATAGGCCCATAATGCATCATCTAGTTTCTTGGACCAATTCTTTCTAGACCTATTAACTGTCTTTTGCAAGATTAATTTCAACTCCCTATTACTTAGTTCTACTTGACCACTAGTATGTGGGTGATAAGGTGATGCAATTCTATGGTTGACATCATACTTAGGAAGCATCTTACGGAAAGCTCCATGAATAAAGTGTGAACCACCATCAGTCATTAGATATCTAGGGACTCCAAACCTCGGAAATATAACTTCTTTAAGCATCTTAATAGAGGTGTTATGATCGACACCACTAGTTGGAATAGCTTCTACCCACTTAGTAACGTAATCAATAGCAACTAGAATATGTGTGTACCCATTAGAGGCAGGAAAAGGTCCCATATAATCAAAGCCCCAAACATCAAATGGTTCAAAAATGAGAGAATAATTCATAGGCATTTCTTGACGGCTATTGATATTACCAATTCTTTGACATTCATCACATGATAAGACAAATTTACGGGCATCCTTGAAGAGATTAGGCCAATAAAAACCGGATTGCAATACCTTGTGTGCAGTTCTGTCTCCCGCATGGTGTCCTCCATAAGCTTCGGAGTGGCACTTGCATAAGATCTGTTCCTGTTCATGCTCAGGCACACAACGTCTAATAATACCATCTACTACTTCTTTATAAAGATGTGGGTCATCCCAGAAGTAATGTCTCAAATCATAGAAGAACTTTTTCTTTTGCTGGTATGTGAAGCTATGAGGTATAAACTTAGCAACGATGTAATTAGCATAATCAGAATACCAAGGAGCAGTACGAGAAGTATTTATGACAGCTAGTTGTTCATCAGGAAAGCTATCATCAATAGGTTGTGGGTCATCAGGTATATTCTCTAACCTAGACAAGTTATGTGCTACAGGGTTCTCAGCTCCCTTTCTATCAATAATATGCAAGTCAAATTCTTGCAGCAAGAGAACCCATCTAATAAGTCTAGGTTTAGCATCTTTCTTTTCCATAAGGTATTTGATAGCAGCATGATCAGTGTGAATAGTTACTTTAGAATCAACGATATAGGGTCTAAACTTATCACAAGCGAACACAACTGCTAAAAATTCTTTCTCAGTGGTAGCATAGTTTCCTTGGGCACTATCTAGAGTTTTGCTAGCATACTGGATAACATTCAATTTCTTATCAACTCTTTGCCCTAGAACAGCTCCTACAGCATAATCACTAGCATCGCACATAATCTCAAAGGGTAAATTCGAGTCAGGAGGTTGGACAATAGGTGCAGAGATCAATGCTTTCTTAAGTATTTCAAATACAGCTAGACAATCATCATCAACGACAAAAGGAATATCTTTTTGTAAGAGATTAGTCAGAGGCCTGGAGATTTTGGAGATGCCCTTAATGAACCTCCTATAAAACCCGGCATGACCAAGGAAACTTCGTATACCTTTGATATCCTTAGGGCATGGCATCTTTTCAATAGCATCAACCTTAGCTTTGTCAACTTCAATACCTCTTTCAAAATTTTTGTCCCAAGACAATGCCTTCATTAACCATAAAATGGCACTTCTCCCAATTCAAGAAAAGATTACTGTCTTCACATCTCTGCAAAACTCGATCAAGGTTGCTTAAGCAATCATCAAAAGAAATTCCGTGAACGGAGAAATCATCCATGAACACCTCAACAATCTTTTCACAAAAATCAGTGAATATAGCCATCATGCATCTTTGAAAGGTAGCAGGTGCATTACATAAACCAAAAGTCATACATCTATAAGCAAAGGTACTGAAAGGACAAGTAAAGGTGGTCTTTTCTTGATCCCCTTTTGACATAGGTATTTGAGAGAAACCAGAATAACCATCTAGAAAGCAGAAATGAGTATGTTTGGATAACCTTTCTAGCATTTGATCAATAAATGGTAAGGGGTAATGATCTTTCTAGTGGCTTTATTTAACTTACGAAAATCAATTACCATCCTATAACCTGTAAATATTCTTTGCGGGATCAATTCATCCTTATCATTAGGGACAACAGTCATACCTCCTTTCTTAGGGACGCAATGGACAGGACATACCCACTGACTATCAGCAACTGGATAGATAATACTTGCTTCTAGGAGCTTTAATATTTCCTTTCTTACCACTTCTTTCATCTTAGGATTTAACCGTAGCTGATGATCAGTAACCGGTTTAGCATTTTCTTCCAATTTTATCTTGTGTTCGCATATAGTGGGACTAATGCCCTTAAGATCATCCATAGTATACCAAATAGCAGCTTGGTGCTTCTTCAGAGTTTTCAATAACCTTTCTTCTTCCTGCTCTGAAAGTTTAGCACTAATAATAACAGGATATATATTCTTTTCATCAAGATAAACATACTTAAGATTATCAGGTAAAGGTTTAAGTTCTAACACGGGATCACCCTCGGGTGGAGGGGGATCCCCTAGGATTTCAACAGGCAAGTTGTTTTTCAATACGGGTCCCTGTGTAAGGAATATTTCATCTATCTCCCTTCTCTCATTCATACGCATATCATTTTCGTGGCCTAGCAAGTATTGTTCGAAAGGATCATTAGGTGGCACGGCAATAGAAGCAAGACCGATAATTTCATCTTTACTAGGTGATGCCTTTTCAAGGGGTTGTCTACGGAATTTAGGAAAGTTAAAATCATGAGACATATCCCCTAATCCGACAGTGACAATATCTTCAACGCAGTCTATCTTGGAATTAACAATATTCAAGAAGGGTCTGCCAAATATAATGGATAGAAAGCACCTTGTCGGGAACTAAGAACAAGAAAATCAGCAGGGTATTTAACCTTCCCACACAAGACTTCAATATCTCTAACAATCCCGACTGGTGAAATAGTATCTCTATTAGCAAGCTTAATAGTAACATCAATCCCTTCTAACTCAACAGGTGCAATATCATGCATAATTTCATTATACAAATCAAGAGGGATAATACTTGCACTAGCATGTACGTCACATAAACCATGATAGCAATGATCTCCTATCTTAACGGAGATGACAGGCAAGCCTACAACAGGTTTATGTTTATTCCTAACATTGGGTTTGGCTATTCTAGCAGACTCTTGTTGGAGGTAAATAACATGTCCATCTAAATCTTCTACCAAGAGATCTTTAACCATAGCAACACTAGGTTCAACTTTAATTTGCTCAAAGGGTGTAGGTGTTCTAGTATTACTCTTACGAACTACGGTTGAAGCTTGAGCATGATCCTTTATCCTAACAGGGAAAGGTGGTTTCTCAATATAAGCGGTAGGTATAACAGGATCAACATTATAAGTGATAGTTTTTTATTCAACTTTAATAGGTTCAACTACTTTTACATCAATAGGGGGGTGGTATTTAAACCACTTCTCCTTGGGGAGATCAACATGAATAGCAAAGGATTCACAGAAGGAAGCTACTATCTCAGGGTCAAGTCCATATTTGTGCTAAACTCACAGAAAACATCGGTATCCATAAAAGCTTTAACACAATCAAACTTAGTGGTCATACCTGACTCCTTACCTTCGTCGAGATCCCAATCTTCGGAGTTGCGTTTAATTCTTTCCAATAAATCCCATTTGAAATCAATAGTCTTCATCATATAAGAGCCAGAACAAGAAGTATCGAGCATGAAGCGATTATTATGAGAAAGCCGAGAATAAAAATTTTCAATCATCATTTCTCTTGAGAGCTCATGATTGGGGCATGAATATAATATTGACTTAAGCCTCCCCCAAGCTTGAGCGATGCTTTCTCCTTCGCGAGGCCAGAAATTATAAATATAATTACGATCACGATGAACCTGGTGCATAGGGTAGAACTTCTGATGTAATTCCAACTTCAGACGATTATAGTTCCATGATCCCATATCATCGCATAGCCTAAACCATGTCAATGCATCTTCCTTCAAAGATAAAGGAAATACCTTCTTCTTGATAACATCCTCGGGCATACCTGAAAACTTAAACAATCCACAAACTTCATCCACATAGATTAGATGTAAATCGGGATGCAATGTTCTGTCTCCTATAAAGGTATTTTCAAGCAGTTTCTCTATCATACCCGAAGGAATCTCGAAGCAAACATTTTCAATAGGTGCAGTAGGTTGAGGAGCAACTCCTTGCCCTTTTGCTCGGGGTGAAGATACCCCAAACAAGCCCCTCAAAGGATTTTGAGCCATAGTAACAAGTGACAATAAATTTCAGCACACTATATAAATTTTTCCTTACCAAAGGCGCTTCACTCCCCGGCAACGGCGCCAGAAAAGGGTCTTGATGACCCACAAGTGTAGGGGATCTATCGTAGTCCTTTCGATAAGTAAGAGTGTCGAACCCAACGTGGAGCAGAAGGAAATGATAGGCAGTTTTCAGTAAAGGTATTTTCTGCAAACACTGAAATTTTAGGTAACAGATAGTTTTGTGATAAGATAAATGGTTGCAAGTGACAAATGCTAAAAGTAAATATGTGCAGCAAGATGGCCCAATCCTTTTTGTAGCAAAGGACAGGCCTGGACAAACTCTTATGCAAGGTAAAGCGCTCCCGAGGACATATGGGAATTATCGTCAAGCTAGTTTTCATCACGATCGTCTGATTCGCGTTCGGTACTTTGATAATTTGGTATGTGGGTGGACCGTTGCTTGGGTGCTGCCCTTACTTGGACAAGCCTCCCACTTATGATTAACCTCTAATGCAAGCATCCGCAACTACAAAAGAAATATTAAGGTAAACCTAACAATAGCCTGAAACATATGGATCCAAATCAGCCCCTTACGATGCAACACATAAACTAGGGTTTATGTTGGGGAACGTAGTATTTTAAAATTTTCCTACGATCACGCAAGATCTATCTACCAGATGCATAGCAACGAGAGGGAAGAGTGTGTCTACGTACCCTCGTAGACCTGAAGCGGAAGCGTCAAGTGACGCGGTTGATGTAGTCGAACTTCTTCGCGATCCAACCGATCAAGTACCGAACGTACGGCACCTCCGCGTTCAGCACACGTTCAGCTTGATGACTTCCCACGAGCTCTTGATCCAGCTGAGCTTCACGGGAGAATTTCGTCAGCACGACGGCGTGGTGACGGATATGATGTATCTACCGGCGCAGGGCTTCGCCTAAGCACTGCGACGGTATGACCGAGGTGTGTTTCTGTGGAGGGGGGCACCGCACATGACTAGAACAATTCAACTTGTGTGTCTATGGGTGCCCCCCTGCCCCCGTATATAAAGGAGCAAGCGGGGAGGGCCGGCCGGCCTCCTATGGTGCGGCTAGGGCAATCCTACTAGGAATAGGATTGCAATCCTATTCCTAGTAGGAGTCCACCAAGAAGGAAGAGAGGGAAAGGAAAAGAGGGAGAGGTGGCGCCCCCCCAATCCTAGTCAAACTAGGATCCCTAGGTGGGGCGCCGGCCAGCCTCTATGGGCTGCCTCTCTCCTTTCCTCAAGGCCCACTATGGACCATCCCCCCTCATAGGGGGTTCCGGTAACCCCCTCCGGCAATCCAGTTAAATCCGAAACTTTTCCGGAACACTTCCGGTGTCCGAATATAGTCGTCCAATATATCAATCTTTATGTCTCGGACATTCCGAGACTCCTCGTCATGTCCGTGATCTCATCCGGGACTCCGAACTACCTTCGGTACATCAAAACTCATAAACTCATAATACCGATCGTCATCAAACGTTAAGCGTGCGGACCCTACGGGTTCGAGAACTATGTAGACATGACCGAGACTCATCTCCGGTCAATAACCAATAGCGGAACCTGGATGTTCATATTGGCTCCTACATATTCTACGAAGATCTTTATCGGTCGAACCGCATAACAACATACGTTGTTCCTTTTGTCATCGGTATGTTACTTGCCCGAGATTCGATCGTCGGTATCTCCATACCTAGTTCAATCTCGTTACCGGCAAGTCTCTTTACTCATTTCGTAACACATCATCTCGTGACTAACTCATTAGTCTTTTGCTTGCAAGGATTATTGTGATGTGTGTTACCGAGAGGGCCCAGAGATACCTCTCCGACACTCGGAGTGACAAATCCTAATCTTGATCTATGCCAACACCACGAATACTTTCGGAGACACCTGTAGAGCGTCTTTATGATCACCCAGTTACATTGTGACGTTTGATAGCACACAAGGTGTTCCTACGGTATTCGGGAGTTGCATAATCTCATAGTCATAGGAACATGTATAAGTCATGAAGAAAGCAATAACAGTAAAACTAAACGATCATAGTGCTATGCTAACGGATGGGTCTAGTCCATCACATCATTCTCCTAATGATGTGATCCCGTTGATCATATGAAAACTCATTTATATGGCTAGGAAACATAGCCATCTTTGATCAATGAGCTAGTCTAGTAGAGGCATACTAGGGACATACTATTTTGTCTATGTATTCACACATGTATCAAGTTTCCTGTTAATACAATTCTAGCATGAATAAAAGACATTTATCATGATATCAGGAAATACAAATAACATCTTTATTATTGCCTCTAGGGCATATTTCCTTCTGTCTCCCACTTGCACTAGAGTCAATAATCTAGCTCACATCGCCATGTGATTTAATACCGATAGTTCACATCGTTATGTGAATAACACCCATAGTTCACATCGCCATGTGACCAACACCCAAAGGGTTTACTAGAGTCAATAATCTAGTTCACATCGCTATGTGATTAATACCCAAGAGTAATAAGGTGTGATCATGTTTTGCTTGTGAGAGAAGTTTAGTCAACGGGTCTATCACATTCAGATCCGTATGTAATTTGCAAATTTCTATGTCTACAATGCTCTGCATAGAGCTACTCTAGCTAATTGCTCCCACTTTCAATACGCATCCAGATTGATACTTAGAGTCATCTGGATTTAGTGTCAAAGCTTGCATCGGCGTAACCCTTTACGACGAACTCTTTATCACCTCCATAATCGAGAAACATTTCCTTAGTCATCCAGTTACTAAGGATAATTTTGACCGCTGTACAGTGATCTACTCCTGGATCACTATTGTACCCCCTTGACAAACTCATGGCAAGGTACACAACATGTTTGGTACACAGCATGGCATACTTTATAGAACCTATGGCTGAGGCATAGGGAATGACTTTCATTCTCTCTATATTTTTCTGCCGTGGTCTAGCTTTGAGTCTTACTCAACTTCACACCTTACAAGTCAGGCAAGAACTCCTTCTTTGACTGATCCATTTTGAACTACTTCAAAATCTTATCAAGGTATGTACTTATCGAAAGTCTTATCAGGCGTCTTGATCTATCTCTATAGATCTTGATGCCCAATATGTATGCAGCTTCACCAAGGTCTTTCTTTGAAAAACGCCTTTCAAACACTCCTTTATGCTTTCCAGAAAATTCTACATCATTTCCGATCGACAATATGTCATTCACATATACTTATCAGAAAGGTTGTAGTGCTCCCACTCACTTCTTGTAAATGCAGGCTTCACCGTAAGTCTGTATAAATCTATATGCTTTGATCAACTTATCAAAGCGTATATTCCAACTCCGAGATGCTTGCACTAGTCCATAGATGGATCGCTGGAGTATGCACATTTTGTTAGCACCTTTAGGATTGACAAAACCTTCGGGTTGCATCATATACAATTTTTTCTTTAATAAATCCATTAAAGAATGCAGTTTTGTTATCCATTTGCCAGATTTCATAAAATGCGGCAATTGCTAACATGATTCGGACAGACTTAAGCATCGCTATAGGTGAGAAAGTCTCATCGTAGTCAACTCCTTGAACTTGTCGAAACCCTTTCGCAACAAGTCGAGCTTTGTAAACAGTAACATTACCGTCTGCGTCGGTCTTCCTCTTGAAGATCCATTTATTTTTGATGGCCTGCCGATCATCGGGCAAGTCAACCAAAGTCCATACTTTGTTCTCATACATGGATCCCATCTCAGATTTCATGGCTTCAAGCCATTTTGCGGAATCTGGGCTCATCATCGCTTCCTCATAGTTTGTAGGTTCATCATGGTCTAGTAACATGATTTCCAGAACTGGGTTGCCGTACCACTCTGGTGCGGAACGTACTCTGGTTGATCTACGACGTTCAGCAGAAACTTGATCTGAAGTTTCATGATCATCATCATTAGCTACCTCACTAATTGGTGTAGGAATCATTGGAACTAGTTTCTGTGATGTTCCACTTTCCAATTCGGGAGAAGGTACAATTACCTCATCAAGTTCTACTTTCCTCCCACTCACTTCTTTCGAGAGAAACTCCTTCTCTAGAAAGGATCCACTCTTAGAAACAAAGACCTTGCCTTCGGATCTGTGATAGAAGGTGTACCCAACAGTTTCTTTTGGGTATCCTATGAAGATTTACTTCTCCGATTTGGGTTCGAGCTTATCATGTTGAAACTTTTTCACATAAGCATCGCAATCCCAAACTTAAAGAAACGACAACTTTGGTTTCTTGCCAAACCACAGTTCATAAGGTGTCGTATCAACGGATTTAGATGGTGCCCTATTTAACGTGAATGTAGCTGTCTCTAATGCATAACCCCAAAAGCAATAGTGGTAGATCGGTAAGAGACGTCATCGATCGCACCATATCTAATAAAGTACAGTTATGACGTTCGGACACACCATTACACTGTGGTGTTCCAGGTGGCGTGAGTAGTGAAACTATTTCACATTGTTTTTACTGAAGGCCAAACTCGCTAACTCAAATATTTTACCTCTACGATCATATCGTAGAAACTCTTATTTTCTTGTTACGATGATTCTCCACTTCACTCTGAAATTCTTTGAACTTTTCAAATGTTTCAGACTTGTGCTTCATTAAGTAGATATACCCATATCTGCTCAAATCATCAGTGAAGGTCAGAAAATAACGATTCCGGCCGTGAGCTTCAACACTCATTGGTCTGCATACATCAGTATGTATGATTTCCAACAACTCTATTGCTCGCTCCACAGTTCCGGAGAACGGAGGTTTTAGTCATCTTGCCCATGAGGCATGGTTCGCAAGCACCAAGTGATTCATAATCAAGTGATTCCAAAAGTCCATCACTATGGAGTTTCTTCATGCGCTTTACACCAATATGACCTAAACGGCAGTGCCACAAATAAGTTGCACTATCATTATTAACCTTGCATCTTTTGGCTTCAATATTATGAATATGTGTATCACACGATCGAGATCCAACAAACTATTTTCATTGGGTGTATGACCATAGAATGTTTTATTCATGTAAACAGAACAACAATTATTCTCTAACTTACATGAATAACCGTATTGCAATAAACATGATCAAATCATATTCATGCTCAACACAAACACCAAATAACACTTATTTAGGTTCAACACTAATCCCGAAAGTATAGGGAGTGTGCGATGATGATCATACCAATCTTGGAACTGCTTCCAATACACATCGTCACTTCTTCCTTTAACTAGTTTATGTTCATTATGCAACTCCCATTTCGAGTTACTACTCTTTAGCAACTGAACCAGTATCAAATACCGAGGGGTTGCTATGAACACTAGCAAAATACACATCATTAATCTGTATATCAAATATACCTTTGTTCACTTTGCCATCCTTCTTATCCGCCAAGTATCTAGGGCAGTTCCACTTCCAGTGACCATTTCCTTTGCAGTAGAAGCACTTAGTTTCAGGCTTGAGTTTAGCTTTGGGTTTCTTCATGGGAGTGACAACTTGCTTGTCATTCTTCTTGAAGTTCCCCTTTTATCCCTTTGCCCTTTACTTGAAACAAGTGGTCTTATTAACCATCAACACTTGATGCTCTTTCTTGATTTCTACCTTCGCCGATTTCAGCATCGCGAAGAGCTCGGGAATTACCTTCGTCATCCCTTACATATTATAGTTCATCACGAAGTTCTACTAACTTGGTGATAGTGACTAGAGAACATTGTCAATTACTATCTTATCTGGAAGATTAACTCCCACTTGATTCAAGTAATTGTAGTAACCAGACAATCTGAGCACATGCTCACTGGTTGAGCTATTCTCCTCCATCTTGTAGGCAAAGTACTATCAGAGGTCTTATACCTCTCGACATGGGCATGAGTATGAAATACTAATTTCAACTCTTGAAACATCTTATATGCTCCGTGGCGTTCAAAACGTTTTTGAAGTCCCGGTTCTAAGCCGTAAAGCATGGTGCACTAAACTATCAAGTAGTCATCATACCGAGCTTTTGTCAAAACGTTCATAACGTCTACATCTGCTCCTGCAATAGGTCTGTCACCTAGCGGTGCATCAAGGACATATTTCTCTGTGCAGCAATGAGGATAATCCTTAGATCACGGAACAATTCCGCATCATTGCTACTAACATCTTTCAACTTAGTTTTCTCTAGGAACATATAAAAAATAAACGGGGAGCAACATCGTGAGCTATTGATCTACAACATAGATATGCTAATACTACGAGGACTGAGTTCATGATAAATTAAAGTTCTATTTAATCATATTACTTAAGAACTCCCACTTAGATAGACATCCCTCTAGTCATCTAAATGATCACGTGATCCAAATCAACTAAACCATGTCCGATCATCACGTGAGATGGAGTAGTTTCAATGGTGAACATCTTATGTTGATCATATCTACTATATGATTCACGCTCGACCTTTCGGTCTCCAGTGTTCCGAGGCCATATCTGCATATGCTAGGCTCATCAAGTTTAACCTGAGTATTCAGCGTGTGCAAAACTGGCTTACACCCGTTGTATTTGAACGTAGAGCTTATCACACCCGATCATCACGTGGTGTATCGGCACGACGAACTTTCGCAACGGTGCATACTCAAGGAGAACACTTATACCTTGAAATTTAGTAAGGGATCATCTTATAATGCTACCGTTGTTCTAAGCAAAATAAGAAGCATAATAAGATAAACATCACATGCAATCAAAATATGTGACATGATATGGCCATCATCATCTTGTGCTTTTGATCTCCATCTCCAAAGCACCATAATGATCACCTTCGTCACCGGCGCGACACCTTGATCTCCATCGTAGCATCGTTGTCGTCTCGCCAACTATTGCTTCTACGACTATCGCTACCACTTAGTGATAAAGTAAAGCAATTACATGGCGATTTCATTTCATACAATAAAGTGACAACCATATGGCTCCTGCCAGTTGCCGATAACATTACAAAACATGATCATCTCATACAAAACCGTATAACTCATCATGTCTTGACCATATCACATCACAACATGCCCTGCAAAAACAAGTTAGACGTCCTCTACTTTGTTGTTGCAAGTTTTACGTGGCTGCTACGGGCTTAGCAAGAACCGTTCTTACCTACGCATACAAAACCACAACGATGCTTCGTCAAGTATGTGCTGTTTTAACCTTCACAAGGACCGGGCGTAGCCACACTTGATTCAGCTAAAGTGAGAGAGACAGACACCCACCAGTCACCTTTAAGCAACGAGTGCTCGTAACGGTGAAACCAGTCTCGCGTAAGCGTACGCGTAATGTCGGTCCGGGCTGCTTCATCTCACAATACCGCCGAAGCAAAGTATGACATGCTGGTAAGCAGTATGACTAGTATCGCCCACAACTCATTGTGTTCTACTCGTGCACATCATCTACGCATAGACCTGGCTCATGATGCCACTGTTGGGGAACGTAGTATTTTAAAATTTTCCTACGATCACGCAAGATCTATCTACCAGATGCATAGCAACGAAAAGGAAGAGTGTGTCTACGTACCCTCGTAGACCAGAAGCGGAAACGTCAAGTGACGCGGTTGATGTAGTCGAACTTCTTCGCGATCCAACCGATCAAGTACCGAACGTACGACACCTCCGCGTTCAGCACACGTTCAGCTTGATGACGTCCCACGAGCTCTTGATCCAGCTGATCTTCACGGGAGAGTTTCGTCAGCACGACGGCGTGGTGACGGATATGATGTATCTACCGGCGCAGGGCTTCGCCTAAGCACTGCGACGGTATGACCGAGGTGTGTTTCTGTGGAGGGGGGCACCGCACACGGCTAGAACAATTCAACTTGTGTGTCTTTGGGTGCCCCCCTGCCCCCGTATATAAAGGAGCAAGAGGGGAGGGCCGGCCGGCCTCCTATGGTGCGGCTAGGGCAATCCTACTAGGAATAGGATTGCAATCCTATTCCTAGTAGGAGTCCACCAAGAAGGAAGAGAGGGAAAGGAAAAGAGGGAGAGGTGGCGCCCCCCAATCCTAGTCCAACTAGGATCCCTAGGTGAGGCGCCGGCCAGCCTCTATGGGCTGCCTCTCTCCTTTCCTCAAGGCCCAATATGGACCATCCCCCCTCGTAGGGGGTTCCGGTAACCCCCTCCGGCAATCCAGTTAAATCCGAAACTTTTCCGGAACACTTCCGGTGTCCGAATATAGTCGTCCAATATATCAATATTTATGTCTCGGACATTCCGAGACTCCTTGTCATGTCCGTGATCTCATCCAGGACTCCGAACTACCTTCGGTACATCAAAACTCATAAACTCATAATACCGATCGTCATCAAACGTTAAGCGTGCGGACCCTACGGGTTCGAGAAGTATGTAGACATGACCGAGACTCATCTCCGGTCAATAACCAATAGCGGAACCTGGATGTTCATATTGGCTCCTACATATTCTACGAAGATCTTTTATCGATCAAAACCGCATAACAACATACGTTGTTCCTTTTGTCATCGGTATGTTACTTGCCCGAGATTCGATCGTTGGTATCTCCATACCTAGTTTAATCTCGTTACCGGCAAGTCTCTTTACTCGTTTCGTAACACATCATCTCGTGACTAACTCATTAGTCTTTTGCTTGCAAGGCTTATTGTGAGGTGTGTTACCGAGAGGGCCCAGAGATACCTCTCCGACACTCGGAGTGACAAATCCTAATCTTGATCTATGCCAACACCACGAATACTTTCGGAGACACCTGTAGAGCATCTTTATGATCACCCAGTTACGTTGTGACGTTTGATAGCACACAAGGTGTTCCTACGGTATTCAGGAGTTGCATAATCTCATAGTCATAGGAACATGTATAAGTCATGAAGAAAGCAATAGCAGTAAAACTAAACGATCATAGTGCTATGCTAACGGATGGGTCTAGTCCATCACATCATTCTCCTAATGATGTGATCCCGTTGATCAAATGACAACTCATGTCTATGGCTAGGAAACATAGCCATCTTTGATCAATGAGCTAGTCTAGTAGAGGCATACTAGGGACATACTATTTTGTCTATGTATTCACACATGTATCAAGTTTCCGGTTAATACAATTCTAGCATGAATAAAAGACATTTATCATGATATAAGGAAATACAAATAACATCTTTATTAGTGCCTCTAGGGCATATTTCCTTCAGTTTAAGCTTCTGTCACTCTAGCAACCCATCATCTACTTATTACTTCACAATGCCTTCCTTTAGGCCCAAATAATGATGAAGTGTCATGTAGTCAACGTTCACATGACACCACTAGAGGAGAGACAACATACATCTCATCAAAATATCGAACGAATACCAAACTCACATGACTACTAATAGCAAGACTTCTCCCATGTCCTCAGGAACAAAAGTAACTACTCACAAGACATAATATTGTTCATGATCAGAGGGGTATTTGATGAGGACATCACTAACAAGGTTACACCCACAGCTCCAACTAACACATATACATGACCAATTACTAGAGCTCGCGCACGCCAGTTAAATTACCAGGTACTTTCGTTTCTTGGTAATGAATCTAATGTTCATGAGAATATGATGCTGCCTAAATTGGATACATTTGTCTTGCTTACAAATGAAGGGCCTAGCTTGGACAAGAAGGATGAACATTGGAGCAAGATCAAGCATGGAGATGATGGCATGCGCAAGGGGAACAAGAATGGAGTTAAAAGTGATGATTTCAGGACTTTGAAGCCACCATAATGAGTGCGTGAAGCCTTGGACGAAATATACAAGACGCCACTTCATAAGTTTCATCCAGAGGCTATTATAGGTGCTGCGTCACCTTATTATTGTCCAGGCCCATGTAATTTCGAAATACTTGAGTATAGGCTGTTTTTAGAGTCCGTATGTGTGTGGAAACAAGAGTTGGGTTTGGTTTCGGACCCCTCCACCAAGGGCCACGAAATTCCCCCCTCTTTCCCCCCATATATACAGCCCTTAGGGCGTCGTTTAGACTTTGGGTTTTGTTTAGATTAAAAGTTCGCCATAGCTGCAACTTCGCGTACTATGTTTGTGTTGAACGACCAGACCAAGGCGTCACAGAACCCCACCTTGATCAATAAAGCTTTCCTCTTATATTTTCAATATCTAGATTGCAATCTTAGTTTCTTGCTTGTTCTTTGTTTGCTTGCAGGAAATAGACCCTCACGGTCTGGTTGATGGTGCTCCGGCGTGATCAATAACCTCTCAGAGTTGGTTTAGCGATTGCTAAGGCGCGACGTCCTCGCACGTTTGTAGTCGGATCGTCAAAGTCTACTCCACTGAAAACGATAGCCACCCTCTCATCGAAAGATGGGACACCTTTGCCTCTATCAGTATTAATATGCATAATGGATCTGAACATATGATCTTCCACCAAATAAACCAACTAGTATCAACTACAAGGAGTAATCAACACTACTAGCAACCCACAGGTACCAATCTGAGGTTTGGGTACAAAGATTGGATACAAGAGATGAACTAGAGTTTGAGAAGAGATGGTGCTGGTGAAGATGTTGATGAAGATAGCCCTCCCCAAGATGGGAAAGTTGTTGGTGATGACGGCAGTGACGATTTCCCTCTCCCGAAGGGAAGTATCCCAGGCAGAACAGCCCTGCCGGAGCCCTAGATTGGTTTCCGCCTCGGTTCTGCCTCGAGACGGCGGCGTCTGGTCCTGAAAGCCTCCTTATGATTTTTTTCAGGTCAAAACGCTTCATATAGGAGAAGATGGGCACCGTGGGCCTGCCGGCTGGCCCTCGAGGTAGGGGGGCGCGCCCTAGGAAGGGGGGCGTGCCCCCCACCCTCGAGGTCAGCCGGTGGCCCCTCTCGTGGGTTTGGTTCAGCAGATATTTTTTATATTTTCTGAAACGATGTTCAGCGGAGTTTCAGGGCTGTTGGAGTTGTGCAGAATAGGTTTCGAGGGTTTGCTCCTTTTCCAGCCCAGAATTCCAGCTCCCGGCATTCTCCCTCTTCATGTAAACCTTGAAAAAGAAGAGAGAAAAGACATAAGTATTTTGACAAAACATGTATAAACAGCCCGTAATGCAATACCAACTTATAAGCACGATGCAAAATGGACGTATCAATACGTTAAATAGATTTATAAAATAGAGAGCAATATACACACGTGTGGCACAACACATTGCCAAGCGGGACGCCGAAGGTAAACTTGCTATGCTAATGCATGTGGCGGAGATCAAATGGGCACAATGTACCAAAGTCGGGTACCACTACCTGGAAAATCCTTATAAGTGAACTCAAATGAGTGGCTGGCTCGACCTGGTACCCGCACTGCTACCTTGGAGAAATAGCAATGTCAAGTAAATAAATGAGTCCGCCACTGCTAGCAGTGACATTCATTTCTCCGTACCCGCCACACGTGAACTCCCTTCAGGATCCCCGCTTGTGGAAAAATCTAGTAGCGGGCGGCACGAAGAGGCCGCCACCGTAGTACCATTTAGCAGTGGCAGGCCATCCAAAGCACCCGCCACACATGTGTTTCGGCAACTCGAGCCCGATGAGTTCAGAAGTTCCAAAAAATTGATTTGGCCGGAGCTCTGGGCCTTCTGCCACATGTATCGTAATTGTGAAAAGTCTAGTTCTCCCCCTCCCCCCACAAAACCCTATGTTACTACCATACTAAGTCAAATTGATTGATATTCTATGCCCTTCTCCTGCGTTTGCCCTCTTCGTCCTGTGTTGTGCGTCTTCTCCCGATGCCGTCTCTTCCCATCGTCGATCCTGTCGGCGCCTCTCCCGCCGGTATGGCCCAGTGTCCCTCGCTCTCCTACTTCTCTTGCCACTAGTGTTAGGGTTATGGATCCACCGTCTTTGCTAGGGCTATGTTTAGGGCACCGCCGCCACCACTAGGGCTAGGGGTAGGGCCCCGTCGCCGCCGCAAGGGCTAAGGATAGGGCACCGCCGGCGCCACCGCCTCGAGCACCACCATTTGCGCGCCGCCGCTGCCGCCCCATGCCATCACTAGGGCTGGGTTAGGGCGCCGGCCTCCGCCAGTAGGGTTAGGTCACCACCACCGCTAGCTAAGGATAGGGTTCGGGTGCCTCTGCTGGTAGGGTTATGTCGCCTCTGCGGCTCTTCGAGTATTCCAAACTATAGCAAGTTCTAATTAGGTGGTGATCAAATGCTCTCAATAGATAGTTCTCCAGGTTCTGTGTATATATACTTCATCTTAGAGTGGTACTTCTCCGACTCCAAGACAAGTTTGAGTAGTAGAATAGCAAACCTACGTCAAATAGGCCGCGTGTTTGACGTATCGTGAGTTGAGAAAAGAGAAATAAAGAGAGAGAAAAGTGGCGTGAGACGTGCCCTTGTGCTATTGTTTTTCCATGCGCGTGTACATTCATGTTAGAACTTTTGCTAAGGAATAGAAATCTTAAATATGACAAGTGCATGGGCTAAGTAAGCTAGAAATGTTATACAATTTTTTGGGATAAAAAGAATGAGCGCCAACGTTTTGGCGAAATTAACGTGTGTGGAAGAGATCAAATGGGCACATTGCACCAAAGCCGGGTACCTTAGGGAGGGTGACAACAATACTAGTACTTCCATTTGATTGCAAATGGAAAGCACCGAATAAAGAAGGTACTAAAATGTTTGGCTTTGGTGGTCGTGGGCATTGACGGAGCTACACCGGAAGTCAGGGGGGTTACGGAATGTGAACATTTGAGGGGGCAAAATACTAACTTTACTTGCAATTAAGCCCTCTAATTATTATTTTTCTTCACAATATTGTGCAAGGCTCCCCCCACACACTACACTAAGCTCCACTATTGGTGGTAGGTGGGGGTCCCATTTGAGGTGTTCATCCGATGAACGTCTCCATGGGAAAAAATGGCCCCCCACTGACGCTTCGCCGCCACCGCAGCTGACCAGTGTCGGCTAGGGATTTTTGTCGACCTGAATCCCTAACTCCAGCTCCAACATCGAGGACAGGGACGACCCGAATCTGTATGGAGAAGCCCACCGAGCAGGGGAAGAAGAGAAGGCGACATATCCGTATCAGGCGCCACCAGATGAAAGAATCAAGGGTCACCATTCGCCACACCCCGACCGAGGAAACAAGGGCCCTTCCGCGACATTCCCTGGGGCCAAACCAAACTGTACCAGGGAGCACCCCCGCCCCCGGACGTCGATAGTAGGATGTCGGAGGGGAGGAGTTGCGACCTTTAGGGTTTTCTCCCCCGAGCCGCCAGGGAAGCGACACAGGTATCCAGGGTGGCCTCCGTGTAAAATTATTCGTCACGCAGAATAAACCAAATCAATACTAGTGTCACCCAACTAACTGAAAGCACAAAAAATTATTCTCATATATCAGATATTAACATAAACTAAGCGTGATTCGGATAACATTGCATTACGTTACAAGAAACGGCCATCCTACGTGAAAGAAAGTACACATGAAGACATACAAACTTGCATTACGTTACAAGAAAACGGTTGTCCTGCATGATAGAATGTCCGTACATAGATGCATTACGTTACAAGAAACGGTCTTGATGCATGAAAGAAAGTACGTACGGCGACACAAAGGGAGCATAAAAGTATAGCGACCCATGCAAAAATTTACCCGTTATACATCTTAGCATGGCTCTATGAACATGTAGGAATCATCATGTCAATTAGGCTATACCAAACACGAGTCTAAACCAAAATGTATTAAGCTTACTAACCTGCAGGCATGAAAGTATGTAGGCAGTCAAAGGAAAATTATATAAAGATACCACATGGTATTTATTATGTGTGAACAATTTTATAAGGATTGTAATTCCTGAAAAATGAATGGTTCCAATAATAGTACTACTAGGAAACATCGTTTATATTTATATATAGGAGTATGTATTAACCTGCGCACCATATATGTTATCAATTGTTGCCAAGTTTGCAAAGTTAATACTATCTATCATTAAGCATAGTGATTAGATCAACATATATTATACACTATACCACGTTATGAGTATAGTATCATGCATGATTGTTTCCCAAATGCCACACGAGTGTCATATATGTACAGTCTAGCTTTTGGGTAGTCTGTGCTACAGCAGGAAGACAGAGAGGAGGAGCTTTGGCCTTAAATGGCTCCAGCTGTTTGTGCGAGCGAGGAAGGATAGGGACGAACAGAAGACAGCCGGCAGTTCCAATACGGTGCGAAAAGCTGCATATGCAAACAAGATTGGAAGGGCTGGCATATGACTGAGTGGAGTTGGCCTTACCAGTCCAGCGGGTATAAGTAGGAGCAACGGTGAGCCGGATGTCACACAACCGAGCACCAAGGTCCCTTCCTTCCTCCTCCTCCAGTCCTCTCCTCTCCTCTAGCTGGCCAGCGCCAGCGAGCGATCTTGAGAGAGGTTGATAGCTGCCTGCAGGTAGCCATGAAAGGCCAACGCCGCGGGTCGTGTCAGATTCTGGTGCTCGAGGAGTATGCACATCTAATCATACACTCCATTCCTTACTACCTTTGCTTTCTTCGTGTCAGTAATCTCAGTATCGCCGGTGATGGATAGAAATTAACGGCGTCGTTTGTGTGTTCGCATCGCAGGGCGTTCAAGAAATGCGCCCACCCTGACCAGACCCAGGTCGCTAATCTCAGCCGCGAAACTGGCATGGAGCCCCAGCAGATCATATACTGGTTCCAGACCCAGCGCGCTTCGATCAAGGTATGTACTGATAAATTCCTCTAATAGATGCAGTCCACGACCTTAATTTTAAGGAACAAACTCGCCAAATTTTCTGTAGGCATCTTCATCGAACACGTGGCCTCCGACCCAGGGATCTACATCGTCAGATCCTTGATGCTCCCATTCGACAACTTCGCCTTCATTCATGCTGTGAGCCTGTAACGCAAGGAGGAGCGTCATAGAGATGGACGCTGATGTTCCTCGCTGTTGTGGTCTTCCTCGGCTTAGTGGTTGTGTGTGTGTTTCGGCTTGTGAGCATAGGGTTTCCTTGGACCCAAGCTAGATGGATTTGTATCGTGTTGTGTTGTGTTTACCTTGAATTACAGTTTTAAACTCTGCCAGCATCATACTCTGAACCTTATTATAAATCATGAGGCAGCTGTCGGGTGGTACCCTTTTCCAATTTCTGGAGATCTATATTGTTCGGTACATACAACCATGGGTTCAACTTGCAGTGCGAAAATCCCTTTCATCCCTCGTGTAAAGGGAAGCAGAATCCTTGTTTTTTTCCCGTAGTATTAGTATATTACTTCCGAAATAATTTATCGTGCTTTAGTAATATGCCAAGATGTATTTGGAATAAAACAAATAGTTTTATGGTTATTTTATACTCCATTATTGATGTTTGTTCATTTGACCGAATGACAAGCCCTGGTGTTGTTCTTCCTGCATTCACGGTCCTTTTGAGCCATCATTCAGAAAGGGTCAACTCATGGGGGCTAAGAAAGTTATTTGTTGTTGGGGCTTAGCTTTGAAAAAGCAACAAGAATTATCTGAATATTTATGTATTCTTGTTTATTGATATACTGAGGTCAGGTTATATCAATGGGCTGCAAACTTAACTTATAATTTCAGAGATATTTAAATTGCGTATTAGTAGATCAGATCATTGATTTGTGGGCATCCTATGTATTCTGAGGAGTTAGCATTCAATTTGGTGTAATTCAGAGTCATATCAAACATTCGGGGGTTATCTAAACCGACTCCCGTGTCGCTCAGGAGGGGCGGCCTGGGAGATCCAATCGCCGCCGCCAAGTCTCCCTTCCCATCGAAGCTGCACGCACCGCCGGCGCCGCCGGCGCTTGCCGCGGTGGCGGCGGGGCTTGCCCCTTGGACGCAGCGCTCCCTCCCAGCGGTGCGCTCCTCTGTCGTGGCGGCTTGTTCCTCCAATGATGAATCCATCTAGCTTGTTGATCCTGGTTTGCAATCCATTCATGGGTGGTGGGTGCATGGCGACGTTGAAGGCACTCAGTGGCCGGACGCTCAAGGACGAGTGGCCTCCGGTGGGTCTCATTGTCATGGACTTGCCTACGTGGGTTGTTTCTCGCATCCAGCTCCCGTGAACGGGACCGAACAAGGCTCTTGGCGAGGTGGTACTCACGGTGATGTACTCCGCCATCGGTTTTAACTCCGGCCTGTGGTGGCGGCCTTGCCGTGGATAACAGTGGCTACTGAAAGGTTTCGTGAGTGATCCTCTCCGGACCCGGTGGTTCACTTCGGCGATGAGATGCAGACTACCGACAACGAATTGACGCAAAGGGATGGCTGTGTAGCGACAGTGGTCACACATCGCATGTAGCTACTGGGATTGCGGAAAAGTGGTGGCGACAACACAAAAGTGGTGTCAATGGTGGTGCCACTCGAGCACCCGGTCTCGAGCTCCGAGGTGAAAGCCTAGGTCTTATACCTGGCAATGGCGATGTTTTCATGTCGTTACCTTGTTGAAGGCATTGCTCGGATATGTTCGGACTGGTTGTTCAGGGTGAAAACCTAGATTCTGGCCTTGGATGGTTGGATCCGGTGACGGCGGCGATGGAGCGTCGCTCTCTTCCTGAAGGCGTTGCTGTTGAAGAACATTGTCAACCATGTGCTGTCATGAGATTGTTGGTGCAGATATGGTCGTGGGTGTAGTTTGCCGATCATGGATTTGATCTAGTTTTTTTTTTCTCGCTAGAGCATAGCTTTGGTCCTACATGACTTTGCTATTTGCCGGCGTGTTTTTGTGAGCGTGTGTTGATTTTGGCTGTGTGCATCTTGGCTATGCAGAGGCCGGGTGTGTGCTCTTTCTGTTTGTATCTTCTTGATGCTTATTTTGAGCTAATAAAATGCACCCTTTGTCGAAAAAATATCAAACATTCATGAGGTAGAGGAGTTAATTCTGCACAGTTTTAGGCAAAATGAAAAACTAGCTGTCCTGGTTTCTACCAGGTGCGCATGCCGCAAGTTAGAGCGAGATTCGTGCAATATTTGGCGGTCAACATGTATAGAACGGATTGTGTACCGAACCGATACCCATGTGTACGCGTGCACACATTGGATACTGTATCGATTGGACGTGGGCCCGAGATGATATCTAGGTCATCTATCTTTCATGCACGGCTGGACTTAACCTAATTTACTGTTGGTGGCTTGGTGGGGAAATGAATATGCTGCGGCGGCTGTGACACGGATCCTGACCTTGGTAGGGGACTAATTCGAACGGAATGTAACTAGACATTTTCAATATTATCACACAATTACGATGTTAGAGATGTTTACATCAAATGCAATTTCATGTAAATTTATAGGTTTGCTGACCGTATTGCTTAGAAAGTTCTATTCTTGAGAGAAATTTGGTTGATCCGGCTATGACTAAAATGGGGAGGGGGAGGACTTGCAACTGCTAGGGTACCTCGCCCCCCCGCAGTCAACAGGGAGGCGACGCCGGAGTCGGGGCTGACTTTTGTGTAAAATTATTAGTCATGTAGGATAAATGAATTCAATTTTAGTCTCACCCCACTAATGGAAGGCACAAAAACTTATTGTCATTTATTAACATAAACTAAGCATGATTCGTTAAACATTGCATTACATTAGATGAAGGACGGGAGCCGCGGCTGGATCGGAGCTCCCTTCCCAGGCCGGAGCCACTAGTGCGCTGGGGCAGGCGGAATCGCCCGTGTGGTCGCCATCGGAGTCGCCCTCCATACTGTCCGTACACTACTCAAGTGCATACCTCACTTGTATCCTTTAGCAAGCTTTTGACTTTCCTATTATTGTTTTGTCGATGGATGGCAAAATTATACCCCCACAAATAAATTATCACTTTTTTGTTGATGATTCTAACCCATTGAATTCTAACTCTCCAACCAAAGACATGGATAGGTGGACGACTTTCTGCGGCCGCCGTAGAGCATCTCGACTCTACGTCAAACATGCCAAGAAATGAGATGGCTGGACCGCTGGAGGCGTCCTTCTCTGTTGCACAGTCGGGTGTGCACTATTCACAAATAGCATTGTTTCTGGCAAGCATCATTTGTACGCAAACATTGTTTACATTCAAGTGAACTCGTTGGATTTGCAACCATAAGCCATTATATGACGGTAGCTGCAGTTAGGAGAGATGATCCATTAGGAGTACGAATTATATATGTTTACACGAATGTGATATATGATAGAGTATGATCTTCCAAACTACTATGAGTTTTGAATGGTATTTACTGTTTAGAACAGAAGATATGTTCTTTTGAAGAGTTTTTGGTTGCCATTGTTTGGATGCTACACTGTTTTGGTGGTCTTTTGTTTTTTTAATTGCTCATTGCTGGGGATTGCAATGTTACTGACGATTTGATGGCTGGGAACGTTGATGGCCAAAAAGGGCTGGAAAGTTGCACAGTTTTATTGTGTCTAATATATCGTCATTTTTCGCCAGTTCTATATTTTCTACTAGGAGCTTGAGCGACAGTTCATTTATTTGGGACTGCTATTTTACTTTATGTGTATCTTCTGACCCAAGGTTTGTTCATTCCCTCATATTAGAGAATTTCTACATTTAAAATCCATACACAATGTCCGTCCTCGAACCCTCCCCCCCCCCACACACACATGCAGGTCTGACAAAAATGTGGAATTGTAAGATCAGGATAGATTGTATTGTCTGAGACCACCACATTTTTCTTCAAGCATGTCTTATTTCGTGGTAAATTGTTCAGCTCCTCGTGGCAACACATGGAGTGAAACAAATAATTTGTAACAAAGCTAGAGTTACACAGGAGTCACCAACGAGGCGGATGGGCGAATTAGTACAAATATGTCGACACTTAGGGAATAATCAAAAAATAGGGGTGTTCAACCACTATATAATTGACATGTTGCAACCCACGGGCAATTACCTAGTCTACTTAAAAAGAACGTAAGGTTATGTCAACCACCTCGTCCTTCGTCCAACATTTCGTCGTCCTTCTGGTATTTTATTGACTTACCAAATAAAATTATATTTTCTTTGGCATCACTTCTCTCCTACTTAAAAAGAATGTAAGATTTTGTCATCCACTTCATCCTTCGTCCAACATTCCACCTTCCTTCTCGTTTTCTATTGACTTACCTAATAAAATTATGCTTTCTTTGGCAAGACAGTAAGTTATTACCAAATACAGTTATGCTGTCTTTGGCAAGACAATAAATTATTACCAAATAAAATCCTAAAACTTATTAAGGTAGCAAGCTAAATTACGGGCATGATATGTTAAATAGATTAACAAAATAGAGCAATATACAGACGTGTGGCACAACCCATTGCCAAGCGGGACGCCGAAGGTAAACTTGCTAAACTAATGCATGTGGCGGAGATCAAATGGGCACAATGTACCAAACTCGCGTACCACTACTTGGAAAATCCTTATAAGTGAACTCAAATGAGTGGCCGGCTCGACCTTGTACCCGCCACTTCTACCTTGGAGAAATAGCACTGGCGAGTACATAAATGAGTTCGCCACTGCTAGCAGTGACATGCATTTCTACGTACCCGCCTCACGTGAACTCCCTTCAGGATCCCCGGTTGTGGAAAAATCTAGTAGCAGGCAGCATGAAGAGGCCGCCACTGTACTACCATTTAGCAGTGGCAGGCCATCCTAAGCACCCACCACACATGTGTTTCGGCAACTCGAGCCCGGCGAGTTCAGAAGTTACAAAAAATTGATTTGGAGGGAGCTCTAGGCCTCCCGCCACACGTATCGTAATTGTGAAAAGTCCATTTCTCCACCTTCCCCACAATACCGTATGTTACAGGCATACTAAGTCAAATTGACAGATGTTCTATGCCCTTCTCCGGCGTTTGCCCCCTTCGTCCTGCGCGGTGCGTCTTCTCCCGATATCGTCTCTTCCCATCGTCGAGCCCGTCGGCGCCTCTCCCGCCGGTATGTCCCAGTGTCCCTCGCTCTCCTCCTTCTCTTGCCACTAGTGTTAGGGTTATGTGTCGGTGTACAAAAAGAGGGGTACACTTTTTGTACCCCTATGACTGTGCACGGGCAGTCTGAGCCACGGTGCCATCACACCAAGCACGGCAAGGGAGGCAAGCCGGAGCAAGACTGAAGCTTGATGGAGACTGGAGCGACGCCAAGAACAAGACCACGAAGAACAAAGGGACGAAGAGGCTTCCCCCGACAGGATCCTTGCCGGGGCTGGCTCTGGCAGCCCCGGCAAGACCCTTGCCGCGGCAGCTCGCCCCGCGCCTACGGGGCGAATCACCCTTGAGTCCACCACCCCCATGGGGCGAGTATTCGGGAGATATCCCCGTGGTGGCATGCAGATCTTTGTGAAGACCTTCCAGATCAGATGCAAGATAAGAGGACGACGACCCTTGGCGGGATTCCAGCCAGGGAGGTCGACAAGGCCCCCGGCAAGCACCTTGCCGGGGATGGCGGCAGGCGCCACGGCAAGACCCTTGCCGGAGCCCCGGCAAGGCCCTTGTCGAGGACACCCGCAGGGCCACCATCAGACCCGCACTAACTGGGTTTCCACTGACCCACGCATGCTGCCGACCCGACCAGCTGGACAGGCTCCTGCGTGGCAACCCACAGATCTTCATGGAGACCCACCGTTGCGCCACCTCAGTTGCCTGTTTGCCTACATGGCACCTCAGGCACCGCTGGCCAGGGCGCGTGTCGACACGAGGAGGAGCGGCGACGGACAAGACGGGCGTCTCCCCTCGTCCCCGATAAAGCAAGGACACCTAAGCAGGGCGCATTAAATGCACCTTGTCCTGTAATGCGAGGGATAACCTCGCGTCACTGTACCCTTTCTACCTCCTATGTGCCACTGTGGCAACCCCTTTTCCCTATAAAAGGAGGCCCGAGGCGACCAGGAGGAGGATTCGGCTTTTCAGAACCCCTCACGACTCTTTTGGAGCTCCTCGTTTGCTGAAGAACACCAACATATAATCCACCAAAGCAGGAGTAGGGTTTTACGCATCTTTGCGGCCCGAACCTGGGTAAAGGAACCGTGTCCCGATCGTTAGATCCGCTCTTCTCTCAACCCCGCGCCCCGCAACCGTAGTAGGGATTCTTGTGATCCCATAGGTGTCGATCCAAATACACAGACATCTTTGGCGCGCCAGGTAGGGGGGCGCAGTTGTGAGAATCGGCTCTGGTGATCGGCCCGACGCTCTCTCGTCCCAGTGGCTCTTTGAGGAAGCCAGAAGACTTGCTTTCGAGCGGCTGGAAATAAAAGCTAAGTTACATCAAACTGTGGATATTTCCATCCTATCATTTAAAGTTACTATCCTCGGAGCTGTCATTCCTTGTGCAAAAAGAAACCTGCACGCGGATGGGGCCCTTCATGATCGGCAACGCCTTGTTCTGTTTCGAGTCAACTCAACAGTTCAAACGGCTGCGTTGAAACAGTAGGGTAGCCTTCCGTGACTGACAAAGCTCTCGACTCTGACTCGAGTCAAACTCGACAGTTCGAGCGGCTACGTTGGGAGTGGCAAGGTGGCAGACCCTTCCGCAATTGGCAATGTTCTCGACTCTGACTTGAGTCAAACTCGACAGTTCGAGCGGCTGCGTTAAGAGCGGCAAGGTGACAAACCCGGTAGCACGCTCACCCGGCAGGCCAATGGGGACCCGTCCCCAAGATGCCGCTTGGGTATTTCACGCCGGCAAGCCTACCCAGTTAACGTAGGGTGGAAACACAGGGAGGCAGCAAACAGGAAAATAACATGCATGGTTCTGAAGATATTTCAAAGTTATATTACATCATGCCATTGCTGCGGTTCTAACTAAAGATAAAATTTGTCTTGGACATGAACTCGCAGCGGCAAAGAAGAATGGGGTATCTAATCCCGGCGCTGGCCCTCCACCCTCTTGATTTCGTCAATGCGGCTGATGACAGGCTTGATGCGCTCCTTGAGCGCCGTGAGGTTGGCATCCTCCGGCAACTGTCCATCGCGGCTTCGAAGTTGAGGGCGGGGTTCCAGAACACCACTTTGGTCAGGACCTTGGTCATGACTCCCCGACAGAGCCGCCGGGCCTCCCCGGCAAGCGTGGCCGTTCTGTTGGAGTGAAGATCAGTCAAGGCGCTGAGGACGCCCTCGAAGAACAGGGTCAGCTTGGCATTGACGGACCCGCTCCATTCAGGGGCATACCTCACGTTCGGCACCCCCATGAGGGCCAACTGTGAGGTAACCCTGCCGGCGAGGTCCTCCAGCCGGCTGATCCACCTGTTCTCCTCCACCACATATTCTTGGTGGGAGGCGCCCTCGTCTGCCCGCAGCTGCTTCTCCTCCTCCAGGCTCTTGGCCAAGGCCCCCTCCCGAGCACAGCTCCCCGCCAACGTCTTCTCGAGATTCTCTAGCCTCAGCTTGAGATCTCTGATGGAGCCTTGCGCCTCGGAGAGCTCCCCAGTCTTGCTGATGACCACTCCCTACGCCTCTGTCAAGGCGCAGTTGAGTCTGGTCTTCTCGTCAGACAGCTTAAGGGCCTGCTCCTTCAGCCCGTCCCGTTCCACTTCTAGCTCTTGTATCTTGTCGGCGTGAGCCAGAGCCTAGGCATCAAGTGCCTCCTTGTGCCTCTGCCCCAGCTCGTGAGTCCGCCGCTCGACAAGAGCCTCAAGCTCCTCATCCTTGTCGCGGAGTGTCGCGGCATGCTTCGCCTCATGCGCGGAGAGGTCTTTCTCCTGGGAATCGAGGGCGGCTTGATGCTGGTTCCGGGCGGCCTCCGCCGCGGCAGCCGAATTTGCCGCCTCTTCCTGGGCCTTCTCGATGGCGGCCATCTTCATGATGAGCTCCACGTTGCGCTGAGCCAGATCTTCCTGGGAGGCCCTCTGTTCCTCGCGGGACTGGTGGAACCAGGCTTGCGCATCGGCGACGCGCGCCTGGAAGTCTGCCTCCGCCTCGTCCACCACTGCCATTCTGGACTTAACCTTGTCCAAACGGGAGCGGTAGAGCGCCTGGAGCTTCCGGAAGTTGGCCCCCATGACCCGGAAGAGCTGCTCCTCTAGGGAGCCGTCGCCGCTGGCGCTCGGTTCTTCAACAACCTCGAGCCCGGCGGCATCGAACACCTGATGGGCCTCGAACCCCTCGTTGGTTACCCCAAGTGGAAGGTGTACGATGCAGTAAGTAGAAGTGTTTTCCCCTAGCAAAGATGCCAATGATCGATTCCCCAGAGACTCCTAGATTCAACAAGTAGGTGTCAATTGCTACGGCGCCAGATTAGTAGCAATCAACGTGGACCTGCACACAGATACAAATAACTTTGCTCCCAACGAGTACAGAGAGGTTCTCAATCCCTCCGGCCTTGTAGTTCACAAAGGGTTAAAAGCAATGATAGTAGTGATAGATAGTTTTTGCAATAGTAAGTAATAACAGAAAGTAAATAGTGGATGTGATCAATGATGGTAATATGGACCGGAGTCTCATGATGTTCACTAGTGATGTCTCTCTCCCAAAAGACGATAAAACAGCTATGTGAGGTAAACAAATTACAGTTGGGCAATTGACAGGACCACGAACGCAAACCAATGCTGACTACATTGCAAGAAAGGTTGAGGTTCAAAGCATGGGAGGTACGCCAAAGTAAGTAGACCGAAATCCATCAATATCTACTACTAATCATCCATGTTGAGATATCTATCCAGAACATCTCGCTGGTATTAAGTTGCGAGTCCCACCCATAGTGTAAACTCAATGCAACAGACAACTGCATTAAAAGAACTTTGCGTAAAGTAAACAATCCTTGCACCCGTGGGCACAAGCACCGTTGTTTTCCCCCTTGTGGCAACAGCACATCCCCTAGACTCATGTTTCTGTCACTCAAGCTAGTCATCGAGGGGCATGAACCCACAATCGAGCATAACGTTCCCTCTTGGAGTCACTACCTACTACTCGGCCAAAGCAATAAATAACAACGGAGAACATGCAAGAATTACATATGAACTAAAATATAAAAGAGGTGAATCAAATATATTACTCAAGATCAATCTGAACATAATCTCATAATCCATCGGATCCCAGCAAACTCAACATAGCAACAGCATAAGGGTTACATAGGTGCCTCGATCATGTAGGGCAGCTCACGAGGACTAATTAGTGTAGCACAAGAACGGGAGGAGAACATCACATAGCTACTGGTCATGGACTCATGGTCCAAGGGAGACTACTCACGAGTCATTCGGGAGGCGTCCATGGTGGTGGAGAAGCTCCCGGTGGTGATCCTCCCCTCCGGCAGGGTGCCGGGAGGAGTTCTCCTGGTGCTCCCGATCTTGGAAGCGGCGGCGGCGGCGGAACAGCGATGGGATCGCGAAAAGAAGTCCTTTTTTGAGGGTTTCGGAGGTCCCTCTAAATATATGCCAAAGGGGGGCACCGGACGGGCTTCGGGGGG
>LR738709.1:18803385-18814838 GCA_902687465.1 Secale cereale
TGCCCTTCGGACGCAGTGTTGTTTCCGGATCGCTGATTTTTTATATAATTTTTCTGGATTTTTCTGGGCAGTTCTCGAAACGTGAAAACCTGAAATACAAAAACAGCCGAAAACAGAAACTGGCACTAGGGTGCACTGGATTAGTAAGTTAGTCCAAATATGATCAAAAGTGTATGGAAGTGTATGAATATCATAGCAATATCACCCAAAAGTGGCATGGAGCAAGCAGAAATTATAGATACGTTTTGGACGTATCAACATCCCCAAGCTTAATTCCTGCTCGTCCTCGAGTAGGTAAATGATAACAAGAATAATTTCTGTGGTGACATGCTATTAACCATAAAGGACTTTTAATAGTCATATGACAAAAGCTTACCGAGACAATGATTCTATAGTAATTAAGTTGTCTCAAGAGAAAATCACAAATGACTGAAAGTTTTACAACATGAAACTGAAACATCAAAAAGATTTGCAATGAACATGATGTGCAAATATGATAAAGTGATATCTAGCTTGCCCCCTTTAGTGATGCAAAACATAAATGCAGGGGCACCTTCAAGGTTTAAGTGATGACTAGATACAATCATTTCAGAATAAACGATATCACAATCATGCAAAAGACAATGCTACTTTGGGACAATGCACATTACACTCAGAATGACAATCATGCTCTCAGTAGTTGGTGCTTCAACATAAAGGTAAAAGAAAGGTTAAGTGCTAAAGCTTTTTATTTTGAAAACATGGAAGCAATTGTGTCAACGGTAGTAGTACTTCATATGTGTCATGCATAAAACATCCTATAAGTTGCAAGCCTCATGCATCGAATACTAATAGTGCTCGCTCCTTGTCCTAATTAGCTCGGATCCCCATGGGTTATCATTGCATTACATATGTTTTAACCAAGTGTCACAAAGGGGTACCTCTATGCCACCTGTACAAAGGTCCAAGGACATAGATCGCATTTGATTTCTCGTTTTTGATAGATCTCAACTTGAGGACATCCATACCGGGACAACATAGAAAATTGATGATGGACTCCTCTTTAATGCATAAGCATATTCTCATGAGATTGAGGATTAAGGTCCAAGCTAAAACTTCCACCATGATGCATGGCTTTGGTTGGCGGCCCAATGTTCTTCTCTAACAATATGCATAGTTATTCAACCCACAGTAAATCACCCTTACTTCAGACAAGACGAACATGCATAGCAACTCACATGAAATTCAACAAAAGTGTGACAGTTGATGGCGTCCCCAGAAACATGGTTACCACTCAGCAAGCAACTCATAAGAAATAAGATACATAGGCAACATATTCTTTACCACAGTAGTTTTTAGACTACTTTCCCATGAGCTATGTATTGCATGGTTAGTTTGCTTAGTACTGGTGGAGGTTAGCAAAAAGACTGGGAGCGACCAACTAAGAGAGCAATGACGGTCATAATCATGCAGAGCGACAAAGCAATATTGAATCAGGCATGGTAGTTATATCGCTACTTAGAAATAAAAGATCATCAAGGCTTGACAGACTTTCTTTACAATCTTAAATATGCGTGAGCATACGCCAAGTCAATCAAAATAAATTATTGAAGGAAGATATTACTAAACCATACCACATCATAGGCAAACAAACCAAGTTGGTACTCCAATAACACATTGGGAACCCCCCAGCTATTTGAGATTAACCAAAAGAAAATCTGAACTACTAAGCACCATCATGCAAGTACCATCTTTATCATAGACACATTAACCAATGTAATGGAAGCAAACTCTCTTAATAAGGTGAGCATGGTAATTAAAGAGAGTTCAAGCAACCAACTAAACAAAAGCTCTTTGAAAAGATAAGCATGAATACTAAGAGCAAAGCACGATAGTAGCTACTTAAAAGACAAAGAACACACACAACATAGATAGACATGAAAATTCTATGTTATGTTCTAGGTAGAAGTGGAGCGTGTTTCTCTCCCACATAAAGGAATGCTGGGTTCCGACTCATTATGAAAAACTAAAAAGAAAACTAGAAGCAAGACGCTCCAAGCATAGCACATAACACATGAAGTGATAAAAATATTGCGAAACGAAAGACGAACTGATAATGTTGATGGAGAAGGGGATGCACGGGGGCATCCCCAAGCTTAGACGCTTGGTTCTCCTTGAATATTTCTTGGGGGTGCACGGGGGCATCCCCAAGCTTGAGCGCTTGACACTCCTGAATCTTTTTATCATCTTCCCTCGCACACTTGAAAACTCCCTTCATACACAACTCATCATAATCTGATTAGCGAGGTTAGTACCCTTAATAAAATAATTATATCTTGCTGGAAATAAGGATATTCTTGTAGTTCTACTGTTTCTCAAGATTGCCAAAAGGTTTTTGCAAAGAAAAAACAAGTTCTTAATTTGCAAAGTGACGGTAAGGCAAAACAGGGCAGAATCTGTGAAAAACAGAACAACAGGCAGTAATTGATCTGTTCGGGATACTTCTGCAACTCAAATCAAAAAACTCAGAATTGACGCACGAAAGACAATTATATAGAGAACGCTGTCGAAAACATTCAGACCAAAAAGATGATCTGGTGATTTTATACAAATTTTTCTATCCAAGGACAGAATCTGTTTCCTGGACAGCACCTCACAACTTTTGAACTTTCTAGCAATCAGAGGCTATACTTGGCACAAATATGAAAAGCAAAGATACAATGATGATGCTACAGCAGTAAACAACATCAAGACACAACAAAATCAAAAGATTTATTCATGTGGGCTGCCTCCCAAAAGCGCTTTCTTTTATACCTTTAAGCTAGGCATAATGCATAGATCAAGTTTTATCAAGAGTAAAAGAATAACTAGCCCGTACAACGGACTCAAAAGGTAACTTGACCTTCTTACGAGGGAAGTGTTCCATCCCTTTATTGAGAGGAAACTGAAATTTTATATTACCCTCTTTCATGTCAATGACAGCACCAACGGTGCGCAAAAAGGGACGTCCCAAAATAATTGGACAAGAAGGATCACATTCAATATCCATAATAGTGAAATCAACGGGCACATAATTATCATTGACAACAATAAGAACATCGTAGATCCTCCCCAGAGGTTTCTTTATGGAAGAATCAACGAGACGAACACCAAAAGAACAAGAATCATAAGGTTTCAATTTAAGCATATCATATATCCTTTTGGGCATAACAGAGGTACTAGCACCAACATCACATAATGCATAACAAGAGAAGTCATTCAAATTAATTTTTATCATAGGATCCCAACCATCTTCTAGCTTTCTAGGTATGGAGGCTTCTACTCTAAGTTTCTCCTCCCTAGCTTTGATGAGAGCATTAGTGATATGCTCTGTGAAGGCAAGGTTAAGCGTGCTAGTGCGGGGATCTCTAGACATCTTGTGAAGGAAATCAATAACTTCGGTAAGAGTGCAATTATCAAAATCAAGGTCATGAGCATCAAGTAAAGTGGTAGTGGTGTCCTTAAGGTTCACCTATTCGGTAGCTTCTAAAGTCATAGCATCACCATTAATACGTCCATTGGGACCAGGAGTACATTGGGTGCTAAGAGTGTGAACATCTTCAATAACTTGGATAGTAGCAACAGTGTGGTGGGTAGGAAGGCTCTTAATTCTTTCCTCTTCCTCCCTTTCTCTAGCCCATCTTTCTTTAAGCTTAGCCATCATCCTAATGTTTTCATTAATTTGTACTTGAGTGGCATTAATAGGGATGACTTCCCTCTCCCTAAGAGGAGAAGTTTCAATTTTTAGCAATTTTACCTCATTGGCTAAGTGGTCTACCTTAAAAGAAAGATCATCTAGTTTATGTAGTTTCTCTTCTACATTCTTATTGAAGGCTTTTTGGGTAGTGATGAAATCTCTAAGCATGGTCTCTAGTTCAGTATTGGAGTTCTTGGTACTAGGATAAGCATTGTTGTTCCCATAAGAGTTAGAGGGGAACGGTCTAGGATTGTTACCAAAGTTACTCCTATAAGCATTGTTGTTAAAATTGTTTCTAGAGATAAAGTTCACATCTACTTGTTCTTGAGCAATCAAAGAATTTAAAGGAACATCACGAGGATCAACAGTAGATTGCTTCGAAAGTAGAGACATGATCAAGTCAACTTTTTCATTGAGGGAAGAAATCTCCTCGACAGAGTTTACCTTCCTACCTGTTGGAGCGCGTTCGGTGTGCCATTGGGAATAGTTGGTCATCATCTCATCGAGAAGCTTTGTGGCAGCACCAAGTGTAGTTGACATAAAAGTTCCTCCCGCGGCCGAATCTAACAAGTTCCGCGAGGTAAAGTTCAAGCCTGCATAAAAAGTTTGGATAACCATCCAAGTAGTCAAACCGTGAGTAGGGCAGTTCTTGATAAGAGACTTCATACGTTCCCAAGCTTGGGCAACGTGTTCATTATCCAATTGTTTAAAATTCATTGTGTTACTTCTAAGTTGGATAATTTTAGCAGGTGAATAGTATTTCCCAATAAAAGCATCTTTGCACTTGTCCCAAGAATCTATGCTATTTCTAGGCAAAGACTGAAACCAAATTTTAGCTCCTCCTCTCAAGGAGAAAGGAAAAAGCTTAAGCTTAACAATGTTACCATCTATTTCTTGGTACTTTTGCATATCACAAAGTTCAACAAAGTTGTTCAAGTGTAAAGCAGCATCATCTCCAGCACCGGAGAATTGTTCTTTCATGACTAAGTTCAGTAAAGCAGGTTTAATTTCATACGAAGGTGCTGAAGTGGCAGGTGTAGTGATAGGTGTGCTGATAAAGTCATCGTTGATGTGACTAGTGAAGTCACACAACTTGGTGTTCTCGGTGGAACCCATAGTAGCAAGCAAGCAAGATAACTATTTTTATGATTTTCGATGAAAAGGAACTAAAGAAAAAATGAAAGGTAAACTAACAAGACTAAAAAGCAAAGGTAAAAGATAGCAACTCCCCTATCCTGAAGAGTGGAGTCCCCGGCAACGGCGCCAGAAAATACTCCTTGATGGGCCTCGAACCCCTCGTTGGTTACCCCAAGTGGAAGGTGTAAGATGCAGTAAGTAGAAGTGTTTTCCCCTAGCAAAGATGCCAAGGATCGATTCCCCAGAGACTCCTAGGTTCAACAAGTAGGTGTCAATTGCTACGGCGCCAGATTAGTAGCAATCAACGTGGACCTGCACACAGATACAAATAACTTTGCTCCCAACGAGTACAGAGAGGTTCTCAATCCCTCCGGCCTTGTAGTTCACAAAGGGTTAAAAGCAATGATAGTAGTGATAGATAGTTTTTGCAATAGTAAGTAATAACAGAAAGTAAATAGTGGATGTGATCAATGATGGTAATATGGACCGGAGTCTCATGATGTTCACTAGTGATGTCTCTCTCCCAAAAGACGATAAAACAGCTATGTGAGGTAAACAAATTACAGCTGGGCAATTGACAGGACCACGAACGCAAACCAATGCTGACTACATTGCAAGAAAGGTTGAGGTTCAAAGCATGGGAGGTATGCCAAAGTAAGTAGACCGAAATCCATCAATATCTACTACTAATCATCCACCTTGAGATATCTATCCAGAACATCTCGCTAGTATTAAGTTGCGAGTCCCACCCATAGTGTAAACTCAATGCAATAGACAACTGCATTAAAAGAACTTTGCATAAAGTAAACAATCCTTGCACCCGCGGCACAAGCACCGCTGTTTTCCCCCTTGTGGCAACAGCACATCCCCTAGACTCATGTTTCTGTCACTCAAGCTAGTCATCGAGGGGCATGAACCCACAATCGAGCATAACGTTCCCTCTTGGAGTCACTACCTACTACTCGGCCAAAGCAATAAATAACGACGGAGAACATGCAACAATTACTTATGAACTAAAATATAAAAGAGGTGAATCAAATATATTACTCAAGATCAATCTGAACATAATCTCATAATCCATCGGATCCCAGCAAACTCAACATAGCAACAGCATAAGGGTTACATAGGTGCCTCGATCATGTAGGGCAGCTCACGAGGACTAATTAGTGAAGCACAAGAACGGGAGGAGAATATCACATAACTACTGGTCATGGACTCATGGTCCAAGGGAGACTACTCACGAGTCATCCGGGAGGCGTCCATGGTGGTGGAGAAGCTCCCGGTGTTGATCCTCCCCTCCGGCAGGGTGCCGGGAGGAGTTCTCCTGGTGCTCCCGATCTTGGAAGCGGCGTCGGTGGCGGAACAGGGATGGGATCGCGAAAAGAAGTCATTTTTTGAGAGTTTCGGAGGTCCCTCTAAATATATGCCAAAGGGAGGCACCGGACGGGCTTCGGGGGGCCCAGGCGCCCCCCGGCGCGGCCCAGGGGGGGGGGGCGCCGCCAGGGCGCCTGGAGCCCTGGCGGCCCCCCAGGCTGCCCTTCGGACGCAGTGTTGTTTCCGGATCGCTGATTTTTTATATAATTTTTCTGGATTTTTCTTTGCAGTTCTCGAAACGTGAAAATATGAAATACAAAAACAGCCGAAAACAGAAACTGGCACTGGGGTGCACTGGATTAGTAAGTTAGTCCAAATATGATCAAAAGTGTATGGAAGTGTATGAATATCATAGCAATATCACCCAAAAGTGGCATGGAGCAAGCAGAAATTATAGATACGTTTTGGACGTATCAACACCTCGCCGTCGAAGACTTCCTCCCCGGCGGGCGCCCGGGGGCTTGACGCCCCGGCAAGGTGGACGAAGAGGTTGTCGCTCACCTTCAGATACTTGCCGGATCCCGGGGTTGCGGAGGAAGAGGGCTGGTCATCAGTCACCTCCTCCTCAGCTGTGGCCTTGTCGGCCTCCCTAGCAGGCCCACCGCCGGCGCCCTCGGTGGTACCCTTGGCGGCATCCTCAGCAGTCTCGTCCACGGCGGCCCCGGCGGCGTCCTTGGCGGCCTCTCCGGCGGTAATCTCGTCGGCCTCCGCCGCGGCCTCCTCAGCAACCTCCTCGATGACGGCGTCCACGTCCTCCACATCCGTTGTAGGAGGGCCTGGGCCGTGACGGGGGAAACGAAGTCAAGAAAGGCGGGCAACTCACCAGCGCTGGGCTGTGCAGCGGAAGTTCTCTCCCCGCCGGCGCTGGATGCCGGGAGCTGGCTGCCAGCACCCATGTCCTCCTCCTCCCCCATGCGTGTGGGCTCCATGCTTGGTACCCTTGCCGGGGACGCCCCTCGTGGCAGCGTGATCGATGGGGGTGGTGTGTTGGGAGTGGCCCCCCGCGGCTCCTCCTGCTGTTGCTCCCGTCCTACAGAACCGGCAAGGTCGACGCCTTCAGCATCTGACGCCTACTGCATGTCGAGCGAGAAAAGATTGGCGGACTTACGCTGGGGGCTGTGCCGGGGGCTGCCGTCGGAGCTGCTCAACACCACCAGTGGTTTCTCTGTAGCCCCGGCCGGGGGCTGGCTGCTCGCTGAAGCCTTGGCCCTCTTCACCCTCTGGGCCAACGTCTTTGCGTCCCTGAAGAAGCAGGGACAAGTTAAGATGAGTGGCATGATCGAGAGAGATGGGGGTGACGATGAAGAATACTTACTCATCGTCTATCTCCTCCTCCTCTGCCGTCTTCCTCTTCCTCTTCGGGCTGAGAGGCCCGATGTCGAAGGGGAGCTCCACGTCGCCCTCCGAATCAACGTCTGCCGGGGAAGGCCAAGGAGGGAGCGGAGTTCGTGCGTGCCTCGACGGAGAGGGAGCTGCCGCTTTCTATTTCTTGGCGACCCCTACCCACTGGGCGAACTCCTCCTCCTCCGCAGCCGCGGCGACCTGGTCCTCCATACCTCCGGCGCTGCCGGCCTCCTTGATGAGCTGCGCCTCCTTCGCCCTGGCGGCGATGTAGTCCAGCTCCTACTGGGTGGTGTCCCTAACGAGCCACCGCTCGGCGTCGGGATTGACGCACACCTCGACCAGGGAATCAAAGAACTGCTGCACGACCTCGTCCTCCGGCTCCTGCCAGCTCGGGACGGGGCCGTGCGCGCTACATTCCGGCATCATGGCGACGATTTCGGACTGGCATGAATTGTTGCACAGCGGGACCACTCCCGCTGGCAGCTTGAAGAGCTGCCCCTTGACGGCCTTGCCGGCCTTGCCGGCGGCCTTCGCAGCATTGCCGGTCCGCTCGACCTCACCGCAGTAACTCACATCCAGCTGGAAGAGCCGCTGAAAAAAATGGGCATGTCCCATCACTGTAAAGTTGTGCTTGAGGCCAGTGCGGAGCCGCATGACGTCGGCCGGGTTCCTGAAGAGCCATGCCGGCCTCCCCTTTTGGTGTAGAGAAGCGGTCCGACGGCGGATGAAATCCGCCCCGATCATCTCGAGGGTGAGTCCGGCTTGGACAAGCCGGGTGATCCTGGTGACGGCAACGGCGAGCTTCCCGTCGGCAGCGTCGACGTTGCTCCAGTCGCTGCCGCGGACCGGCGGCACCCGGCGGACCTTGCAGAACATTGGCGGCTCGTCCTCCTCGATCCAGCACCACCGGCCGCGCCATTCGTCCCACCTATCCTTCACGGCGCCCTCCGGGTACAGCACCTTGAGTCTCGGAATCCAGGCGATGCCTCCGGAGACTGAGCCTCCCGGCTGGATCCGAGGGATGAAGTAGTGCCGGAAGAGCGCCGTGTTGGGCTGCGCTCCGACAAAGCCCTCGCAGAGGTGCGCGAAGAAGGCCATGCACGCCACCGCATTTGGGGTGAAATCCAAAAGACGGAAGCCAAAAGTGTGCATGATGTCGCAGAAAAAATCGGAGAAGGGAGGACACAACCCGCAGGAGAAATAATCAACGAAGAAGGGATACCAATTTGAGCTGGGCGGAGCGCAGGCGGCCGGAACGACGCGCGTCGCCGGATGGCCCAAGCCCTTCGCCCGATCCCCCGTCTGCGCCCCCCAAAGGGGTTTGAAGATGGCCCGGAGCTCGAAGACGTCGACCGACGACGAAATGAAGATGGCGGCCTTCATCTGATCCCCCGTGAATACGCCCTCCGGCGGCGCCGCCGGCAACCTTGGCCGCCCCTTTGCCCTTGGCGAGTTTGGACGCCATGACGGCTGAATGGGAAGGCTGAGGGGAGGGGATGGTGAAGCAACGGCGGCGGGCGACAGCGAAAGCTTCGGAAGGAAGGAAGCAAAGGAGCAGCGGCTCTGAGATTGAAAGGGGCGCGAGGAAAGTGGAGGAAGTGAGCAGCACGCTCGCGCTCATTCCTTTTTATGGGGAAGGCGCGAGCCGCCTCCTTTCACATTTACTGCGACGTAACGCATGCGTCCGGATACCGCCCCACGCATGCCGCCCACGTCACGCACGCCCCTCCACCCCGCGCCGCGCGCACGGGCTATGGGAGGCGCAGCGCGCGGAAATTTTACCACGGTGAGAACCACCCCGCCTGCCCGGGCACCGTTCTGGGCCTGGCCCAACAACGTGTCGCGCTTATGTGTGGCCCAGGCCCGGGGGCTCCTGTCGGTGTACAAAATGAGGGGTACACTTTTTGTACCCCTATGACTGTGCACGGGCAGTCTGAGCCACGGTGCCATCACACCAAGCACGGCAAGGGAGGCAAGCCGGGGCAAGACTGAAGCTTGATGGAGAATGGAGCGACGCCAAGAACAAGACCACGAAGAACAAAGGGACGAAGAGGCTTCCCCCGACAGGATCCTTGCCGGGGCTGGCTCTGGCAGCCCCGGCAAGACCCTTGCCGCGGCAGCTCGCCCCGCGCCTACGGGGCGAATCACCCTTGAGTCCACCACCCCCATGGGGCGAGGATTCGGGAGATATCCGCGTGGTGTCATGCAGATCTTTGCGAAGACCTTCCAGATCAGCTGCAAGATAAGAGGACGATGACCCTTGGCGGGATTCCAGCCAGGGAGGTCCACAAGGCCCCCGGCAAGCACCTTGCCGGGGATGGCGGCAGGCGCCGCGGCAAGACCCTTGCCGGAGCCCCGGCAAGGCCCTTGCCGAGGACACCCGCAGGGCCACCATCAGACCCGCACCAACTGGGTTTCCACTGACCCACGCATGTTGCCGACCCGACCAGCTGGACAGGCTCCTGCGTGGCAACCCACAGATCTTCTTGGAGACCCGCCGTTGCGCCACCTCTGCTGCCTGTCTGCCTACATTGCGCCTCAGGCACCGCTGGCCAGGGCGCGTGTCGACACGAGGAGGAGCGGCGACGGACAAGACGGGCGTCTCCCCTCGTCCTCGATAAAGCAAGGACACCTAAGTAGGGCGCATTAAATGCACCTTGTCCTGTAATGCGAGGGATAACCTCGCGTCACTGTACCCTTTCCACCTCATGTGTGCCACTGTGGCAATCCCTTTTCCCTATAAAAGGAGGCCCGGGGCGACCAGGAGGAGGATTCGGCTTTTCGGAACCCATCACGACTCTTTTGGAGCTCCTCGTTAGCTGAAGAACACCAACATATAGTCCACCAAAGCAGGAGTAGGGTTTTACGCATCTTTGCGGCTCGAACCTGGGTAAAGGAACCGTGTCCCGATCGTTAGATCCGCTCTTCTCTCAACCCCGCGCCCCGCAATCGTAGTAGGAATTCTTATGATCCCATAGGTGTCGATCCAAATACACCGACATTATGGCTCCACCGTCTTCGCTAGGGCTATGGTTAGAGCACCGCCGCCACCACTAGGGCTAGGGTTAGGGCCCCGTGGCCGCCGCAAGGGATAAGGATAGGGCACTGCCGCCGCCACCACCTCTAGCGCCACCGTTTGCGCGCCGCCACAGCCGCGAGGCCAAGTGCAAGCCCTCCCCACGCCATCACTAGGGCTAGGGTTAGGGCGCCGGCCTCCGCCAGTAGGGTTAGGTCACCAACACTGTTAGCTAAGGATAGGGTTAGGGTGCCGCTGCTGGTAGGGCTATGTCGCCTCTGCGGCTCTTCGAGTATTCCAAACTATAGCAAGTTTTATTTAGGTGGTGATCAAATGCTTTCAATAGATAGTTCTCCTAGTTCCGTGTATATATACTTCATCTTAGAGTAGTACTTCTCCGAGTCCAAGACAAGTTTGAGTAGTAGAGTAGGAAACCTATGTCAAATAGGCCGCCTGTTTGATGTATCATGAGTTGAGAAAAGAGAAATAAAGAGAGAGAAAAGTTGCATGAGACGTGCCCTTGTGGTATTATTTTTCCATGTGCGTGTACATTCGTGTCAGAACTTTTGCTAAGGAATATAAATCTTAAATAGGACAAGTGCATGGGTTAAGTAAGCTGGAAATGTTATACAGTTTTTTGGGATAACAAAAATGAGCGCCAACGTTTTGGCGAAACTAACGTGTGTGGAAGAGATCAAATGGGCGCATTTCACCAAAGTCGGGAACCTTAGGGAGGGTGACAACAATACTAGTACTTCCATTTGATTGCAAATGGAAAGCACCGAAAAAAGAAGGTACTAAACTGTTTGGCTTTGGTGGTCGTGGGCATTGACGGAGCTACACCGGAAGTCGGGGGGGGGGGGGGGG
>LR738709.1:18814923-18827512 GCA_902687465.1 Secale cereale
ACAAAATGTGAACATTTGAGGTGGCAAAATACTAACTTTCCTTGCAACTAAGCCCTGTAATTATTATTTTTCTTCACAGAATTGTGCAAGGCTGCCCCCTCCACACACTACACTAAGCTCCACTATTGGTGGTAGGTGGGGGCCCCATTTGAGGTGTTCATTCGATGAACGTCTCCATGGAGAAAAAATGGCGCCCATGGACGCGTCATCGCCATCGCAGCCGACCAGTGTCAGCTAGGGATTTCTGTCAACCTGAAGCCCTAACTCCAGCTCCAGCATTAAGGACCGCGATGACCCGAATCTTTATGGAGGAGCCCACCGAGCAGGGGAAGAAGAGAAGGCGACATATCCGGATCGGGCGCCACCAGATGAACGAATCATGGGTCACCATTCGCCGCACCGCGACAGAGGAAACATGGTCCATGCCACGACATTCCCTCGGGCCAAACCAAACTATGCCAGGGAGCACCACCGCCCCACGGACGTCGATAGTAGGATGGGGTTGGGGAGGAGTTGCGACATTTAGGGTTCTCTCCCCCGAGCTGCCTGGGAGGCGACACAGGGATCGAGGGTGGCCTCCGTGTAAAATTATTTGTCATGCAGAATAAACCAAATCAATACTAGTGTCACCCAACTAACTGAAAGCACAAAAACTTATTCTCATATATCAGGAATTAACATAAACTAAGCATGATTCAGATAACATTGCATTACGTTACAAGAAACGGACATCCTACGTGAAAGAAAGTACACAGGAAGCCATACAAACTTGCATTACGTTACAAGAAAACGGTTGTCCTGCATGATAGAATGTCCGTACATAGATGCATTACGTTACAAGAAACGGTCTTGATGCATGAAAGAAAGTACGTAGGGCGACACAAAGGGAGCATAAAAGTATAACGACCCATGCAAAAATTTACCCGTTATACATCTTAGCATGGCTCTATGAACATGTAGGAATCATCATGTCAATTAGGCTATACCAAACACGAGTCTAAACCAAAATGTATTAAGCTTACTAACCTGCAGGCATGAAAGTATGTAGGCAGTCAAAGGAAAATTATATAAAGATACCACATGGTATTTATTATGTGTGAACAATTTTATAAGGATTGTAATTCCTGAAAAATGAATGGTTCCAATAATAGTACTACTAGGAAACATCGTTTATATTTATATATAGGAGTATGTATTAACCCGCGCACCATATATGTTATCAATTGTTGCCAAGTTTGCAAAGTTAATACTATCTATCATTAAGCATAGTGATTAGATCAACATATATTATACACTATACCACGTTATGAGTATAGTATCATGCATGATTGTTTCCCAAATGCCACACGAGTGTCATATATGTACAGTCTAGCTTTTGGGTAGTCTGTGCTACAGCAGGAAGACAGAGAGGAGGAGCTTTGGCCTTAAATGGCTCCAGCTGTTTGTGCGAGCGAGGAAGGATAGGGACGAACAGAAGACAGCCGGCAGTTCCAATACGGTGCGAAAAGCTGCATATGCAAACAAGATTGGAAGGGCTGGCGTATGACTGAGTGGCGTTGGCATTACGAGTCCAGCGGGTATAAGTAGGAGCGACGGTGAGCCGGATGTCACACAACCGAGCACCAAGGTCCCTTCCTTCCTCCTCCTCCAGTCCTCTCCTCTCCTCTAGCTGGCCAGCGCCAGCGAGCGATCTTGAGAGAGGTTGATAGCTGCCTGTAGGTAGCCATGAAAGGCCAACGCCGCGGGTCGTGTCAGATTCTGGTGCTCGAGGAGTATGCACATCTAATCATACACTCCATTCCTTACTACCTTTGTTTTCTTCGTGTCAGTAATCTCAGTATCGCCGGTGATGGATAGAAATTAACGGCGTCGTTTGTGTGTTCGCATCGCAGGGCGTTCAAGAAATGCGCCCACCCTGACCAGACCCAGGTCGCTAATCTCAGCCGCGAAACTGGCATGGAGCCCCAGCAGATCATATACTGGTTCCAGACCCGGCGCGCTTCGATCAAGGTATGTCCTGATAAATTCCTCTAATAGATGCAGTCCACGATCTTAATTTTAAGGAACAAACTCGCCAAATTTTCTGTAGGCATCTTCATCGAACACGAGGCCTCCGACCCAGGGATCTTCATCTTCAGATTCTTGATGCTACCATTCGACAACTTCGCCTTCGTTCATGCTGTGAGCCTGTGACGCAAGGAGGAGCGTCATTGAGATGGACGCTGATGTTCCTCGCTGTTGTGGTCTTCCTCGGCTTAGTGTTTGTGCGTGTGTTTCGGCTTGTGAGCATAGGGCCCCCTTGGGGTTTGTATCTGTTGAGTATAATATTTATTAGGAAAGAAAAGATAGACTAGGATTTGTTCTGGCTTGTCTGGTACTCCAAGTAGATCATTGTACTCCTATATATATGCCCACGAGGTTCAAGCAATACAATAACTATTCCACAAAAAATCCCTCTCTCCTTTCTAACATGGTATCTATCGCAAGTCGAACCTAAACCCTAGCCACCACCGCTTCCGCACGCGCGCGCCGCCCCCGGGGCGGTCGGCCTCAATGACCGCAGCCGGGGGCCGTGCCGCCCGTACCTAGGGTTCGTCCGCCGGCCGTGTTGGCCGGCTGCCCTAGAGAGTCTTTTTCCCGAGCCGTTGCTCCGGGTTTTTTCGCTCTCTCGCCGGTAGTTTGATCGGCGTTTTTCTTTTTGGTTTTATGATCTAATCTTGATCGGTTTGCGTCGCCCGCCGCCGCCGTCGACCCTATGCGCCTCTACTCCGACCCCGGCGCGACCAGCCGGCCTCTCCTCCGACCCGCGGCCACGTGCGCCGAGGCGGCCCGTCCGGGCCAGCCGCCGTCCGCGCGTCGGTCCGCCCGTCGCCCTGCGCCGGCCGTCACCGCCCTGCTCCGACCGGAACACCTGCATCGCCCCGACCCGGCGGCCTCGCGCCATGCGACGGCCAATCATAGCCGTCGCTCGCGCGCCGGCCCGCCCATCGATCCACGTCACCCGCCTCCGCCGTGTATGCACGGCGGCCCGGCGGTCTACCTCGCTGGCCTCGTCCTCGGCTGCATCAGGCTCGTTGTCTGCCTCAACTCGGGCGCCGTTGCTCCGTTGGTCGCTCGGGCCTCGCTACCCGGGTGCCAGCGCTGCTTTGGCAGACCGCGTGCCGGCGCTAACGTCCCGTTCCGCCCGCCGTCGCCGGCCTCATCTAGGACTCCGCCATCACTCCTCCACCGAACGGCGTCCCCGACCTCGCGCGCGATCGGCTTGATCACCCGCTCGTCGCCGCGATCCGCCTCATCTATGCCGTGCGATCGACCTGGCCCGTCGGTCACGCGCGCCTCCGCAGGTCCCGTGAAGATCGTCCCGAGTACTGCGCGCCTCTCTGCCGATCGAGCATCGGGCTGCCGCTGCATCGCCCCGTCGGGCCGCAGCGCCGCCGCCCCCGTGGTTCTCCTCGCGGCTGCATCGACTCGTGCTTCGCCTCTGCGTCGCCCCATCGGGCCGTAGTGCTGCAATACGCGGTCCCCGCCGCCGCCCCGAGACCGTCCCCGCATTTGCACCCACTCGCGAACCGCCGTTGCGTCGCCCCTTCGGGCCGCAGCGTCGCGGCCCGCGGTCTCCGCCGCCGCCCCGAGGTCTTCCCGCCGTCGCCCCGACCCGCCTGCCGCCGCTGCGTCGCCCCTTCGGGCCGTAGCGTCGCGGCCCGCGGTCCACTACGCCGTCACCGTGAGTCGACCTCCCGTGGTATACGTCGCGCCGTCTCCCTTGCCGCGGGAACGCCACCGTCCGCGCCGGTCTTCGTCACGCTGTCAGGGTTCTTCGCCTACTTCGAGCACCGCCGCCGCAAACCTAACCTAGCCGCCGCCGCCGCCGTCAGGCCACCGCCGTCAGGCCGCCGCCGCCGCTCTTCTTTGGCCGCCGCCGCCGCTACCTTCGTAGCCGCCGCCGTCGCCCGTCCACCCCCTTCGTCTTCGTCCAAGCACCAGCCCGTCGCCAGCGTCGCCGTCATCTACCCCGACTACTTCGTCTACTCCGACCACCGTTGGTGACGTCGGCCCCGCGCCGATGGACGCCGCAACCGTCGTCGAGTTCTTCTCTGCTGGCCCCTCCGACTTCTCCGACATGGCGTACAGCTTGTGCAGGTCCCTTGTCTACGCATGCCCGGTGCTGGCAACACCGATGCGTGCTTTCATCCACGACGTGTCCCCGGGCATGGCAAGCCTGGTCGGCGCTTCGTCAACTTCGTCTTCGTCCGTCTACGCATGCCCGGTGCTGGCAACACTGGTGCGTGCCTTCGTCTACGATGTGTCCCCGGGCTTGGCAAACCCGCCGCGACGCGTCGTCAACAACATCTTCTTCCCGGCGCACCACTACTTCGACACCACTGCGCCCATGACTAACTCGGCGCCTCCTTGCGCCCACGGCTCCACGGCGACTTCCTCGACACCGGCTACCCCGACTCGACATCGACCACGGCATTCTTCGCACGGCAACCTCGACAACGGCTACACCACCTACGCTCTCGGCTACATCGACAAACGGCACAAAGGGCTACCGCCTGCTTGAGCAACCTCGTTGGTTTCCACTCCACCCACGACTCCGCGATGCGTCGACCGTTTCGACTGTGGGGGGTGTCCGTCGGCTTGCCTTCGGATTCTTCTCCAGTCTCACCGTCTGCGTCGCTACCGTTGTGACTGCGGGGGGATGTTGAGTATAATATTTATTAGGAAAGAAAAGATAGACTAGGATTTGTTCTGGCTTGTCTTGTACTCCAAGTAGATCATTGTACTCCTATATATATGCCCATGAGGCTCAAGCAATACAATAACTATTCCACCAAAAATCCCTCTCTCCTTTCTAACAGTATCGTGTGCGTCTGTGTGAGTGTGCGTGTTGGCTCTTGAGCCTTGGACCCTAGCTAGATGGGTTTGTATCGTGTTGTGTTGTGTTTACCTTGAATTACAATTTTAAACTCTGCCAACATCATACTCTGAACCTTATTATAAATCATGAGGCAGCTGTCGGGTGGTACCCTTTTCCAATTTCTGGAGATCTATATTGTTCGGTACATACAACCATGGGCTCAACTTGCAGTGCGAAAATCCCTTTCATCCCTCGTGTAAAGGGAAGCAGAATCTTTTTTTTGCCATAGTATTAGTATATTACTTCCGAAATTATTTATCGTGCTTTAGTAATATGCCGAGATGTATTTGGAATAAAACCAATAGTTTTATGGTCATTTTATACTCCATTATTGATGTTTTTTCATTTGACCGAATGACAAGCGCTGGTGTTGTTCTTCCTGCATTCACGGTCCTTTTGAGCCATCATTCAGAAAGGGTCAACTCATGGGGGCTAAGAAAGTTATTTGTTGTTGGGGCTTAGCTTTGAAAAAGCAACAAGAAATTATCTGGATATTTATGTATTCTTGTTTATTGATATACTGAGGTCAGGTTATATCAATAGGCTGCAAACTTAACTTATAATTTCAGAGATATTTAAATTGCGTATTAGTAGATCAGATCATTGATTTGTGGGCATCCTATGTATTCTGAGGAGTTAGCATTCAATTTGGTGTAATTCAAAGTCACATCAAACATTCATGAGGTAGAGGACTTAATTCTGCATTGTTTTAGGCAAAATGAAAAACTAGTTGTCCCAGTTTCTACCATGTGCGCATGCCGCAAGTTAGAGCGAGATTCGTGCAATATTTGGTGGACAACATGTATAGAACGGATTGTGTACCGAACCGATACCCATGTGTACGCGTGCACACATTGGATACTGTATCGATTGGACGTGGGGCCGAGACGATATCTAGGTCATCTATCTTTCCTGCATGGCTGGACTTAACCTAATTTGCTGTTTGTGGCTTGGTGGGGAAATGAATATGCTGCGGCGGCTATGACACGGATCCTGACCTTGGTAGGGGACTAATTCGAACAGAATGTAACTAAACATTTTCAATATTATCACACAATTACGATGTTAGAGATGTTTACATCAAATGCTATTTCATGTAAATTTATATGTTTGTCGACCGTATAGCTTAGAAAGTTCTATTCTTGAGAGAAATTTGGTTGATCTGGCTATGACTAGAATGGGGAGGGGGAGGAGTTGCAACTGCTAGGGTCCCTCGCCCCCCCTCCCCCGAGTCAACAGGGAGGCGACGCCGGAGTCGGGGCTGACTTCTGTGTTACATTATTAGTCACGTAGGATAAATGAAATCAATTTTAGTCTCACCCCACTAATGGAAGGCACAAAAACTTATTGTCATATATTAACATTAACTAAGCATGATTCGTTAAACATTGCATTACATTAGATGAAGGACGGGAGCCGCGGCTGGATCGGAGCTCCCTTCCCAGGCCGGAGCCACTAGTGCGCTGGGGCAGGCGGAATCGCCTGTGTGGTCGCCATCGGAGTCGCCCTCCATACTGTCCGTACACTACTCAATTGCATACCTCACTTGTATCCTTTAACAAGCTTTTGACTTTCCTATTATTGTTTTGTCGATGGATGGCAAAATTATACCCCCACGAATAAATTATCACTTTTTTGTTGATGATTCTAACCCATTGAATTCCAATTCTCCGACCAAAGACATGGTAGGTGGACGACTTCATGCGGTCGCCATAGAGCATCTCGACTCTACGTCAAACATGCCAAGAAAGGAGATGGCTGGACCGCTGGAGGCGTCCTTCTCTGTTGCACAGTCGGGTGTGCACTATTCACAAATAGCATTATTTTGGCGAGCATCATTTGTATGCAAACATTGTTTACATTCAATTGAATTCGTTGGATTTGCAACCGTATGTCATTATATGACGGTAGCTGCAGTTAGGAGAGATGGTCCATTAGGAGTACGAATTATATATGTTTACACGAATGTGATATATGATAGAGTATGATCTTCCAAACTACTATGAGTTTTGAATGCTATTTACTGTTTAGACCAGAAGATATGTCCTTTTGAAGAGTTTTTGGTTGCCATTGTTTTGATGCTACACTGTTTTGGTGGTCTTTTGTTTTGTTAATTGCTCATTGCCGGGGATTGCAATGTTACTGACGATTTGATGGCTGGTAACGTTGATGGTCAAAAAGGGCTGGAAAGTTGCACAGTTTTAATGTGTCTAATATATCTCCATTTTTCGCCAGTTCTATATCTACTAGGAGCTTGAGCCACAGTTCATTTATTTGGAACTGCTATTTTACTTTATGTGTATCTTCTGACCCAAGGTTTGTTCATTCCCTCATATTAGATAATTTCTGCATTTGAAATCCATACACAATGTCCCTCCTCGACCCCCCCCCCCCACACACACACATGCAGGTCTGACAAAAATGTGGAATTGTAAGATCAGGTAGATTGTATTGTCTGAGACCACCACATTTTTCTTCAAGCATGTCTTATTTCATGGAAAATTGTTCAGCTCCTCATGGCAACACATGGAGTCAAACAAAGAATTTGTAACAAAGCTAGAGGGTTGCACAGGAGTCACCAACGAGGCGGATGGGGGAATTAGTACAAATATGTCTATACTTAGGGAATAATCAAAAAATAGGGGTGTTCAACCACTATATAATTGCCATGTTGCAACGCACGGGCAATTACCTAGTCTACTTAAAAATAATGTAAGGTTATGTCATCCACCTCGTCCTTCTTCCAACATTTCGTCGTCCTTCTGGTATTTTATTGACTTACCAAATAAAATTATATTTTCTTTGGCATCACTTCTCTCCTACTTAAAAAGAATGTAAGATTCTGTCACCCACCTCATCCTTCGTCCAACATTCTGCCTTACTTCTCGTTTTTTATTGACTTACCTAATAAAATTATGCTTTCTTTGGCAAGACAGTAAGTTATTACCAAATACAGTAATGCTTTCTTTGGCAAGACAATAAGTTATTACCAAATAAAATCCAAAAACTTATTAAGGTAGCCAGCTAAATTACGGGCATGATATGTTAAATAGATTAATAAAATAGAGAGCAATATAAACACGTGTGGCACAACCCATTGCCAAGCGGGACACCGAAGGTAAACTTGCTAAACTAATGCATGTGGCGGAGATCAAATGGGCACAATGTACCAAAGAAGGGTACCACTACTTGGAAAATCCTTATAAGTGAACTCAAATGAGTGGCTAGCTCGACCTGGTACCCGCCACTTCTACCTTGGACAAAAAGCAATGGCGAGTACATAAATAAATCCGCCACTGCTAGCAGTGACATGCATTTCTCCGTACCCGCCTCACGTGAACTCCCTGCAGGATCCTCGCTTGTGGAAAAATCTAGTAGCGGGCGGAACAAAGAGGCCGCCACTGTACTACCATTTAGCGGTGGCAGGCCATCCAGAGCACCCGGCACACATGTGTTTCAGCAACTCGAGCCCGGCGAGTTCAGAAGTTCCAAAAAATTTATTTGGAGGGAGCTCTAGGCCTCCCACCACACGTATCGTAATTGTGGATAGTCTAGTTCTCCCCTCCCCCCACAAAACCCTAAGTTACTGCCATACTAAGTCAAATTGACAAATATTCTATGCCCTTCTCCGGCGTTTGCCCCCTTCGTCCTGCGCGGTGCGTCTTCTCCTGATGTCTTCTCTTCCCATCGTCGAGCCCGTTGGCGCCTCTCCGGCCGGTATGTCCTAGTGCCTCTCGCTCTCCTCCCTCTCTTGCCACTAGTGTTAGGGTTATAGCTCCACCGTCTTTGCTAGGGCTATGGTTAGAGCACCGCCGCCACCACTAGGGCTAGGGTTAGGGCCCCGTCGCCGCCGCAAGGGCTAAGGATAGGGCACCGCCGCCGCCACCGCCTCTAGCGCCGCCGCAGCCGCGAGGCCAAGTGTAAGCCCTCCCCACGCCATCACTAGGGCTAGGCTTAGGGCGCCGGCCTCCTCCAGTAGGGTTAGGTCACCACCACTGTTAGCTAAGGATAGGGTTAGGGTGCCGCTGCTGGTAGGGTTATGTCGCCTCTGCGGCTCTTCGAGTATTCCAAACTATAGCAAGTTTTAATTAGGTGGTGATCAAATGCTTTCAATAGATAGTTCTCCAGGTTCCGTGTATATATACTTCATCTCAGAGTAGTACTTGTCCGACTCCAAGACAAGTTTGAGTAGTAGAATAGCAAACCTATGTCAAATAGGCCGCGTGTTTGATGTATCATGAGTTGAGAAAAGAGAAATAAAGAGAGAGAAAAGTGGCGTGAGACCTGCCCTTGTGGTATTATTTTTCCATGCACATGTACATTCGTGTCAGAACTTTTGCTAAGGAATATAAATCTTAAATATGACAAGTGCATGGGCTAAGTAAGCTAGAAATGTTATACATTTTTTTGGGATAACAAAAATGAGCGCCAATATTTTGGCAAAACTAACGTGTGTGGAAGAGATCAAATGGGCACATTGCACCAAAGTTGGGTACCTTAGGGAGGGTGACAAAAATACTAGTACTTCCATTTGATTGCAAATGGAAAGCACGGAAAAAAGAAGGTACTAAAATATTTGAGTATGGTGGTCGTGGGCATTGACGGAGCTACACCGGAAGTCGGGGGGGGGGGTACAAAATGTGAACATTTGAGGTGGCAAAATACTAACTTTCCTTGTAACTAAGCCCTCTAATTATTATTTTTCTTCACAGAATTGTGCAAGGCTGCCCCCTCCACACACTACACTAAGCTCCACTATTGGTGGTAGGTGGGGGCCCATTTGAGGTGTTCATTCGATGAACGTCTCCATGGAGAAAAAATGGCACCCACGGACGCGTCATCGCCATCACAGCCGACCAGTGTCGGCTAGGGATTTCTGTCGACCTGAATCCCTAACTCCAGCTCCAGCATTGAAGACCGCGACGACCCGAATCTTTAAGGAGGAGCCCACCGAGCAGGGGAAGAAGAGAAGGCGACATATCCGGATCGGGCGCCACCAGATGACCGAATCATGGGGTCACAATTCGCCGCACCGCCACAGAGGAAACATGGGCCCTGCCGCGACATTCCCTCGGGCCAAACCGAACTATGCCAGGGAGCACCACCGCCCCATGAACGTCGATAGTTGGATGGGGTAGGGGAGGAGTTGCGACATTTAGGGTTCTCACCCCCGAGCCGCCAGGGAGGCGACACAGGGATCGAGGGTGGCCTCTGTGTAAAATTATTTGTCATGCAGAATAAACCAACTCAATACTAGTGTCACCCAACTAACTGAAAGCACAAAAACTTGTTCTCATAGATCAGGAATTAACATAAACTAAGCATGATTCAGATAACATTGCATTACGTTACAAGAAACGGACATCCTACGTGAAAGAAAGTACACAGGAAGACATACAAACTTGCATTACGTTACAAGAAAACGGCCGTCGTGCATGATAGAATGTCCGTACATACACGCATTACGTTACAAGAAACGGTCTTGATGCATGAAAGAAAGTACGTACGGCGACACAAAGGGAGCATAAAAGTATAATGACCCATGCAAAAATTTACTCGTTATACATTTTAGCATGGCTCTATGAACATGTAGGAATCATCATGTCAATTAGGCTATACAAAACACGAGTCTAAACTGAAATTTATTAAGCTTACTAATCTGCAAGCATGAAAGTAAGTAGGCAGTCAAAGGAAAATTAAATAAAGATACCAACATGGTATTTATTATGTGTGAATAATTTTATAAGGATTGTAATTCCTGAAAAATGAAGGGTTCCAATAATAGTTGTACTAAGAAACATCGTTTATATTTATATAGAGGAGTATGTATTAACCCGCACACCATATATGTTACCAATTGTTGCAAGTTTCCAAAGTTAATACTATCTATCATTAAGCATAGTCATTAGATCAACATATATTATACACTGTACCAAGTTATGAGTGTAGTGTCATGCATGATTGTTTCCCAAATGCCACACGAGTGTCATGTATGTACAGTCTAGCTTTAGGGTAGTCTGCGCTACAACAGGAAGACAGAGAGGAGGAGCTTTGGCCTTAAATGGCTCCAGTTGTTTGTGCGAGCGAGGAAGGATAGGGACGAACAGAAGATGGCTGGGAGGAGGAGAGAGTGGTCGACAAGTGGTGGAGGGGCGGGGTGAAACATGCAGTTCCAATACGGTGCATATGCAAACAAGATTGGAAGGGCTGGCATATGACTGAGTCGCGTTGGCGTTACCAGTCCAGCGCTTATAAGTTGGAGCGACGGCGAGCCGGAGGTCACACAACCGAGCACCAAGATCTCTTCCTTCCTCCTCCTCCAGTCCTCTCCTCTCCTCTAGACGGCCAGCGCCAGCGAGCGAGCTTGAGAGAGGTTGATACCTACCTGCAGGTAGCCATGGACGGCCGCCGCCGCGGGTCGCGCCAGATTCTAGTGCTCGAGGAGTACGCACATCTAATCATACACTCCATTCCTTACTACCTTAGTTTTCTTTGTGTCAGTAATCTCAGTATTGCCTGTGATGGATAGAAATTAACGGCGTCGTTTGTGTGTTCGCATCGCAGGGCATTCAAGAAATGCGCCCACCTCGACCAGACCCAGGACGCTAATCTCAGCCGCGAAACCGGCATGGAGCCCCAGCAGATCATATACTGGTTCCAGATCCGCCGGGCGCGGATCAAGGTATGTACTGATAAGTTCCTCTAATAGATGCACTCCGCAACCTTAATTTTGAGGAACAAACTCGCCAAATTTTCTGTAGGCATCTTCATCGAACACGAGGCCTCCGACCCAGGGAGCTTCATCGTCAGATCCTTGATGCTCCCATTCGACAACTTCGCCTTCATTCATGCTGTGAGCCTGTGACGCAAGGAGGAGCATCATAGAGATGGACGCTGATGTTCCTCGCTGTTGTGGTCTTCCTCGGCTTAGTGTTTGTGCGTGTGTTTCGGCTTGTGATCATAGGGCCCCCTTGGGGTTTGTATGGTGTGCGTCTGTGTGAGTGTGTGTGTTGGCTCTTGAGCCTTGGACCCTAGCTAGATGGGTTTGTATCGTGTTGTGTTGTGTTCTCCTTGGATTACAATTTTAAACTCTGCCAGCATCATACTCTGAACCTTATTATAAATCATGAGGCAGCTGTCGGGTGGTAACCTTTTCCAATTTCTGGAGATCTATATTGTTCGGTACATACAACCATGGGTTCAACTTGTAGTGCGAAAATCCCTTTCATCCCTCATGTAAAGGGTAGCAGAATCCTTTTTTTTTGGTGTAGTATTAGTTTATTACTTCGAAATAATTTATAGTGCTTTAGTAATATGCCAAGATGTATTTGGAATAAAACAAATAGTTTTATGGTTATTTTAAACTCCATTATTGATGTTTGTTCATTTGACCGAATGACAAGCCCTGGTGTTGTTCTTCCTGCATTCACGGTCCTTTCACTAGTAGAGAACGGGCCTTTTGCCCCGATTTTTTGAACCGGGACTAAAGGTTCGGTACTAATGCCCTAGCCCTTTAGTCCCGGTTCAAACAAGAACCCGGACAGATGGGTCTCCACGTGTCCTATGCGCGGAGCCCAGGCAAGAGGGCCTTTGTTCCCGGTTGGTGGCACCAACCGGGACCAATAGGCATCCACGCGTCGGAATTTCTGTGGCTAGGGTTTTTGTTTT
>LR738709.1:18827589-18853735 GCA_902687465.1 Secale cereale
GATTTGGGGGTTTTGGGGGGTTAATTTAGGTGTTTCAAATATTATGTTAGCTAGCTAATTAATAGAGATAAGTGTCCTCTCTTATGTCCGTGCTTGGTCGACGCTACGTACTACACATACGTATAGAGAGGACTAGACACACTAGCTAGCTAGCTAGTAAGCAAACGATGGAAACAGAAATCGTCATCAACATATATTTGCATACAGAGAGAAGTGATATCGACCACCACTCCTTCTCCGAGAGATTGGTCGAACAACAAGTTCTCGTATATCTATCCGACACTACCGGGTACATATATACAATAATTATCTCTTACAAATATAATCTCCTATCATATGGACGCATGGTCCACATAGTATTCTCCATCTTCAGCGATCACGTGGTCAAGGAAGAATGCCGCCAATTCCTCTTGAATTGCTCGCAGACGATCTGGTGCTAGGAGTTCATTCCGCATCCGAAAGATCTAATTTGAAGAAGGGGGTCAATATATATATATATATATATATATATATATATATATGAATAAATGAAACTCAACACAAATGATGGTAATGAAATAAAATTGTGAATATTATTAATTGCTTACGCACTTCAAATTGTGCGTCAGAGTAGCCCGCTCACAGGTCGTGTGGCGGATGGACTCGCAAATGTTTTATCCACAGAAATCATTCCCTTGTTCCTGCCACAACCACTTTACAAGAAATAGAGGTCAATCAAACTGATAAGCAAGAATGCCAAATGGTATTGATGAAACTAGCGCTTGAATCAATAGGAGATGTGCGGAACAAGCTACTATATAGTACTTACTTTCGGGTGTCTAAATTGCAGCTTCTTCGGCAGTCCTGGAGATTTTTCGGTGAATTTTTTCCAAACCCTGCCAGACAAAGAAAACAATTACTTGATATCAGAAATGAACAAAGTTGCTGATATGCATGGTGGATAATGATCGATTTAACTTACTTCTCGAGCATTCGAGTCATGTCCGCATACTCCTTGGGATCTTTTCGTTTAGAGTCCAAGATAGTTACTACTCCCTGCTCAAGCTTAATTTCTAGGAGAATATAGTGGAAGCTGTGCACGCATGCATGAACTCATCAATTACATTACTATAACCTTGACTAATATATAAGGGAAACCGAATATGCACAAGACAGTAACACTCACTTGAAGTTGTAAGGAAAGAGTATTATATCTTTGTTTTCATTTACCACCAACGATCGTAGCAAGTTGGCCTCGGTATCTGCGGCATGCAATTCAACCTCAGTTGCATCTATGAGATATGTGTTAATGAACCTTATATCAACGACTTGTCTTTTCTTCAATTCGACGATCTTCAATCTGCATAATATAGTGAGGGTAATTATAAATACATGCAATGAAAGAGCTGAGCTATATAGAGAGACTTAATGACAGAAGTAGTACTACTTATAGACAGTAGCAGGTGACCGTATTCGCATCATCGTTGATAGAGATCTTTCATCTTTGACGAGAAGCTTCCCGTACTCATATCTTTGTATCTGCACCTCCAAGAAATCATAATGTACATCGTCGGGCAGGTAATCTCCAAGATTTCCATAACCGGGCACCATCCTCGGATCATTAGTGACGATGTCGCTAGACACCTTGAGCGGGGGGCACGATTGGACCGCTTGTTCGCCGAGCTGGGCAATTTGTTTCCCAGCTCGTCCTTCTGCTAACCTTTGATCACTTCTAGTACTTCCCGACCGCTTCGCTTTGTGAAATGACTTTTCAATAATGCGGTCATAGTTGTCTTTCGGCGGACTTTTCGCTGGTTTCTTAAGGGCAGCAAGAGTGCGCTTTGCTTTCACCGGATCTATCTTCTCCTCTGGAGATGGATGTCTCTGTGCTTTCAACCCTTCAAGCCAGTCCTTCACTTCGCCTTCAGCGATCTTCGTGTTTTCCTCGTCGGACCTCTCGTATGGTAACTTCTCTAGAGGCGTGAGAGAAGGACCGAATCTGTATTGCCTCCCGCCTCTGGCTGTACTGCTAGACGCAGGCAGACCAGACGGAGCGGCTGTCTTCTTTCCTTGCTTACGCGCCAGAGTGGCGGCAGGTCTCTTCCGCCCTTGCTGACTAGGCGGAGAAGGAGGAGGCTGGCTGCTCGGCCGCGCCGGCGCAGGCGGAGAAGGAGGCGGAGTGACGCCACGCGCAAGAGAAGGAGCCGGATTGCCCTGATTGTCACTCGCCGGAGGAGGAGGCGGTGGAGGAGGCGGAGTGCCCTGACTCGCCGGAGGAGGAGGAGGAGGCGGAGGCGTCCAGTTCAGAATGTTGATGAGGTCCTTCTGCCATAGGCATGGAGTCTTCAGTGAAGAACCCAGCCGAGTCTCCCCTTCACCGGTAGGGTGGTCAAGCTGGAGGTCCTCAAATCCCTCCGTTATTTCATCTACCATCACCCTAGCATATCCTTCTGGAATCGGCTGGCAGTGAAAAGTTGCGTCGGGTCCAGTAGGATAAATAGAGCCAGCAGCCGCCTTGACCTTCATATGTATCCATTGCGTCATAAGGAAGCAATTTTGAGACTCCGTGATACCAACCACGGGATAGCTGGCAGGAGCCGTCAAGACATACTCCGGCTGAAGCAGCTCGGTGGAAGCCACGCTGCTTCTCCGCTGAGATGGCGGGGTAGCTTCAGGGGAAGCTTCGGCAGATCTTTTGTCCCGATTTTCTTCTCGTTCCTCTATCGCTTCTATTCTGGCGTGCAGCGCTTGCAGTTCAGTCTGCTCCACTTTCTTCCTCCTCTCATGGCATTTGTAACCGCCTGCGTCCGGAAACCCAGCACTCCACGGAACGGAGCCTGGCGTGCCTCGTGTCCGTCCAGGGTGCTCAGGATTCCCGTGGGACATTGTGAGCTCGTCGTTCTCTTAGTCGGGAACGAACGTCCCTTGCTGCGCTCCTTTCATGGTCACGAACAGCAACGCCTTTAGGTTAAATTCCTCCTGTCTGTGCTCATCCCACGCACGTACACCGTTTCCATTCCACAGCTGTAAAAGTTCTTCAACTAATGGCCTTAGGTACACATCAATGTCGTTGCCGGGTTGCTTAGGGCCTTGGATGAGAACTGGCATCATAATGAACTTCCGCTTCATGCACATCCAATGAGGAAGGTTATACATACATAGTGTCACGGGCCAGGTGTTGTGATTGCTGCTCTGCTCCCCGAAAAGATTAATGCCATCCGCGCTTAAAGCAAACCATACGTTCCTTGGGTCCTTTGCAAACTCCTCCCAGTACTTTCTCTCGATTTTTCTCCACTGCGACCCATCAGCAGGTGCTCTCAACTTCCCGTATTTCTTATGGTCCTCACTGTGCCATCGCATCAACTTGGCATGCTCTCCGTTTCTGAACAGACGTTTCAACCGTGGTATTATAGGAGCATACCACATCACCTTCGCAAGAACCCTCTTCCTGGCGGGCTCGCAGTCAACATCACCAGGGTCATCTCGTCTCATCTTATACCGCAATGCACCGCATACGGGGCATGCGTTCAGATCCTTGTATGCACCACGGTAGAGGATGCAGTCATTAGGGCATGCATGTATCTTCTGCACCTCCAATCCTAGAGGGCATACGACCTTCTTTGCTGCGTATGTACTGTCGGGCAATTCGTTATCCTTCATAAGCTTCTTCTTCAATATTTTCAGTAGCTTCTCAAATCCTTTGTCAGCCACAGCATTCTCTGCCTTCCACTGCAGCAATTCCAGTACGGTACCGAGCTTTGTGTTGCCATCTTCGCAATTGGGGTACAACCCTTTTTTGTGATCCTCTAACTTGCGATCGAACTTCAGCTTCTCCTTTTGACTTTCGCATTGCGTCCTTGCATCGACAATGACCCGACGGAGATCATCTTCATCGGGCACATCGTCTAGTTCCTATTGATCTTCAGCAGCTTCACCCGTTGCAGCATCATTGGGCACATCATCTGGTTCCTCTTGATCTTCACCAGCTCCCCCCATTGCAGCATCACCGTATTCAGGGGGCACATAGTTGTCATCGTACTCTTCTTCTTCGCCGTCTTCCATCATAACCCCTATTTCTCCATGCCTCGTCCAAACATTATAGTGTGGCATGAAACCATTGTAAAGCAGGTGGGAGTGAAGGATTTTCTGGTTAGAGTAAGACATTGTATTCCCACATTTAGTGCATGGACAACACATAAAACCATTCTGCTTGTTTGCCTTAGCCGCATTTAGAAACTCATGCACGCCCTTAATGTACTCGGAGGTGTGTCTGTCACCGTACATCCATTGTCGGTTCATCTGCGTGCATTATATATAATTAAGTGTGTCAAAAACCATTACAGAACATCATAAATAGATAATCAAGTGACCAAATTAATAGAAGTTCATCATCTCATTAAAACCAAAGTACATACATAGTTCTCATCTAACAACATATAGCTCTCCAGAGCATCTAATTAATTTTCACCATACATCGAAACTATGTAAAACATTTCAATGCGAAAACAAATGCGATCATAATCGCAACCAAGGTAACAATTGATCCAACGGCATAATGATACCAAGCCTCGGTATGAATGGCATATTTTCTAATCTTTCTACTCTTCAACCGCATAGCATCCATCTTGATCTTGTGATCATCGACTACATCCGCAACATGCAACTCCAATATCATCTTCTCGTCCTCAATTTTTTTATTTTTTCCTTCAAGAAATTGTTTTCTTCTTCAACTAAATTTAACCTCTCGACAATAGGGTCCATCTTGACCTTGTGATCATCGACGACTTCCGCAACATTAAACTCTAATTTCATCTTCTCCTCCTCCATTTTTTCCAATTTTTTCTTCAAGGAAATGTTTTCCTCTTCAACTAAATTTAACCTCTCCACAAGAGGGTTGGTTGGAATTTCCGGTTCAACTACCTCCTAGACATATAAAAACATCGATGCATGTCAGGTTGGTCAGCATAATTGTAATAAACACTAAAACAAATAGTTATAAATTAAAGATAATATACCACATCCGAATCGTAGACAGGACAAGGGCCCACGTGGGCGGATATCAAAACAATCGCACTATATAATAACAAGCAATAATAAACGTAAGAAAATTAGACAAATATCTATCTAAAGCAATAATAACAAGCAATAATAAAAGTAAGAAAAGCATGGACATAACAAGAGGCTCACCACGGTGGTGCCGGTGACGAGAACCGCGGGGGCGATCGACGGCGGCGAAGACGGGGACGGGACGTGACGGACCGCTAAACCTAGACAAATCTCGGAGAAAATGGAGCTTCGTGAGGAGAAAAGCTTAACTAGTGTGGCTCGAGCATTCCATCGAACACGTTGTGTGCATAGGAGGTGAGCTAGAGCACCACAAGGCCCTCTCCCCCTTAGCCAGAAAAAACAGAGCATCGTGCTCTGCTCTTACGCGAGGGGGTATATATAGGCCCCTCATTGGTCCCGGTTGGTGATATGAACCGGGGCTAAAGGGGTGCCTTTGGTACCGGTTCAAGTCACCAACCGGGACCAATGGTTGTGGGCCAGGAGCAAGACCCATTGGTCCCGGTTCGTCGCACCGACCGGGACCAAAAGGTCCAGACGAACCGGGACCAATGGCCCACGTGGCCCGGCTGGCCCCCTGGGCTCACGAACCGGGTCCAATGCCCCCATTGGTCCCGGTTCTGGATTGAACCGGGACTAATGGGCTGGACCATTGCCCCGTTTTCTACTAGTGTTTTGAGCCATCATTCAGAAAGGGTCAACTCATGGGGGCTAAGAAAGTTATCTGTTGTTGGGGCTTAGCTTTGGAAAAGCAACAAGAAATTATCTAAATATTTATGTATTCTTGTTTATTGATATACTGAGGCCAGGTTGTATCAGTGGGCTGCAAATTTAACTTATAATTTCAGAGATATTTAAATTGCGTATTAGTAGATCAGATCAGTGATTTATGGGCATCCTATGTATTATGAGTAGTTAGCATTCGATTTGGTGTAATTCAGAGTCATATCAAACATTCATGAGGTAGAGGAGTAGATTCTGCGCTGTTGTTTGCAAAATGAAAAACTAGCTGTCCCGGTTTCTACGAGGAGTGGACGCCGCAAGTAAGAGCGAGATTCGTGCAATATTTCGCAGTCAACATGTATAGAACGGATTGTGTACCGAATCGACACCCATGTGTACGGGTGCACACATTGGATACGGTATCGATTGGACGTGGGGCCGAGACGATATCTAGGTCATCTATGTTTCCTGCACGGCTGGACTTAAACTAATTTGGTGTTGGTGGCTTGGAGGGGAAATGAATATGCTGCGGTGGTTGTGACATGGATCCTGATCTTGGTAGGGGGACTAATTCAAACGGAGTGTAACTAAACATTTTCAATATTATAACACAATTATGAGGTTAGAGATGTTTACATCAGATGCAATTCTGTGTAAATTTATAGGTTCAACCGTATTGCTTAGAAAGTTATATTCTTGAGAGAAATTTGGTTGATCCAGCTATGACTAGAATGGAGAGGGGGAGGAGTTGCAACTGCTCGTGTCCCTGACCCCCCCAGCCCCGAGGGGGGTGATGCCGGGGTCAGGGCTGACTTCTGTGTAAAATTATTAGTCATGTAGGATAAACGCAATCAATATTAGTCACACCCCACTAATGGAAAGCACAACAACTTATTCTTATTTCTTAACATAAACTAAGCATGATACGTTAAACATTGCATTACATTAAATGAAGGACGGGAGCCGCGGCTGGATCAGAGTTCCCTCCCCAGGCCGGAGCAACTAGTGCGCCGGGGCAGGCGGAATCGCCCGTGTGGTCGCCGTCGGAGTCGCCCTCCATACTGTTCGTACACTACTCAAGTGCATACCTCATTTGTATCATTTAACAAACTTTTGACTTTCCTATTATTGTTTTGTCGATGGATGGCAAAATTATACCCCCACGAATAAATTATCACCTTTTTGTTGATGATTCTATCCCATTGAATTCTAACTCTCCAACCAAAGACAAGGATAGGTGGACGACTTCGTGCAGCCACCGTAGAGCTACTCGAATCTACGTCAAACAAGCCAAGAAAGGAGATGGCTGGACCGCCGGAGACATCCTTCTCTGTTGCACAGTCGGGGTGCACTATTCACAAATAGCCTTGTTTTTGGCAAGCATCATTTGTATGCAAACATTGTTTACATTCAAGTGAATTCGTTGGATTTGCAACCGTATGCCATTATATGACGGTAGCTGCAGTTAGGAGAGACGGTCCATTAGGAGTACGAATTATATATGTTTACAAGAATGTGATATATGATAGAGTGTATGAACTTCGAGACTAGTATGAGTTTTGAATGGTATTTACTATTTAGAATAAAGGATATGTTCTTTTGAAGAGTATTTGGTTGCCATTGTTTTGATGCTACACTGTTTTGGTGGTCTTTTGTCTTGTCAATTGCTCATTGCCTGGAATTGCAATGTTACTGACGATTTGATGGCTGGGAACATTGATGGCCAAAAAGGGCTGGAAAGTTGCACAGTTTTAATGTGTCTAATATATATCCATTTTTCGCCAGTTCTATTTTCTAGTAGGAGCTTGAGCCACAGTTCATTTGTTTGGGACTGCTATTTTCCTTTATGTGTATCTTCTGACTCTAGGTTTGTTCATTCCCTTTTTGGTGTCTTTCCATATTTCTATATTTCATTTTATGTAAAAAATAAAATAAGCAAGATCATATTAGAGATTTTCTGCATTGGAAACCCATACACAATGTCCCTCCTCGACCCCCCCCCCTCCCACACACATGCAGGTCTGATAAAAATGTGGACATTGTAAGATCAGATAGATTGTATTGTCTGAGACCACCATGTTTTTCTTCATGCATGTCTTATTTCATAGAAAATTATTCAGCTCCTCATGGAAACACATGGAGTCAAACCTAGAATTTGTAACAAAGCTAGACGGTTGCACGGGAGTCACCAACGAGGCGGATGAGGGAATAAGTACAAATATGTCGACACTTAGGGAATAATCAAATAATAGTGGTGTTCAACCGCTATATAATTGCCACGTTGCAATGGATGGGCAATTACCTAGTCTACTTAAAAAGAACATAAGGTTCTGTCATCCACCTCATCCTTCATCCAACATTCCGTCGTCCTTCTGGTATTTTATTGACTTACTAAATAAAATTATATTTTCTTTGGCATCACTTCTCTCCTACTTAAAAATAATATAATATTTTGTCGTCCACCTCATCCTTCGTCCAACATTCCACCTTCCTTCTGGTTTTCTATCTACTTACCAAATAAAATTATGCTTTCTTTGGCAAGACAATAAGTTATTACCTAATACAATTATGATTTCTTTGGCAACACAATAAGTTATTACCAAATAAAATCCAAAAACTTATTAAGGTAGCTAGCTAAATTACGGGTATGCATATGTGATGACCCACAAGTGTAGGGGGTCTATCATAGTCCTTTCGATATTTAAGAGTGTCGAACCCAACGAGGAGCAGAAAGAAATGATAGGCAGTTTTCAGTAAGGTATGTTCTGCAAGCACCGAAATTTTGGGTAACAGATAGTTTTGTGGTAAGATAATTGGTTGCAAGTGACAAACGCTAAAAGTAAATAGGTGCAGCAAGATGGCCCAATCCTTTTTGTAGCAAAGGACAGGCCTGGACAAACTCTTATGCAAGGTAAAGCGCTCTTGAGAACATATGGGAATTATCGTCAAGCTAGTTTTCATCACGATCGTCTGATTCGCGTTCGGTACTTTGATAATTTGGTATGTGGGTGGACCGGTGCTTAGGTGCTTCCCTTACTTGGACAAGCCTCCCACTTATGATTAACCTCTAATGCAAGCATCTGCAACTACAAAAGAAGTATTAAGTAAACCTGACCATAGGCTGAAACATATGGATCCAAATCAGCCCCTTACGAAGCAACGCATAAACTAGGGTTTAAGCTTCTGTCACTCTAGCAACCCATCATCTACTTATTACTTCCCAATGCCTTCCTCTAGGCCCAAATAATGGTGAAGTGTCATGTAGTCGACGTTCACATGACACCACTAGAGGAGAGACAACATACATCTCATCAAAATATCGAACGAATACCAAACTCACATGACTACTAATAGCAAGACTTCTCACATGTCCTCAGGAACAAAAGTAACTAATCACAAGACATAATACTGTTCATGATCAGAGGGGTATTAATATGCATAATGGATCTGAACATATGATCTTCCACCAAATAAACCAACTAGCATCAACTACAAGGAGTAATCAACACTACTAGCAACCCACAGGTACCAATCTGAGGTTTGGGTACAAAGATGAACTAGGGTTTGAGGGCTCTGTGGAAATGATGTTCTGTGGAAATGATAGGCAGTTTTCAGTAAGGTATTCTCTGCAAGCACTGAAATTATAGGTAACATATAGTTTTGTGATAAGATAATTGGTAGCAAGTGACAAACGGTAAAAGTAAATAGGTGCAGCAATGTGGCCCAATCATTTTTGTAGCAAAGGACAGGCCTGGACAAACTCTTATGCAAGGTAAAGCGCTCCTGAGGACACATGGGAATTATCGTCAAGCTAGTTTTCATCACGATCGTCTGATTCGCGTTCGGTACTTTGATAATTTGGTATGTGGGTGGACCGGTGCTTGGGTGCTGATCTTACTTGGACAAGCCTCCCACTTATGATTAACCTCTAATGCAAGCATCCTCAACTACAAAATAAGTATTAAGGTAAACCTAACCATAGCCTGAAACATATGGATGCAAATCAGCCCCTTACGAAGCAACACATAAACTAGGGTTTAAGCTTCTGCACTCTAGCAACCCATCATCTACTTATTACTTCCCAATGCCTTCCACTAGGCCCAAATAATGGTGAAGTGTCATGTAGTCGACGTTCACATGACACCACTAGAGGAGAGACAACATACATCTCATCAAAATATGGAACGAAGACCAAATTCACATGACTACTAATAAGACTTCTCCCATGTCCCCAGGAACAAAAGTAACTACTCACAAGACATAATATTGTTCATTATCAAAGGGGTATTAATATGCATAATGGATCTGAACATATGATCTTCCACCAAATAAACCAACTAGCATCAACTACAAGGAGTAATCAACACTACTAGCAACCCATAGGTACCAATCTGAGGTTTGGGTACAAAGATTGGATACAAGAGATGAACTAGGGTTTGAGAGGAGATGGTGCTGGTGAAGATGTTGATGAAGATAGCCCTCCCCAAGATGGGAGAGTTGTTGGTCATGAAGGCGGTGACAATTTCCCCCTCCGGGAGGGAAGTATCCCCGGCAGAACAGCTCTGCCGGAGCCCCAGATATTTTTTAAATTTTCCGAAACGATGTTCTGTGGATTTTCAGGGCTTTTGGAGTTGTGCAGAATAGGTTTCCAGAGTTTGCTCCCTTTTCCAGCCCAGAATTCCAGCTGCCGGCATTCTCCCTCTTCATGTAAACCTTGTAAAATGAGAGAGAAAAGGCATAAGTAGTGTGACAAAACAAGTATGAACAGCCCATAATGCAATAAATATCAACTTATAAGCATGATGCAAAATGGACGTATCAACTCCCCCAAGCTTAGACCTTGCTTGTCCTCAAGCGAAAGCCGATATCGAAAAATATGTCCACATGTTTAGAGATAGAGGTATCGATAAAAACAAAATACGGACTTGAGGGCATCATGATCATTCTCATAACAACAACTTATATAAATATAGTCATATGATTCTTATGATAAAGTAACAATTCATCCACAATATCAAGTATGCATCATAAACTCATTGGAAACTAACAAACTTTGGTCTCGGTCATTGAAACAATTGCAATTTATCGTAACATCGGAAAGAGTCAATATAAGAGCTTTTCAGCAAGCCTACATACTCAACTATCATATAGTCTTTCACAATTGCTCACACTCACGCAATACTTATGTTTATGAAGTTTTAATCGGACACAGAGGAAGATAGGGGCTTATGGTGTTACCTCCCAACCGTTTACGTCAAGGGTAATGTCAACAGTAATAGATCATGAAAACTTACATCCAAGTGGGTATATATGTCAGGATCTTTCCAACACAATGTGCTTGCCAAAGGATAAAATGTAAAGATGAAAGGTGGATTTCACCTTGACACTTATAATACAAGAATAAAAGATAGGCCCATCGCAGAGGGAAGCAGAGGTTGTCATGTGTTTTTATGGTTGGATGCGCAAAGTCTTAGCATAGAAGAACTTCGCTTTAGATTGCCACTTGTGATAAGGACCTTTATTATGCAGCCCGTCGCTTTTATTACTTCCATATCACAAGATCGTATAAAGCTAATTTCTCCCACACTAATAAATCATACATATTTTAGCGGATTTGCAACATGACAACTTACTTGCAATGATCTTTCTCAATCCATAGGTAGGTATGGTGGACTCTCAAGGCAAAACTGGGTTTAAGGATATATGGAAAGACAAGTAGTATCTCTACTTAGTGCGACGAGTTTTAGCTAGCATGAGGGGGAAAGGCAAGCTCAACATGTTGGATGATCCAGGACAATATACTTTATTTTGGATATAAGAAGACATAACCCATTATGTTGTCTTCCTTGTCCAACATCAACTCTTTAGCATGTCATACTTTAATGAGTGCTCACAATCATAAAAGAGGTCCAAGATAGTATATTTGTATGTGAAGCCTCTCTTCTTTTATTACTTCCTATTAATTGCAAAGATGACCAAAACTATGCTTGTCACCTCCCAACAACTTTTATTTATCATACTCTTGTATGTGAAGTCATTACTTCCCATAAGATCGATATGTTCTCTTTGATACTCTTTATGTTTTCTTTCTTTTTATCATGACCCGAGTGAGGAAATCTAGCCCTTGACTCAACACTAATCTTTATTATATAGCTCACGGACTCGATTACAAAGGGTAAAGCTCACAAAGCAAAAGCTCATAACTAGATCATGCTAACTTTATTCTAATAGATCAAGATACTACCAAAAGGATCGAACAAAGCAAAACGGTAAAGATAGGAGTGATGGTGATACGATACCGGGGTCACTCCCCCAAGCTTGGCAGTTGCCAATGGGAGTGCCCATACCCATATGATTATGTCTCCTTCTTCGGGGTTGGTGAGGATGGAGTTGCAAGTAGTGACGGGGGATCCTCATATATCGAGCGTAGGAGATCTTCCAGCTTGCGGATAATACCTTTGAGAGCAGCTATGTAATCCTTCAACAAAAGATTTTCACTTGTGAGATGCTTGTTGCGAATCTGAGTTAACTCAATCATCCTGAAAGCTTCTAGCTCAGTTGAGGTAAAGAGATTAGGAAGGGATTTAGAGGTGTCTTCTTCTCCCGCTGCCGGAGCCGGATCTTCCACCTCCATCTTGATCTTCTTCTCCTTGTGGATCTCCTCGGGCCCTTCTCTCTCCAGATCTATCTTCATTAGCCAAGCATCGTTGCCTTCGTTGTTGGAGGAGGGAGACGACATGATGCCTAGCTTCGCAAACCCTAGCAGAAAATAGCTCGAAACAAAAACAGAGGAATTCTGCGTGATACAGAGGTCAAAACCTTCGGGAGTATATATAATTATTTTTTCCCGAACAAAAGGAGTAACCCACAAGAAAACGGAGTCCAGGGGACACACGGGGTGCCCACGAGCCAGGGGGCGCGCCCTGGGAAGGGGGGGCGCGACCCCTACCCTCGAGGGTGCCCCGTGTCTCTTCCGGACTGCGATTTATTTTTCTATTTTTCTAAATATTCCAAAACGGAGAAACTTTGCCTTTAGAGCTGTTTTGGAGTCGGTTTACTTACCGTATCACGTACCTCTTTCTTTTCGGAGGCTGATTCGTTCTGGAAAGTGTCCCTTATGTATTCCTCCAGGGTTATGGTTTCAATATATTAGTTTCAACATTTATATTATTACCTGAGATATAATGTTTGAAACTTTGACCATTCACCACCTTCGGATTTGTGCCTTCGAAGTTGTTGATTTTTATGGCACCGGACCGATAAACCTCATCGATAACGTAAGGTCCTTCCCATTTGGAGAGAAGTTTTCCTGCAACAAATCTTAAATGAGAGTTGTATAGCAAAACATAATCACCTACATTAAACTCACACTTTTGTATCCTTTTGTCATGCCCTATTTTAACTTTTTCTTTTAATAGCTTGGCATTCTCATAGGCCTGGGTTCTCCATTCATCGAGACAGCTAATGTCAAAAAACCTCTTTTCACCGGCAAGATTGAAATCATAATTGAGCTCTTTGATAGCCCAATATGCCTTATGTTCTAGCTCAAGAGGTAAGTGACAAGCTTTTCCATATACCTTCTTATATGGAGACATACCCATAGGATTTTTGTATGCAGTTCTATAGGCCCATAATGCATCATCTAGTTTCTTGGACCAATTCTTTCTAGACCTATTAACTGTCTTTTGCAATATTAATTTCAACTCCCTATTACTTAGTTCTACTTGACCACTACTCTGTGGGTGATAAGGTGATGCAATTATATGGCTGACATCATATTTAGCAAGCATCTTACGGAAAGCACCATGAATAAAGTGTGAACCACCATCAGTCATTAGATATCTAGGGAGTCCAAACCTGGGAAATATAAATTCTTTAAGCATCTTAATAGAGGTGTTATGATCGGCACTACTAGTTGGAATAGCTTCTACCCACTTAGTAACGTAATCAATAGCAACTAGAATATGTGTGTACCCATTAGAGGCAAGAAAAGGTCCCATATAATCAAAGCCCCAAACATCAAATGGTTCAATAACGAGATAATAAATCATAGGCATTTCTTGACGGCTACTCATATTACCAATTCTTTGACATTCATCACATGATAAGACAAATTTACGGGCATCCTTGAAGAGAGTACGCCAATAAAAACCGGATTGCAATACCTTGTGTGCAGTTCTGTCTCCCGCATGGTGTCCTCCATAAGCTTCGGAGTGGCACTTGCGTAAGATCTGTTCATGTTCATGCTCAGGCACACAACGTCTAATAATACCATCTACTCCTTCTGTATAAAGATGTGGGTCATCCCAGAAGTAAAGTCTCAAATCATAGAAGAACTTTTTCTTTTGCTGGTATGTGAAGCTATGAGGTATAAACTTAGCAATGATGTAATTAGCATAATCAGCATACCAAGGAGCAGTACGAGAAATATTTTTGACAGCTAGTTGTTCATCAGGAAAGCTATCATCAATTGATTGTGGGTCATCAAGTATATTCTCTTACCTAGACAAGTTATCTGCTACAGGGTTCTCAGCTCCCTTTCTATCAATTATATGCAAGTCAAATTCTTGCAGCAAGAGAACCCATCTAATAAGTCTAGGTTTAGCATCTTTCTTTTCCATAAGGTATTTGATAGCAGCATGATCAGTGTGAATAATTACTTTAGAATCAACGATATAGGGTCTAAACTTATCACAAGCGAACACAACTGCTAAAAATTCTTTCTCAGTGGTAGCATAGTTTCTTTGGGCACTATCTAGAGTTTTGCTAGCATACTGGATAACATTCAATTTCTTATCAACTCTTTGCCCTAGAACAACTCCTACAGCATAATCACTAGCATCGCACATAATCTCAAAGGGTAAATTCCAGCCAGGAGACTGGACAATAGGTGCAGAGATCAATGCTTTCTTAAGTATTTCAAATGCTGCTAGACAATCATCACCAAAGACAAAAGGAATATCTTTTTGTAAGAGATTAGTCAGAGGCCTGGAGATTTTGGAGAAGTCATTAATGAACCTCCTATAAAACCTGGCATGACCAAGGCATATTTTCAATAGCATCAACTTTAGCTTTGTCAACTTCAATACCTCTTTCAGAAATTTTATGTCCCAAGACAATGCCTTCATTAACCATAAAGTGGCACTTCTCCCAATTCAAGAAAAGATTAGTGTCTTCACATCTCTGCAGAACTCGATCAAGGTTGCTTAAGCAATCAACAAAAGAAATTCCGTAAACGGAGAAATCATCCATGAACACCTCAACAATCTTTTCACAAAAATCAGAGAATATAGCCATCATGTATCTTTGAAAGGTAGCAGGTGCATTACATAAACCAAAAGGCATGCATCTATAAGCAAAGGTACCGAAAGGACAAGTAAAGGTGGTCTTTTCTTGATCCCCTTTTGACACAGGTATTTGAGAGAAACCAGAATAACCATCTAGAAAGCAGAAATGAGTATGTTTGGATAACCTTTCTAGCATTTGATCAATAAATGGTAAGGGGTAATGATCTATCTAGTGGCTTTATTTAACTTACAGAAATCAATTACCATCCTATAACCTGTAACTATTCTTTGCGGGATCAATTCATCCTTATCATTAGGGACAACAGTCATACCTCCTTTCTTAGGGACGCAATGGACAGGACATACCCACTGACTATCAGCAACTGGATAGATAATACCTGCTTCTAGGAGCTTTAATATTTCCTTTCTTACCACTTCTTTCATCTTAGGATTTAACCGTAGCTGATGATCAATAACCGATTTAGCATTTTCTTCCAATTTTAACTTGTGTTGGCATATAGTGGGACTAAGGCCGTTAAGATCATCAAGAGTATATCCAATAGTAGCTTGGTGCTTCTTCAGAGTTTTCAATAACCTTTCTTCTTCCTGCTCTGAAAGGTTATGTAATGCCCCGGATGTAACACTTTCCCTATATGGCAATATATAAACTTTGGCTTCATCAATTCCATTCCGGGTTCTTCTTTCTTTTCGGGTTTCTCGTTTTGTCGTGTGCGTGTGTGCATTTCATCCATGTCATGTTGTCATGTGCATTGCATTGCATTTGTGTTGTCACTTGCATCCGGTCCCACTCGTCTCTTCCCGTTGTCCGTTTCGAGTTCAGACGCTCTCACACGTGCCCGTGGCATCCCCGAGTCCTTCTTTCGTGTTTGACCGTGTAATGTTTCCGGAATGGTGTGAGGCTTGTCGTGTGCGATGTTGTTTTGATACGTGTAGGCCGCCTGTCAAGTTTCGTCGCGTTTGGAGTTCGTTTGGTACTCCAACAGTTAACCTCGTGGGCTAAAAGTACCTCCTCTTTGAGGCCCAAGACCCCCTCCACAACAGCCCACCAACCCAGCACAACCCTTCCCATCATCTCGGTCGTTGAATTGTGATCGCGTGGCCAAAAACCGCTCCTCATTTGGAGTCACCTAGATCCTTGTGCCTATAAAAACGTCCACCCCTCCATTTTTCGTCCAAAACCCTAGTCTTCTTCCTCCTCCAGCCCCCGCCTCGAAATCCGCGCCGGGCCGACGTGTCCGACCCGGGCCGGACAGGTCCGCCGCGCCAGCCAACCGCCTCCGCCGCCGCGCGAGCACGAAGGCCCGTTCCCGGCCCGCCGCCGCTGCCTTTCGGGCCAGATCCCGTCGCCCCCGCGCCCTTCGTCCCCACCGCCTCCGGTGGCCGGGCCGCCGCCTCCGCCGCGCCGGATCCCCGCCACCGGCCGGGCACGCCGCCGCCGCCGGACTCGCCTCGCCTCGCCGCCACCTAGATCACGCCGCCTGGAAGCTTGCCCCGTCGCCCGAGGCCCGTCGCCGCCTCCTCCATCTGGGCGCCGGCCACCTCGCCCCGCCTGCTGGCCGGAGCCGCCGCCCGCCAGCCCGCTCGAAGCGCCGATCCGATCGAGCTCACGAGCTTGTCCCGATCCAGCCGATCGAGGGCTGCGAACTCTAACGGGCGCGACCCGCGACCCGCTGCGCCGATCCACCGCGTTGACCCGGCCGCACCCGTTTGACCTGATCCGGAGGTTGACCCCGTTTCCCCTGTTTTTTGCTAAGTCTTTAGTTATTTCATTGTCTGATGCATTTTTGTGCTGATGATAACTTTTACTGTGCTTGTCCGTTTTGTGCGTATGATATGTCAAAATGATCGTGGTGACATGTACTATGTTTTGTTCCATTGTGTCATGCTTGTTTGAGTCCATCCAGATGTATTAATCTTCATGACAAGAGTGCTATATGATATAAACTGCTGCTATTAGTTATTTTCATGCCATGTTTGAGATGTGATAACTTGGTGCATGTTTATCCAAATGAAGCAAATGATATGTCCAAATGTTGATCATGAGATGCTATACATGTTGGTTGCTATAGCATGCATGTTAGAGTTCATATTGCCATGTTTATCTCTGTTGCAAAAGTGCATCTGGCTGTTATGTTTTGTAACTTGTTACGAGATGCCTAGTTGAGGAGCTCGTTGCTATTGATGTGTTTGTCCCCATGTTGCATGCTCATATGTTTTAGTTTCCCCATCATGGGTTCTTTGCTATGGTGCAAACCTTTTTCCATGATATGTTTTGAGGTGACTTCAACATGCTCACAAACATGCCATGATAATGTTACTGTTTTAACACTTAGTGAAATTTCACCAAGTCTGGAATCTGTAATATCCTGATGCTATGTTTGGTTGTTGTTCTAGGCAAATCCATGTTAGTTTTGGGGTGGCCATTGATCATTCCTTGTTTTATATGTTGTTGGCTATCCATCCATGCCCTCACATGCTCATTTGGGTTGCTATAGCATATTTAATTCTTGCTCCCAAGTTGCTATAAAATATTACTGTCAGGTTTTTATTGTCATGATCAAAATGTTGTAGCTTGTTGCTATTGATCCATGCCTCCTATAGAGATGCTCCAATGGAGTTGTTTGCTGTAGGATATGTCTACTTCATGTCCATGCTTCTTGTCACCATGTTTGAGTGATGTAGATTATATATTTCTTGCTCCCAAGTTGCTATGTGGTTGTTAATTTTAGCTTTGCTTTGTTTCTTGTTTCGCGTGTATCTTCTAGACCGTAGCTCAGTTTTAAAAAAACTTTATATGAAACTTGACTAGAATTTCGTGTAGATTGTCATGGTGCATGTTAACTTGCTGTTTAACAACTTTAACTTAAGGTTTGATCAGATCTGGACTAATTTCAAACTATGCATATGAGGACTTACCGGATTTGTCTTAAGTGGTTTCCGGCCTCATTTAAACCTGCTGTTTCATGTGTTGTTCCTCTGTGCTTCCTACCTTGCCATGTTTCGCTTCCTAAATAGACTTGTCTTGCATCCTACTTGCTTGAGCATATTGTCATGTTTCTTGTGCTGTTTCTCTGTGCTTCCTATGTTGTCACGCTGTGCATCCTAAGTGCATCTGCAGTGCTTCCTTAGTGCATCAGCCATGCATCCTATAGTTTGCGCATTGCATCTTGTTTGATTTCGTGCCTCGTGTGTTCTTGTGTTGAGTAGAGTCGGAAGCCGAGATCGAGTACGAGAACGAGGTTACAACCGAGGTTGAGAACGAGGAGCCGTCTTACGATCCCATCGACGACTCGACAGGCAAGATGACCTGACCCAGATATCATTACTATCTTTGCCTATTGCTAGAAGTCTCGCTCTTTAGCTTATTGCCTCGATGCCCATGTTTGTCTGTCAGCCTCCTATTGTAACCATGAATCTGTCTAACCACCCAACCTATGCAAACCTCTGATTGGCTACGTAGGCTTCGCTCAGCCCCTCTTATAGCATTGCTAGTTGCAGGAGAAGACTTGAAGATTCTTGCTTCATGTTGAAGCTTGTTGGTATATCACACTATATAAACTCTTAAATGAAATCATCTATATATTGGTAATGGGTGGAAGGCTAAGCCTCTTGCTTGGTGATTTGTTCCACTCATGCCGCCTGTTGGGGAACGTAGCAGAATTCAAAAAATTTCTACGCTTTCACCAAGATCAATCTAAGGAGACATCTAGCAACAAGCATATTAGAGTGCATCTACATACCCTTTTGTAGATCGCGAGCGGAAGCTTTCGAAGAAGCGTGGATGAAGTAGTCGTACTCTTCGCGTTCTTCGTCACCGATGATCTAGCGCCGAACGGACGACACCTCCGCGTTCAACACACGTCCGGTACAGAAACGTCACCTCCTTCTTGATCCAGCAAGGGGGGAGGAGATGTCGTCGGAGATCCAGCAGCACGACGGCGTGGTGATGGATGCAGCGGTAAATCCTGCAGGGCTTCGCCGGCGCCCTACGGAGAAGTAGAAAGGTGTGACGGGAGGGGGAGAGGCGCCAGAGGCTTGGGGTGCGGCTGCCCTCTCCCCCCCCACTATATATAGGGGCCAGGGGGGTGCACCGGCCCTGGAGATCAGATCTCTAGGGGGGCGGCGGCCTAGGGGGGGAAACTTGCCCCCCAAGGCATAGGGGCGCCCCCTCCCCCTAGGGTTCCAACCCTAGGCGCATGGAGGGGGGCCCATATGGGTGCGCCAGCCCACCAGGGGCTGGCCCCCTTCCCCTTGCAGCCTAGGGGCCCCACCGGGATGGGTGGCCCCACCCGGTGGACCCCCGGGACCCCTCCGGTGGTCCCGGGACACTCCCAGTGACCCCCGGAGTTCACCCGATGGCCGAAACTAGACTTCCTATATATCATTCTTTACCTCCGGACCATTCCGGAACTCCTCGTCACGTCCGGGATCTCATCTGGGACTCCGACCAACTTTCGGGTTTCCACGTGCATGCATCTCTACGACCCTAGCGTCACCGAACTTTAAGTGTGTAGACCCTACGGGTTCGGGAGACACGTAGACATGACCGAGACCACTCTCCGGTCAATAACCAACAGCGGGATCTGGATACCCATGTTGGTTCCCACGTGTTCCTCGATGATCTTCATCGGATGAACCACTGTGTCAAGGATTCACTCAATCCCGTACGTTATTCCCTTTGTCCATCGGTACGGTACTTGCCCGAGATTCCATCGTCGGTATTCCCGATACCTTGTTCAATCTCGTCATGGCAAGTCTCTTTACTCGATCCGTAATCCATCATCCCGTGAATAACTCCTTAGTCACCTTGAGCTCATTATGATAATGTCTTACCGAGTGGGCCCAGAGGTACCTCTCCGTCATACGGAGTGACAACATCCCAGTCTCGGTTCGTACCAACTCAATAGATACTTTCGGAGATACCCGATGCGTACCTTTATAGACACCCAGTTACGTTGTGACGTTTGGCACACCCAAAGTATTCCTACGGCATCCGGGAGTTGTACAACCTCATGGTCTAAGGAATAAATACTTGACACCGAAAAGCTTATGCATTACGAACTATACGATCTCGTGCTATGCTCAGGATTGGGTCTTGTCCATCACATCATTCTCCTAATGATGTGATCCCGTTATCACCGACATCCTATGTCCATGGTCAGGAAACCGTGACCATCTGTTGATCAACGAGCTAGTAACTAGAGGCTTACCAGGGACTCATTGTGGTCTATATATTCACACATGTATCGCTGTTTCCGTACAATACAATTCAAGCATGAATAACAGACGATTATCATGAACAAGGAAATATAATAATAATACTTTTATTATTGCCTCTAGGGCATATTTCCAACAGTCTCCCACTTGCACTAGAGTCAATAATCTAGTTACATTGTGATGAATCGAACACCCATAGAGTTCTGGTGTTGATCATGTTTTGCCCGTGGAAGAGGTTTAGTCAACGGGTCTGCAACATTCAGATCCGTATGCACTTTAAAATATCTATGTCTCCATCTTAAACATAATTCTGGATGGAGTTGAAACGGCGCTTGATGTGTTTGGTCTTCTTGTGAAACCTGGGCTCCTTGGTAATGGCAATAGCACCAGTGTTGTCACAGAAGAGAGTCATCGGGCTTGACGCGCTTGGAATGACTCCTAGGTCAGTGATGAACTCCTTCATCCAGACTCCTTCCTGTGCTGCTTCGCAAGTAGCTATGTACTCCGTTTCACATGTAGAATGCGCCACGACGCTCTGCTTGCAACTGCACCAGCTGACTGCTCCACCATTCAAAATATACACGTATCCGGTTTGTGAATTTGAGTCATCCAGATCTGTGTCGAAGCTAGCATCGACGTAACCCTTTACGACGAGCTCTTCGTCACCTCCATAAAAGAGAAACATATCCTTAGTCCTCTTCAGGTACTCTAGGATGTTCTTGACCGCTGTCCAGTGTTCCATACCGGGATCACTTTGGTACCTCCCTACCAAACTTATGGCAAGGTTCACATCAGGTCTGGTACAAAGCATGGCATACATGATAGAACCAATGGCCGAGGCATAGGGTATGACACTCATCTTTTCTCTATCTTCTTCCGTGGTCGGGGACTGAGCCTTGCTTAATCTCATACCTTGCAAAACAGGCAAGAACCCCTTCTTGGACTGATCCATATTGAACTTCTTCAATATCTTGTCAAGGTATGTACTTTCTGAAAGACCGATGAGGTGTCTTGATCTATCTCTATAGATTTTGATGCCTAATATGTAAGTTGCTTCTCCAAGGTCCTTCATTGAAAAACTCTTGTTCAAGTAGGCCTTTACATTTTCCAAGAATTCTATATCATTTCCCATCAGCAATATGTCATCCACATATAATATGAGAAATGCTACAGAGCTCCCACTCACTTTCTTGTAGATACAGGCTTCTCCATAAGTCTGTATAAAGCCAAACGCTTTGATCACATCATTAAAGTGAATATTCCAACTCCGAGATGCTTGCACCAGCCCGTAAATCGAGCGTTGGAGCTTGCACACCTTGTCAGCATTCTCTGGATCGACAAAACCTTCCGGCTGCATCATATACAACTCTTCCTTGAGGAAGCCATTAAGGAATGTCGTTTTGACGTCCATTTGCCATATCTCATAATCGTAGAATGCGGCAATAGCTAACATGATTCTGACTGACTTCAGCATCGCTACGGGAGAGAAAGTCTCGTCGTAGTCAATCCCTTGAACTTGTCGATAACCCTTAGCGACAAGCCGAGCCTTATAGATGGTCACATTACCATCCGCGTCTGTCTTCTTCTTAAATATCCATTTATTTTCTATGGCGTGACTTTCAACAGGCAAGTCCACCAAAGTCCATATTTTGTTTTCATACATGGATTCTATCTCGGATTTCATGGCTCCAAGACATTTATTGGAATCCGGGCCCGCCATCGCTTCTTCATAGTTCGAAGGTTCACCGTTGTCTAACAACATAATTTCCATGACAGGGTTGCCGTACCACTCTGGTGCGGAACGTGCCCGTGTGGACCTTCGAAGTTCAGTAGTAATTTGATCTGTTTCTTCATGATCAGCATCATCAACTTCCTCCCTTGTCGGTGCAGGCACCTCAGGAACAATTTCCTGTGCTGCGCTACTTTCCGGTTCAGGAGGGGTGACTGTCACCTCATCAAGTTCTACTTTCCTCCCACTCACTTCTTTCGAGAGAAACTCTTTCTCCAGAAAGGATCCATTCTTGGCAACAAAGACCTTGCCTTCGGATCTGTGGTAGAAGGTGTACCCAATCGTTTCCTTTGGGTATCCTATGAAGACGCATTTTTCCGATTTGGGTTCAAGCTTTTCAGGTTGAAGTTTCTTGACATAAGCATCGCAACCCCAAACTTTCAGAAACGACAGCTTCGGTTTCTTGCCAAACCAAAGTTCATATATTGTTGTCTCAACGGATTTCGACGGAGCCCTATTTAAAGTGAATGCGGCAGTCTCTAAAGCATAACCCCAAAAAGATAGCGGTAAATCGGTGAGGGACATCATAGATCGCACCATGTCCAACAGAGTACGATTTCGACGTTCGGACACACCGTTACGCTGAGGTGTTCCGGCCGGTGTCAATTGTGAAACAATTCCACAGTTCCTAAGGTGCGTGTCAAATTCATGACTCAAATATTCACCCCCACGATCCGATCGTAAGAACTTTATTTTCTTGTCTCGTTGATTCTCTACCTCATTCTGAAATTCCTTGAACTTTTCAAAGGTCTCAGACTTGTGCTTCATCAAGTAGATATACCCATATCTACTCAAGTCATCTTTGAGGGTGAGAACATAATGATAGCCTCCGCGAGCCTCAACACTCATTAGACCGCACACATCGGTATGTACGATTTCCAATAAGTTGGTTGCTCGCTCCATTGTTCTGGAGAACGGAGTCTTGGTCATCTTGCCTAAGAGGCATGGTTCGCACGTGTCAAATGATTCATAATCAAGAGACCCCAGAAGTCCATCAGCATGAAGCTTCTTCATTCGTTTGACACCAATATGACCAAGGCGGCAATGCCACAAGTATGTGGGACTATCATTATCAACTTTACATCTTTTGGCATTCACACTATGAATATGTGTATCATCACGATCGAGATTCATCAAAAATAAACCATTGACCAGCGGGGCATGACCATAAAACATATCTCTCAAATAAATAGAACAACCATTATTCTCGGATTTAAATGAGTAGCCATCTCGCATAAGACAAGATCCAGATACAATGTTCATGCTCAAAGCTGGTACTAAATAACAATTATTAAGGTTTAAAACTAATCTCGAGGGTAGATGTAGAGGCAGCGTGCCGACGGCAATCACATCGACCTTGGAACCATTCCCGACGCGCATCGTCGCCTCGTCCTTCGCCAGTCTCCGCTTATTCCGCAACTCTTGCTTAGAGTTACAAATATGAGCAACTGCACCGGTATCGAATACCCAGGAGCTACTACGAGCGCTGGTAAGGTGCACATCAATAACATGTATATCACATATACATTTGACGTTGCCGGCCTTCTTGTCCGCTAAGTATTTGGGGCAGTTTCGCTTCCAGTGACTCGTTCCCTTGCAATAAAAGCACTCTGTCTCAGGCTTGGGTCCATACTTTGGCTTCTTCCTGGCAACTGGCTTACCGGGCACGACAACTCCCTTGGCGTCCTTCTTGAAGTTCTTCTTACCCTTGCCTTTCTTGAACTTAGTGGTTTTATTGACCATCAACACTTGATGTTCTTTCCTGATATCCACCTCCGCTGATTTCAGTATTGAATATACCTCGGGAATGGACTTTTCCATCCCCTGCATATTGAAGTTCAACACGAAGCTCTTGTAGTTTGGTGGGAGCGACTGGAGGATTCTGTCAACGACCGCTTCGTCTGGGAGATTCATTCCCAACTGAGACAAGCGGTTGTGCAACCCAGAAATCTTGAGGATGTGCTCACTGACAGAACTGTTTTCCTCCCTCTTACAGCTATAGAATGCGTCGGAGACGTCATATCTCTCGACTCGGGCATGAGCTTGGAAAACCATTTTTAGCTCTTGGAACATCTCATATGCCCCGTGGTGCTCAAAACGCTTTTGGAGCCCCGATTCTAAGCTGTAAAGCATGCCACACTGAACCAGGGAGTAATCATCACAACGCGACTGCCAAGCGTTCATAACATCTTGGTTTGCCGGGGCGGGAGCATCACCTAGCGGTGCATCTAGGACATAAGTTTTCTTGGCAGCTATGAGGATGATCCTCAGGTTACGGACCCAGTCCGTATAGTTGCTACCATCGTCTTTCAGCTTGGATTTCTCTAGAAACGCGTTGAAGTTGAGGGTGACATGAGCGTGGGGCATTTGATCTACAAGACATATTGTAAGGAATTTAGACTAAGTTCATGATAATTAAGTTCATCTTAATCAAATTTTAATGAACTCCCACTCAGATTGACATCTCTCTAGTCATCTAAGTGATACACGATCCGAATCGACTAGCCCGTGTCCGATCATCACGTGAGACGGACTAGTCATCAACGGTGAACATCTTCATGTTGATCGTATCTTCTATACGACTCATGTTCGACCTTTCAGTCTTCCGTGTTCCGAGGCCATGTCTGTAAATGCTAGGCTCGTCAAGTGAACCCTAAGTGTATTGCTTGTGTAAATCTGGCTTACACCCGTTGTATGCGAACGTTAGAACCTATCACACCCGATCATCACGTGGTGCTTCGGAACAATGATCCTTAGCAACGCTGCACAGTTAGGGGGAACACAATTCTTGAAATTTTTAGTGAGAGATCATCATATTTACTACCGTCGTTCTAAGTAAACAAGATGCAAAAACATGATAAACATCACATGCAATCAATTAAAGTTACATGATATGGCCAATATCATATTGCTCCTTCGATCTCCATCTTCGGGGCACCTTGATCATCTTTGTCACCGGCTCGACACCATGATCTCCATCATTGTGTCTTCATGAAGTCGTCACGCCAACTATTACTTCTACTACTATGGCCAACGTTTAGCAATAAAGTAAGTAATTACATGGCGTTTATTCAGTGAAACGCATGTCATAAAATAATTAAGACAACTCCTATGGCTCCTACCGGTTGTCAAATTCATCGACATGCAAGTCGTGATTCTCTATTACAAGAACATGATCAATCTCATACATCACATATACCATTCATCACATCTTCTTGGCCATACCATATCACATAGCACATGCTGCAAAAACAAGTTAGACGACCTCTAATTGTTGTTGCAAGTTTTTACGTGGCTTCTATAGGTTTTCTAGCAAGAACGTTTCTTACCTACGCAAATGCCACAACGTGATTTGTCAATTTGTATTTACCCTTCATAAGGACCCTGTTCATCGAATCCGATCCTTCTAAAATAGGAGAGACAGACACCCGCCAGCCACCTTATGCATCTAGTGCATGTTTGTCGGTGGAACCAGTCTCACGTAAGCGTACGTGTAAGGTCGGTCCGGGCCACTTCGTCCCACAATACCACCGAATCAATATTAGACTAGTAACGGCAAGAAAATTGAGCAAACTCAACGCCCACAACTGCTTTGTGTTCTACTCGTGCAAGATGCTACGCAAAGACCTAGCTCTGATACCACTGTTGGGGAACGTAGCAGAATTCAAAAAATTTCTACGCTTTCACCAAGATCAGTCTAAGGAGACATCTAGCAACGAGCATATTAGAGTGCATCTACATACCCTTTTGTAGATCGCGAGCGGAAGCTTTCGAAGAAGCGTGGATGAAGTAGTCGTACTCTTCGCGTTCTTCGTCACCGATGATCTAGCGCCGAACGGACGGCACCTCCGCGTTCAACACACGTCCGATACAGCAACGTCACCTGCTTCTTGATCCAGCAAGGGTGGAGGAGAGGTCGTCGGAGATCCAGCAGCACGACGGCGTGGTGATGGATGCAGCGGGAAATCCTGCAGGGCTTCGTGGGCGCCCTGCGGAGGAGTAGAAAGGTGTGACGGGAGGGGGAGAGGCGCCAGAGGCTTGGGGTGTGGCTGCCCTCTCCCCCCCC
>LR738709.1:18853878-18865201 GCA_902687465.1 Secale cereale
GGGGGGGGGCGGCCTAGGGGGGGAAACTTGCCCCCAAAGGCATAGGGGCGCCCCCTCCCCCTAGGGTTCCAACCCTAGGCGCATGGAGGGGGGCCCATGTGGGTGCGCCAGCCCACCAGGGGCTGGCCCCCTTCCCCTTGCGGCCTAGGGGCCCCACCCGGTGGACCCCCGGGACCCCTCCGGTGGTCCCGGGACACTACCGGTGACCCCCGGAGTTCACCCGATGGCCGAAACTGGACTTCCTATATATCATTCTTTACCTCCGAACCATTCCGGAACTCCTCATCACGTCCGGGATCTCATCTGGGACTCTGAACAACTTTCGGGTTTCTACGTGCATGTATCTCTACGACCCTAGCGTCACCGAACTTTAAGTGTGTAGACCCTACGGGTTCGGGAGAAACGTAGACATGACCGAGACCACTCTCCGGTCAATAACCAACAGCGGGATCTGGATACCCATGTTGGTTCCCACGTGTTCCTCGATGATCTTCATCGGATGAACCACTGTGTCAAGGATTCACTCAATCCCGTACGTTATTCCCTTTGTCCATCGGCACGGTACTTGCCCGAGATTCGATCGTCGGTATTCCCGATACCTTGTTCAATCTCGTCATGGCAAGTCTCTTTACTCGATCCGTAATCCATCATCCCGTGACTAACTCCTTAGTCACCTTGAGCTCATTATGATAATGTCTTACCGAGTGGGCCCAAAGGTACCTCTCCGTCATACGAAGTGACAACATCCCAGTCTCGGTTCGTACCAACTCAACAGATACTTTCGGATAGACACGATGCGTTCCTTTATAGCCACCCAGTTACGTTGTGACGTTTGGCACACCCAAAGTATTCCTACGGCATCCGGGAGTTGTACAACCTCATGGTCTAAGGAATAAATACTTGACGCCGAAAAGCTTATGCATTATGAACTATACGATCTCGTGCTATGCTCAGGATTGGGTCTTGTCCATCACATCATTCTCCTAATGATGTGATCCCATTATCACTGACATCCTATGTCCATGGTCAGGAAACCGTGACCATCTGTTAATCAACGAGCTGGTAACTAGAGGCTTACCAGGGACTCATTGTGGTCTATATATTCACACATGTATCGCTGTTTCCGTACAATACAATTCAAGCATGAATAACAGACGATTATCATGAACAAGGAAATATAATAATAATACTTTTATTATTGCCTCTAGGGCATATTTCCAACACCGCCTAGGAACCGTATAAACCGGTGTTATGTTCCTTGATTATGCGTTCCTCGCACGGTTGGGGTTATGGGACCCCCTCGATAAACCGCTTAGCGCTAAGGCTTTTCAAGCAAGTCCCAACATTGGTACTCCATTTGCCTAATAACTAAAACTTGCATAGGGCTTTCCAAACCCGAGTTCGTAATTAACAACCCCCGGGCCAGTGCTCCACATGAGTGTTGGTCCAACTGGGCCGACTGCGGAGCCACCACGAGGAAACTCGAGGATTGGTATTTTCCTGTAGGCTGTCCCATCCGGTCGGGGCCTGAAACTAGATACGCGCGGCTATTGTCAGGGTTTCGGCACGCCGGGAGGATTTGCTGGATTAGTCTTACCTTAGTCGGAGTATCTTGAGCACGGGATTCCGAGAATACTCGGGCCTTCCCACCTTGGAGTTGCGACTCCGCAGATCGTGGGCTTGTAATGGGCCAAGTTGGAACACCCCTGCAGGGTTTTGAACTTTCGAAAGTCGTGCCCGTAGTTATGTGGCAGATGGGAATTTGTTAATATCCGGTTGTAGAAAACTTGACACCATGTTCAGAACACACTACCAGCGTGAGTACCGTGACGGTCATTTTCCGAAAGGGGTTCAGGAAGTGAACACGGTGGGGTTATGATTGACGTGCTTAGATAGGATCAATGTTGGGGATATCGCTTATCGGGAACTTATCCGTCGACCCATGATAAGGGCTAAATCGGCCAGTTTATCGGTATATCCGCCGATTTATCGCCATATCGGCTAATTTATCGGCCGATTTATCTTAACGGTCACACAACGGTAAGCGATAAATCGGCCGATTTATCGGCATATCGGAAGATATCTTGAACAGTGGATAGGATCACTTCGTGATCACCTTGTCGCTCGTGGCACTTCTCTTCTCGCTCTTAATACGTAAGCTAGTGCTAGTGTAGCTGCAGCCTTTTATTCTTTCTTCAGCCTTGTTCCACACCCAAGGCTTAGATAGTTCTGTTACCCGGGAACGGGATTGCTGAGTCCTCCGTGGCTCACAGATTCTACACCACACCAGATGCAGGTACTCAGGTGAACTACTCAGGTGACGGCACAGAGCTATACTGGGAGTACGATGAAGAACGTAGTCGTTACTATGTGCACTATCCCGATGATCAGTAGTGGTTTCTACTAGGGGCGATTCGAACCTGTGGCTTTATGTATGTTTGGTATCTTTCATTTGGATCTTCACCCGTAGTCGGGTTGTGATGTTATTTGGATGATGATTGATTATGTAATGAATTGTGTGATGTGGCGACTGTAAGCCAACTATCTCTTTTCTTTTCATCCCTATTTTTACATGATATGTGCAAAGATACCGAACTTGAGATCATTCCAGAATGGGCTTATACCTTTAAGTCGTGCCTCGACACGTAGGAGGTATAGTCCCATCCTGGGCATTACAGGTTAGCACTAATAATAACAGGATATATATTCTTTTCATCAAGATAAACATACTTAAGATTATCAGGTAAAGGTTTAAGTTCAAACACGGGATCACCCTTGGGTGGAGGGGGATCCCCTAGGATTTCAACAGGCAACTTGGTTTTCAATACGGGTCCCTGTGTAAGGAATATTTCATCTATCTCCCTTCTCTCATTCATACGCATATCATTTTCGTGGTCTAGCAAGTATTGTTCTAAAGGATCATTAAGTGGCACAACAATAGAAGCAAGACCGATAATTTCATCTTTACTAGGTGATGCCTTTTCAAGGGGTTGTCTATGGAATTTAGCGAAGTTAAAATCATGAGACATATCCCCTAATCCGACAGTGACAATATCTTTCATGCAGTCTATCTTGGCATTAACAGTATTCAAGAAGGGTCTGCCAATTATAATGGGACAAAAAGCATCTTCTGGGGAACTAAGAACAAGAAAATCAGAATGGTATTTAACCTTCCCACACAAGACTTCAATATCTCTAACAATCCCGACTGGTGAAATAGTATCTCTATTAGCAAGCTTAACAGTAACATCAATCCCTTCTAACTCAACACGTGCAATATCATGCATAATTTCATTATACAAATAAAGAGGGGTAATACTCGCACTAGCACCTACGTCACATAAACCATGATAGCAATGATCTCCTATCTTAACGGAGATGATAGGCAAGCCCACAACAGGTTTATGTTTATTCCTAACATTGGGTTTGGCTATTCTAGCAGACTCTTCTTGGAGGTAAATAACATGTCCATCTAAATCTTCTACCAAGAGATCTTTAACCATAGCAACACTAGGTTCAACTTTAATTTGCTCTAAGGGTGTAGGTGTTCTAGTATTACTCTTACGAACTACGGTTCAAGCTTGAGCATGATCCTTTATCCTAACAGGGAAAGGTGGTTCATCAATATAAGCGGTAGATATAACAGGATCAACATTATAAGTGATAGTTTTTTCTTCAACTTTAATAGGTTCAACTACTTTTACTTCAATAGGGGGATGGTATTTAAACCACTTCTCCTTGGGGAGATCAACATGAGTAGCAAAGGATTCACAGAAGGAAGGTACTATCTCAGAGTCAAGTCCATATTTAGTGCTAAACTCATAGAAAACATCGGTATCCATAAAAGCTTTAACACAATCAAACTTAGGGGTCATACCTGACTCCTTACCTTCGTTGAGATCCCAATCTTCGGAGTTGCGTTTAATTCTTTCCAATAAATCCCATTTGAAATCAATAGTCTTCATCATATAAGAGCCAGAACAAGAAGTATCGTGCATGGAGCGATTATTATGAGAAAGCCGAGCATAAATTTTTTGAATGATCATTTTTCTTGAGAGCTCATGATTGGGGCATGAATATATCATTGACTTAAGCCTCCCCCAATCTTGAGCGATGCTTTCTCCTTCGCGAGGCCAGAAATTATAAATATAATTACGATCACGATGAACCTGGTGCATAGGGTAGAACTTCTGATGAAATTCCAACTTCAGACGATTATAGTTCCATGATCCCATATCATCGCATAGCCTAAACCATGTCAATGCATCTTCCTTCAAAGATAAAGGGAAGACCTTCTTCTTGATAACATCCTCGGGCATACCTGAAAGCTTAAACAATCCACAAACTTCATCCACATAGATTAGATCTAAATCGGGATGCAATGTTCTGGGATTTTCAAGCAGTTTCACTATCATACCCGAAGGAATCTCGAAGCAAACATTTTCAGTAGGTTGAGGAGCAACTCTTTGCTCTTCTGCTCGGGGAGAAGATACCCCAAACAAGCCCCTCAAAGGATTTTGAGCCATAGTAACAAGTGACAATAAATTTCATCACACTATATAAATTTTTCCTTACCAAAGGCGCTTCACTCCCCGGCAACGGCGCCAGAAAAGAGTCTTGATGACCCACAAGTGTAGGGGATCTATCGTAGTCCTTTCGATAAGTAAGAGTGTCGAACCCAACGAGGGACAGAAGGAAATGATTGGCAGTTTTCAGTAAAGGTATTTTCTGCAAGCACTGAAATTTTAGGTAACAGATAGTTTTGTGATAAGATAATTGGTTGCAAGTGAAAAACGGTAAAAGTAAATAGGTGCAGCAAGATGGCCCAATCATTTTTGTAGCAAAGGACAGGCCTGGACAAACTCTTATGCAAGGTAAAGCGCTCGCGAGGACATATGGGAATTATCGTCAAGCTAGTTTTCATCACGATCGTCTGATTCGCGTTCGGTACTTTGATAATTTGGTATGTGGGTGGACCGGTGCTTGGGTGTTTCCCTTACTTGGAGAAGCCACCCACTTATGATTAACCTCTAATGCAAGCATCCGCAACTACAAAAGAAGTATTAATGTAAACCTAACAATAGCCTGAAACATATGGATCCAAATCAGCCCCTTACGAAGCAACGCATAAACTAGGGTTTAAGCTTCTGTCACTCTAGCAACCCATCATCTACTTATTACTTCCCAATGCCTTCCTCCAGGCCCAAATAATGGTGAAGTGTCATGTAGTCGACGTTCACATGACACCACTAGAGGAGAGACAACATACATCTCAACAAAATATCGAACGAATACCTAACTCACATTACTACTAATAGCAAGACGTCTCCCATGTTCTCAGGAACAAAAGTAACTACTCACAAGACATAATATTGTTCATGATCAGAGGGGTATTAATATGCATAATGGATCTAAACATATGATCTTCCACCAAATAAATCAACTAGCATCAACTACAAGGAGTAATCAACACTACTAGCAACCCACAGGTACCAATCTGAGGTTTGGGTACAAAGATGAACTAGGGTTTGAGAGGAGATGGTGCTGGTGAAGATGTTGATGAAGATAGCCCTCCCCAAGATGGGAGAGCTGTTGGTGATGACGGCGGTGACGATTTCCCCCTCCCGGAGGGAAGTATCCCCGGCAGAATAGCTCTGCCGGAGCCCTAGATTTGTTTCCGCCTCGGTTCCGCCTCGAGAGGGCGGCGTCTGGTCCTGAAAGCCTCCTTATGATTTTTTCAGGTCAAAACGCTTCATATAGGAGAAGATGGGCACCGTGGGCCTGCCGGCTGGCCCTCGAGGAAGGGGGGCGCGCCTTGGGAAGGGGGCGCGCCCCCCACCCTCGAGGCCAGCCGGTGGCCCCTCTCGTGGTTTTCTTTCGCCAGATATTTTTTATATTTTCTGAAACGATGTTCTGTGGAGTGTCAGGGCTTTTGGAGTTGTGCAGAATAGGTTTCCAGGGTTTTCTCCTTTTCCAGCCCAGAATTCCAGCTCCCGACATTCTCCCTCTTCATGTAAACCTTGCAAAAGAAGAGATAAAAGGCATAAGTATTGTGACAAAACATGTATAAATAGCCCATAATGCAATAAATACCAACTTATAAGCATGATGCAAAATGGACGTATCAATATGTTAAATAGATTAATAAAATAGAGAGCAATATACACACGTGTGGCACAACACATTGCCAAGCGGGACGCCGAAGGTAAACTTGCTAAGCTAATGCATGTGGCGGAGATCAAATGGGCACACTGTACCAAAGTCGGGTACCACTACCTGGAAAATCCTTATAAGTGAACTCAAATGAGTGCCTGGCTCAACCTGGTACCTGCCACTGCTACCTTGGAGAAATAGAAATGGCGAGTACATAAATGAGTCCGCCACTGCTACCAGTGACATTCATTTCTCCGTACCCGCCACACGTGAACTCCCTTCAGGATCCCCGCTTGTGGAAAAATCTAGTAGCGGGCGGCACGAAGAGGCCGCCACTGTAGTACCATTTAGCAGTGGCAGGCCATCCAAAGCACCCGCCACACATGTGTTTCGGCAACTCGAGCCCGATGAGTTCAGAAGTTCCAAAAAATTGATTTGGCGGGAGCTCTGGGCCTCCCGCCACACGTATCATAATTGTGAAAGATCTAGTTCTCCCCCTCCCCCCACAAAACCCTATGTTACTACCATACTAAGTCAAGTCGATCCCGTCGGCGCCTCTCCCGCCGGTATGGCCCAGTGTCCCTCGCTCTCCTGCTTCTCTTGCCACTAGTGTTAGGGTTATGGATCCACCGTCTTTGCTAGGGCTATGGTTAGGGCACCGCCGCTACCACTAGGGCTAGGGGTAGGGCCCCGTCGCCGTCGCAAGGGCTAAGGATAGGGCACCGCTGGCGCCACCGCCTCTAGCACCACCGTTTGCGCGCCGCCGCTGCCGCCCCATGCCATCACTAGGGCTGGCTTAGGGCGCCGGCCTCCGCTAGTAGGGTTAGGTCACCACCACCGCTAGCTAAGGATAGGGTTCGGGTGCCACTGCTGGTAGGGTTATGTCGCCTCTGCGTCTCTTCGAGTATTTCAAACTATAGCAAGTTCTAATTAGGTGGTGATCAAATGCTCTCAATAGATAGTTCTCCAGGTTACGTGTATATATACTTCATATTAGAGTGGTACTTCTCCGACTCCAAGACAAGTTTGAGTAGTAGAATAGCAAACCTACGTCAAATAGGCCGCGCGTTTGACGTATCGTGGGTTGTGAAAAGAGAAATAAAGAGAGAGAAAAGTGGCGTGAGACGTGCCCTTGTGCTATTGTTTTTCCATGCGCGTGCACATTCATGTTCGAACTTTTTCTAAGGAATAGAAATCTTAAATATGACAAGTGCATGGGCTAAGTAAGCTAGAAATGTTATACAATTTTTTGGGATAAAAAAATGAGCGCCAACGTTTTGGCGAAACTAACGTGTGTGGAAGAGATCAAATGGGCACATTGCACCAAAGCCGGGTACCTTAGGGAGGGTGACAACAATACTAGTACTTCCATTTGATTGCAAATGGAAAGCACCGAATAAAGACGGTACTAAAATGTTTGGCTTTGTTGGTCGTGGGCATTCACGGAGCTACACCGGAAGTCAGGGGGGTTACGGAATGTGAACATTTGAGGGGGCAAAATACTAACTTTCCTTGCAATTAAGCCCTCTAATTATTATTTTTCTTCACAGAATTGTGCAAGGCTCCCCCCACACACTACACCAAGCTCCACTATTGGTGGTAGGTGGGGGTCCCATTTGAGGTGTTCATCTGATGAACGTCTCCATGGAGAAAAAATGGTCCCCCACGGATGCTTCGCCGCCACCGCAGCTGACCAGTGTCGGCTAGGGATTTCTGTCGACCTGAATCCCTAACTCCAGCTCCAAAATCGAGGATAGGGACGACCCGAATCTGTATGGAGAAGCCCACCGAGCAGCGGAAGAAGAGAAGGCGACATATCCGTATCGGGCGCAACCAGATGAAAGAATCAAGGGTCACCATTCGCCACACCGCGACCGAGGAAACAAGGGCCCTTCCGCGACATTCCCTTGGGCTAAACCAAACTGTACCAGGGAGCACCCCTGCCCCCGGACGTCGATAGTAGGATGTGGGAGGGGAGGAGTTGCGACCTTTAGGGTTTTCTCCCCCGAGCCGCCAGGGAGGCGACGCAGGGATCCAGGGTGGCCTCCATGTAAAATTATTCGTCACGCAGAATAAACCAAATCAATACTAGTGTCACCCAACTAATTGAAAGCACAAAAAATTATTCTCATATATCAGGTATTAACATAAACTAAGCATGATTCAGATATTATTGCATTACGTTACAAGAAACAGCCATCCTACGTGAAAGAAAGTAGACAGGAAGACATACAAACTTGCATTACGTTACAAGAAAACGGCCGTCCTGCATGATAGAATGTCCGTACATAGACGCATTACTAGAAACGGTCTTGATGCATGAAAGAAAGTACGTACGGCGACACAAAGGGATCATAAAAGTATAATGACCCATGCAAAAATTTACCCGTTATACATCTTAGCATGGCTCTATGAACATGTAGGAATCATCATGTCAATTAGGCTATCAAAACACGAGTCTAAACCAAAATGTATTAAGCTTACTAACCTGAAGGCATGAAAGTAAGTAGGCAGTCAAAGGAAAATTGAATAAAGATACCAACATGGTTTTATTATGTGTGAAACAATTTATAAGGATTGTAATTCCTGAAAAATGAATGGTTCCAATAATAGTACTACTAGGAAACATCGTTTATATTTATATATAGGAGTATGTATTAACCCGCGCACCATATATGTTATCAATTGTTGCCAAGTTTCCAAAGTTAATACTATCTATCATTAAGCATATAGTCATTAGATCAACATATATTATACACTATACCACGTAATGAGTATAGTATCATGCATGATTGTTTCCCAAATGCCACACGAGTGTCATGTATGTACAGTCTAGCTTTAGGGTAGTCTGCGCTACAGCAGGAAGACAGAGAGGATGAGCTTTGGCCTTAAATGGCTCCAGTTGTTTTTGCGAGCGAGGAAGGATAGGGACGAACAGAAGACATCCGGCAGGAGGCGAGAGTGGTCGACGAGTAGTGGAGGGGCGGGGTGAAACCGGCAGTTCCAATACGGTGCCAAAAGCTGCATATGCAAACAAGATTGGAAGGGCTGGCGTATGACTGAGTGGCGTTGGTGTTACCAGTCCAGCGCGTATAAGTAGGAGCGACGGTGAGCCGGAGGTCACACAACCGAGCACCAAGATCACTTCCTTCCTCCTCCTCCAGTCCTCTCCTCTCCTCTAGCTGGCCAGCGCCAGCGAGCGATCTTGAGAGAAGTTGATACCTGCCTGCAGGTAGCCATGGACGGCCAACGCCGCGGGTCGCGCCAGATTCTGGTGCTCGAGGAATACGCACATCTAATCATACTCCATTCCTTACTACCTTAGTTTTCTTCGTGTCAGTAATCTCAGTATCGCCGGTGATGGATAGAAATTAACGGTGTCATTTGTTTGTTCGCATCGCAGGGCGTTCAAGAAATGCGCCCACCCCGACCAGACCCAGGTCGCTAATCTCAGCTGTGAAACTGGCATGGAGCCCCAGCAGATCATATACTGGTTCCAGACCCAGCGCGCTTCGATCAAGGTATGTACTGATAAGTTCCTCTAATAGATGCAGTCCACGACCTTAATTTTAAGGAACAAACTCGCCAAATTTTCTGTAGGCATCTTCATCGAACACGAGGCCTCCGACCCAGGGATCTTCATCGTCAGATCCTTGATGCTCCCATTCGACAACTTCGCCTTCTTCATGCTGTGAGCCTGTGACGCAAGGAGGAGCGTCATAGAGATGGACGCTGATGTTCCTCGCTGTTGTGGTCTTCCTCGGCTTAGTGTTTGTGCGTGTGTTTCGTCTTGTGAGCATAGGGCCCCCTTGGGGTTTGTATCGTGTGCGAATGTGTGAGTGTGTGTGTTGGCTCTTGAGCCTTGGACCCTATGTTGTGTAAGCTAGATGGGTTTGTATCGTGTTGTGTTGTGTTTACCTTCAATTACAATTTTAAACTCTACCAGCATCATACTCTGAACCTTATTATAAATCATGAGGTAGCTGTCGGGCGGTAACCTTATTATACAACCATGGGTTCAACTTGCAGTGCGAAAATCCCTTTCATCCCTCGTGTAAAGGGAAGCAGAATCCTTTTTTCAGCCGTAGTATTAGTATATTACTTCCCAAATAATTTATAGTGCTTTAGTAATATGCCAAGATGTATTTGGAATAAAACAAATAGTTTTATGGTTATTTTATACTCCATTATTGATGTTTGTTCATTTGACCGAACGACAAGCCCTGGTGTTGTTCTTCCTGCTTTCACGGTCCTTTTGAGCCATCATTCAGAAAGGGTCAACTCATGGGAGAGAGGGATTGCAGCATCCGAGCTCCACTGCTCCCTATATTTAAACATTTTGAAATTTGTATTTTTGAAGTTTAAAAAAATGCGAAAAGATTTTTGAAGTTATCTGTTGTTGGGGCTTAGCTTTGAAAAAGCAACAAGAAATTATCTGAATATTTATGTATTCTTGTTTATTGATATACTGAGGTCAGGTTATATCAATGGGCTGCAAACTTAACTTATAATTTCAGAGATATTTAAATTGCGTATTAGTACATCAGATCATTGATTTGTGGCCATCCTATGTATTCTGAGGAGTTAGCATTCAATTTTTTGTGTAATTCAGAGTCATATCAAACATTCATGAGATAGAGGAGTTGATTCTGCACTGTTGTAAGCAAAATGAAAAACTAGCTGTCCCGGTTTCTACCAGGTGTGCATGCCGCAAGTTATTGCGAGATTCGTGCAATATTTGGCGGTCAACATGTATAGAACGGATTGTGTACCGAACCGATACCCATGTGTACGCGTGCACACATTGCATACTGTATCGATTGGACGTGGGGCCGAGACGATATCTAGGTCATCTATCTTTCCGGCACGGCTGGACTTAACCTAATTTGCTGTTGGTGGCTTGGTGGGGAAATGAATATGCTGCTGCAGCTGTGACACGGATCCTGACCTTGGTAGGGGGACAAATTAGAACGGAATGTAACTAAACATTTTCAATATTATCACACAATTACGATGTTAGAGATGTTTACATCAAATGCAATTTCGTGTAAATTTATAGGTTTGTCGACCGTATTGCTTAGAAAGTTCTATTCTTGAGAGAAATTTGGTTGATCCGGCTATGACTAGAATGGGGAGGGGGAGGAGTTGCAACTGCTAGGGTCCCTCCCCC
>LR738709.1:18866464-18878185 GCA_902687465.1 Secale cereale
CCCCCCCCCCACACACACACATGCAGGTCTGACAAAAATGTGGAATTGTAAGATCAGGTAGATTGTATTGTCTGAGACCACCACATTTTTTTCAAGCATGTCTTATTTCATGGAAATTTGTTCAGTTCCTCGTGGCAACACATGGAGTCAAACCAAGAATTTGTAACAAAGCTAGAGGGTTGCACATGAGTCACCAACGAGGCGGATGGGGGAATTAGTACAAATATGTCGACACTTAGGGAATAATCAAAAATAGGGGTGTTCAACCACTATATAATTGCCACGTTGCAACGCACGGGCAATTACCTAGTCTACTTAAAAAGAAACGTAAGGTTCTGTCATCCACCTCGTCCGTCGTCCAACATTTCGTCGTCCTTCTGGTATTTTATTAACTTACCAAATAAAATTATATTTTCTTTGGCATCAATTCTCTCCTACTTAAAAATAACTAGTAAGCATGTACGTGCAACGCACGTCTCAAATAAAACAAGTTAACATGGTATAATACTATTTTTACAAAAAAAATCAGATCGCTACAAAATGTTATTTTTCGAAACGGAGGCAAAGATTGCCTCATTTATTAATTAAGCAGAAGAGAATTGCCCAGTTAATTATAGAAAATCAGGCAAAACCCGAAACAACAAGGGCCAAGCCCACTCCCATAGACTGAAACATACAGGGCAAAGCCCACCCTAATCGATGACATGTCGACCTGCGGCCATACAATGCAGCTCCGACTCTGACGGAGAACTCAGAAGAAAGAAACCAGGCACGGCTGACGCCATGGAAGATCACCGAAAGGGCTGCCTGTAACCAATCATCGTACACCATAGGCCCCGCCGCCGCAGCTTTGACTCCACAACAATAAACAAAACTGAGCCAATACTGTGGACACGCCAGAGAAGAGCCGACTATCGCAACCATTGCCGCGTCGCCGACATCGCTCCCACCATCATCGTTGCCACATAAGTGATTCTCTCGGTGCCGCCATCCCGATATCCACCACTCCGTCGCGCCCAGCGCAATCAACCGGCACAGCCTTCCGGGGCCGCCGCCCTGACATACCACCGCTCCCCTCGAGCAGCAACGCCGCACACCCCAGCTGCCCGCAGCCCATGCTGCTCAGGGCAACCGCTCGCAGACCACGAACGTCGCACGACATTCAGGGCTGCCGCCCCGACGTAAAGTCAGACCGCCCCCTCCGGAACGTGTCTACACAGGGACCGACAAGCCTACCACCCAAGTGGCCCAAGATTGCCACCCATGCAAGGCCGAGCCGCTGCCCCGCCCCATGGAGCCGCCCCGCGCATCACATTCCGAGGCCGCCGCCTCGGTGCACATCAGCAGCCCGGGGAGGCTGCCCCGGCATCCACTAAACCCGACGTAGGAACAAACCAGACGCACCAAGCACAAGCTAACTCTCCCAAGCAACGCCCCAAGGGGGAAACGACGAAGACGCCTCCACCGCCCGCTCTGGAAACATCTCGAGCTTAGGTTTTCACCCGGAGAGCCCCCACGTAGAACAAGATGAGTTCCACAATGATGCCTCCAGGGAGGGAAACGACGCTCGGAAGCGCCACCGTCGACGTCACCGACAAAGTCGGGTCAAGGCTTTCGCCCGGAACACACACATCCCTATGGAGGCTTGCAGAGCTGATCCACCCAAAAGCGTGGAGATCGTTGGAGCCGTTCCTGTTGCGCCTTGAACTCTCCAACGCCGACCACCAAGCTTCACTGCGTAGCACCTACAGCAGCATCACCTCAAGCTGCGACTGAGAAGCGAGCGCACACGTCACCATGGCCAAAACGCCATGTCTCCCAGCTCGGGGCCGCCGCCCCGGCTTCCTCCTTGCCCCTGCTCGCACTTGCCCAGATCGGGCGAACTCATCGTGGCAAGGAGCAGAGCACCCAAGCAGCTGAGCACCACCCCTGCCTCCACGCCGCACCTTCCCGATAGGCCACGCAGCGGCCCGACGTTACCGCCCAACACCAGCCCGCCCACTAAAAGAATATGTCTTACTCTAGGAGAGCGACATCATCAACCATACCAATGAACAAGCAAAGTTCATCTATTAAATCATCGTTTATTGGATTTTTAATTTGTGTCTTGTGATTTCTTAGATCTGAATAATATCCATGGTGTTATGCTCCGTGGCTCTCCTGCCCGCACCATCTTCGGACGTCAAGGAAGTTTCAAGAAAACATTAGGTCGGTCTGATGCAACAATAGAACTGTATATGTTACGCCTTCTGATGTTAGCCATAGATTTTGAATTTAGTACTGCATAGATCTTGCTGTAGATAATTCCCTCTTATATAGTTCTCATCGTACATTTTTTTACTCAGCAACAATCGGTCGTGCTACTGCTCAGTTTAGGCAATTGATCTTGCCGTAGATAATTTCCTCTTATATAGTTCTCAGCATTCCTATTTTCTTTGATCAGGCTTCACTGCGCAGCACCCATAGCAACAACACCTCAAGCTGCGACTGAGATGAGAGCACACACGTCACCATGGCCAAAAAGCAATGTCTCCCAGCGCGGGGCCACCGCCCCGGATTCCTCCTCGCCCCTGCTCGCACATGCCCATCGTGCGAACTCATCCTGGCAAGGAGCAGAGCACCCAAGCAGCAGAGCACCGCCCGAGCCTCCACGCCGCACCTTCCCGCCAGGCCACGCAGTCGCCCGACGCGACCGCCCAGCACCAGCCCGCCCACTAAAAGAATATGGCTTACTCTAGTAGAGAGACATCATCAACCATACCGATGAACAAGCAAAGTTCATCTATTAAATCATCGTTTGTTGGATTTTTAATTTGTGTCGTTTGGTTTCTTAGATCTGAAAAATATCCATGGTGTTATGCTCTGTGGCTCTCCTGCCCGCACCATCTCCGAACGTCAAGGAAGTTTCATGAAAAAAAATCAGGTCGGTGTGATGCAACAATAGAACTGTATATGTTAGGCCTTCTGATGTTAGCCATAGATTTTGAATTTTGTACTGCATAGATCTTAATTTTTTACTCAGAAACAATCGGTCCTGCTACTGCTCAGTTTAGGCAATTGATCTTGCCGTTGATAATTCCCTCTTATAGAGTTCTCATTGTTCCTATTTTCTATGATCAAGCTTCACTGCGCAGCACCCACAGCAGCAGCACCTCAAGCTGCGACTGAGATGCGAGCGCACACGTCACCATGGCCAAAACGCCATGTCTCCCAGTCCGGGGCCGCCGCCCCGGCTTCCTCCTCGCCCCTGCTCATACATGCCCAGATCGGGCGAACTCATCGTGGCAAGGAGCAGAGCACCCAAGCAACAGAGCACCGCCCGAGCCTCCACGCCGCACCTTCCCGCCAGGCCACGCAGCCGCCCGACGCAACCGCCCAGCCCCAGCCCACACACTAAAAGAATATGGCTTACTCTAGTAGAGCGACATCATCAACCATACCGATGAACAAGCAAACTTCATCTATTAAATCATCGTTTGTTGGATTGACAGATGGTGAAAGGAGAAATGATTGCGAGATGAGCTCGACTTCTCCTGATGTATTTGATGTTTTGAAATTCTGAGGAGGTCTATCCAGAATCATACATTCCGTGGGATATGTGTTGTTTTTGTCATCTTCCACCTCTCGATTTCTTATATTATTATCATTCAATTCTGAGTCCGCCAAAATGACAGCTAGTTTTGTTCTGAAATCTGTCATATGTTCCTATTAAAGTAGTAATAAGAGTTAAATAGTTATAGAACATAGAATAAGTATAATGATACATAGTGAAATGTACCTGTCTAGAAGACAAAATATCTCCTCTGAAGTACTCCATAAAATTTATCATCCACAGACCACAAGATGACCTGCATGATTACAAAACTTAAATATACTCAATAAATTGTTATAGTTTTTAGAGGGATTCATATTATTTTTTGAAATCATCAAATGATCATGACGTAACATGCAGTGATGAAAAGAAAAATCTCACACACCAGCATGTGAACGGGACATGCCCTTTGAAATTTAAAGATATTTTTATTTTGTCTGGAAAAAATGCCACACTCACTTACAATTTTTATTTTTGTTTGAAAAAATGCCACAATCACTTATAATTTTTATTTTGTTTGGAAAAAATGCCACACTCACATACAATGGATCGCTGGCTTTTAGTATTAGGTAGTACTCCCTATGTTCCAACATATAGGTCGCTGGACCATTCCTGGTACAAATTTCGTCACATTACGCATTTTACCAGCGTTCCGAAATTGCCCCCGCGCTCACGCAGACTAGTCAATCCCCACTCGCTCTCGTTCCCCACTCGCTCCACTACCCACCGCCTTCTCCTTTTCGCCGCCGTGTCACTCCGTCGCCACCGTCCTGTCTCCGTCGCCGTCGTGTCGCTCCGTCGTCACCACCCTGTTCCTCCCCGTGGCCGCCTTGCTCCCCATCACCTACGCGCAATTTGGCAGCCCCCAACCCTAGTTCTCTCACACCCCATAGGTCAAAGGTTGAATTTGTATCCGCCGCTGATGGCGCTGCTGGGCGAGGAGGTACTTGATTTGCGTTTGCCGGTGCTGGATCTGCGTGCGGCGGCGCTTGATCTGCTCCGTCGTGGCTCCGACAATCTTACCCCGTGGCTCCGGGACAGGAAGGCTACCCCGACGACATACAGGTCTGCCCCCTTCTCCTCTCCTCTTGGATTTCTTCTTCTTCCCTTCCCTTCCCTGAGAAGTGCTTTGCTGCCTTAACCACGCAGCAACTCGACTCTATGCACAGAGATGAGGATGAAGACACGCAGCCATGGATTTTGAGCAGCAACAACTCAAGGACAAAGTGCGCCACCTCCGGACTACCCTCTCTGTTTGATTCAATTCTACAGTTTTGTATGCGGGTTCCTCACACCTTGTTGCTCCGTTGGTCTTCGTGCTGGGCTGCAGGAGACCTCAACACGCCAATGGATGCAGCTAGCCTCCAACTCACCCACGCACCTGCACCAACTTGATGCAGGGAGAGGAGGAGTGAGGCTTCTCTCACGGGATGATGCTCAGCCATAGGGCAGCAGCAACCCAAGGTCAAGCCTCCCTCTACCTCTCTCTTATTTTGATTTCATAGGTCTGGTTCCCTGATTTTTCTGCTGCTTGATGTCTACTACGCAACCTTCTTTTTGTAGACGTTGTTGGGCCTCCAAGTGCAAAGGTTTGTAGGACGGTAGCAAATTTCCCTCAAGTGGATGACCTAAGGTTTACCAATCCGTGGGAGGCGTAGGATGAAGATGGTCTCTCTCAAACAACACTGCAACCAAATAACAAAGAGTCTCTTGTCTCCCCAACACACCCAATACAATGGTAAATTGTATAGGTGCACTAGTTCGGCAAAGAGATGGTGATACAAGTGCAATATGGTTGCATGGTAGATATAGGTTTTTGTAATCTGAAAATAAAAAAAGCAAGATAACTAAAGGTAAAAGTGAGCATAAACGGTGTTGCAATGATAGGAAACAAGGCCTAGGGTTCATACTTTCACTAGCTGAAGTTCTCTCAACAATAATAACATAACTGCATCACATAACTAACCCTCAACATGCAATAGAGAGTCACTCCAAAGTAACTAATAGTGGAGAACAAACGAGGAGATTATGGTAGGGTACGAAACAACCTCAAAGTTATTCTTTCTGTTCGATCTATTCAAGAGTCCGTAGTAAAATAGCACAAAGCTATTCTTCCCGTTCGATCTAACATAGATTTCATACTAGAATAAGACCTTAAGACACAAATCAATCAAAACCCTAATGTCACCGATACTCCATTGTCGCCTCAAGTGTCCATGGGTATGGTTATACGATATGCATCACACAATCTCAGATTCATCTATTCAACCAACACAAAGAACTTGAAAGAGTGCCCCAAAGTTTCTACCGGAGAGTCAAGACGAAAACGTGTGCTAACCCCTATGAATAGATTCCCAAGGTCACAGAACCCGCAAGTTGATCACCAAAACATACATCAAGTAGATCATGTGATATCCCATTGTCACCACAGATAAGCACATGCAAGACATACATCAAGTGTTGTCAAATCCTTAAATATTCAATCCGATAAGATAACTTCAAAGGGAAAACTCAATTCATCACAAGAGAGTAGAGGGGGAGAAACATTATAAAATCCAACTATAATAGCAAAGCTCGCGATACATCAAGATCGTGCCATCTCAAGAACACGAGAGAGAGAGACCAAACACATAGCTACTAGTACATACCCTCGGTCCCAAGGGTGGAATACTCCCTCCTCGTCATGGAGAGCGTCGGGATGATGAAGATGGCCACCGGAGATGGATCCCCCCCCTCCGGCAGGGTGCCAGAATGGGTCTAGATTGGTTTTCGGTGGCAACAGAGGTTTTCGGCGGTGGAACTCCCGATATAGGTTGTTTTCCGGAGGTTTCTGTATATATAGGAGGTGTTGGAGTCGGGGGCAAGTAAAGGGGGTCTCCGGGCTGTCCACGAGGCAGGGGGGCGCGCCCAGGGGGCACGCGCCCCCCACCCTTGTTGGCAGCCCGTGGACCTTCAGGTCCCCCTCCGACACTTTCTGGACTTCTTCTGGTCCAAATATAACTTCTGTTGAGTTTCATGTCAATTGGGCTCCGTTTGATATGCCTTTTCTGCGATACTCTAAAACAGGAGAAAAACATAAACTGACATTGGGCTCTGGGTTAATAGGTTAGTCCCAAAAATCATATAAAAGTGTATATAAAAGCCCATAAAACATCCTAGAAGGATAATATAATAGCATGGAACAATAAAAAATTATAGATACGTTGGAGACGTATCACTCCTCTAGATTCACTTGCATGCTTGACTGAATCTAGTTGCTCTCAGGCCCTAGTGTTCAGACTAAGTGTTCAGATTGATTTTTCTGTTGTTCTAGATTCAATTTAATTTGCGTGACTGCAGCCACATGGTCCAGAGATAGAATTAAGATATTCAGGCTAAGTTTAATGATTTGCTAGTCATAATTACTGAATTTCGCTTGGTGCTATCGCTGTCGGACTCTGGTGTTAAATCAGTTGGACATTGTACTATTTATCAATTTAGTTTGCTTGCTTGCCACCACATGGTCCAGAGATAGAAATTCACTCGTACAGATTGCTTTCAAGATTGTTAAACTACTCCATGTTTAATTAAACCATTTACTCGTACAGAGTGCTTTCAAGATTGTTCAACTACTCCATGTGTATTTAAACTAAATACTCCTACAGATTACTCGTACAGATTGCTGTCAAAATAAGCCTAAATTCAATCAGATGTGTGGATATTGACTTTTTCGGACAATGTTATGTATCTGTACTATCTGCATGGAGCAATTTTTTTCCTAGGCAATGCCAAGTGCATGCAGTGGCCGAGCTCCATGTTTTAAAAAACAACAAAAACATACTTTGAAACCTTAAAAATATAAAAAAGGTATAGAGAGACATATATAGGGCTAATACATCTTTTGATGTCGCCTTTGACCATTGATAAGATTAGTATGACATGCATGATGTAAAAATACCATTAGAAACTCCTTCGATATATGAATTTGACGATGTAGTTCGTGTCACATCCATTAGGCCGTATATATTTGGAGGGAGGGAGTACAAAATTACATGAAAACACATGTTCATATGTGATGTATAAAAAAATATAAAAAGTTTAAAATGAGCTCTCTTTTTTGTTGTATTTGGGCCGAATTTTTCCTTTTTTGTGTCGCATGCAAATAATCAAATTAGTAGTTGAAACTGTATACATATTTGAAGAACATGCATATGTATTTGTAGAAAAAATGTCATTTTATAAACGTTTATAACTACTTTGATTTCTTTTTGATGGCCCAAGGAGCCCATCCTTTGTAACGGTGCACCGTACCATCAGCGTGTTTCTTTTACTTTCCAAAACCAAGCATCAAATTAGTATGCAATTAACTAGTTTTTAACAAACAAGTACTTAACCGATGCAATGCTAAGAGATATATTGCATGGGGTGCCTCCTCTTTTTGGGGAAATGCTATGTATCTATACAATTGGATCGGTTCATTGATTTTCCAAATCTAAACATCAAATTGGTATGCGATGAACTACATTTTAAAACAAACTATGACCTAACTAATGCAATGCCTGCAGGGATATTACATCGGGTGCCTCCTTTTCTTTTCTTTTTAAAAAGGTTTGTACCACTTTCAATTGCTAATCAGTGATAAAACACTATCAGCGCGATGTTTTTCCCTCCTGGAAAACTCGCCCTAACCCAGCGTCTCCTTGTATCCATGTCCAGTCATCCCTCTAGAATAGATAGTCACAAAGATTAAAACAAATAAACACGCACGTCCTGTGTGGCAGCACGGAAAAACGTGATGCCACACCAGTCACGATCGGCCTGCTTCGAAGCACGAATCCTGCTTCGCCCAGGCTACATACATGTAACCTCCTCACATGGGTCTTCCTCTAAATACGGTCATATACGGCCTGTCAGGCGGGACAACAAATGGCAATACATCTCATGCACATATCCCCATGCTAGTTTGGTGATTCATAGCTACCTACAGACCGGCCCCTACAACATTTTTTCGAGACACACACACCCTTCACTTTTGGACAAATAACACTTCGTAGTTTTCTCTCTTCTTGCCGGTTGAATGTTCTTAGACCATATGAAAATGGTGAAAATGAACAACATACCCAGTTGTTTCTAGATTCTGCTCGCAAAAAAGAATAGTTAAGTTGCAAGCATGTGGGAGACATCGTGATTTAGGTTAACTAAAGAGGGTCGGAGGGATCCCTCAGGGATCCAAATTTGCATGCGTATGGATACTGAGAGGCTTGGGGGGATTCTTGAATTTTTCTTATGCACCGTGAGAGACAGTTTGCTTCTTTTACGTTTTTCGTACTGATTCAGAGGCCCGGCATTAGGCCTTATGGGGTGCTACATTGACAGAAGAATATTTTGTTACTAGTAACTAAATATAGTCCTATACTCTCTATATAATCTCATGTTATTTTTCTTTTTTCTGATTAGTTTGGTTTCATGTGCATATGAATTTGCACCTACTTTTCAAATATGCACAGCATGCAAGACAAGATGATGTATCTTAGAGAAAAGTCCATGTCACAACCCTTAACTTGCCACTTGGTTTATCTAGTTATTTGAGGAGTCATATCTGGTTATCCATCTTAGAATCATACTAGGAAAAAAATACAACGTTAGTTTAGTGAAAATAATGTCTAGAACAATCTTCTCATTTATTGTGTGATCTATCATATACTAACACACACAAGCTTACAAACTTAGTCCCACTGAAGCTATGCCGATCTGGATATGCATGTAGAGCATCACAAACTGAATTCCAAAAGGAGGCAAAATCAAGATCAAGGTGTGTAGTGTAAAGTGAAAAAAATGAGTCATCAGTCATTATCGAGCACGCCTTACAACCAGATAATATGTGCAACAAAAAGCAACTATGATGAATAATCCAAAACACTACGGGAATCAGGCATTTTGCCGTCAGGCTCCTACAGACGGCAAAGGCAGGATTACAGACGGCAAAGATTTTGCCGTCAGCCCATGACGGCAAACCTTGTCGGCAAAGTCAAAGTCGGCAAAGGGGATTTTGCCGTCAGCATTTTATCGGGCAGACGGCAAACAATTTGCTGTCAGTCATTGTATTTTGCAGTCATCGGAAATTACCATACGGCAAAAAAATAGCGTTTAACAGAACGGACCGACTAACGGACGGCGTCAGTGCCTTTGCCGTCAACCTCAAATATCATAGACGGCAAAGATTTTTTTAAATAAAAATATATATCTAATATGTCCAGAGGGGGACGAATTGATAAAGAACACCACAATATCCACACACTGCTGTTCCAAGATTCAATGACGAAGGAAATAACACTTTCCAATCCACAAAACTATATAAGATGAGCAAATTTCACACGAAGATTACACTCGATGGTACATGGTTGGATCTGGAGTACACGAAGATGAGAAAATTTCACACGAAAATTTTACATGAAGACGCCTATAGGGGGGAACAGAGGAGGCCGAATCCTGCGGCCTGGGAAGGTAACGGCGCCTGCCGCTGGTCGTCGGCGAGCGGCACGCGAAGCCGAGCGTCGTGCTGCGGACGCCGGCGGCTTCTCGGGTCGACGGGGGCCAGGGCGAAGAAGAGGAAGAGGTCGAGGCCGGTGGCGTTGGGGAGCAGGGCCGGCCATGTGCGGCGGCTCAAGGCGACGAGGGAGCGCCGGCGGTGCCCTGGCTGCCCGCATGCAGCTGCTCCTGGCGGTGGGGGAGCGCCCAGGCCAGCGGCGCCATGGGGGCAGGGACCACCGGAGGCTCGCGGCGGTTGGTGGAGTCTGGAGCAGCGGTGGGGGCGGGGCCGCCGGAGGCATGCAGGGATACCCTGCAGGGGCGGGGCCGCCAGCGTTGGGCGCGGGTCGTCGGCGTTGGGGGCGAGGCCGCCGGAGCTGGGGGCGAAGAGAGATGAGGGGTCGATGCTAGATGCGTTCGCCAGAGAGAGAGAGCTCGTGCGGGGGGATAAGGTAAGAGAAATCGTGGTGGGGTGGGGGGCAGCGACAGGTTTGGTCAGGTGGGGACGGATGGAGTCATGGGGGTGCGTGCGTGGGTGGGGGCGTGGGTCGGACCGTTTGAGTGGGTGAGATGTGCGTCCACGATCCTGCCACCTCATCGATCCGAGAGATCGATCGGCGAGGTGTGTTTCTTGCTTTGCCGTCATCATTTTTTTTACAGACGGCAAAATATCTCTTTGCCGTCATCAGTTTTCTTTACAGACGGCAAAATATGTATTTGCCGTTAGTCATTCTTTGCCGTCAGGTTCATGACGGTGAAATAATCTTTGCCGTCTACCCCGATGATTAGCTGTCGGCAAAGAGGCTTCATGTCGGCAAAATAGCAGATTCCCGTAGTGAAATGACACAAGTAAAGTTGCGCCATCAAACACAACATACCAAAACTATTAGTTCGAAAAGCTTATGAGCACTTTTTTCAGAAAGCGAGTTAAATGATGAATGAAACCATACCATAACAACTATAAATACACATGCACAATTATAGTCACCTTCCATCATCCAAACTTCACGCACCAAGATCAGAAACATCAATTCCAAGCAAGCATTAGTAAGCACAAATCCAACATGAAGACCTTCCTCATCTTTGTCCTCGCCATGACGATGAGCATCGTCACTACCGCTAGGCAGCTAATCCCTAGCGAACAAGAGTTGCAATCACCACAATAAGCAGTTCTAAAAGAACAATCATATCCGCAACAACCATATCCCTCACACCAACCATTTCCCACACCGCAACAATATTCCCCCTATCAACCACAGCAACCATTTCCCCAACCCCAACAACCAACCACCATACAACCACAACAACCATTCCCCCAGCAACCCCAACAACCTTTCCCCCAGCCCCAACAACAATTACCCTTGCAACCACAACAACCATTTCCCCAGCCCGAACAGCCAATTCCCCAGCAACCACAACAATCGTTACCGCAACAACCCCAGAGACCACAGCAACAATTCCCCAAGCAACCACAACAAATAATTCCCCAGCAAACACAACAACCATTTCCCCTGCAACCTCAACAACCATTCCCACAACAACCACAAAGACCATTCGCCCAGCAACCGGAACAAATAATTTCCCAACAACCATTCCCTCTGCAGCCACAACAACCATTTTCC
>LR738709.1:18878540-18892020 GCA_902687465.1 Secale cereale
CCAGCGACCCCAACAACCATTCCCTCTGCAGCCACAACAACCATTTTCCCAGCCCCAACAACCATTTCCTCAGCAACCTGGACAAATAATTCCCCAGCAACCCCAACAACCATTCCCCCTGCAACCGCAACAAATATTCCCCCAGCAACCGGAACAAATAATTTCCCAGCAACCCCAACAACCATTCCCTCTGCAACCACAACAACTGTCCCCCCAACAACCACAACTACCATTTCCCCAGCCCCAGCAACCATTTGTAGTAGTCCTATAGGCATCGGGGGCCAATGAAACAAAGAGATATAGTACTAGACTGGTGGATCACCGTTGTTTAGTCAATGGAGTGTTCAATGTAATGATGATAAATAAAGTGATGTGTACCATCATGTGTAACCCCGAGCTATACTAGTTCAAACATGATAATAAAAGAAAGAAAGTTCTTGTCATAAGGACATTGATGGTAATTATTAAATTCATGCCATATTTGCATTTTCATCCCAAAAAATAATTTGAGTCATATGCATTATCTACCTATTTATGAAGTGAAGTCATATGAGCCTGGCATAGGTTGTGAAACTTGGTTTAATTGAAGTACTATCAATTAAGGAGTAATGAGTAATTGCAAATTATCTTTTCGGTGGCTAGCCGTGTGAATAGTGTGACCTTATTATCTGAAACGGTTCCAGATTGTACATAGACACATTTTTTACAATTGTTGAGGTGCATATGAAGCAACATATACTTAAAGATATGGTGACCTATCACTGGATTCATTGAAAATCTCAGTACCAACTTTATATGCAAGGGGGCAGATCATGATGACTTTGTGCTGCATTTTATCATTATTCAAATGGTCTCTTTAATGGACCGGTTGCTCAGATTAGAAAATATAGACTTGGGCCATACGCCATACTGAATTCTTGCAAATGGACAAGATGAAGGCATGATTGAATTTATTCCTTCTATTTCTCCTGCACGTGTAACTTGATATTGCGCCTGGTATAGTTGCCCAATGGTCAGAAACTTTTATTAAAAAAAATTTGGTTACACTAAGATTACATATATTAAGAGTGTCGGAGAAGAGGAAGAATAAGGTGGCGGAAAGGAAAGGGAAATGGCAAGCAATGGAGGGTGGGCTGGCTCAGGCTCGTGGTTGGCTCGGGTCGGGGCATACTGATGAGCACGGGCATGCTTATGTGGATAAGTTGTTGGTCCTGCACGCATGTGAGTAAGTGGTGGGTCCCACGTTGATGTGCATAACTTGTGGTTCCCACGTGTCATAACTCAAATCGCTTACCCCTTGTGTTTTGCATTTCATGGTTAAACAGGGCCATGTCGCATTGGAGCTATAGGTGGCTTCAAAGATGTCGCACGCGAGCTTTTTTCGTCAACTACGTCGCACTCGATCCAATTCACCTCAAAGGTGTCGCACAGGAGCTATTGACCCCGCCAATGGTCGGGTTGGCAAGTTCTCCAATATTGGAGGAACTTAGCATTTTGCACTCTTCAGACCTCAAGTTCATTGGTGGTGCATCAGCTGTTGATAAAATGAAGAAAGTGATTATAAACAAGTGCCACGAGCTAAGGAAATACATCAGCCACACCATCACTGGTAGCGTAGCCAGGATTGGCCGACGCCCCGGGCCAAAATTTAAGGGCCAAAAAAATTCCCAAAAGTTACCCCGGTTTTAAGGCATACCAAAGTAAAGCTAATTTGCAACTGATAAAGATCTGAACACAATATTTAATACTGCCTTTTCTGATAATGTAACAAATAACAAAAGAGAATAAAAAGGATAAGTAATACAAAAGAGGGTACCAAATCAAAGGGTTGCTTGATTGAAGCTTCCCACGATTACATCTTCAATAGTGACAGATGATACACCTTCAGGTATAAAATTTGATATGCAAGTCAGTGCATAGAGATTTTCCTCCAAGATCAATCTTTGCAACCAATCGAGCTCCCCTTTCATATTGGAAGCCACATCATAACCTTGCCCTCTCAAATTAGCCATAGACAAGCCCTGAGTAGCAAACATACCATCCAAAGCTACCTTGAGTGAAACTGCTCGCGTGTCAGGAACATACTTGATTGCAATAAATATCTCAATCACCTCTCCTCGTTTGTTCAGATGCCTACATAAGACGCAACTGCATGATTACTATAAAAACGATGTTAGTACCCTGGTTCTTTTGTTCATCTTGACTTCCTGTAAATTGGATTTTTTTAGGAAATTAGTTTCTAATGCAACAACTCAACAACTACTCTAAGAAGTATTTTAAAGCATCATTTTGAATGTAACTAATATATTGAAAGGAAATTTGAAGCATTAATCCGGAGAGAAAAAACATCTAACCGTTGCTACTTGCTACTGCCTGCTTTCTCAAAGGAAACTAAAATTTGGGAGTGGTCACTAGGCAGAGGGGAATACCTGGCCGGCTGGCTGGACCGTGGCGGGAGGCCGGAGGCGGGGCGAGGTCGCCAGATGCCCGGACAAGCGATTGCATGCGGCGATGATAAACCAGAGTCCGGGCAAGGTCGTGGGGCGAGCGGTGTCACTGAACGAGAGGCCGGGCGAGGTCGCCGGACGATCAGATCAGATGGACGGGGACGGGGTCGCCAGATTTGACGAGAGCGGTGGCTGACGGGTGGCCTTTTCTCTGCTTCTGCTCTCCTGCTTGAGCGACGGCTGGCTGCGCTCAATGCGTAGGGTTCGATCGGGCTGGGTTGTGCCTACGCCCCGGGCCACATCTGAAATTTTCTAAAATATAGGCTAAAAAAATTTGGCACGCCCCGGGTCATGGCCCTGGTAGCCCGGGGCCCAGCTACGCCCGGTATGTGCAATGATGGGCAACTTAACTACTGTATGCACATCATTTGTTCTTCCGAACTTATTCTTAGAAAGCTGCATGCATGTTAATCTCCCTATGCCGCTCCTGAAAAATAAAATAGATTTAGAACTTTCAGCTTATTAACCTTTTTCATTTGTCTAGCCTGGTTGGTACTTCTGATGATGAAATCTAAATTTGAAACTTGGAGAAGGGCGTCTCCATTTAGAACACACAATAGGGGAGCCCCTAATCTGGTTGTCTATAGGACATGAAATCAGATCAGATGTATGTCGTGCAGGGCTGTTGGAGTAATGCAAGGAAAAAAATTAAGGGCACTTTGATGCTCCAGGAGCTTGCTAGTATCCTCTATCAACTATAGCAGCAGTGCAGTTGCTTGCTATGCATCAAGGCAAAGTAGAATATGAGCCTTGAGTAATGTTTCTTTGTGTATCCTGCATTTCTATTTCCCCTCTGGAGCATGTTCCGGTGGAGAATTTATATCTCCTGTTCCTATCCAACTTATTTACCGTATCTTCATGAATCTTACCAATTCCTTATTGTAAAATAATGTGCGACTCAGAACATCACAATTCCTGCTTGTTAGTTACTTGTAGCAATATGTATCCAAGTATATGATTAAGACACAACACTTGTTCGTCTTTTGCTAATTATGTGATTGTTCAAATGTAATGGCAAAGTAAATTTGTATCTAGAGAGATACTACCTTCGTATCACAATATAAAAGGCTTTTTAAGCTAAAATAGCCTAACAAAATGTCTTATATTTTGATACAGAGGTAATGGTAGCCAAATCTTTTCAGGGACAACAAGGAGCTGGCGGTACATCTTTTCGAGGAGGCCTTGGAAAGGGGTTCTGATCATTTCAACACCGTTGCAAGGACGTTGAACTAATAAGCGTTTTCTCTTTGTGAGATTTCGATGAAATTCACCAAATTTCGGTAATTTCAGTACATACAGAAATAATTATGTTTTTGCCAAAATATTTGAGTAATTTTAGTTGTGCACATGAATTCAAATATTTTCCAAAAAAATCAAATATTTCAAATATTTAATTGAAGTCTGATGAATATTTCGGTCCTTTGGCTGAATTTCAATGATTTCGGTTGTTGCTGAATTTTTTTTGAAACTGAAATCAGAAACATATTCCAGCTTGTTATTTACTTGTGGGACTCGGATTATGTGGAGTCTATGGAAAATAGAAATTCCATTATCTTTGACAATGCCATATGGTTGTCCGTGAACAGGTGTAGGGGAGGATTTTGAGAACAGTCCAAAATTGGCAAATTCTTTCACCAGATCTGGAGAAGAAGAGGCTGGAGACCTTCTCCATCTTCCTGACTGGGAGATTGCAAGAACCTGTGCAGATCCTGAGTGTCTGACTATGTGTAGGAATCAATGGCTGTCCAAGCTACCTCTGAACCCCAGCCCCCAATCAAAACAATAGAGGCCTGAGACGCCGCAGTTTGATTCTCCTGATCGAAAGAGCGAGAAGGCGCACTGCTTGAACCCCACGTCGGTCCTGGAGAGCTTCTGGCTTCCCAAGCCGATCTCATCACCGCCACTGAAGGTAAGACGCGCAAGATCAATGTGTACAGAGCTCTACGCTTAGGAAATAGATAGTTTGTTTTGAGCTTCTGATGTTTGGGCAGTGGGCACCTACGCGTGTGTGCGCATGCTTAACAGCACTTTGTCATAAAAAAAGTTGATTTGTTGCTGAAACATCTAAAAGAGCATGCCCCTCTATCTAATTAACCCAAAATAGTTGGGGTGTGGTGGAGAAGGTGGCCATGACGGAGCCGGCACCAAAGGCGCAGGTGGCGACTCATGGGGACGGGTGCGATAGGGGACGGTGCATGAGGTGCCATGAGGCTAGATCTGATCGTTTGAACTGGAAAGTGTTAGCCTTAATCTTGACTTGAAGTCCGTGGCAAGTGTGCGTGTTTGTGTCAGTTAGACGGACGCCCGGGATTTAGCCGCGCCGGGCGCTGGAACCAGTCGCGTCCCGTTGGTGTATGTGCGCGGCGGGCACGGGAGCTGAGGAGCGCGGGGCGGGCGTTGCGTGGGCGCTGCGTCTAGTTGCATGGTTGAGTTAGATAGCACGTAGTTTTAGTAGCTAGTCTGTTAGTAGTGGCCAGTGGAGCTGACCGCGTCATGCGCATGGCCGGTTCGCTTGCTTGCATGCAGCGGAAAGCTAGCTAGGAGAAACGTGAGGGATGCGTCGCTGTGGGACTATAAAGTCATGGCTGCCAGTGTGTGTTTGGTGTGCTGAGTACGTGCTCAGGAAAGAAATCAAGTGTCCTTGTCGTTCTTATTTCCTCTACGTCTGTGCGAGAGAGAGAGCCACGGCGAGAGGCAAGGCAAGGCTACGGCAACAACAATTGGTATACAGAGCCACAAGGTTCGAGGGGCGTCCGCGGCGCGCGCGGCAACCGCGGCGGACATGGAGGCCATGGCACGCGGGGAGCGCGTGTCGACCTTGACGCACGGCAAGTTCGCGGCCGTGCGGTGTGACGTCGTGCTCGAGACTAGCACGGCGGTCGTGGAGACGAGGATGTCGCGGAGGACCTGCGTGGTGGCGCAGAGGCCGCGACGGCTCAGCGCGACGACCGTGGAGGTGTTGTGCTGCGGTTGACGGCGCAGCGGTGCAGGGCAATAAGGCGCGGCGGCAAGCCGGGCGCGACCGGTGCGTGTTATGGATGCGCACTGGACGCGGCGGGCATGTCGGGACCGCGGGCGCGCGTACGGGCGTGTGGAGCACGAGCTCATCGTCGAGGAGGTGGCCGCGTTGCCGCACTGGAGACGACCGCGTCGTTCGCGTCTGAGCGCGACGGGTGCGTTGGCCGAGGAGTGCGTGTCGTGGCGAATGCAGCGGAGGAGTGACCGCGTCGGGGCGCTGGACTCGGGCCGTGGCGACTGCATGCGTGCGCGTCGTGTAGACGAGCCTAGGAGCGCGGGACGTGGGGTGCTGACTGCTGCGCGGCGGAGGCCGCAGCGGCGTGGTGCGACGGCCGTGAAGACGACGAGAGCTACAATGACGATGAACAAGTCAAGATTAGGGGGGGACAATGTTAGCCTTAATCTTGACTTGCAGTCCATGACAAGTGTGCGTGTCAGTTAGACCGACGCGCGGGATGTAGCCGCGCCGGGCGCTGGAACCAGTCGCGTCCCGTTGGCGTATGTGCGCGGCGGGCGCGGGAGCTGAGGAGCGCGGGGCGGGCGTTGCGTGGGCGCTGCGTCTAGTTGCATGGTTGAGTTAGTTAGCACGTAGTTCTAATAGCTAGTCTGTTAGTAGTGGCCAGTGGAGCTGACCGCGTCGTGCGCATGGCCGGTTCGCTTGCTTGCATGCAGCGGAAAGCTAGCTAGGAGAAACATGAGGGATGCGTCGCTGTGAAACTATAAAGTCATGGCTGCCGGTGTGTGTTTTGTGTGCTGAGTACGTGCTCAGGAAAGAAATCAAGTGGCCATTCGTGCGGCCGGCGGCGTTCGTGCGCCGGGCAAATCCTGCTGTGTCATTGTCGTTCTTATTTCTTCTATGTCTGTGCGAGAGAGAGAGAGCCACGGCCAGAGGCAAGGCAAGGCTACGGCAACAACAGAAAGTGATAAGCTCGAACTGAAGTTTATTTGACCAGTAATTTCAAATTCGTCACAACAATCTAAATGGTCCCGGAAATGCCACATTGATTTGTTATGACATTAAGTGCGGCAAAGTATTGTAGAAAAAATATTTGATCGGTTCTTTAAGGAACTTGGTTGAAAAGCATAGGCCAGAGGTGGCAAATCATCTGACCGACACCTTTGAAGGTGCATATCTGATGATTATGTCACGGGTGCAGGAGTGAAACGTGGTCGGTTTCTTCGTCTCAAGCATTGCACCCCGTAAGGCAATGCCATCATTGCTGATACAACATCATACCCGATCATTCTAACTATTTGGAAGCATCAGGATTTGTGACCGACTGGTGCACCTTGAGTGGGTACAAATCCTGATGCTTCCAACTCCTAGGATGTCCATGGATTCAAAAATAGCATTCAAAAGTAGTCTTATCAGAGTCCAATATTATTTTATGTTATGTGTTCTTATTTGAATCTACCAATGATTAAACTCTACCCCTTTGTCAGCCCTAGACGCCCTAGGTAGAGATAATTACACATGTAGTCCCTGTACTCTCCGGCGTGTAATACGATGGTCCTTGAACTGGTGAAATGCTCCACTACAGTCCTCATATACGAGGATATGCTCCAATACGGTCCTGACTAGGTCTACACATAGCAGCCCAGCCCGTGTCACGAACATGAGACCCACATGTCAGTACATGAGAGAGAAAGAATAGAGAAAACAAATTGCAAGAGGAATGTTTGAACCAGAGACTTGTGGTCGCTGATTGCAAAGCGCTCGTAAGAGCAACTCTAGTAGACCCCGCAAAAATTTGAGCCGCAAAACGCGTTTGTGGTTCCACGAAAATCGCGTTTGTGGGTGGAAAACTAGCGCGGCCGAACATAACTTGTATCTAAACCTGCATAATTTGAAAAAAACACTTTCAAGGGAGAAATTGCACAAACATAGTTCATCACATACTACATAGTTCATCACATGATCAACAAACTACAAGCAAATTTATACTACATACTATGTTAAACTAGTACTAGAGTGGTCGGATCTGATGGCGGTGAGGTCGTGACAAATGAACGACGCCGCAGAGGAGCCGGACGCTCAATCCTCCTCGCCGGAGCTGCATACGTCGACGTACTTCTCGGCATGCTCCGCGCGGATGCGGCAACACTTCTAGGCCATCTCCTTAGCGGCCAGGTAGGCCGCGACCGCCTTCCGCCACTGGAGGGCTTCGAGCTCCTCGGCGTGGCGTTGGCGCTCTGCCCTCTGCCTCCTCACACATGCTCCGCTCGGCGACGACGAAGACGACGGCAGCAACGGCGTCGACGTCGGCGATGTAGTCTTCCGGCCCGATGACTCCGCGGCGGCCGAGCGGAGCGGGCTCCTCAGGCTCCTCCTTCACGGGGACGAAGGCGAATGCGTCCGGCTCCTCCTGCTCATCCTCGTCCTCCGACCACTCCCTCTTTACGGGGAGAAGGCCCGCGCCGGAGGAGGAGGAGCTCCCGGCGTACGAGGACCTCGCGGAGGAGAAGGACGCGCGCCGGCGGTCGTACTCCGCCTTCTCGCTCCGCTGGAAGCTCGCCGGCGGCGGCAGGCCGCGGTTGTTCCACTTCCGGGCCCGCGCTTCCGCGCGCCGTCGAACCGGACGCGCTGCTCGCGCTCCGGGTCCCTTCCGCCGCCGGATCTGCTGCCGGAGCCGCGTCCGGAGTTCCACATTCGGCCCCACATGACAGCCGGAGGCGGGGCGGGTGGTCGCCGGCGGCGAGGAATATGGAAAGGGGGAAGGGGAATCGCGTGGCTCGGCGGCGGCGAGGGATAGGGTTTGGACCCGCAAATGAGTCGTGGAACCGCGTGCGATTTGCAGGCTGCGGCAAAACAATTGCGGGCCGGACGAGTATGTGGGCTCTGTTCTGGCCGAAAAAATAGGCCAAACATGCATACTCGCCGGAATTTTGCGGGTATGCGAATTTTGCGGGGTCTGCTAGAGTTGCTCTAAGCTAACCACAAAGCAAAACTGTACTCCTTTTTTATTGCTGTGCTAGACGTTTACATAGTGCGCCTCCATGTACCTCTCCGTGAAATTATCACGCTCATATCCTACTGGGTTTCTTTTTTATTATTTCCAGGTTCACAATTAATTTTGTTTTTCCCCATTTGACAAAATAAATGTAAGAAAAAATTACAATAATCATGGATGGTAAATAAAGTGTTTGTGCATTTGAAAAAAAAATCAGAATGTTTTGGAAAGTTCTTAACATGTAATTCAAAAAATAAACACAAACTTGAAGGAAAACAATAACAAAACCAGTAGCTGGGCATATAGTTGGGTAAAAATATTACCAATTTCTAAAACCCCACTAAGCATTATTCAAAATGCAAATGTTGTCAATTGTTTAGTAGTTGTGTATTTGAAAAAACTATAAGGATGCAAAACAATTGTGTGCTTCAGTGCTTGTGGTCCTGAATGAAGATACATACAATTTGCTTACATTACCCTTTTTTAAATCCACATAAATTTTCGGAAAGTTGGTGTTTACCTCTTCAGGGTACAAAAGAAGGAAAATAGAACAAAAGATTCAAAATGCACAATAAATGTAATTGTTTATATCGAAAAGGTAAATTTAAAAATAAATAGGAAAACTAAACACAAACATGGCATGCAAACTTAAAAAAAGAGGATAGAATACGTATCAGGAAAAGCGCTTAAAGATTTTCTTAAAATATGTACGCTACGCTACTGAAGCCTGCCCAATTTTATGTTCTACTGAAGCATGTATGAGACTATTCATGTTTTCTTCAAGGAACCGAGACTATTCATGTTGCTTTAGAGAAAAACCTATTAATACAAAGAATAAAACAAGCAGCATCTTGATGAATCAATAAAATTCTAGTATCATCCGCTTTCTAATGTCTGCCCATGTACATGTTCATCGCCATGTACGGGCGGCTGCTTGGAGCGACCGGTAGTGTCGTGCCAACAGGTCGATGATAGATTATTGATTGATGATATGGACTATTTTACCATCATGATAATACATAAATCAAACGAAGCAAAAAAAAATACAACCAAGAAAGAAGATACCAGAGCTGAGAAAACTAGAAAATATCAATGATGAGCCTAGAGATCTGATGCCACTTCATGGATATAAGATGACCTGGTTTTTCGATTTACTGACTATATCCATGATTATCAACTCATGAACATGAGAAGTGATTTTGCATAATTTGTAGAAGGAACTTCTGAAGATGAACTTTGAAATATAAGTTGTTTACGACTAGTACCAAAGAGGAGGTGGCCAGCGGTTAAGAACCAAAGCAGACATTCCTACATTTCCAGCAGACATATGCTAAACAGAGCCAATTGATGGAGCACCGAAGAGCTGTGCGAGCTGTCTCACACCATTAAGGAATGCATTGACCTCTTCATCTACCACACTACCTGCGACCGCGAGTAGGCCACACCGGCATCATTGGTCCGCCATGTTGTCTGACTCGACACCCCAAGGCCGAGCAGTCCTGCCGGCGGCTAGTTTCTATTCCAACCAAACGAGGGTTCCAAAATTCTGGAAAAAACGTAGCATTTTCTCGATAGAAAGAAGGGGATCGAAGGAGAATACCTTCTAGGATTGATTGGGGGAGAAATCCACGCACGAAAACTTCAGATCTGAAGATATTGGGAGAGATGATTGAGAGGGGGAGAGGAGGAAGCTGCTGCCGCGAGGAGTCTGTAACTGGAACGAATGGGTGGGGTGGGGGGAGGGTCAGCACGAAGCTATTACATATTCATAGTGAAGCTCTTAAGAGCTAGGCGCTGCACATTACATTTGTGGCATCTAGCTCCAAGGCGATGCACTGCTCGGTGCCGGACCCATCGATGCCACGTTGGCCAGATGTGCAGTGCCTGCGAGCTAGGCGCTGCACAGTTGAGCGCGGCGCGTGGTTGTCAGGCGCCACACAAAAGGGTCAGGTGAGCGAATAAAAATTCAAAACAGTTTAGTTTGTGAATTACTTTTGTGGTAAGGTCAATTTTGTCGTTTTTGCCTTATGGAAGTTGCACATTGGCTGTCCCACTGATTTGACCACTCAAAATCAATGCACTGTGGAATTTAACACACAACTGGCGCAGGCTCAAAAAAGAATCATCATTGGCTGTTCCAGCCATATCTTATCCTGGGCAATGTTATGTATGTCTATACCATCTGCGCGTTTCGAAAATTAATCAGAAAATTAGAGCAATTAACTACGTATATCTTTTTACAAACAACGGCCTAACTGATGCAATGTCAAGAGGGATATTGACTTTTTCGGACAATGTTATGTATCTGTACTATCTGCATGGAGCAATTTTTTTCCTAGGCAATGCCAAGTGCATGCAGTGGCCGAGCTCCATGTTTTAAAAAAACAGCAAAAAAATACTTTGAAACCTTAAAAATATAAAAAAAGGCATAGAGAGACATATATAGGGCTAATACATTTTTTGATGTCGCCTTTGACCATTGATAAGATTAGTATGACATGCATGATGTAAAAATACCATTAGAAACTCCTTCGATATACGAATTTGACGATGTAGTTCGTGTCACATCCATTAGGCCATATATATTTGGATGGAGGGAGTACAAAATTACATGAAAACACATGTTCATATGTGATGTATAAAACAAATAAAAAGTTTAAAATGAGCTCACTTTTTTGTTGTATTTGGGCTGAATTTTTCCTTTTTTGTGTCGCATGCAAATAATCAAATTAGTAGTAGAAACTGTATACATGTTTGAAGAACATGCATATGTATTTGTAGAAAAAATGTCATTTTATAAACCTTTATAACTACTTTGATTTCTTTTTGATGGCCCAAGGAGCCCATCCTTTGTAACAGTGCACCGTACCATCAGCGTGTTTCTTTTACTTTCCAAAACCAAGCATCAAATTAGTATGCAATTAACTAGTTTTTAACAAACAAGTACTTAACTGATGCAATGCTTGCATGGGGCGCCTCCTCTTTTTTGGGGCAATGCTATGTATCTATACAATTGGATCGGTTCATTGATTTTCCAAATCTAAACATCAAATTGGTATGCGATGAACTACATTTTTAAACAACCTATGACCTAACTAATGCAATGCCTGGAGGGATATTACATCGGGTGCCTCCTTTTCTTTTCTTTTTAAAAAGGTTTCTACCACTTTCAATTGCTAATCAGTGATAAAACACTATCAGCGTGATGTTTTTCCATCTGTGGCAAACTCGCCCTAACCCAACGTCTCCTTGTATCCATGTCCAGTCATCGCTCTAGAATAGATAGTCACAAAGATTAAAACAAATAAACATGCACGTCCTGTGTGGCAGCACGGAAAAACGTGATGCCACACCAGTCACGTTCGGCCTGCTTTGAAGCACGAATCCTGCTTCGCCCAGGCTTCATACATGTAACCTCCTCACATGGGTCTTCCTCTAAATACGGTCATATACGGCCTGTCAGGTGGGACAACAAATGGCAATACATCTCATGCACATATCCCCAGGCTAGTTTGGTGATTCATAGCTACCTGCAGACCGCCCCCTACAACATTTTTTCGAGACACACACACCCTTCACTTTTGGACAAATAACACTTCCTAGTTTTCTCTCTTCTTGCCGGTTGAATGTTCTTAGACCATATGAACAACATACCCAGTTGTTTCTATATTCTGCTCGCGAAAAAGAATAGTTAAGTTGCAAGCATGTGGGAGACATCGAGATTTAGGTTAACTAAAGAGGGTCGGAGGGATCCCTGGGGGATCCAAATTCGCATGCGTATGGATACTGAGAGGCTTGGGGGGATTCTTGAATTTTTCTTATGCGCCGTGAGAGACCGTTCGCTTCTTTTACGTTTTTCGTACTGGTTCAGAGGCCCGGCATTAGGCCTTATGGGGTGCTACATTGACAGAAGAATATTTTGTTACTAGTAACTTAATATAGTCCTATACTCTCTATATATTCTCATGTTATTTTTCTTTTTTATGATTCGTTTTGTTTCATGTGCATATGAATTTGTACCTACTTTTCAAATATGCACAGCATGCAAGACAAGATAATGTATCTTAGAGAAAAGTCCATGTCACAACCCTTAACTTGCCACTTGGTTTATCTAGTTATTTGAGGAGTCATATCTGGTTATCCATCTTAGAATCATACTAGGAAAAAAATGCAACGTTAGTTTAGTGAAAATAATGTCTAGAACAATCTTCTCATTTATTGTGTGATCTATCATATACTGACACACACAAGCTTACAAACTTTGTCCCACTGAAGCTATGCCTATCTGGCTATGCATGTAGAGCATCACAAACTGAATTCCAAAAGGAGGCAAAATCAAGATCAAGGTGTGTAGTGTAAAGCGAAAAAACTGAGTCATCAGTCGTTATCGAGCATGCCATACAACCAGATAATATGTGCAACAAAAAGCAACTATGATGAATAATCCAAAATGACACAAGTAAAGTTGCGCCATCAAACACAACAAACCAAAACTATTAGTTTGAAAAGCTTATGAGCACTTTTTCAGAAAGCGAGTTCAATGATGAATGAAACCTTACAATAACAACTATAAATACACATGCACCATTATAGTCACCTTCCATCATCCAAACTTCACGCACCAAGATCAGAAACATCAATTCCAAGCAAGAATTAGTAACCACAAATACAACATGAAGACCTTCCTCATCTTTGTCCTCGCCATGACGATGAGCATCGTCACTACCGCTAGGCAGCTAAACCCTAGCGAACAAAAGTTGCAATCACCACAGCAACCAGTTCCAAAAGAACAATCATATCTGCAGCAACCATATCCCTCACACCAACCATTTCCCACACCGCAACAATATTCCCCCTATCAACCACATCAACCATTTCCCCAACCCCAACAACCAACCCCCATACAACCACAACAACCATTCCCCCAGCAACCCCAACAACCTTTCCCCCAGCCCCAACAACAATTACCCTTGCAACCACAACAACCATTTCCCCAGCCCCAAC
>LR738709.1:18901581-18913103 GCA_902687465.1 Secale cereale
AGCAACCACAACAACCATTCCCCCTGCAACCGCAACAACCAGTCCCCCAACAACCACAAAGACCATTCGGCCAGCAACCAGAACAAATAATTTCCCAGCCACCCCAACAACCATTCCCTCTGCAGCCTCAACAACCATTTTCCTAGCCCCAACAACCATTTCCTCAGCAACCTGGACAAATAATTCCCCAGCAACCCCAACAACCATCCCCCTGCAACCGCAACAACCATTCCCCCAGCAATCGGAACAAATAATTTCCCAGCAACCCCAACTACCATTCCCTCTGCAACCACAACAACCGTCCCCCAACAACCACAACTACCATTTCCCCAGCCCCAGCAACCATTTGTAGTAGTGCTATAAGCATCGGGGGCCAATCAAACAAAGAGATATAGTACTAGACCGGTGGATCATCGTTGTTTAGTCAATGGAGTGTTCAATGTAACGATGATAAATAAAGTGATGTGTACCATCATGTGTAACCCCGAGCTATACTAGTTCAAACATGAGAATAAAAGAAAGAAAGTTCTTGTCACAAGGACATTGCTGATAATTATTAAATTCATGCCATATTTGCATTTTCATACCAAAAAATAATTTGAGTCATATGCATTATCTACCTATTTATGAAGTGAAGTCATATGAGCCTGGCATAATTAATGGTTGTGAAACTTGGTTTAATTGAAGTACTATCAATTAAGAAGTAATGAGTAATTGCAAATTATCTCTTCGGTGGCTAGCCGTGTGAATATTGAGACCTTATTATCTGAAACGGTTCCAGATTGTACATAGACACATTTTTTACAATTGTTGAGGTGCATATGAAGGAACATATACTTAAAGATATGGTGACCTATCACTGGATTCATTGAAAATCTCACTACCAACTTTATATGCAAGGGGGCAGATCATGATGACTTTGTGCTACATTTTATCATTATTCAGATGGTCTCTTTAATGGACCGGTTGCTCAGATTAGAAAATATAGACTTGGGCCATACGCCATACTGAATTCTTGCAAATGGACAAGATGAAGGCATGATTGAATTTATTCCTTCTATTTCTCCTGCACGTGTAACTTGATATTGCGCCTGGTATAGTTGCCCAATGGTCAGAAACTTTTATTAAAAGTTTTGTTGGTTACACTAAGATTACATATATTAAGGGTGTCGGAGAAGAGGAAGAATGAGGTGGCGGAAAGGAAAGGGAAATGGCAAGCAATGCAGGGTGGGCTGGCTCAGGCTCGTGGCTGGCTCGGGTCGGGGCATACTGATGAGCACGGGCATGCTTATGTGGTTAAGTTGTTGGTCCTGCACGCATGTGAGTAAGTGGTAGGTCCCACGTTGATGTGCATAACTTGTGGGTCCCACGTGTCATAACTCAAATCGCTTACCCCTTGTGTTTTGCATTTCATGGTTAAACAGGGCCATGTCGCATTGGAGCTATAGGTGGCTTCAAAGATGTTGCACGCGAGCTATTTTCGTCAACTACGTCGCACTCGATCCAATTCACCTCAAAGGTGTCGCACAGGAGCTAATGACCCCGCCAATGGCCAGTTGGCAAGTTCTCCAATATTGGAGGAACTTATCATTTTGCACTGCTCGGACCTCAAGTCCATTGGTGGTGCATCAGCTGTTGATAAAATGAAGAAAGTGATTATAAACAAGTGCCACGAGCTAAGGAAATACATCAGCCATACCATCGCTGGTAGCGTAGCCAGGATTGGCCGACGCCCCGGGCCAAAATTTAAGGGCCAAAAAAATTCCAAAAAGTTACCCTGGTTTTAAGGCATACCAAAGTAAAGCTAATTTGCAACTGATAAGAATCTGAACACAATATTTAATACTGCCTCGTCTGATAATGTAACAAATAACAAAAGAGAATAAAAAGGACAAGTAATACAAAAGAGGGTACCAAATCAAAGGGTTGCTTGATTGAAGCTTCCCACGATTACATCTTCAATAGTGACAGATGATATACCTTCAGGTATAAAATTTGATATGCACGTCAGTGCATAGAGATTTTCCTCCAAGATCAATCTTTGCAACCAATGGAGCTCCCCTTTCATATTGGAAGCCCGATCATAACCTTGCCCTCTCAAATTAGCCATAGACAATCCCTGAGTAGCGAACATACCATCCAAAGCTACCTTGAGTGAAACTGCTCGCGTGTCAGGAACATACTTGATTGCAATAAATATCTCAATCACCTCTCCTCGTTTGTTCAGATGCCTACATAAGACGCAACTGCATGATTACTATAAAAACGATATTACTACCCTGGTTCTCTTGTTCATCTTGTCTTCACGTAAATTGGATTTTTTTAGGAAATTAGTTTCTAATGCAACAACTCAACAACTACTCAAAGAAGTATTTTAAAGCATCATTTTGAATCTAACTAATATATTGAAAGGTAATTTGAAGCATTAATCCAGAGAGAAAAAGCATCTAACCATTGCTACTTGCTACTGCCTGCTTTCTCAAAGGAAACTAGAATTTAGGAGTGGTCACTGGGCAGAGGGGAATAACTGGCCGGCTGGCTGGACGGTGGCGGGAGGCCGGAGGCGGGGCGAGGTCGCCAGATGCCCGGACGAGCGATTGCGTGCGGTGATGATGAACCAGAGTCCGGGCAAGGTCGTGGGGCGAGCGGTGTCACTGAACGAGAGGCCGGGCGAGGTCGCCGGATGATCAGATCAGATGGACGGGGACGGGGTCGCCGGATTTGACGAGAGCGGTGGCTGACGGGTGGCCTTTTCTCTGCTTCTGCTCTCCTGCTTGAACGACGACTGGCTGCGCTCGATGCGTAGGGTTCGATGGGGCCGAGAGGGGCAGGTGCTGGGCTGGGTTGTGCCTACTCCCCAGGCCACTTCTGAAATTTTCTAAAATATAGGCTAAAAAAATTTGGCACGCCCCGGGCCATGGCCCTGGTATCCCGGGGCCCAGCTACGCCCGGTATGTGCAATGACGGGCAATTTAACTACTGTATGCACATCATTTGTTCTTTCGAACTTATTCTTAGAAAGCTGCATGCATGTTAATCTCCCTATGCCGCTCCTGAAAAATAAAATAGATTTAGAACTTTCAGCTTATTAACCTTTTTCATTTGTATAGCCTGGTTGGTACTTCTGATGATGAAATCTAAATTTGAAACTTGGAGAAGGGTGTCTCCATTTAGAACACACAATAGGGGAGCCCCTAATCTGGTTGTCTATAGGAGATGGAATAAGATCACATGTATGTCGTGAAGGGCTGTTGGAGTTGTGCAAGGAAAAAAAATAAGGGCACTTTGATGCTCCAGGAGCTTGCTAGTATCCTCTATCAACTATAGCAGAAGTGCAGTTGCTTGCTATGCATCAAGGCAAAGTAGAATATGAGCCTTGAGTAATGTTTGTTTGTGTATCCTGCATTTCTATTTCCCCACTGGAGCATGTTCCGGTGGAGAAATTATATCTCTTGTTCCTATCCAACTTATTTACCTTATCTTCATGAACTTACCAATTCGTTATTGTAAAATAATGTGCGACTCAGAACATCACAATTCCTGCTTGTTATTTACTTGTAGCAATATGTATCGAAGTATATGATTAAGACACAAAATTTGTTTATAATAAATCCGAGGCATTCCGTCGATCATCCGAGGACCAAGCAATCACACGAGGCACACGACACCGAGATTTGTTAACGAGGTTCACCGATATGGCTACATCCCCGAGGCCTGACTATAGGCGCTCCTCCGCATGACACCGCTACAATACCGCACCCTGGCCGCCCGGGTGCCGGCACACGCCGCCGGCTCCCCCGCGTACCTGTGCTATTATGTTGGCATAGGTTACATCGTGTGTCTACCCTCGCTATATAAGAGAGGCCTAGGATACAAGTGTCCTACTAGGACACGGCTCCATATCATATCTAAACACAATACTACTCAGAGTCCAACGGTAACCTACCTTGTACACAATATTCGACACAACTCTAACAAACTCCGCCATGGGAATATTTTCCACCACCTTGAATTCGTCAATGCGTCAAACTTTCATGTACATTGGACTTGAGCTTATCCCGTGAGTACCGCTGCTGCACCTGCAACTTGTAGTCCCTTCTTTTCTTGACCACAATCAACACTCGAGCAAAATTAAGTTCCACATTACTCTAGTTAGCGCTCCCAACTTCAAGAGTATTCGCCCAACGCCATCACACATTGATCATTGACCTGCGTGAAAGTGAACAACTCACATATTGGGTGTCACACATAAGAGTTACCTGAACTCAACATCACAGCTCCTTTCTCGACTGTCCGTCTGAAACTTGAAGAAATTTCACCATTGCTTGTAGTCATCCCGAGTCGAATTCGCAGTTGTCTCACCACATGTATGACGACCAGAGCCCTGGCCCAGTTCCATGTCCCATGTTACCGCACGCCTCCCCGCTATTACCGCATCGAGCCTCCGCTGTCTCGGTCGAGTCTCAAGGGTCGCGAACCCAAACCACTCATCCCCCACTGTAGAGTACCACCGATCATAGAGGACTGATGACGAGTTTCACGCTTCCATCAGACCACTGGGCTCCAATCTGAACTACGTGTCACTCGCTGTTCTTTCCCGCTGAATAGGCTTCGACTCTCTGTGGACTTACGCCGTAGCCCCTCAATCCAGCTCAACCTTCAACATGACACCATGGTGGTTGTATGTGCCACCCCGCGCCTCATCAACTCCGAGTTTTCATGTGCGCACCGTCTTGAATCAACCCCGTGCCATAGTCTTGTCGAAGCCACACAAGCATCGGGCTTGTGACACGTGTTTCCACATCCAGAGGTCGGCCACCATCGGCATCACGCTCCTATGGCGTCGTCGCCGATGTCACCGCCATCTTCTGTACCAACCGACTTGCGTCGATTCGTCAGACTGCCCAGTCCGACCCAACCGAACTCGTTCGACTTTACGACACGCTTCAAGGCTCCCAAATCATCTTCTGTGAATTTTCATCCATCACATGATAATTCCATCTTATCTGACATGACTTCCCGCAACGTCTTCAAGCATCCTTGTTGTACCAACAATCTTTCACCCATGTCTGCCATAACCCAAGGTTTTCAGTTCCATTGAACTTCTCCACCTCAAACCTGATGCCCGATGGCGTCATGATTCTTCGTACAGCTGACCTTGTGAAAAAATTAACCGAGCTCCACCGCATTGCCCCAAGTACACAAGCAGAATTTCCGCTAACTAATAGCAATTCCAACCTAAACTTTGGCCTTCACGTGATCTCCCTTGGCTCAACTATCAATGCTAAGCAAATTGCTTTTCTCTGCCAAAGCCCCCTGCTAGATGCGCAAGTACCAATGAATTTACTTTTTGCCGATTCGATCTGCCTCTGTCCGTGTCGTAGGAGGACTCGGTCCTCTTTTTGGCCCAAAGCAAATCTCAGATGTGTGTACGTACGCCTCGCACGCACACGGCCTCGGCCACAGCCCCACCGCGCCCGTCCATGGGCCTGGCTCGCTAGCGACCAGCAAATGCATCGCGCCTGCTGCTCGCACGCATTACGCCACCGCCGAGTCGATGTTCCATATGCGGGCTGTATTGACGTACTCGCCTTCCAGCCGTCGCTTCAGACGCTCGCCCGATTGATCCACAATCGCCGCACGTCTCGCCTGCGGCGGCCAAGCAACACGCCTCTCTCTAATTGGCTTTTCCGAGAACGTCACAACCGTCAAGCACATCTGCTTCTTAGATCGCTCCTTGCAGAAATCATCAACGACGTCTCGCCGCTTTTCTTCCGCTCCAACTGCAATCAATCCTTCAGATCTCCAATGATACCTTCCATCTCCTCTAGATCAACAATCCACAGTCCGAATAACCTAGCTCATGATACCACTTGTTAGAATGAATCTGAGGCATACCGTCGATCATCCGAGGACCAAGCAATCACACGAGGCACACGACACGCAACTGGCGCAGGCTCAAAAAAGAATCATCGTTGCTTGTTCCAGCCATGTCTTATCCTGGGCAATGTTATGTATGTCTATACCATCTGCGCGTTTCGAAAACTAATCTGAAAATAAGAGCAATTAACTACGTATATCTTTTTACAAACAACAGCCTAACTGATGCAATGTCAAGAGGGATATTGACTTTTTCGGACAGTGTTATGTATCTGTACTATCTGCATGGAGCAATTTTTTTCCTAGGCAATGCCAAGTGCATGCAGTGGCCGAGCTCCATGTTTTAAAAAAACAGCAAAAAAATACTTTGAAACCTTAAAAATATAAAAAAAGGTATAGAGAGACATATATAGGGCTAATACATTTTTTGATGTCGCCTTTGACCATTGATAAGATTAGTATGACATGCATGATGTAAAAATACCATTAGAAACTCCTTCGATATACGAATTTGACGATGTAGTTCGTGTCACATCCATTAGGCCGTATATATTTGGATGGAGGGAGTATGAAATTACATGAAAACACATGTTCATATGTGATGTATAAAAAAATATAAAAAGTTTAAAATGAGCTCTCTTTTGTTTGTATTTGGGCCGAATTTTTCCTTTTTTGTGTCGCATGCAAATAATCAAATTAGTAGTTGAAACTGTGTACATATTTGAAGAACATGCATATGTATTTGTAGAAAAAATGTCATTTTATAAAGCTTTATAACTACTTTGATTTCTTTTTGATGGCCCAAGGAGCCCATCCTTTGTAACGGTGCACCGTACCATCAGCGTGTTTCTTTTACTTTCCAAAACCAAGCATCAAATTAGTATGCAATTAACTAGTTTTTAACAAACAAGTACTTAACTGATGCAATGCTAAGAGATATATTGCATGGGGCGCCTCCTCTTTTTTGGGGCAATGCTATATCTATACAATTGGATCGGTTCATTGATTTTCCAAATCTAAACATCAAATTGGTATGCGATGAACTACATTTTTAAACAAACTATGACCTAACTAATGCAATGCCTGGAGGGATATTACATCGGGTGCCTCCTTTTCTTTTCTTTTTAAAAAGGTTTGTACCACTTTCAATTGCTAATCAGTGATAAAACACTATCAGCGCGATGTTTTTCCCTCTGTGGCAAACTCGCCCTAACCCAACGTCTCCTTGTATCCATGTCCAGTCATCCCTCTAAAATAGATAGTCACAAAGATTAAAACAAATAAACACACACGTCCTGTGTGGCAGCACGGAAAAACGTGATGCCACACCAGTCACGTTCGGCCTGCTTTGAAGCACGAATCCTGCTTCGCCCAGGCTTCATACGTGTAACCTCCTCACATGGGTCTTCCTCTAAATACGGTCATATACGGCCTGTCAGGCGGGACAACAAATGGCAATACATCTCATGCACATATCTCCATGCTAGTTTGATGATTCATAGCTACATGCAAACCGGCCCCTACAACATGTTTTCGAGACACACACACCCTTCACTTTTGGACAAATAACACTTCGTAGTTTTCCCTCTTCTTGCCGGTTGAATGTTCTTAGACCATATGAAAATGGTGAAAATGAACAACATACCCAGTTGTTTCTAGATTCTGCTCGCAAAAAAGAATAGTTAAGTTGCAAGCATGTGGGAGACATCATGATTTAGGTTAACTAAAGAGGGTCGAAGGGATCCCTCAGGGATCCAAATTTGCATGCGTATGGATACTGAGAGGCTTGGGGGGATTCTTGAATTTTTCTTATGCGCCGTGAGAGACAGTTCGCTTCTTTTACGTTTTTCGTACTAGATCTGAGGCCCGGCATTAGGCCTTATGGGGTGCTACATTGGCGGAAGAATATTTTGTTACTAGTAACTTAATATAGTCCTATACTCTATATATATTCTCATGTTATTTTTCTTTTTCTGATTAGTTTTGTTTCATGTGCATATGAATTTGTACCTGCTTTTCAAATATGCACAGCATGCAAGACAAGATGATGTATCTTAGAGAAAAGTCCATGTCACAACCCTTAACTTGCCACTTGGTTTATCTAGTTATTTGAGGAGTCATATCTGGTTATCCATCTTAGAATCATACTTGGAAAAAATACAATGTTAGTTTAGTGAAAATAATGTCTAGAACAGTCTTCTCACTTATTGTGTGATCTATCATATACTGACACACACAAGCTTACAAACTTAGTCCCGCTGAAGCTATGCCTATCTGCATATACATGTAGAGCATCACAAACTGAATTCCAAAAGGAGGCAAAATCAAGATCAAGGTGTGTAGTGTAAAGTGAAAAAAATGAGTCATCAGTCGTTATCGAGCATGCCTTACAACCAGATAATATGTGCAACAAAAAGCAACTATCTATACTTATACTAATTACAGACTCCCAAGAAATTACCACATTAATCAGAAATTAAGAACCGTTTATCCGGTGGGACCGAGTTTTTACGGTAGAGATCCTTTCCCACGTTAAAAAAAAGTTCATGCGGTCAGGCCATCATCCGTGTTTCCAAAGTGAGACTCCATCACACATACGTTTAAAAGAATCTTTTTTGTAGAGCACGTTTAGCACAATCTCTCCTACCCTGTTTGAATCTCTATCTCTCCCCGACCCTCCCCTGTTTCAATCTACACATCACGCAAAAAGAAAAAAGATGAATCTCCGTCTCTCCCAACCTCCACATCACGCAAAAAAATAATATATCTCCCCTACGCTCTCCCCTGTTTAAATCTCCACGGCACGTCAAATTTGTATCCAGGTTTAGCCTCGAGTTGCTGCTGTTGCGGGGCAGCGCATCCTCCCCCGTATCTTCTCTCTAACATGCTCTAATGGGCGATGCATGACCCTGCCCGCAACGTCGTGGATTGCTGGCCTTCTCTGCACAAGGGTCTGCTCTCGGCTTACCCGGGTGTCAAACATCTCTCCCTCATCTTCTCTTCTTTGCTGACGTAGGTGTTTATAGCCTGCTACACCCCAAGGCCCAAAACACCAACTACATGATGGACGATGTTGCATTGATTCTGTACTGTAGGGTGTGTGCTTTGCAGATCTAATCTATCTTCCATGCTGCACCTTTGTATTCTTTTTATCAATGGTTGCACACAACGGTTCACTACGACCACTGCCATTATGTATTTGCTGATCCATTCACTTTTGCGTAGGATGAGACCTAAAAGGTAACACAAGGTACCAAACTAATGTGGACTGTATAGTGTCTATTTTTTAAGGTTTTTAGTTTTGACAGCAAGACTATCGAATTTGTTTGGGTAATATTTCTAAAGAAGCTATAAAATATCAAAGTGATAAGTGTGCATCACATTTTTTCCTACATAACATTTTGATGTCTCTTCTTTCCTCTTCAGCGCTAGGAATTTTTATTGTACTAAATGATGTATGTGTGTCCAGTCTCTTATTTTCAGTGTTAATGGCAACATGCCATTATTTCTGTTCTGCAAAGTAGTAGCATCATGGAAGTTGTGGTCATGGGTGAGAGCATGGTACTTTTCCCCTTAAAGTCTAATTTAGGTATTCTCGATGTGTTCTTATATTTCTTGGGTTTCAGTTTATGCCGCTCCATTGCTGAGATCCTCTATATATAGTACGACACGGAAATGACAGAAGAGACATCAAAATATTATGTAAGTTGGTTCAATATCATGCGTTTGTTCTTAGATAGCAATTTTTTTAAATATTGCTTTTTAGCATAGGTTGAACTTCATTGTTGAAATTTCACTCCATGGACGTGAAAACAGAAGCTGCAGTAAGCAAGACACCTGTAAAAATATTACTAACTGCTGGAACTTTTGCATCTAGATTAAGAAGTAATTTACAGTGTACGCTGTGCCCAAAGTATGATTGGATTCCATCGATCTACCTATAACTATTGGATGAGAAAATGTGCCTCGGCAGCTCAGACGCGCATGCTTCTTCTCCCGGATCATCAGCCCATTACCCCAAAATAAAAAACAAGGAAAAGAAAACCTACTCAGTGATGAGTTTTGAATACTAAGGGGTACTCATCCCGTTCACCATCGCAGGGAAGCTGCACCTGTTCCTCCTGAGACCTCTCCATGTCACACGAATCATGCATCTCCACGATGCCAGCTTCCCTACTAATACATGTCGGTAGTCTCCTTCACGTAGCAAGACATTAATAGACCTACGCTAAAAAAACAGCACCAAAAAGGGAATCGAACTGCGAAAAAAATGGATTTCCATCGATCCCTCGCTAACTTCAGAAAATATAAGGATTGAATCGCTAATGACCCAGAAAACCCGCCAACTTCCGTAAAAAAAGGATCGATCTCTCCCCAAGAAAACCATCCACGCCCGCACGTGATCGAACGACTCCCGCATCGTGCGGATCTGTTGCTTTGTTGTATTCTTTCAAAAATATGATTTAGAAATTAATGTCATACTTCTTTTCTCAGATGACGTGTTCAGGGTTTATGTACGTATTGTTTCATTGACACCATTCCTCACATTTATGGCACTAAATTTCACAAATATTAGGTGGATGCACATCAATAATTCTCAAGATCAAACCTCTAAAGTTTGTTTGTTTCCAAAATACATGAATTCTACATACATTCATATCTCCTCCAAATTAAAGAACCATAATATTTACTTCTATGCGGCACAATTGGATTTGACTTTTGTAGTTTAACATTCAAAATAAGCGATAACTTCTCTTGGATGTTGTCCTTTACTTTGTGATTGAATCCTTAATTTAATTAGGCTGACGCGTATGAGAAAACTAGGAAACTTTATGTATATACAAATATAGAAAAACTTTATTACATACTACACAATTACAATGATTGTGTGAATGTTTGCATGCCTGCGGTTAGATTGTAGTAATCCTTCTCTTGGACCAAACATTAATAATATCATCTTTCGTCTTATCATGACATTTGTATAGAGAAGTCTATATGGATAAATATATAAATAGTTTTCCTCATTCTATTTCAATATTTGCCAATGTGGAAATCACTAGCCCGTGCGAATGCACGGGTTGACGACTAGTGATGAATAATCCAAAATGACACAAGTAAAGTTGTGCTATCAAACACAACATACCAAAACTATTAGTTCGAAAAGCTTATGAGCACCTTTTCAGAAAGCGAGTTCAATGATGAATGAATCCATACCATAACAACTATAAATACACATGCACCATTATAGTCACCTTCCATCATCCAAACTTCATGCACCAAGATCAGAAACATCAATTCCAAGCAAGCATTAGTAACCACAAATCCAACATGAAGACCTTCCTCATCTTTGTCCACGCCATGACGATGAGCATCATCACTACCTCTAGGCAGCTAAACCCTAGCGAACAAGAGTTGCAATCACTACAACAACCAGTTCCAAAAGAACAATCATATCCGCAGCAACCATATCCCTCACACCAACCATTTCCCACACCGCAACAATATTCCCCCTATCAACCACAGAAACCATTTCCCCAACCCCAACAACCAACCCCCATACAACCACAACAACCATTCCCCCAGCAACCCCAACAACCTTTCCCCCAGCCCCAACAACAATTACCCTTGCAACCACAACAACC
>LR738709.1:19049837-19062778 GCA_902687465.1 Secale cereale
CCAGCGACCCCAACAACCATTCCCTCTGCAGCCACAACAACCATTTTCCCAGCCCCAACAACCATTTCCTCAGCAACCTGGACAAATAATTCCCCAGCAACCCCAACAACCATTCCCCCTGCAACCGCAACAACCATTCCCCCAGCAACCGGAACAAATAATTTCCCAGCAACCCCAACAACCATTCCCTCTGCAACCACAACAACCGTCCCCCCAACAACCACAACTACCATTTCCCCAGCCCCAGCAACCATTTGTAGTAGTGGTATAGGCATCGGGGGCCAATCAAACAAAGAGATATAGTACTAGACCGGTGGATCATCGTTGTTTAGTCAATGGAGTGTTCAATGTAACGATGATAAATAAAGTGATGTGTACCATCATGTGTAACCCCGAGCTATACTAGTTCAAACATGAGAATAAAAGAAAGAAAGTTCTTGTCACAAGGACATTGCTGGTAATTATTAAATTCATGCCATATTCGCATTTTCATCCCAAAAAATAATTTGAGTCATATGCATTATCTACCTATTTATGAAGTGAAGTCATATGAGCCTGGCATAATTAATGGTTGTGAAACTTGGTTTAATTGAAGTACTATCAATTAAGGAGTAATGAGTAATTACAAATTATCTCTTCGGTGGCTAGCCGTGTGAATAGTGCGACCTTATTATCTGAAACGGTTCCAGATTGTACATAGACACATTTTTTACAATTGTTGAGGTGCATATGAAGCAACCTATACTTAAAGATATGGTGACATATCACTGGATTCATTGAAAATCTCAGTACTAACTTTATATGCAAGGGGGAAGATCATGATGACTTTGTGATGCATTTTATCATTATTCAAATGGTCTCTTTAATGGACCGGTTTCTCAGATTAGAAAATATAGACTTGGGCCATACGCCATACTGAATTCTTGCAAATGGACAAGATGAAGGCATGATTGAATTTATTCCTTCTATTTCTCCTGCACGTGTAACTTGATATTGCGCCTGGTATAGTTGCCCAATGGTCAGAAAGTTTTATTAAAAGTTTTGTTGGTTACACTAAGATTACATATATTAAGGGTGTCGGAGAATAGGAAGAATAAGGTGGCGGAAAGGAAAGGGAAATGGCAAGCAATGGAGGGTGGGCTGGCTCAGGCTCGTGGCTGGCTCGGGTCGGGGCATACTGATGAGCACGGGCATGCTTATGTGGTTAAGTTGTTGGTCCTGCACGCATGTGAGTAAGTGGTGGGTCCCACGTTGATGTGCATAACTTGTGGGTCCCACGTGTCATAACTCAAATCGCTTACCCCTTGTGTTTTGCATTTCATGGTTAAACAGGGCCATGTCGCATTGGAGCTATAGGTGGCTTCAAAGATGTCGCACGCGAGCTATTTTCGTCAACTACGTCGCACTTGATCCAATTCACCTCAAAGGTGTCGCACAGGAGCTATTGACCCTGCCAATGGCCAGTTGGCAAGTTCTCCAATATTGGAGGAACTTATCATTTTGCACTGCTCGGACCTCAAGTCCATTGGTGGTGCATCAGCTGTTGATAAAATGAAGAAAGTGATTATAAACAAGTGCCACGAGCTAAGGAAATACATCAGCCACACCATCGTTGGTAGCGTAGCTAGGATTGGCCGACGCCCCGGGCCAAAATTTAAGGGCCAAACAAATTCCCAAAAGTTACCCCGGTTTTAAGGCATACCAAAGTAAAGCTAATTTGCAACTGATAAGAATCTGAACATAATATTTAATATTGCCTCATGTGATAATGTAACAAATAGCAAAAGAGAATAAAAAGGATAAGTAATACAAAAGAGGGTACCAAATCAAAGGGTTGCTTGATTGAAGCTTCCCACGATTACATCTTCAATAGTGACAGATGATATACCTTCAGGTATAAAATTTGATATGCAAGTCAGTGCATAGAGATTTTCCTCCAAGATCAATCCTTGCAACCAATGGAGCTCCCCTTTCATATTGGAAGCCACATCATAACCTTGCCCTCTCAAATTAGCCATAGACAAGCCCTGAGTAGCAAACATACCATCCAAAGCTACCTTGAGTGAAACTGCTCGCGTGTCAGGAACATACTTGATTGCAATAAATATCTCAATCACCTCTCCTCGTTTGTTCAGATGCCTACATAAGACGCAACTGCATGATTACAATAAAAACGATGTTAGTATATTGGTTCTCTTGTTCATCTTGTCTTCACGTAAATTGGATTTTTTTAGGAAATTAGTTTCTAATGCAACAACTCAACAACTACTCAAAGAAGTATTTTAAAGCATCATTTTGAATGTAACTAATATATTGAAAGGTAATTTGAAGCATTAATCCAGAGAGAAAAACATCTAACCGTTGCTACTTGCTACTGCCTGCTTTCTCAAAGGAAACTAGAATTTAGGAGTGGTCACTGGGCAGAGGGGAATACCTGGCCGGCTGGCTGGACGGTGGCTGGAGGCCGGAGGCGGGGCGAGGTCGCCAGATGCCCGGACGAGCGATTGCGTGCGGTGATGATGAACCAGAGTCCGGGCAAGGTCGTGGGGCGAGCGGTGTCACCGAACGAGAGGCCGGGCGAGGTCGCCGGACGATCTGATCAGATGGACGGGGACGGGGTCGCCGGATTTGACGAGAGCGGTGGCTGACGGGTGGCCTTTTCTCTGCTTCTGCTCTCCTGCTTGAACGACAGCTGGCTGCGCTCGATGCGTAGGGTTCGATCGGGCCGAGAGGGGCAGGTGCTGGACTGGGTTGTGCCTACGCCCCGGGCCACTTCTGAAATTTTCTAAAATATAGGCTAAAAAAATTTGGCACGCCCCGGGCCATGGCCCTGGTAGCCCGGGGCCTAGCTACGCCCGGTATATGCAATGACGGGCAATTTAACTACTGTATGCACATCATTTGTTCTTCCGAACTTATTCTTAGAAAGCTGCATGCATGTTAATCTCCCTATGCCGCTCCTGAAAAATAAAATAGATTTAGAACTTTCAGCTTATTAACCTTTTTCATTTGCCTAGCCTGGTTGGTACTTCTGATGATGAAATTTAAATTTGAAACTTGGAGAAGGGCGTCTCCATTTAGAACACACAATAGGGGAGCCCCTAATCTGGTTGTCTATAGGAGATGGAATCAGATCAGATGTATGTCGTGCAGGGCTGTTGGAGTAGTGCAAGGAAAAAAATAAGGGCACTTTGATGCTCCAGGAGCTTGCTAGTATCCTCTATCAACTATAGAAGCAGTGCAGTTGCTTGCTATGCATCAAGGCAAAGTAGAATATGAGCCTTGAGTAATGTTTGTTTGTGTATCCTGCATTTCTATTTCCCCACTGGAGCATGTTCCGGTGGAGAAATTATATCTCCTGTTCCTATCCAACTTATTTACCTTATCTTCATGAACCGTACCAATTCGTTATTGTAAAATAATGTGCGACTCAAAACATCACAATTCATGCTTGTTATTTACTTGTAGCAATATGTATCGAAGTATATGATTAAGACACAACATTTGTTTAGAATAAATCCGAGGCATACCGTCGATCATCCGAGGACCAAGCAAGCACACGAGGCACACTACACCGAGATTTGTTAACGAGGTTCACAGATATGGCTACATCCCCGAGGCCTGACTATGGGCGCTCCTTCCCATGACACCGCTACAATACCGCACCCTGGCCGCCCGTGTGCCAGCACACGCCGCCGGCTCCCCCGCGTACCTGTGCTATTATGTTGGCATAGGTTACATCATGTGTCTACCCTCGCTATATAAGAGAGGCCTAGGATACAAGTGTCCTACTAGGACACGACTCCTTATCCTATCTAAACACAATTCTAGTCAGAGTCCAACGGTAACCTACCTTGTACACTATATTCGACACAATTCTAACAAACTCTGCCAAGGGAATATTCTCCACCACCTTGAATTCGTCAATGCGTCAAACTTTCATGTACATTGGACTTGAGCTTATCCCGTGAGTACCGCTGCTACTCCAAAGACTCCATATGACTGCACCAGCAACTTGTAGTCCCTTCTTTTCTTGACCACAAGCAACACTCGAGCAAAATTAAGTTCCACATTACTCTAGTTAGCGCTCCCAACTTCGAGAGTATTCGCCCAACACCATCACACATTGATCATGGACCTGCGTGAAAGTGAACAACTCACATATTGGGTGTCACACATAAGAGTTACCGAAACTCAACATCGCAGCTCCTTTCTCGACTGTCCGTCTGAAACTTGAAGAAATTTCACCATTGCTTGTAGTCATCTCGAGTCAAATTCGCAGTTGTCTCACCACATGTATGACCACCATAGCCCTGGCCCGTTTCCATGTCCCATGCTTACCGCACGCCTCCCCGCTATTACCGCGTCGAGCCTCCGCTGTCTCGGTCGAGTCTCAAGGGTCGCGAACCCACACCACTCAACCCCCACTGTAGAGTACCACCGATCATCGCCGACTGATGACGAGTTTCACGCTTCCATCAGACCACTGGGCTCCAATCTGAACTACGTGTCACTCGCTTTTCTTTCCCGCTGAATAGGCTTCGACTCTCTGTGCACTTACGTCGTAGCCCCTCAATCCAGCTCCACCTTCAACATGACTCCATGGTGGTTGTATGTGCCACCCCGCGCCTCATCAACTCCAAGCTCTGATGTGCGCACCGTCTTGAATCAACCCCGCGCCATAGTCTTGTCGAAGCCACACAAGCCTCGGGTCCAGAAGTCGGCCACCATCGGCATCACGCTCCTATGGCGTCGTCGCCGATGTCACCGCCATCTTCTGTACCAACCGACTTGAGTCGATTCGTCAGACTGCCTAGTCCGACCCAGCCGAACTCGTTCGACTGTACGATACGCTTCAAGGCTCCCAAATCATCTTTCGTGAATTTCCATCCATCACATGATAATTCCATCTTATCTGACATGACTTCCCGCAACGCCTTCAAGCATCCTTGTTGTGCCAACAATCTTTCACCCATGTCTGCCATAACACAAGGTTTTCAGTTCCATTGAACTTCTCCACCTCAAACCTGATGCCCGATGGCGTCATGATTCTTCGTACAGCTGACCTTGTGAAAAAATTAACCGAGCTCCACCGCAGTGCCCCAAGTACACAAGCAGAATTTCTGCTAACTAATAGCAATTCCAACCTAAACTTTGGCCTTCACGTGATCTCCCTTGGCTCAACTATCAATGCTAAGCAAATTTCTTTTCTCTGCCAAAGCCTCCTTGTTGCGGCGATGATAAACCAGAGTCCAGACAAGGTCGTGGGGCAAGCGGTGTCGATGAACGAGAGGCCAGGCGAGGTCGCCGGACGATCAGATTAGATGGACGGGGACGGGGTCACCGGATTTGATGAGAGCGGCGGCTGACGGGTGGCCTTTTCTCTGCTTCTGCTCTCTTGCTTGAACGACGGCTGGCTGCGCTCGATGCGTAGGGTTCGATCGGGCCGAGAGGGGCAGGTGCTGGGCTGGGCTGTGGCTACGCCCCAGGCCAGTTCTGAAATTTTCTAAAATATAGGCTAAAAAATTTTGGCACGCCCCGGGCCATGGCCCTGGTAGCCCGGGGCCCAGCTATGCCTGGTATGTGCAATGGCGGGCAATTTAACTACTGTATGCACACCATTTGTTCTTCGGCACTTATTCTTAGAAAGCTGCATGCATGTTAATCTCCCTATGCCGCTCCTGAAAAATAAAATAGATTTAGAACTTTCAGCTTATTAACCTTTTTCATTTGTCTAGCCTGGTTGGTACTTCTGATGATGAAATCTAAATTTGAAACTTGCAGAAGGGCGTCTCCATTTAGAACACACAATAGGGGAGCCCGTAATCTGGTTGTCTATAGGAGATGGAATCAGATCAGATGTATGTCGTGCAGGGCTGTTGGAGTAGTGCAAGGAAAAAAACTAAGGGCACTTTGATGCTCCAGGAGCTTGCTAGTATCCTCTATCAACTATAGCAGCAGTGCAGTTGCTTGCTATGCATCAAAGCAGAGTAGAATATGAGCCTTGATTAATGTTTGTTTGTGTATCCTGCATTTCTATTTCCCCACTGGAGCATGTTCCGGTGGAGAAATTATATCTCCTGTTCCTATCCAACTTATTTACCGTATCTTCATGAACCTTACCAATTCGTTATTGTAAAATAATGTGCGACTCAGAACATCACAATTCCTGCTTGTTATTTACTTGTAGCAATATGTATCGAAGTACTCCCTCCGTCCGAAAATACTTGTCTGAGGAATGGATGTATCTAGATGTATTTTAGTTCTAGATACATCCATTTGTATCCATTTCAGCGACAAGTATTTCCGGACGGAGGGAGTATATGATTAAGACACAACACTTGTTCGTCTTTTGCTAATTCTGTGATTATTCAAACGTAATGGCAAAGTAAATTTGTAGCTAGAGAGATACTACCTTCGTATCACAATATAAAATGTTTTTTAAGCTAAAATAGCCTACCAAAACGTTTTATATTTTGATACAGAGGTAATAGTAGTCAAATCTTTTCAAGGACAACAAGGAGCTGGCGGTACATCTTTTCGAGGAGGCCTTGGAAAGGGGTTCTGATCATTTCAGCACCGTTGCAAGGACGTTGAACTAAGCGTTTTCTCTTTGAGTGAGATTTTGATGAAATTCACCAAATTTCGGTAATTTCAGTACATACTGAAATAATTATGTTTTGGCCAAAATATTTGAGTAATTTCAGTTGTGCACATGAATTCAGATATTTTCCAAAAAATTCAAATATTTAATTGAAGTCTTGTGAATATTTCGGTCATTTGGCTGAATTTCAATGATTTCGGTTGGTGCTGAATTTTTTTCTGAAACTGAAATCAGAAACATATTCGAGCTTGTTATTTACTTGTGGGACTCGGATTTTGTGGAGTCTATGGAAAAATAGAAATTCCATTATCTTTGACAATGCCATATGGTTGTCTGTGAACAGGTGTAGGGGGGGATTATGAGAACAGTCCAAAATTGGCAAATTCTTTCACCAAATTCCAAAATTAGCAGGAAAAATCAAGTATTTAACCAAAAACTACCACATTTCGTGGAACCGTGCCTAACAACTACCACTTTACAAATTTGTGCTGAAAATTTGTTCCATCTCTCCTCTCATGCTTAAGTAGGGGCGGGCAGGAAGGATGGCCTCTGTAAAAATTTGATCATGTTCCATCTCTCTTCTCATGCTTAAGTAGGGGCACCATTATACGGACATCTCATAACACCATGTGATGCAACAACCATGAGTTGGATGCTTTCACATAGTTTGATACTGCCATAAGGAGCACACGGGCATTCACGTATGGTCGTGAGCATCTCGTCACTCCTCAATGAAGGGGAAAGGGAGAAGTGGGTGAGAAGAAGAAAAAATGTATCCCACTGGCAAGTGGGGCCGACAAAGGAGAAGCAATTTACAGACTGCAGTTCTAGGGTGTGTACAGTGTATTAGATCATTACACTTAGTGTAGTGTCAAAAAGAGTCTTACATTATGAGACGGAGGGAGTAATAGACAACATATGAAGCCATGGTCTCTATATTGTTTTATGAAAAGTCGGTAACATTTTTACCTGCGGTCCAGATATATTCATATGTATAATTTGCTATTTTTGCAACTGCTTGGTGATACATCACCGTTAAAAGATACTAAAAAGAAAGGAAAAAATAATTGTCAAGTTATCCCTTGAAGGGCTTAGCAAAAACCAAGTTGTGGCATGTTGGGTTGCACGGATATTCGCAATCCAGTTCCTTCACCTCTCTCCTGTCAAAGAACCAGTCTCCAACTGCTTCTGCCATGGTCTGCATATTCACCAGAATGATTAACGTTTCAGCGGTAAATTTTGCATGACTGAAGACTGAGAATATCTTCACCATTGTCATAATCGGTTTGGTAAGCACACTATGCAGAGAATGTAAGCTAAGTTCAGGCGTGCAGTCTACAACATGTGGACATATCAATGACTGTTGTAAAAATGAAGACATTCGTATTTATTTTTTCTACACACAGTGAGTCCTCATTAAACCCAGATCGCCGATCTCTAAAACACTGCCAGATTATGGTCAACATAATTGTTCAACACAGGATAACATATACTTTGCCAACTTGGCGCGAATATAATGTTTAGTTTTCTTCTGTTCCGTTTTCTAATCTCTAGAGGATGGAAGTGATACCTTGTTGTTGACTCTAGGAGAAGATGGAGAGTGCCAAGTCACAGAGTTCAACGTCTGGCAGTGTATAAAGCAGGAGTCAATGAAAATACCCCAGTCCTTTTTCTGCTTGATTTCCCTCATCGCGTCATGCAGCTCTTCCCTACAACCTGCAAAGATTTTATTAGACATAGAAAAACATGTAAGCAGACACTGGAAGATAGGTGGTTAAGTGCATTGTAAGATGTAAGGTACATTCTCTCTGTCAAAAGATGCATTGTAGATGTAAGTTACATTCTGTCTGTCAAAAGATGCATTGTAGATGCAAGGTACATTGTAGATGTAAGGTACCTTGGAGTATTTCAAGTTGGTCAGGGCTACACTTGCTAATATCCAACCTACAGTCTTGCCATGAATGTTGGGGATCCGATGCTTCTGGTGCCAACACATGTTGTACCTGAAACAAACCTTACTATGTTGAATATTGACAATTCAACACAACAATAGAATATTTCTCATGGAACAGATGACCATACCTGCTAGGCATCATATGCTGGATTAAGAATAAATACTGGTGTCCTGATGTCTTTAACAACTTCACGAGGAAAGAAGCACTGGCATACAGTATAAAGGCAGTGTTTATCATAACATAACTTCCATGGTAGCAGGGCTGCAACACTAATGATAGAAATGTCACGGATGGTTGCAGTATCATTTGTCAGGAATGCAGAGACTAACCTGGCCTGGATCCATGCTTGAACTGCAGTGCAAAAACTTCCTCTTCAGATCCTGAACAAAGCATCCCGAAAAGAAATGTTTACTTCCTTCTCAGATACTGAAACAAAGCATTCAGAGAAGAAATTTTGGATGTTGGAATTGAAGATTCTTCGGAGAGAAAAGGACCTGAAGACGAACAACGTCACTGTAGAAATCCCGCAAGGTCCTTTGCTTGGAAATGTCTTCTCTGTAATCGATGAAACAACATAAACAGGTAGATAGAATCTGAGGATAAAAGCACAGTAGCACAATATCTGCTCCATAAAGTTTTCTTTTATGGCACAAAAGGATTAACACCACAAGGAGAATAGGATATAGACGCTTTCTCACTCCTGACCTACAATAAGAGTTAAACTTACGGATACATGCAATGTTTCTGCTTCCTGATGGGTAATGTCTCAAAATGAACTAGTATATGTCAGAAACATGGCCCATGTATCACCTCTCTTTGACCCAGGGATGTTTCATTTGATGATTTAAGAATTAGGTGTATAAAATATTGTCAGTTTTGTTATTGTAGTACTTTAGCTTAAGATCTCAAAGTCTTTATGCTCAAACTCTTGCTTAACATTTGGAGTGTGTCAGCTGACATTGGAAAATTGACAGATGGAAGTACTTTTTTGAGTATTAGAGCGGACATCCATCAATTATTTCATTCATGTATGTGAAAAACTGACATCAAAATAAAGGCTGGGGGTTGCAAATGGTATCAAAAGAAGTCTTTTGAAGAAACATCCAAAGCAGTCAAAGGTGATCTGAAAACATACACATCAAGGAAAAAACCACCATCCGCAAGACACTTAACCCTAGAATCTTTTGGCAGCAGTGCCCGAAAACCATCACAGTGAATGTAAGTGGCTAACCCACCAACAGAGCATCCTGTTAGAAAAGCCTGAAGGCAGGAAATAGCAAATCAGCATCACACCATCACTACAGTAGTCAAAATGCTTGTATGGGCAAAGACAAAGTAATGCGTATATCAGATCATATCCAGTCATTATGTAAACATGCAAGTACATATCATGTAGTAAGAAAAAAGACCGGTCAAAATATTGAAATAATAATACAATAGTTCACTAATAGTCATAAAGACTGAACAGATAATGTCGTTAAACATAAAAATAAAGCAATATTACTGTCATTGACATCTGGTGGATCGATGCTACTTATTTAACAGTGCCACAAATCACTCCTCATTGTAATTCTTGGTAACATTTACGCATGATGTCCGTACAACAATATCAACTGGAGGCACCCAAAATAATGACCAGATAGATCCAACCTTCCATACTTTTATCCAGTTAACCCAAAGGTGCTAAAGTCAAAAGCATATCCATGAAGAGCAAGAAACAGATTTACATCTTTAAGATGCATGTTGATTCATACATTTGAATCATGCATCCACAAGAAAATCGAAAGGAATGGTTGTGCTTGCAAGAATGACCTGTTTAGCATGTCTGAGCCCCTTCATTAGAAGTTCATCCATAACTGCTTCCCAGATACGCTGGCCTCTAAAAAAGAATTTTGTGCCGTTCTGCAAAGAATAACCAAATTCTAAGAATGCATGTTGAGTGATTAATCAGTGTATGTTGGAAATAGGCAAAGAAGACCTGCAACTCATCTTTAACGTTCCCAGAAAATGATGCCCCATCACAATACCTTATCTTCACTTTATCCCAGTTGTGAAAATCTGCACATTGAAATATATGTTAAATGAGAACCTCAAAATTATAGGTAACTGAAAAGAGTGTTGCCATACTTTAAGATGGCGACCTTACTAGTGAGGTTATATGGAATAAGGAGTTTAATATTTTTGGTGAGAAACTTAATAAAGTCTCATCAGCACAAATGGAGAATGGAATAATATGGAATGAAACAGAGATCTTCATCTCAAATGTATAACCCATATACTACTAAAACAGACCAATTATAAATTAACACTCCAATGCAAATGATACAAATGAAGACACTGCTAGCTACATACATGATGAGTATTTCAAGTTGGGTTTTCTCTCTGTTGTCGAAGGTTTCAGGGTACGTAGACTTATATAGGAAGAAGGATGGCACTAGGGGGCGCGCCCTGGGAAGGGGGGCGCGCCTCCCACCCTCGTGGGCCACCCCTTGATCCCCTGACGTGGTTCTCAAGCTCCGCGCGCGTGATTTTCTTCAAAAATATCTCTCGCGAAGGTTTCATTCCGTTTAGACTCCATTTGATATTCTTTTTCTGCAAACCCTGAAACAGGCAAAAAATAACAATCTGGACTAGGCCTTTGGGTTAATAGGTTAGTCCCAAAAATGATATAAAAGTGAATAATAAAGCCCATTAAACATCCAAGACTTCATAAATAATAGCAAGGAACAATCAAAAATTATAGATACGTTGGAGACGTATCACTTGGCGGATAAGAAGGATAGCAAAGTGAACAATGGTATATTTGATATACAGATTATTGATGTGTACTTTACTAGTGTTCATAGCAACCCCTGGGTATTTGATACCGGTTTAGTTGCTAAAATTAGTAACTCGAAACAAGAGTTGCAGAATTAACAGACTAGTTAAAGGTGAAGTGATGATGTGTGTTGGAAATGGTTCCAAGATTGATATCATCATCATCGCACACTTCCTATACTTTCAGGATTAGTGTAGAACCAAAATAAATGTTATTTGGCATTTGCGTTGAGCATGAATATGACTTGATCATGTTTGTTGGAATACGGTTATTCATTTAAAGTCATAGAATAATTTTTATTATGTTTACATGAATAAAACCGTCGATGGCCCTACACCCAATAAAAATAGTTTGTTGGATCTTGATCGTAGTAATACACATATTCATAATATTGAAGCCAAAAGATGCAAAGTTGATAATGATAGTGCAACTTATTTGTGGCGCTGCCGTTTAGGTCATATTGGTATAAAGCGCATGAAGAAACTCCATGTTGATGGGCTTTTGGAATCACTTGATTATGAATCACTTGGTGCTTGCGAACCATGCCTCATGGGCAAGATGACTAAAACTTCGTTCTTCGGAACAATGGAACGAGAAACTGATTTGTTGGAAATCATACATACTGATGTATGTGGACCGATGAGTGTTGAGGCTCGCGGTGGGTATCATTATTTTCTGACCTTCACTGATGATTTGAGCAGATATGTGTATATCTACTTGATGAAGAACAAGTCTGAAACATTTGAAAGGTTCAAAGAATTTCAGAGTGAAATAGAGAGTCATCGTAACAAGAAATTTAAGTTTCTACGATCTGACCGCTGAGGCGAATATTTGAGTTACGAGTTTGGTCTTCATTTAAAACAATGTGGAATAGTTTCACAGCTCACGTCACCCGGAACACCACATCATAATGGTGTGTCCGAACGTCGTAACCGTACTTTATTAGATATGGTGCGATCTATGATGTCTCTTACCGATTTACCACTATCGTTTTTGGATTATGCATTAGAGACAGCTGCATTCATGTTAAATAAGGGCACCATCTAAATCTGTTGAGACGACGCCTTATGAACTGTGGTTTGGCAAGAAATCAAAGTTGTTGTTTCTTAAAGTTTGGGGATGCGATGCTTATGTGAAAAATCTTCAACCTGATAAGCTCGAACCCAAATCGGAGAAATGTGTCTTCATAGGATACCCAAAGGAAACTGTTGGGTACACCTTCTATCACAAATCTGAAGGAAAGATATTTGTTGTAAGAATAGATCCTTTCTAGAGAAGGAGTTTCTCTTGAAAGAAGTGAGTGGGAGGAAAGTGGAACTTGATGAGGTAATTGTACCTTCTCCCGAATTGGAAAGTAGTACATCACAGAAACTAGTTGCAGTGATTCCTACACCAATCAGCGAGGAAGCTAATGATGATGATCATGAAACTTCAGATCAAGTTACTATTGAACCTCGTAGGTCAACCAGAGTGTGTTCCGTGCTAGAGTGGTACGGTAACCCGGTTCTGGAAGTCATGTTACTAGACCATGATGAACCTACGAACTATGAGGAAGCGATGATGA
>LR738709.1:19079087-19125132 GCA_902687465.1 Secale cereale
ATCTTGTTGCTGCCCGCTTACTAATGGCGCACCAACTATAAATGCGCCATTAGTAATCAAGGTTACTAATGGCGCATTTATAGTTGGTGCGCCATTACAAGTTTTGCAAAAAAAAACATACTAATGGCGCACTGTCGCATAGTGCGCCATTACTAGTTCAAACTAGTAATGGCGCACTCTGGGACAGTGCGTCATTAATAGTTTTATAAAAAAAATATATATATCATTAAAAAAAGAGCATTAATGGCGCACTTTACTGCAGGTGCGCCATTACTAGTTACAACTAGTAATGGCGCACTATGTACGGATGCGCCATTAGTATGTTTGGACAGGCGCGCTAGTTAAAAAAAAAACTTCTTGATACTAATGGCGCACTCCGGGCAAGGTGTGCCATTAGTACTTCGAACTCTAATGGCGTATCTGTTGCTGGTGCGCCATTACTATATACTAATGGCGCACTGCCTGTCTGGTGCGCCATTAGTATCAATTCCATCTATAGCCCTTTTCCTAGTAGTGACGCCCGCCGTGGCCCTCCCGAATCCAGCCGCCTAGTCCCAACCCTCTCGGTGCCGAGGATCTGCGCCGCCGCGGCCGCGGTCGAATGCCCCGCGCCGCCGCCCTACGCCCGCCGTCGCCCTTCCGAATCCAGCAGCCTAGTCCCAACCCTCTCAGGGACAGACAGCCAGACATGAGTGGATAGATGGGTAGTTGCAAGAATAAATGTTACTGAAACAAGCACTTTGTTTCAGAAAAGCACGCGCGCCATGCGGAACACATGGACGCTCTCAGCCGTTTGATCAACTGATGATCGAACGGACGCGGAGCCGACGGACGCGACGCGCGTGATCGGTCGAGTGAAGATTAGCTTTTCCCTTGAACATTTGCTTTGTTTGCGCTAAAGACGCGCATTTTTGTGCTTTATGTATCTGAGCATGGCGGTCCAAATTTTATCGTGTGGACTCGTGGCTCAGGGCTCCTTTGATTCAAAAGATTTACATAGGATTTTTGGAGAATCATAATCCTTAGATTTTTTTTTCTATGCTGGCTGTTTTATTCAAAGGATTGAATCCTACAGAAACTTTTCCTAAGGATTTCTTTGTACTACTTCCAATAGGATTTCTAGCATCCACTCAAATCTCTTTGAAGGAATCCTTTATTTTTCTTATGATGCAATCAAACAACCCAAAATCCTATAGGATGGAAATGAGCATGATATTCCAATTCTATATTTTTTTTCTATTCCCGCGTTTTCAGAATCCTGTGAATCAATGAGCATGCGATTTAACTTAATTCATCCCGGCATCAACTTTAAAGCCCGGAAAGATAATGCTTGCCCAGTATGTTGAGCTTATTTTTTGTAAGCAAAACTTATCCGAAAAGACAGATAGATATCCTTTGAAATGTGACGAATTGAGTGTCGGCAACGCATGGAATCCATCCAGATCCGGCGGAATAAAATCATCCTGAAAAAAAGAAATCGTTTCATTCCATTTCATTTCCAAACTGAAACGGAAACAAGGGTGCCACTTTTTATCCCCTTTTTTTGGATAAAAACTCTGGGGAAGCGAGCAAGTCGGCAGGGCGCGCTCGTCCTGCGCCGTGCGTCCAAGGGCGGGTACAACGGGACCAGCGCCGCGAGCGACGCTTTTGTTTTTGTCAGTGGACGCGTGGCCATGGCTGGCGCGAATCCCCCCAACGGAGGCGGATCGGAGGCCCCCCGCGGCTTCACAGCCACTGCTTCCCTCTATACATATCCCACCGTGCCGCGTCGCCGGACTGTACTCTATACATATCTTCTTCTTCTTGCTCTGTATCTGTATCTGCGTGCCGAGTGCTAGACGAGAGAGAGAGGGGAGCGAGCGAGTATGCCTAGCGCGGGGCTGGAGGCGGGGTCGAACAAGGTGGACGTGGCCATCGACCTCGGCAACCCGCTCCTCAACCGCACCGTCGACGGCTTCCTCAAGATCGGCGCCGTACGGACCCTCTTCCCCCTCCTCCTCTTTGATCCAATGTATGTCTGTATGTTGCAATGTGTCAGCCTCTGATCCGATGTCTGTATGCGCGCAGGTCGGCGCCTGCAGGGTGGTCGCCGAGGACGCCTTCGACTGCATCCACAGGGGTAACAGAGTAGCTTAGATCTGGATTTATTTCTGCGGATGTTTGTTAAGTTTGTGTTGGCGCTGTGCTGGCAAATGTGACACCAAATTACCTTGGCTTCTTTGCAGGGGATGTCTCGAAGCGCCAGCTCGAAGAGTCGGTGAGCATCAGTTTCCGCCGCGCTTGGTTTTCTCTTGCTTAGTTTTGCATAAACACGCTTGGCTTGACGGCGTCATCGCTGTCGTGTGATTAGAGGGCATTATGTTGTAGTAGTACCATTTGTTGCCCTGAGTTTTGCTACTATCTGAATGTCAAGCAACTAGATGTTCTGCTCGTTGTTGGGAGAATCGTTAACTGGTAACTGCTCGGTCGGATGGCGAGTAGGGGATTAATAGGCCTGTTAACCGACCGATTAATCGGTTAATTCGCCACTCGGTGACCCTTTGAGCAGAGATTACTTGGCTACCTAACTAATTAATCGGCCAATGTTTCAAACATCTGTTCCACTAGTACTGTACTGACAGGCAGACTGGAACCGACTAAATGTTCAGTACTTCTGGCTATTTCAATAGCACTGCCTAGTTTGAAAATACCCTCTTAGGATAATGTTTAAGTGGATAATAAACAATAAACAACTGAACTGGGAATCTATCTATCATCTGTAGAATTGCTCTGTACTTGTGGACTAGTGGAAATTCTGTGGCCTTATTCCTGCGCCTGTGTTAAGGTTCAGGCAACTATCTATCATATATAGTCCACTGATGTGGTATTCTGGTTTTTTATGCAGCTGAAGAAAATGTGCAAGGAGGGTGCATATTGGGGTAACTAAGTAGAAGAACATTTCTCTGTTGTCTTATATTTGGCTCAATAAATGTGTTGGCATGAATCGTTCATCCGTTCTTCTAATTCTCGCTGACAGATTCAGATGCTTTTTCGACTAATCTGCAGGTGCTGTTGCCGGGGTGTATGTAGGCATGGAGTATGGAGTGGAAAGGGCCCGTGGTGACCGTGACTGGGTAATGATTCTCTGAAAATGGATCTTTCATGTTTCTTGCTTGCACTTAACTGAACCTTAGGTGGAGGCAAAATCTACCTGCATCACTGCCTCCCCTTCGCAAACAATATTATCTGCCTACTTCACAATCTACATCTTTCTTTTGTTGACTAAGATCTTGAGCTAATTACTTAATTATTAGTGTATAAGATAAGATTCAATCAGATCCATGGCATCTCATAAATCATGATGATGATTATAACCTTCTGTCTCCACATCCTGTCCTAAGATTATGCAGGTGTGCTAGCACGTTAGAAATCTTCTTACCCATCAAAATACGATTTGCATTCCATAATCGATATTACTTTTGCATGTTTTGTGTCAGTCTTGAGAATATTTATTAATCCCTCTCTTTTCCGGTGCTCGTGTAGAAAAATGCGTTGATAGCAGGCATTGCAACGGGTGCCCTGGTCTCTGCTGCCACCAACAACAAAGGGAACAAGATCGCCACGGACGCCATCACCGGAGGTGCCATCGCGACCGCCGTCGAGTTCATCAACCACCTCACCTAGCTGTGAGGCCATCCACATTCGCAGCGACGCTTTTATCGGACAAGACAGAATAAGAACTTCTTGACTGAAGCCATCCACCCCTCTGTGTTAATAATTGGAGCCGTTTCCTCCAATGTTCTTCCCTTTTTAGTTGCCTGCCTCCTCATGTCCATGTTCTGAACAATTTATTTTCCTGCGTGGTTTGAATCCTTCATCTATGATATCCTTTGTGCTGGCCTAGTTTGGTACCATAGCTTTTTCAAAACCGTGGTAGGAATGAGAGCATGACTTGGTAGCTGGTATCTAATTGAGTAAGTTTAACGTACAACCTAATCCATCAAGGACTCCGTGGCCCAATGGATAAGGCGCTGGTCTACGAAACCAGAGATTCTGGGTTCGATCCCCAGCGGAGTCGCTTGTTTTTTTTTTTTCTTTCTGGGTCAGAAAATGGTTGTCTCTCTTTTGTTTTCCCTTGTATATGATGAACAATTGAACAGTATGAAACTACTAGTAGATGATAAATGGCAATGTTAGTTTTTTGAAAAATGTCTTACATTTTGGGACGGAGGGTTACGACATTCAACGTTTATCTTACAAGAAATGGCTCTGCCTCTCTCTTTGTTTTCTTCTCTTCGTCCCCGTTCGCGGGGCAATTTGTATATTTCTGCAGCAGCAACATAAGATAAATAGTAGCCACAAAGAATAGCGTTTGAGTAGTATATTTCAGCAATAACAACAGCAAAAAAGAGCATATTCATAAACCTATTTCAGAAATGAGCATATTTGAGCAACAAACAAGAGCACATTTGAGTGCATGCTATGTATTTTTACGGGTATGTCGGGTTCGGGTACTAACGACCCGGTCTTGAACCCGTGAGATATGCTGGGTTTTATAATGTATCCAACACCAGCCCCGCGGGGTTAGAATAAATCCCATCTTCGTCCCCATAATAGGGTAAGAATCCGCCGAGACGCGTTTCAAGGCCTCATACCCATCTTGAGATTAAAGCATCTACAACCAGACCTCATACCCGCCCCAAACGCCCGGATCCGGACGAAAAAAACGCCATCCAACAGGTCGCGCCATTTTTGCCCCAAACGCCCGGCTGACCTGCACTCCCTAGATATGGGGAGGCTCGGACACGCCAGCCATGTTGGCTCTGTCAAGGCAGACCCATCCCAAATCGAAACCAAGTTGACCTGTAATATAATATTTAAGTCTTCGCACATTAAACACCATCAGTGTGTTTCCTTGGGCGTTATTAACCTTGATGGCTCCAAAACGATAAACTTCTTCGATGACATATGATCTTCCCATTGGAAGACAAGTTTGCTTGCAAAATGCCTGAAAAGAGACTTGCAAAAAAGAACTTTGTCATCAATATTAAATTTACATTTCTGAATTCTTTTATCATGCCCAGGCTCGGGCCAACCACATATTCAACAGTGCCGGCCGCACAGGGCCTCTGATTTTTAAGGGCCCTGGATATTTTTTTTATAGAAGTTCAGTGCACTGCTTCGGTGCAACTGGTCTGACCGCTCGGTATTACATAGCATGTCATTCGCTGATTTCTAGGATCGAAGCCACGACCTCGCGGTAGTGAAAAAGAACCGCAACCATCTCAATAATCAGCATTATAAAGCACCTGAAGGAATATCCTATATAAATACTATCATGAGTATATAAAGACGCCACTTTCTGCTGGTGTTTGGAGATGTTTAACTTAATATCTAGCATTCTGTTCGAGCTATTCTCTGATTATTTGCGGCATAATGAAAAATGCCTACGTATAAAAATTATTTATTATTTTTCCCTGATTGCTGTAATATATAATGTTTTTTAGGTATTTTGATGAAATCGTCCCAAATTTTTTATTTAAGGCGGGCTTTTAATATTTTAAATATAACATTGAAACAATTATTTTAGTGAAATGCCACAAAAAAAGGCCTTTGATTGACAACCGTGTTATGTGAAGGCGCTTGTAGCATGTGGGTGGATGACGACTTGGTCCTATGCCGCAATGCGTCTCTTCGCCATGCATTCTTCTTCTAGTGGTAGGCCTATTTTAGGGTTTGGCACAGAGGCCCTAATTTTGCCGGCCCGGCCTGATAATGTCACCAATATAACACCACTAGAGGAACAATAACACAACATATCATCAAAACATTGGACAGTCCATTAAAAACATTGGACAGTGATCAACTTTATGTGAATACTAATAAAAACACTTCCCCGTGTCCTCAAGAACAAATAGAACTACTCATAACTCATAATATTGAACATGTTTGTAGGCATAAATATGCAATCAACAATCTGAGCATAATGATTTTCCATCAAGTAAACCAACTAGCATTAACTATAAGATGTAATCAACACTACTAGCACCCCAGGTACCAATATGAGGTTTGATACAAAGATTGAACACAAGAGATGAACTACGGTTTGGAGGTGAGATGGTGTTGGTGAAGATATTGATGAAGATGAAGCTTCCCACAATGAGAGGAACATTGGTGATGACGATAGCTTTGAGTTCCCCCTCCCGGAGGAAAGTTTCCCTGGCGGAATCGCTCAGTCGGAGAACAAAAATGCTCCTACCCTGATTCTGCCTCGAGACGGCAGCGGCTGGTCCCGAAAGTCTTCTCTTATTTTTGTTTAGGGAAAATGGATTCATATACTAGAAGGAGGTCAAGAGTGGAACTTTGTGAGCCCCACAAGCCTGGGTGGCGCGCCCTGGGGGTAGGACGCGCCCCTGGCTTGTGGGCCCACCGAGGCTCCTCTTCGGTACTTCTTTCTTCCAGTATTTTTTATATATTCCAAAATAAATCCCTGTAAAATTTCATGTCATTTTAGGTCCCCACTGGGTTCCATTGGAGGTCTAGTCATACATGAATCAAGCTTTGATTTCAAGTCTCCACTTTTCAATGGGTCCTAGATACTTAGCAACAAGTGTCTTGGGAACCCAAATAGTCAATGCATAATCCTCATACTTACTACCAGAAAGTTTGCAGATGTGTACCCACCCCTTCCTCTCATGAGATCATAATTAAGATGGGTTGTTCTTGCCGGCAAAATCATTGGGAATGGCATTGTCCCTAGTGACATTGCCATCCCCAACCTTCTCTTTTCCTTTCCCCTTCTCCTTGTGAACTTCTTGCACAAATACCACCTTTTTTGTGGAGGAGGAGCTTGATCTTTCTTCTTCTTCTTGCTCTTGTTACTCCTCTTCTTGGAAGATGTATCAAACCCAGTTCCCTGCTTGGAGACACATTTCTTTTGATTGCTCAAAAGCTCATTCAGATTCTTTTCACCTTCGATACAAGAAACAAGACCTTTCTCAAGTTGGTATTTCAACTTCTTAGTCTCCTCGAAGGGTGATGCATAGTCAAGCGTGAAGTTAGAAGAACAAGCATCTTCATTTATGTTAATGGGAGATAAGGCAACAAGAGACTTAATAGTGGAAGCTTTAAGTTGAGCATACGATTCGCTAAGAGCTACTCCCTCCGTCCCATAATGTAAGACGTTTTTTGATACTAGTGTAGTGTCAAAAAACGTCTTACATTATGGGACGGAGGGAGTATAAGATAAAAGGCTTGGAGCTTTTCTCAAGGTGCTTAATGTCCTCAATAGGTCTATCATGCACAACTTGAAGCTTTGTACTTTTAGCCCTAAGCACATCTTGCCCTTCAAAATAAATCTTCATGGCACCATTAGTTTTTGAGAAAGTGAATTTGATGCATAGACATGAAGTCCTCCGGCGAAGCTCCCATGGATCTCTCTTCTTGGGGTCCATGCTCGATGAGTTCAATTATCTCTTTTTCCTCTATAAGGTGTTTTTCAAAAGTCATTACGTTCGGCAAGTGCCTTTTAAGAGATTGCCAAAACGAGCACGAGTCTCACGTTGAAGATTTTTCATTAAGGTCATGAGGCATCCGGTCGAATCCCATGAGATCCGACAGAGACACAACACCACACTCCCTCCGGCGATGCTAAACGTACCATCAGGATGGGGACCAGGCGTGGGAGACATTATTCCTACAAGGGGTCGTCGCCGACGCCACACAGCCCCAGGCGAGAAACTGAACCAAACAAGAACGCGAGCGGGATCCCTCCTGCTGGCGAGGGTCCGGGGGTCCTCCACACCTCCACGACCCCAAGGCCATCGGAGATGGGGGGACCGATGACGCCGACGAGTGGAGGAGACGGATAAGCTACTTGATCAAGTCAACTATGTGGAACTAGGTTAGGCGTTTTGGCTCCCGAGACCATTTTGCTCACAGATGAACAATAAATAGAAAGAAAAAAATGTTTTAAAAAAATCTTTTTTTTTTGTAGATGTCTGTGTTAGTGTCGCAAGTATGCTTGACGATTTTTGTGGTGAAATAAATAAATTCAGGGTGACATTTTAGGGTAACATTTGGTGTTGAATTTGTTTTTTCTTCACATGCCAAAATGCTTAACCTTTCTGCCTAAAAATTTACAGGTAGCATTGGATGTGACTACGAACACCTGGAATTTTTCTTGGGATCTTTTTGTTTGACATTTCAAAAATTGTTTTCGCACCAGGGCCAAGTGCACCCGGGAGGGGGATTGGGTTTCGGAACTGACTGTGCATATCTATACATATCCCACTGGTGCATATCTGTCCATACATATCCCACTGTACTCTATCTTCTTGGTACCTGGTCAGTCAGGCACACGGGACGAGAGAGAGGGGGAGATCGGCGGAGAAGGAGCAAGATGCCTCGCGCGGGGTTGTCGGCGGGGTCGAGCAAGGTGGGCGTCGCCATCGACCTCGGCAACCCGCTCCTCAACCGCACCGTCGACGGCTTCCTCAAGATCGGCGCCGTACGCGCCCCTCCCTCCCCCCTCGTCTTCTTCTTTAACCCAATGTATCTGGAGGTATATTGCAATGTGTCTGATCTGATCCGGTGATTGGATAATTCGTGCAGGTCGGCGCCTGCAGGGTGGCCGCCGAGGACGCCTTCGACTGCCTCAACAAGGGTAACCACCACGCATCCCGTCTCTCTGCTCCTGCAGCCCTGCTGAGCATTTCTTTTGTGCTCAAAAAATTAGCCTGATTTTTTCATTTCTGGCTTGAAAGGGGATTCTAAGTAACTAATCCCTCAAGAGAAAAAATGCTGCACTTGAGAATGAAATTTGATTTCATCTGTGTGGATGTTAATTGGTCAACTGATACATCCGTTCCATGAATAAAAAGACACTTCATTTCTGAATGAAGGTTCACTAGTAGTGTTTGCAGACTAGCTTAGGTTCAGAACCGCCTGCATTTCAGTTAAACTCTTGGCCAGATGCTGTTTGTTATCAAGTGCCATAGAGCAACAGTTTCCATTCGTGTGCAGTAGGAGATGGATATATTTTCGTTGTTGCTGTGCAGACAATGAGACAAATGTAACATCAAGTTATCTTCTTCTGCTTTGCAGGCAGTGTCTCCAAGCGCAATCTTGAGCATACAGTAAGTACTGATTTTCCACTGCGTTTGTTTTTCTTCTTATTTACTCCCTCTGTAAAGAAATATAAGATCGTTTAGATCACTATATTAGTGATCTTATAGTGATCTAAACGATCTTTTTCTTTACAGAGGGAGTAGTTTTTTAAACACCCGTACCTTGATGCTGTTGTGTGATTAGAGAACATTATGTTGTTGCATTTTCCCTGAGTCTTGCCACTATCTGAATTAATGGCAAACAACTGGATATTAGTATTACACTAGTACATATAATAGTAGCTGTAGGGGCCTGATAGTCAGATGATATTCTACGGTGAAACTGACTGAATGTTCAATACTTCAGACTAGTTCCATAGGGGTGCCTAGTTTGAACATACCTTTGTAGGATAATGTATAAGTGGAGAAAAGAGAACTCAACTCAAAAGTCTTTAAGGCCCTGCACCACTATTTCTGCATAATTGCTCTGCACTTCTGGATTAGTGAGAATTTTGTGGCCTTGTTTCTGCACCTGCGTCAAGGTTATCTATCATCTTCAGTGCACTAATATTGTACACTGGTCTTTTATGCAGCTGAAGAAAATGTGCAAGGAGGGCGCATATTGGGGTAACTAAGTAGAAGAGTATTACTCTGTTATTTTACTTGGCTCAAACGAATGCATTGACATCAACCATTCATCCGTTGTTCTTATCTTCGCTGACACATTCAGATGCTTCTTCTGTTAATCTGCAGGTGCTGTTGCTGGACTGTATGTAGGCATGGAGTATGGAGTGGAAAGGGTCCGCGGAGAGTATGACTGGGTAATGATTCTTTGAAAATGGATCTTTCATGTTTCTTGCACTTAATTGAACCTAAGGTGGAGGAATATCTATCTGCATGACTGCCTCTGCCCATTTTACAATGTAGACCTTTCTTTAGTTGACTAAGATAAGATTCCTGGTTAATTAGTGTACGAGAAGAATCAATCAGATTCATTGCATATTACAAATCATGATGCTAGTTTTTACTTCTGTCTCCACACCCTGTCGTAAGATTATGTAAGTGTAACTCCAATATTGTGCCAGCACATTGGAGATCTTACCCATAAAAACATTACTGAGTTTATTATAATATAATATAATCATTGTTGGAATCCCCCGCAAAAAAATCATTGTTGGAAATGTTTTCAGTCAGTCTTGAGAATATTTATTAACCTCTCTCTCTCTCTCTCTCTCTCTCTCTCTCTCTTTTCTGGTACTCGTGTAGAAAAATGCGTTGATAGGAGGCATTGCAACCGGTGCCCTGGTCTCTGCTGCCACCAACAACAAAGGGAACAAGATCGCCCAGGACGCCATCACCGGAGGTGCCATCGCGACCGCCGTCGAGTTCATCAACTACCTCACCTAGCTGTGTGACCATCCATATTCGCAGCGACGTTTTTATCGGACAAGACAGAATAAGAACTTCTCGACCGAAGCCGTCCACCCTCTGTGTTAATAATTGGAGCCGTTTCCTCCAATGTTGTTCCATTTTTTGTTTACCTGCCTCCTCATGTCCATGTTCTGAACAATCTATTTCCCTGCGTGGTTTGCATCCTTCAGTTATGATATGAAATCCTTTTTGCTGTTCTAGTTTGCCAGTTTGGTAGCATAGTTTTTCAAAGCAGTAGTAGGGATCACACTGGTGCCCACACTGTGTCGCTGCTATCTAATTGAGTAAGATGAACGTTCAACCAAATCAATCACGACTCCGTGGCCCAATGGATAAGGCGCTGGTCTACGAAACCAGAGATTCTGGGTTCGATTCCCAGCGGAGTCGTTTTTGTTCAGAAATGTATATATATGTCCTCATTGGAGTCGTTTTTGTTCAGAAATGTATTGTATATATATGTCCTCATTGGAGTCGTTTCTGTTCAGAAATGTATTGTATATATATGTCCTCATTACCGTATATATTATGAACAGCCTGAAAAGTAACTGATACTCGCAATGTTAAATTTTGCTTGTTTTGTACCCCACCGTCTGGAATTACTTGTCACTCGAACGGATATCTCGCAATCCGGACGTGTTTAGTATTTTTCTTTTTTTGAAATGGTTATGTCCTCGTTACCATAGATATTATGAACAGCCTCAAACTAAATGATAAATGGCAATGCTAAACTTCGCAACTTATTTAACTATAAAAGTGTAAACTAACAATTACCTATGTTACGAGGTCAAAGTATAGAAATTCGATCTTTGTTTTGTACTCCCTCCGTCCGGAAATACTTGTCATCAGAATAAATAAAAGGGGATGTATCTAGATGTATTTTAGTTCTAGATACATCCCTTTTGTCCATTTTGATGACAAGTATTTTCGGACGGAGGGAGTACTTCCTTTTTTTTTTTACTTCACATATTAGCTTTGACCTAACTCAAACTTTATAAGGTTTGACCAAGATCGTACAAAACGAGAATGGTGTTTTGGCTCCTAGGTGCATATGCACCTATTATCGAAATACACATTTCGAAAAGTTGAAAAATTCGGAACAAAAATCCCGCGTGTATATCCGGACATTTTATGTGCGTGCACAAGATTTCGGTGAAAAACGACGTTTTTTTGTGGCTTCTATAAAAAAGATAAAGAAATATCTCGTGAATAGTTAGAATGAAGCATCCGAAATTCTCTTTTTTACACAACCCACAAAAAACGTCGTTTTTCACCGAAACCTTGTCCACGCACATAAAATGTCCGGATATACACGTGGGATTTTTGTTCCGAATTTTTCAACTTTTTAAAATGTGTATTTCGACAATGGGTGCATATGCACCTAGGAGCCAAAGGCAATTACCGGTACAAAACAATCTAAACTTTCACGATAACAAATATTTGTCTTTCTAAAGATTTCAACAAGTGACTACATACGAAGCAAAATGAATGAATCTACACTCTAAAAGATGTTTGTAGTCCATTTGAAATGTCTAGAAAGACAAAAATTTGGGAACAGAGTATATATGATGCGAAAAAGTATTCAACGGTATTGATTTGGACTGTGGATGTTAATTTTTTTTTTTGTAAACTTGGTCAAAGTTGAGACGAAGCTCGCAACTAACTCATTACCTAGTTCAATCTCGTTACCGGCAAGTCTCTTTACTTGTTCCGTAATGCATCATCTCGCAACTAACTCATTAGTCACATTGCTTGCAAGGCTTATAGTGATGTGCATTACCGAGAGGGCCCAGAGATACCTCTCCGACATTCGAAGTGACAAATCCTATTCTCGATCTATGCGAACACCACAAACACCTTCTGAAACACCTGTAGAGCATCTTTATAATCACCCAGTTACGTTGTGATGTTTAATAGCACACAAGGTGTCCTTCCGGTATTCGAGAGTTGCATAATCTCATAGTCATAGGAACATGTATAAGTCATGAAGAAAGCAATAGCAGTAAAACTAAACGATCAAGCTGGTAAGCTAACGGATGGGTCTTGTCCATCACATCATTATCATAATGATGTGATCACGTTGATCAAATGACAACGCATGTTTATGGTTAGGAAACATAACCATCTTTGATTAACGAGCTAGTCTAGTAGAGGCATACTAGGGTCACTCTTTTTTGTCTACGTATTCACACATGTATTAAGTTTTCGGTTAATACAATTCTAGCATGAATAAAAGACATTTATCATGATATACAAGGAAATATAAATAACAACTTTATTATTACCTCTAGGGCATATTTCCTTCACGGGCAGGGGGCGTGTTCTGCTCCCCGCGACATTGGCTTTGGGCGCGACCTAGATCGGACGAGGCGGCGGCTCGTGTGGCCTGGGCCTTTGCGGCGACGGGGCTCTGGCTCGCCGCGGGTAGTGGCTTGCTCCCGTGGCCGCCCCTGCTGCGGCGCTCCCTGGTGGTGGTGGGCCGGCCGGCCCCCAGCCGATCCGGCGATGGTAGGTGCCACGGCCTGTGCTCGGCGTGGATGTGGGTTGCAACGGCGTGGTGGTGGCTCATGGCGGTGGTCGAGATCGTCTCATAGTGGCGGCTGGACTTCTTCGGCGTTGGCTCGTCGGTGAGCCGCCTGTGCAGACCTTCGACCCCTCTTCTCGGTGCTGTGGTCCACTCCCAGCTGTGGTCCACCGCTCGTCTTGCGTCCGGTGCTGCAGGGCCGAGCCCGTCTCGCGCACGGCTGCAGGACCGATCTCGTCTCGCGCACGGTGCCGCCGGACGAGTTGATGTAGGCCAGACGCCGGGGGACACTCAGTCTCTTTGGTTGGGATAGCGGCGGGTCTCAGGTGAGGTGGTGTTTAGGCCTTGGATGCCGGGGCGGCGGCCCTGGTGGTGGTTGCGCGATGCTCATGGGCAGAGCCCGTAGCTCGGTACTGCCCGGTGACTATGGCCGTGGGGGCGGTGTGGTTGCCGAGGTGTAGCGTTCAGTGGTAGTGAGTGTTGGCTGGGGCGAAAACCCGCCCTTTTTTTGGACGGACTCGCAGCGTCGAAGCTCGTTCCCTTCCTGAAGGCGTCGTCGCGGCTCTCATTGTCAGCCGTGTTGCTCCAGGGGAAACTCTGACCCTCGGGTCGGGCGGTCACGGCGCTACGGCATCGTTTCCTTCCTGAAGGCGCCGCCTTGGAGCTCACAGTTCGTGGTATGTGGCCTCATCTCTTCGCGATGACGTGTTCACGGCGGAGGTCCCCGAAGGCTATTGTAGTGCCAGGGGAGGTGTTACTGGCTTCACCATCTATGTACCTACCTTGGGTGTGTGCGTGTGTTATAGTGGCGTGCGTTTGTACCGAGTTGTTGTGGATCGTTGCTTTATATATAAAAAGTTACTTTATATATAAAAAGCAGGGCGGAAGCCTTTTTTTGGATAAAAAGCATTACTTGGTGTTTTTCAGCTGCAAAAGTTTTCTAGAAATAGGTCCCTGGGAATAGGTAATGTATTAATGTGGCCTATCTTCTTGCACTGTATCTGTGTGCCAGAGTGCTAGACGAGAGGGAGGGAGGGAGGGAGATCGGCCGAGAAAGTTCCGGAAGGATGCCTCGCGCGGGGTTGTCGGCGGGGTCGAGCAAGGTGGACGTCGCCATCGACCTCGGCAACCCGCTCCTCAACCGCACCGTCGACGGCTTCCTCAAGATCGGCGCCGTACGCGCCCTCCTCCCCCACCCTCCACTTCCATCCAATGTCTGTATTTTGCAATGTGTCTGATCCGGCGATTGGATAATGTGCGCAGGTCGGCGCCTGCAGGGTGGCCGCCGAGGACGCCTTCGACTGCCTCCACAAGGGTAATAATAATAGCGCATCCCATCTCTGATTTATTCCACCACACAGATTCGTCCGGTTTCTTTCCCTTTGCGCTCAGAAAATCAACTGATAGATCCATTCCCGGAGAAAATCAAGGATTTTTTGTTTCTTCACTGGATGATGAAGGTGGCTTGTGTTCAGAACCGCCCAGATTTTAGTTTGAGCCAAATGTTTTTCACAGCATACAGTGGCACATACTCCCTCCGTTCCTAAATACAAGTCTTTTTAGATATTCCACTACAAACTACATACATTATATTTAGAACGGAGGGAGTACATCAGTTTTTGTTGGTGCTGTGCAGAAAAATGTGACATCAAATTGTGTTCTTTTGCTTTGCAGGGAGTGTCTCGAAGCGCAAGCTTGAGCAGACAGTAAGTACTGAACTACTGATTTCCACTGCGTTTGTTTCTCTCTCACTTAATTGTCCTGAGCCTTGCCACTATCTGAATGGCAAAACAACTAGGTATCAGTATTACACTAGTATAATAGTAGTGGCATGATAGGTAGATGATATATTCTAGTATGTTGGAACTGACTAAATGTTCAACAGTTCAGACTGGTTCAATATGGGTGCCTTGAACATACCCTCGTAGGATAAATGGAGAAAAAACAGCTGAACTAGAACTCTTAAGGCCTTGTGGCAACCGCTACTTTTGCATAATTGCTTTCTACTTGCGGATTAGTGAAAAGTCAGTGGCCTTGTTTCTGCACATGCGTTAAGATTATCTAATCTATCATCTACAGTGTACTAATATGGTATTCTGATCGTTTATGCAGCTGGAAAAAATGTGCAAGGAGGGCGCATATTGGGGTAACTAAGTAGAGGAGTATTACTCTGTTGTTTTATTTGGCTGATATGAATGCACTGACGTCAATCGCTCATCCGTTTCTTCTTATGTTCGCTGACACATTCGGATGCTTCTTCTGTTAATCGGCAGGTGCTGTTGCTGGAGTGTATGTAGGCATGCAGTATGGAGTGGAAAGGGTTCGCGGAGAGAATGACTGGGTAATGATCCTCTGAAAATGGATCTTTCATGTTTCTTGCACTTAACTGAACCTAACGTGGAGGAATATCTATCTGCATGACTGCCTCTGCCCCATTTGACAATGTAGACCTTTCTCTAGCTGACTAAGATTTCTTGGCTAATTAGTGTATGAGAGGAATCAATCAGATTCATGGCATCTTATAAATCATGATGCTAGTTTTTACTTCTGTCTCTACACCCTGTCATAAGGTTATGTAACCCTAATAGTGTGCTAGCAGGTTAGATATTTTACCCATAAAAACATCATCTCTTCTATAAGCAATATTATTATTGGCATGTTTTGAGTCAGTCTTAAGAATATTTATCAATCCCTCTCTTTTCTGCTACTCCTGTAGAAAAAAAGCGTTGGCTGGGGGCCACATGATACTATCTGCTCACAAACAATATTATCTGCTCACATTATATCTAGATCCTTATCTTTAGTTGACTAAGATGCTTGGCTAATTAGTGTAAGAGAAGAGTCAGTCAAATCACTGGTGTCTCATAATCATGATGTTATTTTTTTTACTGCTTTTATAACCAAAACATCATTCTTGGCATGTTTTCAGTCAGTCTTGAGAATAATTGTTAATCTCTCTCTTTTCGGTACTCCTGTAGAAAAATGCGTTGATTGGAGGCATCGCAAGCGGCGCCCTGATCTCTGCTGCTAGCAACAACAAAGGGAACAAGATCGCCCAGGATGCCATCACCGGAGGTGCCATCGCGACCGCCATCGAGTTCATCAACCACCTTACCTAGCTGTGTGACCATATGCATGGCAATGTTTTTTTTTATCAGCAAGACTGAATAAGAACTTCTTGACTGAAGCCATCCACCCTCTTTGTTAATAATTGGAGCCGTTTCCTCCAATGTTGTTCCATTTTTTGTTGACCTACCTCCTCATGTCCATGTTCTGAACAATTTACTTACCTTCGTGGTTTGCATCCTTCAGTTATGACATCCTTTGTGCTGGCCTAGTTTTGTAGTACCATAGTTTTTTCAAAACCGTGGTTGGAATGACACAAATGCCCTCACTAACTGCACAGTGATTTCAGCCTGTTGCATCTAATTAACTAAGTTTAACGTTCGATTCACTCAAATCAACAAAGGACTCCGTGGCCCAATGGATAAGGCGCTGGTCTACGAAACCAGAGATTCTGGGTTCGATCCCCAGCGGAGTCGCTTGTTTTTTTTTGTCTGGGTCAGAAATGGTTATGTGTCTAAAATTAAATGTTAAATATCTGCAAGTGTTTTTTGACAACGTTAATATTTGCACCTTTTTTGGGGGGTCAGAAATGGTTATGTCCTCATTACCGTCGATATTATGAACAACCTCAAACTAAATGATAAACGGCAATGTTAATATTTGCAAATTTTTAACACAAAAAATGTGAAGCAACAAAGTATATATATTCAACTTTTCTTTTGTATTTTTGGCTACAAATTCACCTTTTATTTTAGTACTATATAGAAGTTTCGATCCCCCTGTGGAGTCTCTCCGAAGGGTTTTCTTGCTTGAGGAACTCACTACCGCAGACACTATAAACAACACAAAACCCTTCAGGAGTTCACTAGCACAAACATTATGAACAATCTGAAACGGTTATGTTCTCATTACCGTTGATATTATGAACAGACTGAAACTAAATGATAAACGACAATGTTAATATTTGCAATTTTTTAATACTAAAAATGTGAAGTAACAAAGTATAGATATTCAGCGTTTCTGTTGTATTTTTGGCTAGAAAATCACCTTTTCTTTTCCTACTATATAGAAGCTTCAATCCCCCTATGGAGTCCTTCCAAAGGGTTTTCTTGCTTGAGGAAATCACTACCGCAGACATTATAAACAACCCAAAACCCTTCGAGAGCTCACTACCGCAAACATTATGAACAACCCGAAACGAAAAGTTGAATGGACGCCATCAAATTTTGATACCTATCTATCTCCAAACTATGACTGTTATGAGACTAAAACACATAAATGTAACTAAGACATTTGAGTTTTCAAAGGATCTTAAATCGGAACTATTTTTACGTTAATTGATAGCTAAAGAGTCTTTCTTAAGAGGCTTACTTATTTTGAGTGTCAAAACTTGTTGTAAGTGTAGTGAATCAACAAAGGTACTATGAGGAACATAAATGTTGTATCGTTTTGAGCGAGGCTATTTTATTTTATTTTGAATGTTGGCAAGAGAGCTGCCAAATCCATTAATTAGAAAGGGTATTACACGAACACCCCAAAGATGGAATGCACCGCATAAAGACTAGTGCTGAAAAGAAGAAAGAAAGAATAATACTCGGTTTATCAAGGAAAACCGGGCGAAAACCTAAAAAACACCTAGACTAGGCCTAAAGCAACACAATACATACAAGACATGTCCGACAGGTTGCTACAGGTTCAGTTAAAGAGGGCATCTTCAACCCTAGCCCCTAAAACCGACACATTGTAAGGAGAATCAACTCCTACCAAACTAGGAATGCGGGACTAAAATTTAGTTTCACCTCTTACCTTGCACAAATGGGCTAAGTGGGCCTCCAGGATTTATTATGAATTTTGAAATTGCTATTGTGCTGCCCAGAATATAGCCAAAATTCCAGTAGATATGTCCCGGGCAGCCGCGTCATAGACCCTGCCAGTCATCATCAAGAAGTTATCCAGCCGTTGCTTGCATATCGGACGGTTGTGGCTTCTGCGCGCGTGTCGAACTTCTTCGTGTGTCTCGGTGATTCAGTCTGTGCCACCTCTGATCTATTCTGTTTAGCCTGAACATGCTTCCTACTTCAGCTCTCTCTTCGCTGCTGCATACGCCTTGCGGTTGCGCTTCTCCCATTTCTTCTGCACCCGGCCGGCGTGCTACAGAGCCAGGGTCGGGCCCACAGTTGCGTACTGCGCAGCCCGCGGACGGCCAATCAATTTGTGGGCCCCAAACTTTTTATATGTTTTTGTACAATTTTTTTTATAACATCAGTACAGACACAAAGCGCTCATATACACGCGCGTACACTCATCTCTATGAACGCACACACGCACACCCTACCCCTATGAGCACCTCAGAAAGACTGAGCCGGCATATCATCTTGAGATTTACAAAGTCATCATAAACGCCTCGTCGTCGACGAGAACGTGTCCTCCCACTGAATGCGCATCGCCGGAAATCCTAAAATAAATCTAGGAATAAATACGAGCACCAGGATTTGAATCCTGGTAGGCTGGGGATACCACGGTGCCTCTAACTATCCAACCACGGGTTGGTTTTTTCACAGGTAGGCATCGGGCCGCGCGTAGAGCTGGGCCTCTGCCCGCTGGTGTGTGACTTCCCCCGCTCGTGAGTCCACCGGGCCGTTGCTCGAGCATACCATGCTGCTGCTCGATGCCTCGATTTCTTGATGCCAGCTGCCAGGGTGCCGGGTATGCTGATATGATATGCTTGATGCCTCGATCTCCCCTTAAAAAAAGCCGATCTGCTCAACTGGAAACCAAAGAGCAGTTCAGTTCTGCTCGATCACATCGCATCGAGAATCTATGGGCAGGCGACACGGCGCATGCGCATCCTCCTGGCTCCTGACATCCAGATCCGACGACGTCGCGACGGACAACACGATGACAGGTATATGCAGAGGCTGGATGAGGAGATGTGGGACGTTAGTTTTGGTATTGCTACTTTGTATCCAGTGGCCCAGCCAGAAATTTTGTGGAGCCCGGGCAAGTTGAGCCTAAGTGTATAATCTAGCAAAGAACTTCCAAACCGCAAATTCACATTAATAATTAAGTGAAAATCTAAACATAATAGTCTGATAAAAAAGAAGTTTTCTTAGATTGAGACTTGACAACAGAAGACATAAAACTAGCCTTGCAAAAGGCAAACTCCCCAGGTTGCCAACAAAAGTAAAGCTATCCATACCGGATGTCACTAGATGCCATTGTGCAATTTCTTCCACCATAGTCAAAAGCCTATTTGACTTGTTCATTTTTGCCAAAAGAAAGCCATAACAAGCTTCCATATAGGCAAACTCGTCATGTTATCAAAGTCCTAGAAGACACTACAAGATGAAAAAAAAATTGGATTTGTAATTCAAATAAATTTAGTTGTGAGATGTGAATGAATTCAAAATAAAAAGCCTGCAAAAATAGAGATGGTCATATGGAACATACCAATAGTGCGCTACCATGAACTGACTTGAATAACTCTCGCTCGGTGTAACATATTATCAAGTCATTGAACCACCGAATACTGATCTTGCTATGCAATTTATTCTTGATAATCTTCCAAATTCAGTAAAATGAAATTTATTGAAATCTAGTTGCATTGCATCCTTCAATACATATGCTCTTCTCACTTGGTCTTCAATATTAGGAGGATACTCCCAGATTTGTTTTCTCTTTCCTGGATAACGATCGATCTCATTTGAATTAAATTCATTGGTTATGCTTCCCTATTAAACAAAAACCATTCACATTTCCGGTTGCACACTATTCACATTTTTTGTGCTTCCGCTATTAAACAGAAACCTTCTCATCTCTGTAATTTAATGATAAAATTTGATGTTAGTTGTTACACAAGTAAATAAGAAAATGAGCTACTCCCGCGCAAAAAAAAAAAGAGCTACAATAAGTAACAAGTTTATAGAAACATCAACTACATGTGTCGTACATACTTCGATTTTGTAGTTTCCAGCAGCCAACAAATATTTTTTTTCCCTAGTCATGATCATTCCCAACGAAACATTTTCCCTAAATTTAAGTCCTAAGTCTATTGTTTCATTGCCAAAATTTTCAGATGTAAAGAAATCATCAAACACTTCCGTATGAAAATTGATTCTTCTGGAGGATGTAGTAGTAGTAATGACCACTTGAGGTCTTGGTTGTGCTTCAAATCGATCCCTAATCCTAATTTTCATGAAGGATTCTTTCCGAACAAACTGCCGAACCTGAATGAGACTATGAGAGGAAGGAGGGGATGAGGGACGATTAGACTTGCCTAGGCACCGATGTGCCGTGCGTCCCTCGCCGACGGCCGTGCGTGTGACGCCCCCGATTTGTCCGTACACTAATCATGCACGCAAATGTGTACGACCAAGATCAGGAACTCACTGGAAGATATCACAACACAACTCTAGACACAAATTAAAATAATACAAGCTTTATATTACAAGCCAGGGGCCTCGAGGGCTCGAATACAAAAGCTCAAAAACACAAGAGTCAGCGGAAGCAATAATATCTGAGTACAGACATAAGTCAAACAAGATTGCCTTAAGAAGGCTAGCACAAATATAGCAACGATCGAAAAGGCAAGGCCTCCTGCCTGGGACCTCCTAACTACTCCTCGAAGCCGAACTCCATGTAGGAACATCATCGGGATCCTCTGGCTTCTGGACTCCACCATCTGGTTGCGTCATCCGGGAAGAAGGGACAAAAGGGGAAAAGGGGGAGAAAAGCAACCGTGAGTACTCATCCAAAGTACTCGCAAGCAAGGATCTACACTACATATGCAATGATATCTGTGTAAAGGGGTAATATATGTGGACTGAACTGCAGAAAGCAGAATAAGGGGGGATAGCTAATCCAATCGAAGACTACGCTTCTCGTAACCTCCATCTTGCAGCAGAAGATGAGGGTAGCTGGAAAGTAACAAGTATCCTCGCATCTCGCAGCCTCCGTCTTGCAGCAGTAGAAGGGGGGTAGATGGTAAGTGTCGGGGGAAACTGTCCGCCACGAACACCTATGGGACCGGAGCCCCTTGTCTGTGCGGTACGAGGGCGGAGGGAGCACAAAGAGCAGATCGGAGCGGACGCGCGGGCAGTTTTACCCAGGTTCGGGCCGCACGGATGCGTAAAACCCTACTCCTGCTTGGTTGTGTATTGAGTGGGACGCTCGGGAGCTTGAAGAAGCAGCTACACCGTGCGTGGGAGTAATCTAGGTTTCGAACCCCCCCCCCACGTTGTGCATGGGCCTCCTTTTATAGTGCAAGGGGTCACCGACAGGTGTCAACGTAGGAGAAAGGGGTAAAAAAGTAAAAGAGGTGGTAGTTGTAACAGTGCGGGAACAGTAGAGCTACAGTACAGAACAGTGGTCTATACCTACTCTAACAGTGGGGGACAAGGGCATTTAATGCCCGTCGCCGTCGACCCCAAAAGCTCCCGCCTTAGCGTCTCCGTCCGCCACGGCGACGGATTTATCGCCGTGGTGCGCCACCGTGTACCCCAGGCTGCACAACCATCCGCCACGCGTCCCTGGTTAGGCCCCAGGGCGACGCGTGGGCCGATGAGCTGGAGCGCGGGCACACAGCGTGGCCTTCCCGGCAAGCGCCTTGCCGGGGCCTTGATCTTGCCGGGCCCGGGAACTTGCCGCTCCCCGGGCCCCTTGCCGGGGCGCGCATAGCGCCGGGGCAACGCCTTCTAATCTTCCTGGCAAGCCCCTCTTGCCAGGGTCTTGTGTTAGTGGGATAGCCTTGAGCCTGGTATGGCCTTCCCGGCAAGCTCCTTTTGCCGGGGTCTCGATCTTCTGTTTTGTATACTTTGTTTTTGAATGGTTTAATAGGAGGCAGGAAGGTCTCCGGCGAGCACGCAGTAAACCTTGCCGCGGGAAGCTGCAACTGCCCGTGCACAAGTTGGGGTACTAGGGTACCCCTACCTTAGTACACCGACAGGAGCCCCCGGGCCTGGGCCACACACGGTGCCGAGCGCTGTTGGGCCAGGCCCAAAACAGTGCACGGGCACCCGCGGCCCGCGGCGCGCCGAATCCACTTCCATATCCGCCGCACCCCACGGTAACGGCACGCGTCGATTGCGGCGCCGTGGGATGGGACGTGCCCACGATCTCTTAATGGAAAGGGGAAAACGCCCTCCACTCCCCCATAAAAGCAGAGGCAGCGGGCGCGGTTCCCCTCCCTGTGCTCTCATTACGTCGTCTTCTTCCTGCAAAAAGATTCCTTCTTGCGCTCCGCCTCCACAGCTCCGCCGCCGCCTAGCTCTTCGTCCTCTTCCTTCCGCCGCGTCCGCCATGGCCCCAAAGAGCGACAAGGGGAAAGCGGAGAAGTCCAAGAAGGAGAAATCCGAGCAAGCAGCCAAGCTCATCGCTTACCGGAAGCGGAACGTCGTCTTCTCGCCGAAGCTCGGTGTGGAAGAACTCTGGAACAAGTACTACTTGTTCTGGTCCAAGGGCACCGATGCGCATCCCCGCACCCGAGCATACCCGGCCGCCGCCAAGGACCACTATCCCGGCGGGTATTACTTCTTTGCTCCCTTTTTCCACTGTGGTCTCTGCCCTCCATTTTCAAACTTCTTCTGTGATATCATGAATACGTATGGCTTCCATCTGCTTGATTTCACCCCCAACGCCATCCTCACCATGGCCGTTTTCGCACATATGTGCGAAAACTTCATAGGAGTCCACCCCAACGTAGCCCTCTTTAGACACTTTTTCACCCCTAGAGCCGAGGCAGATGCCCCCCTCTCCGGATGTATTTCTTGGGTCTTCCGTCTCGGGAAGAAGGGGTCGTACTTGCCGGGGGAGCTCCGCGGCAAGTGGGAGGAATGGCGAGCTGAGTGGTGCTGGATTGTAGAGGACCAGCCGCAAGCCTTTACTGCGCCGCGCACAACGCCTATCGCGCGCGGCAGAGATTGGAGCGAACTAGACTCCGACGACGTCAAGCTTGACATCGCTCTTGTCCGGATCCTCCGTCTTCGGCTGGCCCGGCTGTCAGTTGCCGAGGTGGGCGCAGATTTCCTCCGCCGGCGCATCGCCCCTCTCCAAGACCGGAAGAGGCCGGCCTGGTTGTACGGCGGCCCGGCAGACATCATGCGGCTGCGCCCTGGACTTAATTTTAACTTCACCACTCTGGAGCTGCGCGGGATGGTACGAGAGCTCTTCAAGTACGACCCGGCGCACCCCGAGTGGTTCAGGACTCCCCGGGAAGTGGTGCCGCTCTGCAACAACGCCGCGAGGGACCGAATCCTTGCCATGATGCCGATGTGCGACTCGCATGGCTTGGACCGGTCGTGGATCGCCCCGAAGCCAATCGACGTCCTCAACTTCTACGACAACCTCGTCGAGGTGGCGAGCAACAAGGAGGACCTCAAGCTGCATACGCGGGACACCACCGAGCAGGAAATCGCTTACATAGCTTCTCGGGCTGAGGAGGCCGCCGCAGCCGCGGCGGCAGGAGTCTTCGGGTTCTCGCCGGAGGAGGCGGAGGCCGAGGAGGCGTCCACCCAGGCGGAAGAGGCGGAGATCCGTCGGTTGCTGAACCTCCCACCCGACGCGCTCGCCGGGGTCCCCTCGTTGAGGCACTCCGGGATCCATGGGATCGCGACGGAGGCCGCGGCAAGGGAGGGAACCGCCGGAGGAAGCAGAGGCGCCGCGAGGGGCGGAGGCGCCAAGGGGAAGAGGGCCGCATCGCTGGATGCTGGGCCCAGCGAGCCGGCCGAGGCAGAGGAGGAGGAGGAGGAGGAGGCCGAAGACTCCGGCGGATCTACAGAGTTGTACGCCGACGACCTCTCCTCGTCGGAGAGCTCCCCGCCCCCGGCAAGCCCGAAGGAGTCCCCGGCAAAGCGTCTCCGCAAGGCGGCGACGGGGGAAAGGGCGCAGGCGCCCCGGCAACAGCCACCTCGGCGGGCGGCTCCCCGGGGGAGTCAAGCCGCGCCAAGGCCGTCCGGCGCACCAGCCGCAGCAGAGGCGGGCCGGGCGCGGACCACGACGGAGGCGCCCCGCAGGCCGGCAGCGAGCCGGCAGGGGTCTTCTCGGAGCGGAGCAACGGCTCCGCCCGCCCCCCGGGCGCCGGCAGCCACAGGGGCTGGGTCTTCGCAGCCCCCAGCCCCGGCGAGTACCAAGCGCGCGAGGGAGTCTTCGCCTCCCGCTCCTCGCGTCGACGCGCCCACGGTGGAGTACGACTTCTCCGCCCTGAGCGAGGACGACGAGGAGGACCAGGAGTAAGGATCCGAGATTCTTCATCTTCTTAATTCTTGTCTTGAGCTTCTGTTGATGCTAACTCTGTCTTCTGTTTTGGTTTCAGGACCCTGGCCCATCGCGCCGCGAAGAAGGCCAAGGCGCCCGAGGCCGAGGTCGCGGAGGACTCGGTAGCGGCGGCAGCGGAGGGCGCGCCGGAGCCGAGCCTGCCGGACTCTGGCACTGCTCCGATGAGCAGCCCCCAGCGCAGCCCGCAGTGCAGCCCCCAGCGTAAGTCTGGGGTTCTTTCTTTTTGCTTGTCGGGGTACGTCTGAGGCTTTTGACTTCATCTTCATATTTTGACATCCCTTGTCTTGTTTCGTGCAGAGGAGGAGCCGCAGCGGGAAGAGCGCCCGGAGACCACCGCCGAGGAGCTGCAGGCACCGCCATCCCCGCCAAGGCAGGACTCTCCGGCAAGGGAGAGTGCTCCGTCAAGGGCGGGTACTCCGCCAAGGCAGAGTACCCCGCCAAGGACGAGCAGCCCGGCGAGGGCGGCCACCCCGCCAAGGCCAAATTCCCCGGCGAGGGCGACTACCCCGACGAGGCCGAGCTCCCCGGCGAGGGAGCCCGCCGCTGAGGACGTCCGCCAAGGTAACCTTTGTAACTTGTCTTCTTGGCTTGTCTTTTTTGGATATTTGCTTGAGTCTTGAATTTCTTTGTCTTCTTCTTCTTTCTAGATCTTCCTCCTCCTGCGCCTATGGAGACGGAGGTAATCATCCTCGAGGAGGAGGACGCGCAGGGCGGCGGCGGCGATGCACCAGTCGTCGAGGAGGTGGGCGAGGCCGCCGAGCCGGCCGCGCAAGAGACTGCTCCGGCCGCGGACGCAGCGGCCGGGGAGGGGGACGGTGGCCGCACCGCCGACCCGGAGGTGGCGGGAGCATCGGATGCTGCGCCGGCCACCGGTCCCTCCGCCGGCGAGGAGCAAAGATTTTATCTCGAGGCCCCCAATGGCGTCTTCATCCAGATGCCGTGGGGGTCTTCGTCGCGAGCTCCTGCGGAAGGCGAGGCGTTCGACGGAGAGGTCCTCGCCTCCGCAGGCCTGAAGATAGTCCAGGCGCCCGGTGGAGGTGAGGGGCCCGAGGAGGAGCGATTGCTTCATCAGCTCCTGGCCCTTTACCGGGCCAGGCAAGCAAAGCTCGCTTCCCGGGAGGCTCTTGCCGCCAAGGCTGCGGCAGAGATGGAGAAGCGCGCGGCGGAGCTCAGCGCCGCCAACCAGGCTGCCCTCCGCCAGGTGGCAGAGGAGCGAGAGCGTCTTGCCGGCGAGTACCAAGAGTGGGTGCTTGAGAGGGCCGAAGCCGACGAACAGCAGCGCCTCGCCGGGGTGGAGATGTCCCGGCGAGAGGGAGAGCTCGCGCAGCGGAAGGTGGATCTGGATTCTCATGAAGAAGACCTTGCCGCTCGCGAGGCTGCCCTTGGCGGGGAGCTGAAAGAGGCGAAGGCCGCCGCGGCGGCCGCGGAGGACGCCAAGAAAGAGCTCGCCGCCAAGGTTGAACAACTGGAGAAGGCGATGAAGGTGAGCGCCGAGAAGGTTGCCGCGCTCATCCTGGAGCGCGAGAAGGATGCTCACACCAACTCAGAGCTCCAGGTGAGTTTGTCCCAGAGGGGTGACGAGCTGAAGGCCGCCAGGGATTCCATTGAAGACTTGGAGCTGAAGGTCACCACCCTGAAGGAATCGCTTGATGCTGCCCGGGCCCAGGAGACCAAGCTGAAGGATGAGCTCCGCAAGGAGCGAACCTTGATGGAGAGCGTCAACAAGGCCTCCGAGCTCTTCTGGCAGACTATTGAGGTGTGGACCGAAGAGCTGGTTTCTTCTGCGTCCAACATTGACCAGGAGTTGCTTGCTTTGAAGGTCGAACATCTTATCTACTCGCCGGATCCAGATCTCCCGCACAGTGCCAAGCTCAGCCTCTTCTTCAGAGGCGTCGCTCCAGCTCTTGCAGGTCTCCGGAACCGCATCCCCGCGCAGCTGGCCGAGGAGTCGCGCCGTCTCTGCGCGGGAACTCTGGAGCGGGTCTTGACGAAGATCGTGTACCGCAACCCGGGGATCAACCTCACGAACGTTCTTCGCACCCTGCCGGCTGATGCAGACACGGAGGCCCTGAAGGAGCAGGTCGGCCACATCATCGCCAAGGTGGCAAAGCTTGGCCGGAAGGAAGGCGACCGGGTAGACTAGGGCTCCATGTATCTTTATCTTTTTGTTGCTGCATATTATATTATGAACCTATTAGTCTATTGCGACAAGTTATCCTTGTAATATATTTGCTTTACTTCAATCAATCAGTGCAATGTTATCTTCCTTGTTCCAATCTTTGACTTTGTATGTTTTTCACCCTACGCTCCCGGGGAGCTTGCCGGCAAGGGGCCCTTGCCGCGAGCGCTGAGTGCTGGACTCTGAGCAGCCTGCTGGCCAAGGTCTTCGCCGGCAAGCAACCTTGCCGCAGCAGGTCGCAACGCACTTAGCTTGTTGAGTGTACTCGGAAACGAGGCAAGGGCGCGACACTTGTCGCAGCTCACTTAAATCGTTGAGTGGACTCGAAAACAAGATAAGGGTGCGGCAAGCTACGGGTAGGTTCCTCCGCGCACAGGTTTTCCATACAAAGTGTGATCGTTCAAGGAAGACAACCAAAATTTAAAATTTGAACTGGTCAAATTCTAACAACTTATCTTTCATATGCTGCTTGCTCATGTTGTTTGCTTTCCGGTAAGGCTCTTCTTACTTGAACGGCACTTAGTTCCTCCTCCATCTCCTTCCCCCCGGCAAACTTGTGCGCGAGGAACGTTCCTTCTGCTTAAGAGAAAAAGAAGAGGAGAGGGAAACAAGCATATTGCCTTTCGGCGTAATAGTGCTTACCGAATGTCTAAGTGTTGCATCAAATGCCAAATAAAACATGCAAATATCAAAGAGAAGCATGCAAAAGGCAATCGATGCGAAAACACGAAATCTTTACTGATGCACGGGGTCTGCGCCCGGCTTTGTACAAAGGGTTACATGCAACAGCGGCAAGGCTTGTACAAAAGGTGGTTGCCGGAGCGGATCGCGACAACCGCGCCTTAGGGGTGAAACTTGCGAAGATGCTCTATGTTCCAGGAGTTGCTCACCGGTAAGCCTTCTTCGGTCTCGAGGCGGACAGCGCCGGGCCTCGTAACTTGTCTCACCCGATAAGGGCCTTCCCACTTCGGCGTCAACTTGTTGGAATTCTTGGCGGAGTGAACACGCCGAAGAACGAGGTCGCCTTCCTCGAGACTCCTGGCCTTGACTTTGCGGCTGTGGTAGCGGCGCAAAGCTTGCTGGTATCGAGCAGCTCGTACAGCAGCCTGGAGACGTCCCTCCTCAAGGAGCAATGCGTCATCTTGCCGCAGTTGCTCTTGCTCGAGCTCATCATAAGCGAGTACTCGAGGAGATCCGTATACGAGTTCCGTGGGGAGAACTGCTTCTGCTCCATAGACTAGAGCAAAGGGTGTCTGTCCGGTGGCTCGACTTGGTGTCGTTCTGATTGACCAAAGAGCCGCCGGGAGCTCCTCTATCCAATTTCTTCCGCACTTGCGCAGCCTGTCAAAGGTCCTCGTTTTGAGCCCGCGCAGCACTTCAGCATTTGCCCTCTCCGCTTGACCGTTGCTCCTCGGGTGAGCAACAGAAGCGAAACAGACCTTGGCGCCAAGGTCTTGGACGTACTGCATGAAGGTGCGACTAGTGAATTGCGTACCGTTGTCGGTGATGATCCTGTTAGGGATTCCGAAACGACAAACAATCGACTTGAAGAACCTGACTGCTGACTGTGCTGTCACCTTCCTCACTGGCTCCACTTCTGGCCACTTTGTGAACTTGTCGATTGCAACGTACAAGTACTCAAAGCCCCCGACAGCACGAGGGAAAGGGCCGAGGATATCGAGCCCCCAGACCGAGAAGGGCCATGACAAAGGGATTGTTTGGAGAGCTTGAGCTGGCTGATGAATTTGCTTTGCATGGAACTGGCACGCTTCACACTTGGTTACTAGTGCAGTTGCATCTTGGAGGGCTTCTTGCCAAAAGAACCCTTGCCGGAAAGCTTTCCCGGCAAGTGCCCTTGCGCCAATGTGGTGGCCGCATATGCCTCCGTGTATTTCCGCCAACAGCTTCTGTCCATCTTCCCTGGAGATGCACTTCAACCTGACACCATTGAGTCTTCTTCTGTACAGCTCGTTATCCACGAACTGATACATACTTGACTGCCTGGTTATCTTCTCTATCTCTTGAGGGTCGTCGGGAAGTTCTCCAGTTTGCAGAAAACGGACGATCTGCTGTGCCCATGCCGGAGCCCGGGGCTCGACGGCAAGGACTAAAGGCTCGAGGGCCGCTGCGGGAACCCCAGCTTCTACGGCAAAGACCTCTGGTCCTGTCGGAGCTGACGGTCCCCCGGCAAGCTCGCCGGGGCGAGGCTTGTCGGGAACACTTGCTTCAACTGCACAAGCCCGAGGGCTCTCAGGAGCAAACTGTTCCTCAGCGTTGTCGTTGATCCTGGGAACCTTGGCGGCGGGTTCAGGAAGATCCGCCGGCAAGTAGTCGCCGGAGACCAACTTTCTCTTCTTGGACTGCCCAATTGATGGTGTAACTGATGGCTGAGTCAGCTTGAGCAAAAAGGTCCCTGGTTCCACAGGTAACTTCATCGCGGCGCACTTTGAAAGGCCATCTGCAATCTCATTTTGGGCTCTTGGGACGTGCTCCATCTGCAAACCTTCAAAGTGCTCTTCAAGCTTTCTCACTTCATCGACATATGCTTCCATCAAAGGACTCTGATAGCTTTTGTTAACTTGTCGGACCACCAACTGAGAATCTCCCCGCACAATCAGCTTCCTGATCCCAAGTTCGGCCGCAATCCTGAGGCCGGCAAGCAAGCCTTCATATTCTGCAGTGTTGTTTGTCGCTTGCTCCCTGGGGAAGTGCATCTGGATCACATATTTGAGGTGCTCTCCGGTGGGCGCGATGAGTACCACGCCGGCACCGGCGCCTTGCAGCGAGAAGGCACCGTCAAAATACATTATCCATTCACTTGTCGCTTCTTGCACGGGTACGCTCGTTTCTTGAACTTCTTCTTCTGGCGTTGGGGTCCACTCAGCGATGAATTCTGCCAAAGCTCGGCTCTGTATAGTTGAAGTACTTTCAAACTTGAGTCCAAAGCTTGACAGCTCCAGTGCCCACTCGACGATCCTGCCTGTTGCCTCTGGATTGTGCAATATCCTCTTCAACGGAAAGCGAGTGACCACCGTTATCTCATGGGCTTGGAAGTAGTGGCGCAGCTTTCTTGAAGCCATGAGGAGGCCGAAAAGCAATTTTTGCACACCAGAGTACCTTGATCTAGCTCCCTGGAGAAGGGAACTTACAAAATACACTGGGCGCTGCACCATCTTCTTCCGCACCTCTCCTTGTTCCTGCGCAGAGTCTTCCTTGTCGGGGCCAGAGCTTGTCGGGACAGCCCCCTGCTTGTCGCTAGATTCGCTTGCCGGTGATGCTGACTCCTCGTCGGACTCCCTCTCCGCTACTAACGCAGCACTAACCACCTGGTTGGTTGCCGCTAAGTATGGCAACAACTTTTCCTGTGGTTTAGGTGCGACAAGTGTAGGAGTGGAGGACAGGTACCGTTTCAAATCCTGCAACGCCGCCTCCGCTTCCGGAGTCCACTTCATGGGACCTGCCTTCTTCAAGATTTTGAAGAAAGGTAGGGCGCGTTCTGCGGATTTTGAAATGAACCTACTGAGGGCAGCAACGCAACCTGCAAGCCTTCTGACATCCTTGACGCGCTTCGGGGCTTCTATCTGCTCGATGGCTTTGATCTTGTCGGGGTTGGCTTCAATCCCCCTCTGTGATACAAAGAACCCGAGAAGCTTGCCGGAGGGAACTCCAAAGACGCACTTCTCGGGGTTCAGCTTGAGCTGTATCCTGCGCAGGTTCTGAAATGTTTCTTCCAAGTCTTGAATCAGTGTTTCTTTGCTCTTGCTCTTCACCACGATGTCATCCATGTAGGCTTCTACATTCCTGTGGATCTGTGGCTCAAAAGCAGTGTACACTACCCTTGCAAAAGTTGAGCCTGCATTCTTCAGTCCAAATGGCATGCGGATAAAGCAATAGGTGCCACATGGAGTGATAAATGCAGTCTTCTCTTCATCTTCCTTGGCCATGAAAATCTGGTGATAGCCTGAGTAAGCATCAAGAAAACAGAGTAGCTCACATCCGGCCGTGGAGTCAACGATCTGGTCAATGCGCGGCAAAGGGAAGGGATCCTTGGGACATGCTTTATTGACATCAGTGAAGTCTATACACAGTCTCCACTTCCCGTTGGCCTTGCGCACGACGACTGGGTTTGCCAACCACGTCGGATGGATCACACCTCTAACTAGGCCTGCTGCCTCTAGTTTCTTGATCTCCTTATTGATGAACTCTTGGCGCTCCACGGCTTGCTTCCTCACTTTTTGCTTGATGGGCCGCGCATGAGGACAGACAGCAAGCTTGTGCTCAATCACCTTCCTGGGAACACCGGGGATGTCAGATGGTTGCCAAGCAAACACATCGACATTCGCCCGCAGGAAGGCGACGAGCGCGCTTTCCTATTTGCTGTCAAGGGTGGCACTGATGGTGAAGGTACCACCAGTGCCATCCTCCTTTGCGGACACTTTCTTGGTTGCCGGAGGAGCAGCCATTCCTTTCTTGCTCTTGCCGGTGGAGCTCGATGGAACGTCCTCGACGGCAGCGCAGCACTCCGAAGAGGTGCGGTTGCCGGAGTGGGTCCCAGAGCACTTGCCGGACTTGGTCTTCGTCTTCTTCCCTCCGGGAGCTTCAGCGGCAAGAGTATCCTTCTCGGCCGCAGCTGCCGCATCCCGGTAAATCTTGTCGGCGCAGATAAGCGCATCCTTCTTGTCGCTGTGGACAGTGATGACGCTTATCGGCCCCGGCATCTTCAGCACGTTGTAGGCGTAGTGGGAAGCTGCCATGAACTTGGCGAGGGCGGGACGGCCGAGTATCCCATTGTAGGGCAATGGAATATCAGCAACGTCAAAGGTGATGCGCTCAGTCCTGAAGTTGAGCTCCCCGCCAAAGGTCACCGGCAGAGTAATCTTTCCCTTGGGCTTGCTCCTTCCCGGGTTGATTCCTTGGAATGAACCGGTCTCTTCGAGCTCGCCGTCTTGAATCTGGAGTTTCTTGATCACAGCAGAGGAGATCAAGTTTAGCCCGGCCCCGCCGTCAACCAACATTTTGGTGACCTTGAGGTTGCGGATGGTGGGGGAAACCAGCATCGGCAAGCACCCGACCGCCGTGGTGCGGTCAGGGTGATCCTCAAGGTCAAAAATGATGGGCGTGTTGGACCATTTGAGGAGCCTGCGCGACTCCACGGGCGGCTCCGCTGCATTCACCTCACGCACCCACTGTTTCAGTTGGCGGTGGGAGGTGTGCAGGGAGGCGCCACCGTCGACGCACAGGACCTCCGTGGCCTTCTGGAACTCCTGCTCGCTGTTCTCGTCGTCCTCCATGTCTTCATCGTCGTCTTCGTCGTTGTCGCGGCCCCGGGGAGGTCGATCTCCTTGCCGCTGCTTGGCCTTGCCGCGGCGTCCTCCCCGGCCGTTAAACGGCCGCTTCTTGCTGGGCTCTTCTCCGCCACCTTGGGCCTTCTCCTTGTCGCGCCTCTCGTACTCAGCTTTTTGTTGCTCGACGAGGTACTCGACGCGCTTGCAGTTGGAAAGATCGTGACCCTTGGTGCGGTGAATCTTACAGTATTGCTTGTCGGAGCTACCCGGCTTGTCGGCCGCCGCCGCAGGGGCAGGCTCCTTGCCGGAGCCGCCAGCCTGCGCTTGCTTGGCGGGGGCCTCCTTGCCGGACTTCTCGACGGCAAGCACTTCCTTCTTGCCCTTCTTCCTGTTGTTCCGCCGCCGGCTCTTCTTTGCCGGGGCGGCGTCGTCGCTGTCGCTTCCCCCTGCGCCAGCATCCTCCCCGGGGAGTTTCCTCCCCTCTTCTGCACGGGCGCACTTGTCGGCAAGAGCGTAGAGCTCGCTGACGTCCCTGATCTTGGTCATCGCCATCTCCTCACGCATGCGGCGATTACGCACGTTCTGATGGAACGCGCTGATAACCGCAGCAGGGTGAACGTCGGGGATGTTGTGCTGTACCCGGCTGAAGCGTTGGATATACTTGCGCAGGGGTTCGCCTTCCTTCTGGGCCAAAATGTGGAGATCGCTCTCCTGGCCATGGGGTTTGTGGCCGCCGGTGAAGGCGCCAACAAACTGATGGCAGAGGTCGGCCCAAGAAGAGATAGAGCCTTCCGGCAAGTGCATGAGCCACGAACGGACGTTCGGCTTCAGCACGAGCGGGAAGTAGTTGGCTAGGATCTTCTCGTCGCGCCCCCCGGCAGCTTGCACTGCTATAGTGTAGACGCTGAGAAACTCCGAGGGGTGCGTCTTGCCGTCGTACTTCTCCGGTACGTCGGGCTTAAAGTTCTTCATGCTGGGCCACTGGACGCGCCGCAGCTCGCGGGTGAACGCGGGGCAGCCTGCCGCGTACGGCAAGTCGCCTGGTTCACCGGGCGCGGGTGCGTCGACAGTGTTCCCAGCTCTCTTGTCGGACTGTCGCCGAGCTTCTCGGCGGCGCTCGATCGTGGTCCGAGCGTCTTCATCTCGCCGGTCGTCGAGGACCTGGCGCTGGTCCCGACGGGCCCGCGGGTCCGACGAGGCTGTGGAGCCGTCGTCGGGATTGTTCCGGCGGGGCGGCGTCTTCTGCTTCCGCGGCGGGGAGTGCACGCTTGTCGCACCCCCGGCAGTCTTGTCGCCGATAGCCTTCGTCTTCTCAGCCTGCCGCGGCCGTGAGGCCGACGGCTGCTGCGGAGAGTCGTTGTTGGCGAAGTCTATCAGGCTCCGGATAGTGGCCCTCCATTCCTCGGCCTTGTCGGCCGCTGGAGGAAAATCGAGGAGCAGCTGCGCCCTTGCGAGCGCTTCTGCCGGAGCAGTGGGGAACGCGGGCGAGCGGTGCGAGGAGCGGGATACGCTCGGACTTCTAACGACGTTAGAAGGAGCGGGGTCCCGCGCCGGCGCCTTCGCTTTGCTTGTGCCCGGACGGGGGTCCGGGGCGTCCCGCGAACCTCCAGTATGGCCTTGTCCCAGCAAGCGGATACCACCTCCCGTGGTATGGCGCTGTGGGGTCGTCGTATGTTGCGAAGGACGTGGCGCGTCCACGGAGACCGAGGTCCGGTCGTCCGTCTTGTTCTTGGATCTGGTGGCACCGTGAGTGTCCTCGCCGGCAACCACCCTTCCGACGGCGTCTCCCCCGCCCACCGTTGGCTCTGGTGGCGGCGGATGAGACGCAGACGGGCCCCCGACCTCCGAAGGCTTCTTCTTCGGGGCCATGGAGTTGTCGCTGATGAAGTTGCTGATGAAACTTGGAGAGGTTGATGAAGAATGCGCCCGCGCGAACGCCGGATCAGGTTCGCACAACCTCGACGCCCCCTACCTGGCGCGCCAAAGATGTCGGGGGAAACTGTCCGCCACGAACACCTATGGGACCGGAGCCCCTTGTCTGTGCGGTACGAGGGCGGAGGGAGCACAAAGAGCAGATCGGAGCGGACGCGCGGGCAGTTTTACCCAGGTTCGGGCCGCACGGATGCGTAAAACCCTACTCCTGCTTGGTTGTGTATTGAGTGGGACGCTCGGGAGCTTGAAGAAGCAGCTACACCGTGCGTGGGAGTAATCTAGGTTTCGAACCCCCCCCCACGTTGTGCATGGGCCTCCTTTTATAGTGCAAGGGGTCACCGACAGGTGTCAACGTAGGAGAAAGGGGTAAAAAAGTAAAAGAGGTGGTAGTTGTAACAGTGCGGGAACAGTAGAGCTACAGTACAGAACAGTGTCTATACCTACTCTAACAGTGGGGGACAAGGGCATTTAATGCCCGTCGCCGTCGACCCCAAAAGCTCCCGCCTTAGCGTCTCCGTCCGCCACGGCGACGGATTTATCGCCGTGGTGCGCCACCGTGTACCCCAGGCTGCACAACCATCCGCCACGCGTCCCTGGTTAGGCCCCAGGGCGACGCGTGGGCCGATGAGCTGGAGCGCGGGCACACAGCGTGGCCTTCCCGGCAAGCGCCTTGCCGGGGCCTTGATCTTGCCGGGCCCGGGAACTTGCCGCTCCCCGGGCCCCTTGCCGGGGCGCGCATAGCGCCGGGGCAACGCCTTCTAATCTTCCTGGCAAGCCCCTCTTGCCAGGGTCTTGTGTTAGTGGGATAGCCTTGAGCCTGGTATGGCCTTCCCGGCAAGCTCCTTTTGCCGGGGTCTCGATCTTCTGTTTTGTATACTTTGTTTTTGAATGGTTTAATAGGAGGCAGGAAGGTCTCCGGCGAGCACGCAGTAAACCTTGCCGCGGGAAGCTGCAACTGCCCGTGCACAAGTTGGGGTACTAGGGTACCCCTACCTTAGTACACCGACAGGTAAGTTCACCAAGTAACATCGTATTGTTGGGGAACGTTGCATGGGAAACAAAAAAATTTCCTACGTTCACCAAGATCAATCTAGGAGATACATCTACGAGGGGAGAGTTGGATCCACATACCCTTGTAGATCGCTAAGCGGAAGCGTTCAAGAACGCGGTTGATGGAGTCGTACTCGTCGCGATTCAGATCGCCGAAGATCCTAGCCCCGAAGCAACGGTGCCTCCGCGTTCTTCACACGTACAGCTCGGGGACGTCTCCTCCTTCTTGATCCAGCAAGGGGGAAGGAGAGGTTGATGGAGACACCGGCAGCACGACGGCGTGGTGGTGATGATGGAGGAGGATTCCAGCAGGGCTTCGCCAAGCACCGCGGGAAACGAAGATTGTAGTGGGAGAGGGAGGGCAGCACCGAGGCACGAACGTGTGTCGCTGCCCTCCCTCTGCCTCTCCTTATATAGGGGGAAGAGAGGGGAGGGGGCGCCCTAGGGTTTAACCCTAGGGGCGGCGGCCAGGGAGATGGGGAGGGGGCGGCGGCCAAGGGGGCTAGGGTTCCCCCCCCCAAGTGCCTTGCCCCCTATTCCATAGGGGTGCGGCAGCCCTAGGGGGGGGCCACCACCCCTTGCGCATGAGGAGAGGGCCCAGGGGGGGCGCACAGCCCTATGAGGGCTGTTGTGTCCCCCTTTGTGGCCCATTAGGCCCGAAACCCCTTCCGGAACCCCCGAAACCCTTTTCGGTCATCCGCCGTCTTCCCGACACTCCCCGGAACACTTCCGGACTCCGAAACCTTTCATCCTATATATCAATATTTGTCCCCGGACCATTCCGGAGACCCTCGTCACGTCCGGGATCTCATCCGGGACTCCGAACAACCTTCGGTAACCATGCACTGTTCTCACTAACAACCCTAGCGTCACCGAACCTTAAGTGTGTAGACCCTGCGGGTTCGGAAACCATGTAGACATGACCGAGACACTCCAAGGTCAATAACCAATAGCGGGATCTGGATACCCATATTGGTTCCCACACGTTTCTCGATGATCTCATCGGATGAACCACGATGTCAAGGATTCAGTCAATCCCGTATACAGTTCCCTTTGTCTCGTCGGTATGTTACTTGCCCGAGATTCGATCGTCGGTATCTCTATACCTAGTTCAATCTCGTTACCGGCAAGTCTCTTTACTCGTTACCGTAATACATAATCCCGTGACTAACCACTTAGTCACTTTGAGCTCATTTAGATGATGTATTACCGAGTGGGCCCGGAGATACCTCTCCGTCACACGGAGTGACAAATCCCAGTCTCGATCCATGTCAACTCAACAGACACCTTCGGAGATACCTGTAGAGTACCTTTATAGTCACCCAGTTACGTTGCGACGTTTGGCACACACAAAGCACTCCTACGGTGTCAGTGAGTTACATGATCTCATGGTCATAGGAACTTATACTTGACATGCAGAAAACTATAGCGATAACTGATACGATCAAAAGCTATGTTTAACGTTTGGGTCTCGTCCATCACATCATTCTCCTAATGATGTGATCCCGTTATCAAATGACAACTCATGTCTATGACCTGGAAACCGCGGTCATCTTTGATCAACGAGCTAGTCCTGAAGAGGCTTACTAGGGACACAAAGTTTGTCTATTTATCCACACATGTATATGAGTTTCCAATCAATACAATTATAGCATGGATAATAAACGATTATCATGAAAAAGGAAATATAATAATAACTCTTTTATTATTGCCTCTAGGGCATATTTCCAACAGTCTCCCACTTGCACTAGAGTCAATAATCTAGCATTACAAGGTAATGAATCTAACACCCATAGAGTCTTGGTGTTGATCATGCTTAGCCCGTGGAAGAGGCTTAGTCAACGGATCTGCAACATTCAAATCCGTGTGTACTTTGCAAATGTTTATGTCCTCCTCCTTGACTGAATCGCGGATGGAATTGAAGCGTCGCTTTATGTGTCTGGTCCTCTTGTGAAACCTTGGTTCCTTGGCTAGAGCAATGGCACCAGTGTTGTCACAGAACAGAGTCATTGGGTTTAGTGCACTAGGCACAACTCCAAGATCTGTCATGAACTCCTTCATCCAGACACCTTCCTTTGCCGCCTCCGAGGCAGCTATGTACTCCGCTTCGCATGTAGAATCGGCTACCACGCTCTGCTTGGAACTGCACCAGCTTACCGCTCCCCCGTTGAGAATATATACGTATCCGGTTTGAGACTTAGAGTCATCCGGATCAGTGTCAAAGCTTGCATCGACGTAACCCTTTACGACGAGCTCTTGATCACCTCCATAAACGAGAAACATCTCCTTAGTACTTTTCAGGTACTTTAGGATATTCTTGACCGCTGTCCAGTGATCCATACCAGGATTACTTTGAAACCTTCCGGCCATACTTATGGCAAGGCTGACATCTGGTCTTGTGCACAGCATTGCATACATGATAGAGCCTATGGCTGAAGCATAGGGGACGACACTCATCTTTTCTCTATCTTCCGCAGTCACCGGGCATTGAGTCTTACTCAACTTTGTACCTTTCAATACCGGCAAGAACCCCTTCTTGGATTGATCCATTTTGAACTTCTTCAAAACTTTATCAAGGTATGTACTTTGTGAAAGTCCTATAAAGCGTCTTGATCTATCTCTATAGATCTTGATGCCCAATATGAAAGCAGCTTCACCGAGATCCTTCATCGAAAAACTCTTGTTCAAATACCCCTTCACGCTATCCAAAAATTCTATATTGTTTCCAATCAGCAATATGTCATCCACATATAGTATTAGAAACGCTATAGAGCTCCCACTCACTTTCTTGTCAATACAAGCTTCATTGTAAACTTGTACAAACCCAAACGCTTTGATCACCTCATCAAAGCGAAGATTCCAACTCCGAGATGCTTGCACCAGCCCATAAATGGAACGCTGGAGCTTGCATACTTTGTCAGCATTCTCTGGATCGACAAAACCTTCCGGTTGTATCATATACAACTCTTCCTTAAGAAAACCGTTAAGGAACGCTGTTTTGACATCCATCTGCCAAATTTCATAATCGAAATATGCAGCTATTGCTAACATGATTCGGACGGATTTAAGCATCGCTACGGGTGAGAAAGTCTCATCGTAGTCAATCCCTTGAACTTGTGAAAAACCCTTTGCCACAAGTCGAGCTTTATACACGGTGACATTACCGTCAGCGTCCGTCTTCCTCTTAAAAATCCATTTATTCTGAATGGCCTTCCGCCCTTCAGGTAATACTTCCAAAGTCCATACTTTGTTTTCATACATGGATCCCATCTCGGATTTCATGGCCTCTAACCATTTGTCGGAATCCGGGCCCTCCATCGCTTCTCCATAGCTCGTAGGTTCACCGTTGTCTAACAACATGACCTCCAAGACAGGGTTACCATACCACTCAGGTGCAGTGCGTACCCTTGTCGACCTACGAGGTTCGGTAGTAACTTGATCAGAAGCTTCTTGATCATCATCATTGGCTTCCTCTTCAACCGCTGCAGGCTCCACAAAAACATCTTTCTGCGCTGCACAACTCTCTGGTTGAAGCAGAGGTTCAATAACCTCATCAAGTTCTACCTTCCTCCCACTCAATTCTTTCGAGAGAAACTCTTTCTCGAGAAAGGACCCGTTCTTAGCGACAAACACTTTGCCTTCGGATCTGAGATAGAAGGCGTACCCAACAGTTTCTTTTGGGTATCCTATGAAGACACATTTGTCCGCTTTGGGTTCGAGCTTTTCTGGCTGAAGCCTTTTGACATAAGCATCGCAACCCCAAACCTTGAGAAAAGACAACTTAGGTTTCTTACCAAACCATAGTTCATACGGTGTTGTCTCAACGGACTTAGATGGAGCCCTATTTAAAGTGAATGCAGCTGTCTCTAACGCATATCCCCAAAACGATAGTGGCAAATCGGCAAGAGACATCATAGAACGCACCATATCTAATAGGGTTCGATTACGACGTTCGGACACACCATTACGCTGTGGTGTTCCAGGTGGCGTCAACTGTGAAACGATTCCACATTTTCTTAAGTGATTGCCAAACTCATAACTCAGATATTCTCCCCCTCGATCAGATCGTAGGAACTTGATCTTCTTGTTACGATGATTTTCAACTTCACTCTGAAATTGCTTGAACTTTTCAAAAGTTTCAGACTTATGCTTCATTAAGTAAATATACCCATATCTACTTAAGTCGTCAGTGAAGGTGAGAAAATAACGATATCCACAGCGCGCCATGACACTCATCGGACCACACACATCAGTATGTATGATTTCCAATAAGTCACTTGCCCGTTCCATTGTTCCTGAAAACGGGGTCCTTGTCATCTTGCCCATGAGGCACGGCTCGCATGTGTCAAGTGATTCAAAATCAAGAGACTCCAAAAGTCCATCAGCATGGAGCTTCCTCATGCGTTTTACGCCGATATGACCCAGACGGCAGTGCCACAAGTAAGTGGTATTATCTTTATCAACTCTACATCTTTTGGCATCAATGTTATGAACATGTGTATCATCACTATCGAGATTCAATAAGAATAAACCCCTCACTTCGGGTGCATGACCATAAAAGATATTACCCATATAAATAGAACAACCTTTATTCTCTGATTTAAACGAGTAACCGTCTCGCAATAAACAAGATCCAGATATAATGTTCATGCTCAACGCAGGCACTAAATAACAATTATTCAGGTTCATAACTAATCCCGATGGTAATCGAAGAGCGAGCGTGCCGACGGCGATCACATCAACCTTGGAACCATTTCCCACGCGCATCGTCACTTCGTCCTTCGCCAGCCTCCGTTTATTCCGCAGTTCCTGTTTAGAGTTGCAAATGTGAGCAACCGAACCGGTATCAAATACCCAGGCACTACAACGAGAGTTGGTAAGGTACACATCAATAACATGTATATCACATATACCTTGCTTGTTGTTGTTGTTGGCCCCCTTCTTGTCTGCTAGATACTTGGGGCAGTTCCGCTTCCAGTGGCCGTTCCCCTTGCAATAGAAACACTCAGTCTCTGGCTTGGGCCCAGCCTTGGGTTTCTTCACTGGATGAGCAACTGCTTTGCCACCCTTCTTAGAGTTACCCTTCTTGCCCTTGCCATTCTTCTTGAAACTGGTGGTTTTATCGACCATCAACACTTGATACTCCTTTTTGATGTCTGCCTCAGCGACTTTCAGCATCGAAAACAGCTCGGCGATGGTTTTGTTCATCCCTTGCATGTTGTACTGCTGCACGAAGCTCTTGTAGCTAGGCGGGAGTGACTGGAGAATTCTGTCAATGATAGCCTCGTCCGGGAACACAAGTCCCAGATCAGCTATGCGGGTATAGTACCCAGACATCTTCAGTAAGTGCTCACTGACAGACGAATTCTCCTCCATCTTGCAAGCAAAGAATTTATCGGTGGTCTCATACCTCTCGATCTTGGCATTCTTTTCAAAGATGAACTTCAACTCCTGGAACATCTCATATGCTCCATGACGTTCAAAACGCCTTTGAAGTCCTCCTTCAAAGCTATACAATATGGCACACTGCACCACTGAGTAGTCATCCGAACATGACTGCCAGGCGTTCATAACGTCCGCAGAGGCCTGAGGAGCGGGGGGTTCACCTAGCGGTGCACTTAGGACATAAACCTTTTGGGCAGCAGTGAGGATGATCCTCAGATTGCGGAGCCAGTCCGCAAAGTTGCTCCCATCATCTTTCAGTTTAGCTTTCTCTAGGAACGCATTAAAATTCAGGGGAGCTACTGCGCGAGCCATCTACAACAAAAGATTTGCAAAGACATTTTAGACTATTGTTCATGATAAGTGAGTTATTACCTAATCAAATTATTTATAACTCCCACTCAAATTGACATCCCTCTGGTCATTCGAGCGTGACATGATCCAGATTCACCAACCCAAGTCCGATCATCACGTGAGATGAGGTGGTGTCAATGGTGAACATCTACATGTTGATCATATCTACTATATGACTCATGCTCGACCTTTCGATCTTCCGTGTTCCGAGGCCATGTCTGTACATGCTAGGCTCGTCAAGTCTAACCCGAGTGTTCTGCATGTGCAAAACTGGCTTGCACCCGTTGTATGCGAAGTAGAGTCTATCACACCCGATCATCACGTGGTGCTTCGAAACGACGAACCTTCGCAACGGCGCACACTCGGGGGGAACACAATTTTATCTTGAAATTTTAGTGAAGGATCATCTTATAATGCTACCGTCGTCCTAAGCAAAATAAGATGCATAAAAGGATTAACATCACATGCAAATCATAAGTGACATGATATGGCCATCAACTCGTGCTTTTGATCTCCATCTCCAAAGCACCGGCATGATCTCCATCGTCACCGGCGCCACACCATGATCCCCATCATCATGATCTCCATCATCGTGTCGCCATCGGGGTTGTCGCGCGCCCACCATGCTCTTACTACTATTGCTACCGTTTAGCGATAAAGTAAAGCATTACAAAGCGCTTAATGATTGACACGCAGGTCATACAAAAATTAAAGACAACCCTATGGCTCCTGCCGGTTGCCGTATACATCGACATGCAAGTCGATATTAACTATTACAACATGATCATTTCATACATCAAATATATTTCATCATGTCATTGGCCATATCATATCACATACATACCCTGCAAAAACAAGTTAGACGTCCTCTAATTTGTTGTTGCATGTTTTACGTGGCTGCTATGGGTATCTAGCAAGAACGCTTCTTACCTACGCAAAGCCACAACGGTGATATTTAAGTTGCTATTTAACCTTCTACAAGGACCGCCTTGTTCTGTTCCGATTCAACTAAGATAGGAGAGACAGACACCCGCCAGCCATCTTATGCAACAAAAGTCACATGTCTGTCGATGGAACCGGTCTCATGTACGTGGACATGTAAAGTTGGTCCGGGCCGCTTCATCCCATAATACCGCTGAATCAAGAAAGACTAAGGAGGGAAGCAATCTAAACATCAACGTCCACAAACCCTTTTGTGTTCTACTCGTGAAAGCATCTACGCAAGATCCTAGCTCTGATGCCACTGTTGGGGAACGTTGCATGGGAAACAAAAAATTTTCCTACGTTCACCAAGATCAATCTAGGAGATACATCTACGAGGGGAGAGTTGGATCCACATACCCTTGTAGATCGCTAAGCGGAAGCGTTCAAGAACGCGGTCGATGGAGTCGTACTCGTCGCGATTCAGATCGCCGAAGATCCTAGCCCCGAAGCAACGGTGCCTCCGCGTTCTTCACACGTACAGCTCGGGGACGTCTCCTCCTTCTTGATCCAGCAAGGGGGAAGGAGAGGTTGATGGAGACACCGGCAGCACGACGGCGTGGTGGTGATGATGGAGGAGGATTCCAGCAGGGCTTCGCCAAGCACCGCGGGAAACGAAGATTGTAGTGGGAGAGGGAGGGCAGCACCGAGGCACGAACGTGTGTCGCTGCCCTCCCTCTGCCTCTCCTTATATAGGGGGAAGAGAGGGGAGGGGCGCCCTAGGGTTTAACCCTAGGGGCGGCGGCCAGGGAGATGGGGAGGGGGCGGCGGCCAAGGGGGCTAGGGTCCCCCCCCCAAGTGCCTTGCCCCCTATTCCATAGGGGTGCGGCAGCCCTAGGGGGGGCCACCACCCCTTGCGCATGAGGAGAGGGCCCAGGGGGGGCGCACAGCCCTATGAGGGCTGTTGTGTCCCCCTTTGTGGCCCATTAGGCCCGAAACCCCTTCCGGAACCCCCGAAACCCTTTTCGGTCATCCGCCGTCTTCCCGACACTCCCCGGAACACTTCCGGACTCCGAAACCTTTCATCCTATATATCAATCTTTGTCCCCGGACCATTCCGGAGACCCTCGTCACGTCCGGGATCTCATCCGGGACTCCGAACAACCTTCGGTAACCATGCACTGTTCTCACTAACAACCCTAGCGTCACCGAACCTTAAGTGTGTAGACCCTGCGGGTTCGGAAACCATGTAGACATGACCGAGACACTCCCAGGTCAATAACCAATAGCGGGATCTGGATACCCATATTGGTTCCCACACGTTTCTCGATGATCTCATCGGATGAACCACGATGTCAAGGATTCAGGCAATCCCGTATACAGTTCCCTTTGTCTCGTCGGTATGTTACTTGCCCGAGATTCGATCGTCGGTATCTCTATACCTAGTTCAATCTCGTTACCGGCAAGTCTCTTTACTCTTTACCGTAATACATAATCCCGTGACTAACCACTTAGTCACTTTGAGCTCATTTAGATGATGTATTACCGAGTGGGCCCGGAGATACCTCTCCGTCACACGGAGTGACAAATCCCAGTCTCGATCCATGTCAACTCAACAGACACCTTCGGAGATACCTGTAGAGTACCTTTATAGTCACCCAGTTACGTTGCGACGTTTGGCACACACAAAGCACTCCTACGGTGTCAGTGAGTTACATGATCTCATGGTCATAGGAACTTATACTTGACATGCAGAAAACTATAGCGATAACTGATACGATCAAAAGCTATGTTTAACGTTTGGGTCTCGTCCATCACATCATTGTCCTAATGATGTGATTCCGTTATCAAGTGACAACTCATGTCTATGACCTGGAAACCGTGGTCATCTTTGATCAACGAGCTAGTCCTGTAGAGGCTTACTAGGGACACAAAGTTTGTCTATTCATCCACACATGTATTTGAGTTTCCAATCAATACAATTATAGCATGGATAATAAACGATTATCATGAACAAGGAAATATAATAATAACTCTTTTATTATTGCCTCTAGGGCATATTTCCAACACGTATAGCATAAACCTACTCGGCGATCCTCCCGCACATCACCCAGTGAGAAAGCAACCACCGAGTTGTATCTGGCAGTGGTAAGGGTGTGTTTTATTAAGTATCCGGTTCTAGTTGTCATGAGGTCGGAATACAACTCCGGGTCGTCCTTTTATCGAGGGACACGGCTATTCGAATAGATTAACTTCCCTTCAGGGGTGCACCACATAACCCAGCATGCTAGATCCCATTTGGCCGGACACACTTTCCAGGGTCATGCCCGGCCTCGGAAGATCAACACGTCGCAACCCTACCTAAGCACATCAGAGAGGTCAGGACGCCGGTCTAAGTCCTAGGTGCGCAGGGGTCCGGGCCCATCGCCCAACGCACACCTGCACGTTGCGTACGCGGCCGGTGAGCAGACCTAGCAACCTCCATTACTAAGCAAGTTGCGTTACGCGGTCCAACCCGGCGCGCGCCGCTCAATCACTGACGTCAAGAAGGCTTCGGCTGATACCACAATGTCGAGAGCCCATAACTATTCCCACGCAGCTGGTTAGTGCGTATAGACCAAATGGCCAGACTCAGATCAAATATCCAAACTCGCTAAGCGTGTTATTATGAAAATCACCACGGACAACGACCAGGGCCAGGCCACCTCTCGACTAGGTGTCTCAACCTGCCCCTGTCGCTCCGCCACAAAGATCCACTCGGGGGCCGTCGGGAACTCAGGCCCACCACTACCTGGATGGAGCCACCTGTCCTTTCAGCCCCCATATCGGAATCACCTGCGGGTACTCAAAGAGCCGACCCGACTTTAGTCACATCATGTATCATGTAAAGTGTATGTAGTATATACCCGTGATCACACCCAAGTGATCACGGCCCAATAGAATAGCAGGGCAGACGGACAAGGGTGTAGGGCCACTGATGGAGTACTAGCATCCTATACTAAGCATTAGGATGGCAGGTAAAGTATCAATAGTTGTAGCAACAATGTCAGGTTATGCAGCAGAATAGGAGACCGAACAGTAACATGCTACACTACTCTAATGCAAGCAGTAGAGAGAAGAATAGGCGATATCTGGTGATCAAAGGGGGGGCTTGCCTGGAAGCCCTGCAGACGAAAGGAATCTTCGGAAACGTAGCCGTAGTCAAACACCGAAGCATCAGTGGTCTCAGTCCCAATGTCTATCGGAGAGAAGAGGGGGAAGAAACAATAAATATAAAGCAAACAATTGTAACACAAAGCATAACATGGCAAAACGCGGTGCTACGTGTGACCTAAAGCGGTAGGAGGTGATAAGGACGAAGGGGGGAAACATCCGGGAAAGTATTCCCGGTGTTTCGCGTTTTCGGACAGATGAAACGGATGGGGAAAGTTGCAGGTTCGGTATGATAGAGGTGTGTGGCGGACGAACGGACCGCGTATTCGGATTCGTCTCGTCGTTCTGAGCAACTTTCATATATAAATTAATTTCATCCGAGTTACGGTTTAAAAGATATGATTTTCTAAAGTTTTTATTAATTTCTGGAATTTAATATTAATTAAATTAATTTTAAAAGGATTTATGACATCAGCATGACATCATGCTGACGTCAGCATGGTTGACTGGTCAACCTGACCAGTGGGTCCCACCTGTCATGGACTGTTTAGATAATTATCAGTTAATTAAGTTAATTAGGGATTTAGTTAAACTAACGATGATTAATTAATCTTAATTAATTCTTTGACTAATTAATTAATAATATTTTAATTATTTTAGTTATTATCATTTAATTTTGCATGTTTTTTTATATATATTTTTTGATTCCTTTTTTTTAAACGTTCTGGCCATAGGGGCCCGTTTGCTAGTGGGCCAGAGAGCTTGGCGGATCGGGCAGGAAGCGGTGGGCTACGGGCGCTGGCGCCCGTCGCCCGACTGGGCGACAATCCAGATCGACGGACCGGGCATGGGCGGGGCGCCGGCCACGGGCGAGGTGAGGCCGGTCGCCGGAGGCGGCGGTGGCTAAGCCACGCGGGGCAAGGGCGGGGGCAAGCAGCGGAGGGGCGCCTGATGGGGCGAGGGAATCAGTCAGACGCGGTGTCGGACGCCGTCGATGGGCATAGGCGCCGGCAGCAGTTAAGCGGTAGGCCGCGGCCAGGGCGGCGCACCACGCACGGGAGCACGCACGGGGCGAGCGATCTACAGAGGGGATCGAGAAGGAGGAAGAGCAGGGAACGGAGGGGGCCTCACAGCGGAGGGGGGTTCGTGGCGCAGCCGAGGACGTGGTGCTGGGGCGGTCCGACGAGGAGGGCTCCGCGCCGCCGCGGGGCCGGGCGGTGAGGCGACGGCGGTGACGGCGGTAGCGTCGCCCGGGCGCCGCGGCGAGGCTGGAGGTGGTGGCCGGGGCAGAGGAGCGGTCCACGGACGCGGGTGGAGCATCGAGGGGGAGGCGTGGCGAGGCCACGACCGGTGG
>LR738709.1:19125282-19157038 GCA_902687465.1 Secale cereale
TGCTCGCCGGCAGTGCGGCCAGGGGGCGACGGGATCGGGTTCGATCCCGAACCAGAACGAGGGAGGGAGGAGAGAGCGAGTGGGTGGGGGTTCGGCCTAGGGTTTCGGGGGTTAGTGGGGTTATAGGCCGCGGGGGCGGTTGGGCCGGCCAGGTGGGCCATTTGGCCCGGGGGGCTTCCACTTTCTTTTGTGTGTTTTCTTTGTTTTGTTTTGATTTACCTTTTTCTTATTTTCTTTTCTGTTTTCTTTTAATTACCATTTAAATTTTGTTTTGTACATTACAAAGGTTGTACCTAATTTAGTATTAGTAATTATTCCACCGCCACAAATATTTTGGCACATGAATTAAAGTAGTTTATAATTGTTTATTATACTAAGAGCATTTAAATAATAGTTTTGCCAATGTTTTACTTAATATAGTGCATTTAAATTCTTTATAGGAGTGTGGTTTATTCACCAATATTTTGTATGGATTATTTTCCACAATCCGAACATTTTAGTTTTAATGTTTCAAAACTTTTGTTCTTTGCCTTTATTTCGAATTTGAATTTCGAATCGGTTTTGAAGCAACGCGAGATTATCAACAGTAACTGAGGTGACGTGTCGTCATTAGGAGAGGGTTACTGCAGCTTAACTATCCGGGCGTCACAATTCTCCTCCACTACAAGAAATCTCGTCCCGAGATTTAAGCGGTGGAGTAAGGGGGGAAGTGCTGGTAGCGAAAAGCTAACGAGTCTTCTCGGTCTTGGTTGCCCTTTCGAAGAGGTTGATCGTTTTTCGTTGATGTCTTCATTTCTCTGTTTCAAGTCATCATGATCAAGTCGTCGTCCTTTTTTTTGGGGATCTCCATCGTCCTACGAACGCGACCAGGGGGAAAAACTCCAGAAGAACGCATCTCCACAAAGCTGGGCATCAGACGGTGAACTCAATGGGAAATACACGAGGTACCCCACGAGTTGTATTTCAGTGAATTCGTTGAGTGCAATATACGATGGTACCAAAGTTTCAAAGGGGTAGGCAATCATTCGATGCCTAAACAGAAGCTAGAATGGGGGCTTGAACAACAAGAATAACATGTTGTTTGATTCCAGGATGAATAATGGTATAGAATTTAGCTCGTGAATCAGATACGAAGCCAGGTGCAAATGATACATTAGAATCCGGGTTGTAAAGAAGAGTCAGGTTTCGATCCCGTGGACCCGTGGGTTATGGGCCCACCATGTGGGTTGAAAGTAGCAAGGGTGGTAACATCTTGCACATCCACGACAGGGAGGCAAGTCAGTGGATAGCTTGTCAGCTATGTCGGCATCAATGTCGGAACCAAGGACGGGAAACGAAGAGAACCATTTTCTTGCCCATTGTAAGGAGGCGGACCAATAAGCAAGGTTCTCGTTCACCGACAGTTAATGGAATGTTACAACAATAGTAACGATGTCTTACTGATAGAGTTGTACAACGAGGTGTTTACATAAGCAGAGAATTATTACTGCTTAGATTATATGTAGATCAAAGAAAGGTTAAACAAACAAATGGAAAGGAAAATTGTGATTACACACAATTATTAGGAGTATATCCTTCCCATGGACAAGAAGAACATGGCATGTAGGGTAGGAGAGAAAGTACCCAACCATTCAGATAAAGAGGCAAGGATTAATCAAGATGTTACCCATACAACGGTGTCTGGATAACTGACTAAGAAACATTTAGCATCACGCCTCCAATGTTCTTGTTGATGAGCGGTGTATCATAGTCATGCTTCGAGGTAGCAATGATATGGTGTTTCAATCAAGGGACAGACCTTGGATACACAAATGATCCATCAGAAGCAACTTATAGAATAAGTGATACAATCATCTCCTAGAAGAATGGCTATCCTTGCAAAAGAAACTATAACGATGGGTCCTCCTGCCAGGGGTGCTGGGCATGACATCATATTATCGGGTCATCAAAGGACCAACATTATAACTCCAGGAAAGTTGTCCCAACCATCATATCTGACCGAGATTCAGATCCGATTGGTGTCATGATACCCCAGACTCGGGATGTTCGAGAAGAAAAGGTGCAACACCAATCGACGAAATGACATTGCAAGATTCTCGGGAATGAACTATGGGAGCGGGTTCCCGAAACAAAAGTTCATCCTTAAACCAAGATTCTCGGGAATGAACTATGGCGTCACAGTGCGTCTAGCCATCTAGGGCTCAAGGCCAGCCGCCGGCCTGCGCTCGCGGCCTGAGAAACGAACAGACGGGGAGTAGGAGAGATCGATCTGAGGATGCGCCGTACGCAGTTTTTTTTAGAGAAACGTACGCAGTATTCGTGGACCGTGGTATCTATTCCCTCGCGTCAATTGTTTCAACCTGGGCTGTGAACTGTGACAAACAAGGCCCACTTGTTTTTGCCCGGGTAAAGCAGGAAACGAATAAGTTTAGCCCATTATATGTTTGTCGATCGCTGTCGTCGCCGCGCCAGCGAGCCCGAGCAAGTGCCTAGGGTCGCTGGGCGGTGCCTCCGCCACTGTTTGTATCCATCGATTATTCCTCACGTGATCTCAGATTCTTGAGTCATTGAGGAATACCGCTGGCTTCTTACTCCTAATTCTATTTCTATTCTCCTAATTCCTACTCCCTCCGTTTCTTTTTAGTCCGCATATAAGATTTGGTCAAAGTCAAACTTCATAAACTTTGACTAACTTTATAGAACAAAATATCAACATTCATAATATGAAATCAATATTACTATATGCATCATGATATTAATTTTCATAGCATATAGGTTTAGTATTGTAGATGTTGATATCTTTTGATATATATTTGGTCAAGCTTTGCATCACTTGACTTTGATCAAATCTTATATGCAAACTAAAAAGAAACAGAGGGAGTATTTCCTAACTTTTTGCAGGGACCATTGGAGAGATATGTTCTTGCATTATTGCTCCTCGATCAAAGATCAGTATAGCAGTTCAATCTGATCTGACAGGACATAAGACTAGATGAGTTAGACGGTTCATTTAATTGTCAAACATGGAAGCATAATCTTCAATTGATATTTGTTGTCGCATCACTATAATTTTATTCTATTCATAGTTTGTATCTTGTGTTTCAATACAACATAATTATTACGTAAGACATTTATATCATATATACACTATAATTACTTGATACTCCCTCCGTCCGAAAATACTTGTCATCAAAATGGAGAGAAATAGATGTATCTAGAACTAAAATACATCTAGATACATCCCCTTTTATTCATTTTGATGACAAGTATTTCCGCACGGAGGGAGTAGTTTATTGTTTCAGTGGGATAGAGCCTCATTTTTTTTTTTGAGGAAAGAGCCTCATTTCTTTAGTTTGGCACATGCCCCCGATTTTACCTGCCTGGCCCTGTACAGGGCCCTACGCTACGACGAATCAGAGCACCAATAATTATGAACGTGTGCTGCTGAGTCAGACCAAGCAAGGGGTGAGATCAACTCTACTGTGCGTGTTGGTGGCGGGGATTCGCCTCACTGTTCCAAATATCTACTCCTCTACTACCACGGAGTGGTTGCGTCCCTCCAATGCAATAATTGATGAGTACTGCTCCATTCGTTTCTAAATATAAGTTTTTTTAGACATTTCAAATGGATTACAACATACGGATGTATGTAGACATATTTTAGAGTATAGATTCATTTATTTTGCTTCGTATGTAGTCGCTTGTTGAAATCTCTAGAAAGACTTATATATTTAGAAACGAAGGGAATAGCTAGACGATGGACATTGGACAATGAGCCGTCTGCTGTCCTCCTCCTCCTCCCTTCCTTTCTCTGCATCCGTCCAAGCTTTTCTTTACCAGCAATGGCGAACGTTTTGATTCCACAGGCAACCGGCCCGGAGAGTGGCGTGCAGCGTTGAGCTACCACCATACCATTCACTTGTCATGTCAAAAATAAAATGTACTGTACTAGCTTACGTTTTGCTCGTGAAAACGAACTGGTAAAAGAAATGGACCCGATAAATGTCATACGTGTGGCACGAAGGAATTTCGCCATAACATTTTTTTATCGTAAATTTAGTCATCCGGCAATGGCAATTTGAGTTGTGAAGCACGACAACTTTCTGTTCAAATGGCAATTTTCGATCTTTTTGGATTTTTTTTCCTGATGACAATTTTAGTTTTAAAAACAGCAGGGCGGTGTACTTCATACCACACGTGTTGCACTTATCATTTGGGAGAGAATAAAAACCAACCTCACGAGGCCGTCGGCAGCGGTGAGCGAACGACAGTGCACTAATTATCGCTGCTCGCATCCCAAATGAACAGCGGGAAAAGCAGAGGCTGTTGCTGACAAATGTTGTCCGCGCGGGCCTGTAAAAACTGTTGGAAGTGAGTGACATGATCTGATGATATGGACGACTAGACCGGCACAGTGAAAACTTTGGGCGCGAGTGAATTATTGGCGCTTCAATGAGTGAGCGAGCGAGAAGCGAGCCTTCCTCTGTTTAACCACCGTAACTCTGCCCAACCTGTCAGTCAGTTGTAGGGCCAGTTCTTTTGGTGATCCTTCCAGAATGGTCTTCCTCCTCAGCTTCTTTCAGAATCGTCACTTCATATTTTTTTACAATACAAACTAATTAGACCTTAACTAGATAGTATTGCTTTAGAAAAAATGTGAAGTGACGATTTTGGGAGAAGCTGGGGAGGGGGGCGATTCTAGAAGAATCGCCCAAAAGAACTAGCCTGTAATCTCCAGCTCCATCTGATCCAAACGTATTAAAAAAAAATGAGACCAATCCGGACTAGACTAGCCCGTTGACATTATTTTATAGAAGAAAACTGCATGAGACTCTGGTGAGCTAGCTGCGAACTCCCGTGCCTTGTTAACTGACCTACACTTCGTTCTCAAACGTACTACTTACTATTGGCAAAATTTAAAAAATTGGCCTTAGATCGAAAGTATTTCACAAACTGAACTATCTCTCCAAATATTTCACACCACTGACCCTTTTGTGCAGCTCCTTACAACTAGGCGTTGCACCGTGCAGTGCAGAGCCTAGCTGTCAGACGCTGCACAGGTGTGGCGCCTAAGTGTTAGGCATTGCACAGTAGAGTGCAGCGCCTTGCTGTCAGGCGTTGCACATTAAAGGTCAACTGGGTGAAATACTTTCAAAAGCAGTTTAGTTTGTGAAATTGTTTCGCCCTGATGTCAAATTTGTTCTTTTACCCTTAGAGCAACTCCAAAGGGGAGACCCATTTCGTCCGCCCGCGTTCGTTTGGGACGACGCGGACAGAAAAGTTGGCCCAACGTGCCGACCTAAACCGACGCGCGTCCGCTCTCGTTCGCCTGCCGACCCATTCCCGGCCCATTTTTGAGTCGGATTTGCGTCGGCGCGGATACACGACGGACAGGCGCGCGCTCGCCCTCTCTCCTCCCCGGGCTCGCTGGTCCGTGGCACATTGGCCTTTTCACATGCAACAGCACGCCCTCACCCGCCTGCTTCGTCGCCGACGCCGCCGGCATTTTTTTGCTAAAAAAAGATACATAGATTTCTAAAAGTACACAGCTAAAAAAAAGATCAACTACTCGTCGCTATCCGACTCCGACTCAGTAATGTCCTCCTCCGACGTCTGAATGTAGGCATCAGCCTGATTCTCGTCCACGAAGTCGTCCTATCCCGACGTTTCTCGTAGCTTCAGTTTTATTTGAGCGGCCAGCTTCCGCGCACGCTTGTCCTCCCGATAGGCGTCTCACTCCGTCCTCGTCGCCTTCCTCCCCGCCCTCCTTTGCCTGTAGAACAATCGTTCGTCGACGATGTCCTGCGGGAAGCGTGCGCGCCACATCACCAAGGCCTCAACGTCGTTCTTGGCGATGGCGAAGCGACGCTGCGGCCTGCGGTGGACACGACGATCCTCGTCGGTGAAAATTCACGGGAGAGGCGCGATATCATGCGCCCGCTGCCTCGACACGTCGGGATAATTCATCTCCTGACGAGGCCTCGGGAGGCGCCACGCCGCCAAGTCGTGCGCGCGGGCCGCCTCCTCTGCGGTGTCGAAGGTGCTGAGAAAGAGGCGTTTCTCGCCAAACATGATCTCGGAGGAGAAGCCGCCGGAGCGCCGCTCGTGGACTCCGCGAAAATCCGAAGCTCCCATGTGTCGCATCGACATGGGTGGCGCACAGGCGGCGATGCTAGTGAGAGAGGGGGCGAGACGAGTGCTGATGTAGGGTGGAACCCTAATCAGCGGATCTTTCACGTTTTGGAGAGTGTCCCACGATGAACACGGAGAACACAAGGAGGAAGACGGGGAAAACACAAGAGGAAACACTCAAATCAACACGAAGATAATCACACAAGCGCTAGATCCACGATACATAGTGTGATACATGATCCATAGTCAACGACGGTGGTACAAGGGTAGTCTTCTCCGTGAGGAGGTCTTGGAATCCCGTAGGATCTTCTCCGATGTGGAGGCCTTGAATCCGTAGTGGATCTTCTCCGTAGAGGCGCACGGTCTCGTGGGAGAAATCCACACAAGTCCGAGAAATGAGCTAACCAACAGCTAACCCTAAACGGAATGGGAAAGGAAGTATATATAGTATATGGGGCGAATGGGTACACGGGCCTCGGCCCAGGGGATGCACGCAGGCATATCAGGGGCCGGACGTCCGGGCGTCGGGCCGGATGTCCGGGGCTTCGCCGGGCGCCGGATGTCCGGGGTGAGGAGCCGGATGTCCGGGCTGGAGCGGTCCGGTCTCGGGTGCTCTCTGGACAGAGGCGCCGGATTTTCGGGCCCGAGGCCGGATGTCCGGGCCCTGGCCGGATGTCCGGGCCCTGTAGCTTCTGCTGCAGGTGGCTTTCTGGAGATGATCGTCCAGGGGCCGGATGTCCGGGCCAGGGGGCCGGATGTCCGGGGCCTGGAGCTTCCTTCTGCCCTTCTTGATGCATCACCTCGTCCGTGAACTTGGGGACTTGTCCATCTTCACGCCTTCCTCCAATGTGGTCTTCTTCACACCTGAGCACACAAAACACATCCATCTGAGGTAGCAACCATGTCTCGCAAGATTTGTATGGAAGTAGGGCTAGGAGTGACGTCACCTCGGTCTCGAGAACTCTAGCACGAGCACGAGTCATTGGTCCTTGCGGCACTTGAGGAGGTGAAGGAGGGTCCATGGGGATGACCTCGGGATGCTCCGCATCATCTCCCCTCCCTTGGGAAAGATCCGACCTCGGATCGAAATCTTCATCACCATGGAAAGGAGATAGATCCTTGAAGGGTCCGTCGGCGCGAGGTAGAAGTTTGGACTTGCGCTCTTGTGGGAAACGGTCCTTGCGAAGATGTAGCCAACTAAGATCTCCCGGTTGAAACACCATTGTTGCCTTGTTGACGTTGAGCTTGGTGGTGAGGCGATGTACTTGTCGCTCGATTGTTGCCCTTGTTTGGTCGTGCACCTTCTTGAGTATCTCCCTACAAAAGAGAGTGGCAACATGTGAAGCATCGTCGATCTTGTTACCAGGAATGAAATGAGCCATTTTAGAGAATCTATCTACCACGACAAGCACGAAATCTTTTCCATTTTGAGTCCTAGGCAAGCCAAGTATGAATTCCATGCTTATGTCTTCCCATGGATGATATGGAATAGGAAGAGGCATGTAAAGACCATGAGATTGAGCTTTGGACTTAGCTTTGCGGCATGTCGAACATCGGTTGGTGAGGCGTGAGACGTCACGAAGCATCTTGGGCCAAAAATAGTTCTTAGAGAGGGTAGCAAACGTCTTGTCGCGTCCAAAGTGTCCCATGAGTCCTCCTCCATGAGATTCCTGCAAAAGGAGCAAACGAAGCGAAGACTCGGGAATGCAAAGTTTGTTAGCTCTCATAAGATATCCATCCTTGATGTAGTAATGTTCCCAAGAAGTGTGAGTCAAGCATTTATCATAGGCATTTGCAAAGAAAGGATCATGCTCATATAAGTCTTTTATGTGCTCGAAGCCAATCACATTCAAATCAAGTTGTGTTACAAGCATGCATTTGCGGGAAAGCGCGTCCGCCACAACATTTTCTTTGCCCTTGATGTATTTGATGACATAGGGGAAAGACTCAATGAACTCACTCCATTTAGCATGACGCTTGTTCAACTTAGTTTGACCTTTGAGATACTTGAGTGTCTCATGGTCCGTATGAAGAATGAATTCATGAAGTCTAAGATAGTGTTCCCAAACACGTAAAACTCTCACCAAGGCATAAAGCTCTTTATCATAGATTGGATAGTTAAGTTGCGCTCCCGATAGCTTCTCGCTAAAGTACGCAATTGGGCGCTTTTCTTGCATTAGCACGCCACCTATGCCGGTACCACTAGCATCACAATGAATCTCAAACGGTTTGTCAAAGTTAGGTAGGGCTAGAAGTGTGCGTACGTGAGCAAGCTTTTAAGCTCATTGAACGCGGTGTCTTGCGAAGGACCCCAAATGAAGGGTGCGTTCTTCTTGCTCAAAGCGTGTAGAGGCATAGCAATGGTGCTAAGGTCCGTCACAAAACGTCGATAGAAACCGGCTAGACCAAGGAAACTACGCACTTGCATGAGAATAACGGGAATGGCACAAGGGCTTAGGCTTTCACGTACATGACCTTTGTCGATGAGTTTTTGCACTTGTCGTTTGTATCTCCTTTGTTTCCTCGGGGTTGACGCGGTACGGAGCCTTGTTTGGAAGTGGTGCGCTGTGTACGAGGTCGATGCGGTGTTCGATTCCGCGAAGTGGAGGTAGACCCGGAGGTAGCTCATCGGGAAAGACGTCCGAGAATTCCTGCAACAATTGAGACAACACAAAAGGTGGAGGTGGTGAAGTGTTAGTAGGTTTGGCTTCCCCTTTGCATAAAAGCACGAGGTGGAAGACGCTCGATGGGTTCTCACACACTTCTCTCATCTCACGTTTGGTGGCAAATAGAACTAGTTGCTTCTTGTCGCTCATCGTGGAGTCGCTCATATTTGGCTTGTGGCTCTCACTCACTTTTTGGTGGTTCACTCTCTCACCATTCTCTCCACGATGGTTGGTAGGTAAAAGCTTGTCGGCGGCTACTTGACTTGGAGTCATTGGTCGGAGCACGAATTTCTTGCCCTTCATCTTGAAATGATAGTGATTTGTCCGTCCATTGTGTTTGACTCCACGATCATATTGCCATGGACGTCCAAGAATAAGGTGGCACACGGACATGGGTATCACATCACATTCGAGAGTGTCCTCGTAGGCGCCAATCTTGAAAGAGACTTGCACGGTGTGCTCGACTCGAAGAATTCCGGCGTCGTTGAGCCACTGGACCTTGTAGGGGTGAGGATGCTTCGCCTTGACCAAATGAAGCTTGTCGCATAGCTCTTCGCTTGCCAAGTTGTGGCAACTTCCTCCATCGATGATAACCTTGACGGAGCGTCCATTGATGCCGGCCTTTGTATGGAAAATGTGACATCGTTGGTCGTCATCTTGTTGATGTTGGAGTGTCAAGACTTTGGAGACAACAAGGTTGGGGCTTGAGTCATTGTCGCAAAACACTTGATGGTCTTCTTCTTCATTCACTTGGCGATGCATAGCGACATGCTCAAGTGCTTCCATCTCATCATTGCTCATGGTGTCATAAGATCCGTCGTCGTTGATGATCATGGTGCGAACGGTCTTGCACTCAAATGACTTGTGGCCTCGTCCTTGGCACTTGAAACATTTGATGGAGCTCGTCTTGTTATTGTCTTCGGTAGGAGTTGTAGTTGAGGAAGCTCTTGGCTTGAAGTTGTTGGTAGAAGGTGGACGACTCGATGTAGTCGCATTCTTGTAGCTTGACTTGTCGCCTAAGTTTGTAGAAGGCTTGGTAGAGGTAGGAGTAGTAGCCGAAGTCGTTGAAGCTTGGTTGTAGGAGCCGAAGTTCTTGGAGTTGAACTTGGAGTACTTGTAGTCCTCTTGAACTTGTCGCTCCGCTTTGGTTGCTTGGTGTACTAGCTCGAGGAGATTGTTGTATGGTTGGAAGTCCGCAATCTTCTTGATGGGATAGTTGAGTCCATTCAAGAATCTCGCCATAGTTTGCTCTTCATCTTCCGTGATGTTGGCTCTTATCATGGCAATCTCCATCTCCTTGTAGTACTCTTCAACAGACTTGGTACCTTGCTTGAGGAGTTGTAGCTTCTTGAACAAGTCACGATTGTAGTGTATAGGCACAAAGCGTGCTCTCATGACTTCCTTCATTTGAGCCCAAGTGGTGATAGGAGGTTCGCCTTTGGCTTCTCTTCTCTCTATGATTTGCTCCCACCAAATGAGAACATAGTCTTGGAACTCAAGGGATGCCATTGCAATCTTCTTATCTTCATCGAAGTTATGAAGGCGAAAGATCTTGTCAACCTTCAATGCCCATGAGAGATAGTCTTCGGGATCAATGCTTCCGGAGAACTTTGGCATGGTGAACTTAAGCTTGCCATAGCGATGCTCATCGTTGTTTCCTTGCCTATTGGGAGGGCGATCTCGATTTTGGCGGTTTGCCATATCTTGTTGCTCTTGTGGATGTAGATGTTCTTGTTGGGGTTGTTGCTCTTGCCGCGCTTGAGGATGAGCTTCTTCTTGCATTCTTGGTTGATGTTGCCTCTCTTGTATCTCATCGCGAAGGAAATCCTCTTCTTGACGAGTGTGTCGAGTGCGGGCTGCCACATTGTGATGTGCATCTTGTAAAGCACGTTGCGCCTCCATAGCTTGAGCTTCTCGACGTTGTTGTGCTTGGCGGTTAGCCTCCGCGTCTTGTTCTTCTTGATATTGACGTGCTCGCTCTTGTTGTTGTTGGCGTAGTCGTTGCCGTTCTTGTGCTTGCTCAAGTGTAGCTTGGTTTTGACGACGTCGGCTTTCTTGCTCGTCGAATAGCTCTTGTGAACTCTTGTCATGTAGAGGATGCCGGTGGTCATGTCGAGCTTGACGTGCGGCTTGACGAAGAGTGTTGGACGTAGGTGTACTTGAGTCTTGCGTGGAGTCGGAGTGTCGACTTGAGCGGCTTCGTCTTTGAGAAGATGTTGAGGAAGAACGTCGGTTGATTATCAATGTCCGGAGCTCGTTGTATTGGGTAGTCATGTTGGTGTTGATGGTGTCGAATTGTTCTTTTGTCCTTTCTTCAAATTGGCGCGCGTCCTCGGCGACTTGACCAATGTATTCACGCATAGCTTCACTCTCTTGATGTAGAGCTCGTTGGACACCGAAGAGATGTAGTTTGGTGACGTAGTTGTTCGCTTCTTGAGGATCGTCGAAGATCGGGTTGGAAGATGTACTTGGCCTATCCATCATCACAAGCAAGTATGTGAGTGGGAGAAAGGAGAAGACAATATCAATGTACCTTAACCGAGGTTGAAAATGGATCAATGATCACTCGATAATGTAACCCGGAAATAGCACTATTGGTATCACTTCGTGTCGATTCTCACACCTACACAAGTAAAGCTTTGAGAGGAGCTTGGTTAGGATGTGGCACAAATCAATGCAATCGTCAAAATGACTCAATGATGTTGAAAATGGTTCACAATTTGCTCATGCAACAAGTAGATCACTAGCAAAGAGTAGCACACGGAACACACGCACGGATAGATAAATGTGGCTGTGCAACCAAGGATGAGCGAAAATGTGGAAAACCACGGAAAATGCTCGTGTTGCACAACACTAGAGAGACGCTAACCGATTGCTTAATAGGCGGATACGCACTTGTGCACGACCTATAAGAGGCAAAACGTAACGACTATCTATCACAAGTATGCTATGAGTGTATGATGTGCCGATGCTTGAGCACAAGATGAAGTTGCTATGATGTATGATCTCTTTGGATGCAAGGCGTATGATGCTATTGTCTTTTGCTTTGGTTGGCTCGTTTGCTTAGAAGCTTGTGAGCTCTTTCTTTGGGTACTTATGCATGCTTCGCGGATCGAGGTAGCTATTGTGTATGCGGGACACTCTTGTGTCACACGGAGATATGCAAGATACCAAGATGATGTGGTGTTACTCACCATGATGTAGTATGCAATATCTATGACTATCACTAATGTGCACAAGTGTCGTGGCCCGACAATACTCAAATGGCTAGTCTCAATGGGAAAGCTACGCAAAGATGGTTCATAGGGTGACAATGCAATTGCAAGGTAGAATGAGCGAAGTGTCGTCGATGTTACCGTCCTTGCCGAAGTTGAGCGGTGGTGTTGTCGAAGTCTTGCCGTTCCAAGGTAGCCTAAACATCCAAGGAAACGGTGAAACCACAACTCAAGTATCCAAGGCAAATGGAGACAAACTTTTCAAACTCGGAGCGGGTAAGCGATGGTGGTTGCGGAAGTGGTGGTGGTATGCGGAAGGATGGGTGGGTTACCGAACGAAAATAGCGGTGGAGGAGTGCAAGGTGGGGTGTGGTGTTGGAAAAGTGGCTGCGGTAGGCCGGATGTCCGGGCCAGGGGCCGGATGTCCGGATGTCCGGGCCAGGCCGGATGTCCGGGGCACGTGCCGGATGTCCGGGGTGCCCGAGGCCAGGAAGAACTCCTTGCAATCGGTGGTTTTGGGGCCAAAATTCGGCGGATTTTGCGGATGAAAATTGGGGAAAAGTGGAGGAAAAGCTAGATCCACACGTGGCACAGCAAATCCATGGAACAAATTCAACAAAATCTTGTCAAATCAACAGATCACAAAAAAAAATTGGGGCTCTTTTTGTGGGGAATTTTTCGAAATTGGGAAAAACACAACAAAAACAAGCTAGAAGACAGGGTGTGGGGCTCCAAAATCGTGATCAACCTTGCTCTTGATACCAAGATGATGTAGGGTGGAACCCTAATCAGCGGATCTTTCACGTTTTGGAGAGTGTCCCACGATGAACACGGAGAACACCAGGAGGAAGACGGGGAAAACACAAGAGGAAACACTCAAATCAACACGAAGATAATCACACAAGCGCTAGATCCACGATACATAGTGCGATACATGATCCATAGTCAACGACGGTGGTACAAGGGTAGTCTTCTCCGTGAGGAGGTCTTGGAATCCCGTAGGATCTTCTCCGATGTGGAGGCCTTGAATCCGTAGTGGATCTTCTCCGTAGAGGCGCACGGTCTCGTGGGAGAAATCCACACAAGTCTGAGAAATGAGCTAACCAACAGCTAACCCTAAACGGAATGGGAAAGGAAGTATATATAGTATATGGGCGAATGGGTACACGGGCCTCGGCCCAGGGGATGCACGCAGGCATATCAGGGGCCGGACGTCCGGGCGTCGGGCCGGATGTCCGGGGCTTCGCCGGGCGCCGGATGTCCGGGGTGAGGAGCCGGATGTCCGGGCTGGAGCGGTCCGGTCTCGGGTGCTCTCTGGACAGAGGCGCCGGATTTCCGGGCCCGAGGCCGGATGTCCGGGCCATGCTTGGCCGGATGTCCGGGCCCTGGCCGGATGTCCGGGCCCTGTAGCTTCTGCTGCAGGTGGCTTTCTGGAGATGATCGTCCAGGGGCCGGATGTCCGGGCCAGGGGGGCGGATGTCCGGGGCCTGGAGCTTCCTTCTGCCCTTCTTGATGCATCACCTCGTCCGTGAACTTGGGGACTTGTCCATCTTCACGCCTTCCTCCAATGTGGTCTTCTTCACACCTGAGCACACAAAACACATCCGTCTGAGGTAGCAACCATGTCTCGCAAGATTCGTATGGAAGTAGGGCTAGGAGTGACGTCACCTCGGTCTCGAGAACTCTAGCACGAGCACGAGTCATTGGTCCTTGCGGCACTTGAGGAGGTGAAGGAGGGTCCATGGGGATGACCTCGGGATGCTCCGCATCAAGTGCGCGACGGACGGAGTGAGAGGTGGCGAGACGAGCGCGCCTTCTTATAGCGAGCGTCGGCCACGGCGGCGCGCCAAAACAAGCGCGCGAACACATCCCGCGTGCTGGCGTGTCAAAACCAGCGCACGCTAGGCCGATTTTCCCCCGCGTGCTGGAGCGCGTGCGGTAATGAAATGAATCGGCGCGTTGAACGCGCTGACGACCCAAATCGAAAAGAAAGCGGACGCCGGGCGGGCGGCCGACCCAAACAGACAAAAGCGCCGTCCGTTTGGGTCGGCCAGTTGGAGTTGATCTTACTGCTCCTCGGTGCGGGCCGCTCGTGCTACTGTTGTAGGGTGATGATGATCATGCCGTGCCTGCATGTCACTGTGGCGTCGATCGAGTGCGCTCAGCGGCCGTCTACGTCCATTTCCAGTGATATTTCTCTCCCGCTTTATTTACCTACAGACTACAGTGGTGGAATCAATGGCCCCGGCGGGTGGGCAGAAAGGGAAGGCGTATGCGTACCCCCGTCGTCTACTGTTGCTACGACGTCGACGTTGATGATGATTCCTCTTCCCGATTAAAGCTGGCGCGGTGGGGCACCGCGCGCTCCCCTCCATCCTTTGCCGCCCCCGCCCCGCCTATTTATAGCCCCCCTCCTCGCCTTCTTCCTCCTCACCAAGCACACCAGCCTCCTCACTCCTCACAGTATCCTCTCCTCAGTCCCCTGCTTCAGTTCCTTTCACCAGTCACCAAGGAAAGGAGGATGTCTTGCTGCGGCGGCAAGTGCGGGTGCGGCGCCGGCTGCCAGTGCGGCAACGGCTGCGGCGGGTAAACATCTTGAACCAAACTGGACCTGTGTGTGCGTGTGAATTAAAAGTTTCGGCGTAGGTACTGACTCGTTTGCATGTGTACCTGTGGAACGCAGGTGCAAGATGTTCCCCGACGTTGAGGCCACCGCCGGCGCCGCCGCCATGGTCATGCCCACCGCCTCCCACAAGGGGTACGCACGCGCTAACTAATTAACCAACTCCTCTGTTTAACCGAAAACGTGCATGCATGGATCTCTGACTGACTGACGGATCGGTCGACCTGGTTTCTGCTTGTGCAGGAGCTCCGGCGGGTTCGAGACGGCCGGGGAGACCGGCGGCTGCGACTGCACCACCTGCAAGTGCGGCACCGCGTGCGGCTGCTCCTGCTGCAGCTGCAACTGAGCCGGCGCCCAGGAGGCCGGCAGAGGCGAGCACGAGGATGAGGAGGAGGACAAGCAAGCAAGCACCATCGTCACCCAGCGTATCAGTTTGATCACCAGCCGCTGCATGCAGCATGCGCCCGCGCGCGCGCTAAATAAAATAAAACCACCGTCGCTCGTGTTCCACCTTAATTCCGTTGTACCCGTACGCCTCGCGCGTAGTGTTCGACCAGTGTGTCCCTCCTCATGCCTCCACTTCTAATGAAATATATGGCGCCTCAACTTTGAATGATCTTGTCTCTGTTGTCATCTTCTCCAACTGTTTCTGAACCTGAATGCCTGCTCGGGAACGGGAAGGGGAGCAACTTAGAGCATCTCCAACAGCCGCGCTATACTAGCGCCGCGCCGGAAAAAACGCTATTTTAGCGCGCGCGCAACGCGTCGCACCGCTCCAGCGGGCGCCCAAAAAACGCGCGCGCGCTAAAACGGGTTGGGCGCGCTGGTGAATGCCCCATCCCGCGCTGTTGATTTCGAGCGTCTTCTTCCGCGCGCGGCACTCTCGAGCGCGCGCGCGAACTTCCCTTTTCCTTCTTCTTCCACTCGCGCGCGCCGGCGCTCGCGCCCCTTCCGCCATGGATGCGCACACCGGAGCCCCTCTCACCCCGCTCTACAGCCGCGACCCCGCCGCCGCCGCCGCCGCCGCCGCCGCCGCAAACCCTAGCGCGGCGAGCGTTGGCGCGGGCGCTGCCGCCGCGGCCGCCGGAGCTCCGCCATCGGTCGGCCTCGCGCGCAGTCTCTTCTTGCCGCCGCGGATGACCACGCCGACGAGCGGCGTTGCGCCGGCGCCGTCCCGTGCTACCGCCGCACCATTGGAGGCGAAAAAAAGAAAAATATCGAGCACCCTCCAATGCTATGGGAGCCATGGGTGGCATTGGAGCACCCTCCAACGTTATGGGAGGCATGGGTGGCATGGGTTTTGCTTCTCTCATGGGAGGCATGGGCGCACCTCCGGCCGCCATGGGAGGCATGGGCGCACCTCCGGCCATGCCTTTCGATGTGCCTCACGTCGGAGCTACAAGTGATGCGGTGCGTCATGAAGAGGAAGATTCATCGGCGGAAGAAGAGGAAGAATCGTCGGCGGAAGAAGAGGAAGAAGACGAAGAAGACGAGCAAGATGGTTGATGTGTTTATTATATATGTCTTGAACTTTGTTGGTTGCACTTGTATTTTGAACTTGGTTTGAATTTGGACTTCGTTGGATGAACTTGTGGGCGACTTTTTATGTATTCATCTCAACTTGTTAAATTTCACATGTTCATTGCATTTTGATTGAATGTTTTATTGGGTCCAAATGGCATATTTGGCGCTGCTGTAGCGGCGCGCGCGCTGCATTTTTTGCGCGCTGTTGGAGCTGCGTGCGCGCGCTGTATTGTACAGCAGCCGCTGGAGCCAGCGCGGCGCGGCGCGGCAAACCAGCCGAAGCGCGCGCGGCAAACGCGATTTTTAGGCGCGGCGCGTCGCGCGGCTGTTGGAGATGCTCTTAATCACTCACTCTGCATGCTAAGAGAACGTACTCCGGGCAAGAAAAAGGTGAATTAACCCTGAATTCATGATCGACATGAACGTGCAAAAATCCCCGCAAAAGAAAAGGGATGTAATTAAAAAAATGCTCAAATGACGGAAGAGAGAAACGAAGAACGGACACGGTTTGTGGGAGGAGTTCTTGCATGTTGTTGGCTTCCTGAAGATCGGCCTCTTCACCGGTTCAACCTCGATGAACTCTGAGTTCATGGCGAGAACGAACAGAATGCATGCGGAAGAGACGAGGAGAGGACGCTGTGCCGGTTGTGTACAGTTCCGATGCACGATGATGATGATGATGACGGCGGTGACTGTGAGTACTGAGTAGGCGCTAGGAGGTAGGAGTGCGTGCAGTGGGACTGGTGTGGTGAGCAGGGTACAAATTAGCTGAGTCAGCGACGATTGGGATAAGGACATGGGCACGGACGGTGGTGAGGGGGACGCCTCTCTAGCTACCTAGCTGGGCTGAGCGAGGTACGTAGAGGTCACATGCGGTGTCGCACTCGCACGCCCACCTAACCTAACTCGGAGAACAAACAAAACACCAACGGAAAGTATTTTTGAGGGACCGTTCTTTTTCCTAACCTAATCAACGGACGGACGGACGTGCACGGCAGCACGGGCGGGTAGCGCACCCTCCCTCAAGGAGCCCTACTCAAGGCCTCAACCCATTGCTTGTTCTGCAGAATTTCGGTGATGTAACCTCTCGAGGGGGGAGAAGTGCAATCGTGAACCCGGATACATATGAACCCACTTTGAAAAACACGTTTTTGCAATGTCAAAAAATTCTGAAAAAAATTGTACGCAGACATCTCCATATTCTATGTGTGTGCAGAAAGTCTCACAGAAAAACAACTTTTTTTGTAGTCTGTGCAAAAAAGACAAAATTGTGTGCCGCGAAACGCTATTTAAAAGCAGTAATTATTTTTACTGAGACAAAAAAAAATACTTTCTTACACAAAACTTGCCGTGGACATACCTTTGCCAACATATATGCATTTTTTTTTAAGAATTTTTGAACATTACAGAACGCGTAAAAAGTACATTTTTAAAAAGCGGGTGCAGATACCTCCGTGTGCAGATCTTCCACTCTCCTAGAGGGGGTGGCAAGCGATGACAGTTTTAGTTGCTAGGAAAGGTCAAACGGCAACATTTTTAAAACCAAAAATGCCTTGTCTGAAGAAACTGTCCTGTCGCTCTGAAGACATCCCCGCACAATTAAAAATGACATCTAAATGTTAGCAAATGCCATCCTCCCTGGCCTTCTTCCAATTCTAATTGATCATTTTAACCTAAGGGATAAGTATGTTTTACGTCTCTCAACTCTTTCGAAAGTATACAAATGATCCTTCAACTCTAAAATCACCAAAACTTAGTCCCTCAACTTTTAAAACCGGATAAGTTTAATCCCTCATACCGCTTTCACGTGATTTTTTCTGACATGAAGTGGTTTTGACTAAAACAAGATACATCATACAGACTAGGCTGCCACGTCAGCGTGCAAATGTGCAGGGTCCCACTTGTCAGTGTCAAGAAGAAAGAATAATAGCTTACTATCTTTACCTAATAATAAAGAAAATTGGGTTTCTGTCGTCCGCCGTGGCGGTTTTACAAAAAAGACCCCGCATTTCGGAGAAATTAACCCGCAGTCCTACTTAAAGTGTGGTACTGATGGATAACGTTTCGTTTTTTTGCACATAAAAAAAAAAAACCTACCACCACCGGCCACCTCCACCCATTATCCATTGCCTGCCCTCCACTGTACCGCCGGGCACGCCCCACCTCTTGCGGCTGGCGTCGACGTTGCAGAAGCCAAGGAAGGGGAATGGGGCAAGGCGTTGCGGCGGGTGCATACACAGGTTTCGAACATGAGACCATAAGCAAGATAACGCACTAGCTAACCACTCCACCACACATGCTATTTGGTAAACAAAGAACTATACTTTCTTTATAGTGCATTACTAGATAATCCTATTAAACATGTTCACAATAACGGTGATATTAATTCATATAAAAGCGTTTCTTTTTTTGCATTTTCAGTTCTCTACATATATGTTAATTCTTCATATAGCTAACTCATCTGCGTACCCAGCAGGAGATTCGGTGTTATAGTATAACAATATATAAAAATATTAATAAAGTTGAATTCTATTCCTAGCTGTTATCATGCTGGGTGTGTTTCCATAAATAATATATAGGAGGTGTTTGGCTACAGAAATGGTAACGTTAACGTTAACGTAATCAGGTCACATCGTTTTAGGGGGTGTAATGATTTTCTTCCAAGTTTGTTTGGTTCGCGTCGGGCAAAGGAATTGGATACCATTGCTCAATGCACGAGAAATATCTCTGCCCGATGCCCTGTTGCTCGCCGGCCACCCTTCTCCCTGTCTGCCTGTCAACGACCTGCTCGGACTGGCCGCCCTGAGCATGCGCGCCGCCGTTCTCAAGCGCCGCCGGCCGCCTATAAGGATGCACGCCGCCGGCCACCCCTGTGGATGCGCGTCGCCGGATGCTCCTAGCACACGCGCCACCGGTCAGTCCCCGATCCGCGTGCTGCTGGGGCCGATCTCAGGCACCACCAGCCAGATCCCAGTCTCCGCCCGCCGCCATGATGTGCTTTTCCAGCCCCCGAGAAAAGAATCGAACAACAGCCACAAAACGCATGAGAAAGAGGGAACGGATAACGGGCAGATGTGGGCGGAATCAGATTTGTACAGCGATGTAATCTGATTACACGGTATCTCATTACGGTGAAGTTGAAACAAACAGAAACTAACGTATTCAGATCCCGTCGTTATCAGGTTACGTTACACACAGCCGAACCAAACACCTCCATAAAGTAAATCTGTACATTCGCTGTCAGAGTTTACTTGGCTGGGTGGTTAGCGCACGCAGTAAAAGATAGATCATCATTTCGATTCGAGTCACCGCATCGGAAGAGTTTTTTTTTGCGTGTCATTCTATTATTTATTTATTTCTCAGTTCTAGTTTCGGTCACTGACAGGTTGGTCTCATTCAGTTTCAGTCAAAAACCACTCCACGTCAGCAAAAAACATCCAAAAACGGTATGAGGGACTAAACTTATCCGGTTTTGAAAGTTGGGGGACTAAAGTTTGCTGGTTTTTGAGTTGAGGGACCATTTCTATACTTCCAAAAGAGTTGAGGGATGAAAAATGTACTTATCCCTTAACCTAATTAACAACATGACCTGGTTGAAAAGTAGGCCTTCGGAAAATTATGCTTTGGTCCCCAGCTGCAAAGCCGTTTTGTCCGAATGAAAGTTGTTCCACCCAAGGGCAACTTGACGGTTGCTATTTTGGGCGATCAACCCTGTCGATGATCTCTTTAGAGGGTGTTTGTTTCCAGAGACTTATTGGTCTAGGGACTTAAATAAGTCCCTATAAGTCCCATCTAAACCAAACAGGAGGGACTTATAGGGACTTAAAGTGGGCATTTGGGACTTATCAAATAAGACTCTCAAGGAGGGACTTATAGGGACTTATAGTTGTAATATGATGTACTAGTACATGTTAAGTCCCAGGAACCAAACAGGTAGGGACTTTTTAGGGACTTATGACTTATAAGTTGGGACTAAAATAAGTCCTAGGACTTATGAACCAAACAGGGCCTTAGTTATCTGCGGGGCGGGGCCGCGTTTCGTTCCATATTCCCGGAGAAAATGGCTTTGCTTTGGCACCTCCGATTCCTCCACCACGCTATCATTTAACATGATTAATCTTGAATGAACCTGGACTAACAAGACCAACAAAGGGCAACCTGGGGAAAGCAAAAACACGAGATGGAAAAAACCAAGGCATTTAGCACCTTTCTGTGCACGAGCAACCCGTAGTCTAATCGTGTCTAGGAATCCAGGTCCATGCATGGTGCGCCATTTTTGTTGTTGAGAATTGTCCATGCAGAGTAGGGTACACTTTAAAAAAATATTATTGTTTTTTTTAACAAATTTGGAAAATGTATGCCCTAGTTCGAAAAAAAAACAGAACTACGACCCCGCCGGGCTTAGGCCGAAGACAACTCTTCGGTGTACTCTAGGCCAAAGATCAGCAGAAATTGAACGAAGAGCGCTCTTCGGCATTCTCCAAGCCGAAGAACACTCTTCTGCTTTCGCCAGGCCGAAGAGTGCTCAGGGGCATACAACACAGTAAAAATTGACTAAAATAAAAAAGTTAACAACATGAAAAATCTCCGTCTCGTCAAAACGGTCGATTATGATATAAAAATCATCTTAATCTTAGGTCGTATGCAACCTGTAGAACCAAACAGACCTAGTGGATTTGACTCGGTGAGATCGAATGGATGTCAGAAAAAAATTACAGGACCATTCAGAGGCTCTGAGTGGTTTGGCTCGGTCTCACCGAATGCACCGGGTGTTGCTGTTTTTGTTTGTTGTTGCACAGAACAACAAAAAGACACCATCAGATCAAGATTTTTTTCAACAAAAGTATTTATTCACACCACTTAAAAGAGACGCCGACTAAGTCACTCAGAGATACTCATATGGGATAGGGTCTACATGCATTCGTTCATAGGGGTGAGTGCATGTGAGCGATTTCGATTATACTGTGTTCTAAAAAAACATGTAACCAGCACATGCATCATTAATTGTGTGGCGCGTGGTTGTAGCCCACCCCCAGAAAAGGAATACGGAGGGTGAGCGAGCCGCCGGACACGGAGACAAGTATGTCAACATAAGCTATTTAGATTTCTCTGCCAGTTGCATGTTCAACCCCGACATGCTACCGGTGGGGCTTGTTTTTTGACTTGTTTGACATTGGATTTTTTTTAAATTATGCTAAAATTTTATTACGTTGTATACACAAATTTTAATAAATGTCACAATCATTTTTGTTAAAGTGTGAGCATTTTTTTAAATGGTCATGAAAAATTCATGGAATGGTACGAAACTTTTTTTACATTGCATAATTTTTTTAAAATGTCACAAACATATTTTTTTGAATTGTGTGAACAATTTTGTAAAGTGGCACAGACATTTCATTTGAATGCTATGCCACAATTTTTGTAAATTACACCAACATTTATTACGTTGTATAAAACAATGTGACGAAAATTTTCTTGAAATGCATGAATATTTTTTAAAGTTACAAATGGTTTTTTAAGTGGTGTGGATAAATACTTTTGTTGAAAAATCTTGATCTGACGGTGGTATTTTTTGTTCTTCTGTGCAACAACAAACAACGATAGCAACACCTGATGCACTCTGTGAGACCGAGCCAAACCACTCAGAGCCTCTAAATGGTCCTGTGAATTTTTTTCTGACATCCATTTGGTCTTACCGAGTCAAATCCACTCGGTGAGACGAGACGGATATTTTTTATGTTGTAAAATTTTCATTTTAGGCAATTTTTATCGTGTTTTGTGCCCTTGAGCACTCTTCTGCCTGGCAAAAACAGTAGAGTGCTCTCTGCCAATCTTCGGCCTAGGGTACACTGAAGAGTTGTCTTTGGCCTAAGCTAGATTGAAGAATACCTTTTCGGTCTAAGGGAGGTAGACGGGGTCATAGTTCTGATTTTTTCGAATTAGGGCAAACATTTTCTGAATTTGTTGGAAAAACAATAATATTTAAAAAAACACTTGTTATAGATCAACATCGGTAAATAGTAAGAAATCACCATAGTTTTCACTGCTCAAGTTGCAACCAGACTATCTAATTATACCGATCCATCGGTAATACTATCAAGAATCGCTAAAATTCAATGTCGTATCTTCTTGCCTTTGCATGGGTGATGCATTTTATTTTTGAAAAGGAGGATAACCCATCTCTGTATCAATCGATGGATCCAGCCATATTATTCTATAAAAACATAACAAAGTCTCAAGGTCCAGCAAATCTCACAGTCCGAGCTTAAAACGAAACACAAAGGGGAAAGTGCCACATTCGGCGATAAAAAATAGACTGCGATGCATATACACCTAGCCTATTACTAGCTCGCCATCCAAATCGGCTGAAAATAGCCCATGCTACCATCTCTCAAATGGTTGCATCCAATAGCCAAAAGCTCCCTCAAGTCCGCATGAGTGAGTAACGATCACACACTACTAGGAAAAGGCTCATTAGTGGCGCACCTGTTTTGGCCATTAATGGCGCACTACAGGTGCGCCACTACTACCACGCCATTAGTAAAATGTCGCACTACCTGGTGCGCTATTAGTATACCAGACAGTAGTGACGCACCAGGCAGTGCGCCATTAGTATGTGCCTCCCAGGGGGCCATATATACCTTGTGCTCTAGGTTACTAATGGCGCACCTCTCAGGGGTGCGCCACTAGTGTGTTTGTTGCAGTGCGTCACTAAAGTGCAGAGAGGTGCGCCACTACTATGAATATTAGGATTCTTTTTTTTTTGCTTTTCTGATATTTGCACAGGTTACAAAATACATTACAGCACAGAATATAAATAGCACAACATATAAACATCAGATTTATCGAATACAATAAAAGATTAATCTCCGAATACAATTCATCATATTAGTCACCGAATTCAAAATACCGAACAAAGTTAGAACATTACAAGTCTCGAGACCGCGAGTAGCGAGTTTGTCTTCACATTACAAGTCGATATCTAAACTACCATCATCACATAGAAGAGAGCTGCGATCACGATGAGCATCATCGCGATGAAACTGGTCTTCATCCGGTTCCTCCTCCGCTCCCTCCTCTCTCCCGCTAGATAGCGCGCGTATCTAGTTTCCGCCTCCGCCCTAGTGGTGTACCCTTTGTAAGTGTTACCGCTGAAACGATGAACCTGTCGCCGACACTCCTCCCAGTCGTCGTAGACTCCTGGAACCTTACCCTTGTACAAAGTGAGTGAGGGTGAGGTTTTCCCTTCCTCTTGCTGGGCACTCTGCTGCTTCTGGTTGATTGTGGTCTAATTTGGGGAATAAGAAATAACAGCTTATGGCCTATATAATAGGGTGGGATACATTGATTCATTCACCAGTACATTTGCCACAACTAGCTGCTCTCTAACTGTGATTTTAGTGGTAAATTGTCTATCTTGCAGACTGTAAATGATCTAGGGATAGCAGGTTCAGGTTTACAGTGAGATGAAGTGATGTGACACATAATGCTATTATTGTATCAGTTTGTTCACAGAAGGGGCAAAATTAGCACAAAATACTGATTTCTTCAACAACAATTTGATAGGTGCTAGGTCAAAAGATTATCCGAGAAGAAACAATAATATGATCGGAAGTACGGATAGGACATCGAGGAAAACAAGCAGAACGTCGACTGAAAATACACTTGCAGCGACATTTGTAATGTATCAATATGCCTTGCGATAACTTCTAATCGCTGTCTTGAACACTGTGGTGTGAGAGAAAAGAGAAAAGAAGAAGCAAGAGATATTGCCCTGCCTTTACATTTCTTTTATGGGTGGACCCCAACTCACTGCCTGGTGGTAAGTGGGCAACTATAATTAGAAATAGAAAGTCTTGTGACTTGTTACATTGAAGTAATATTCCTCCATGATAGGTCTTCTTTTGGATTCTGGAAAAACTGGTAGATGTGATTTTACTTGTCTGCACACAAGGTTGACTTGGTGGGCTTTCAAGAAACAAGGAAGTAGAACATTTCTCCTGTTTTTTTTTTTTTTACAACCCATTTTCTAGCAGAGGCGACTATGCTTGACATCACCTCCCAGCTGCCCGTGGAACCTTTGGTTGGGTTATTATGAACCCAATTAAGCCCAACATCCCCATGTTGGTACATCCGTTTTGGAAAAAACTCTGATGTGGTCTCCGGTACGGAGAACGGTTTAACATTTCTCCCAGGAAGAGATCGGAAATGTGAAAAAGGGATATTAATCTTAGCCTGATGCTTTCCAAGAACTAAAAATGATGCTTTGCTTTGCTGGAGATGACAAAATTTGTGTTAAATTGGTTGTGTAAAAAAAAGAAATCAGCATTTGGCATACTCTACGAATCCAGTGATTTGTAGGAAGAATATAGCAACCGAAAGATGATTGATTACATTTTCAAATCTACAGTACAGAGGAAGAAGAAAGGGAAAAAAAGAAGCTGCAGAGTACAGACTTGACCGGATCTGGCGATGGTGCGCCGAAGTTGATGCGGGCGGCAAGGGCGAGGAAGGCGCGGGCCTCAGCGTCCGTGCGGTACAGCGACCCGTTGAGCGGCCCGAGCTCGAGCGTCGATATAAACGGCCGACCGGTGGTGGCGTTGGAGAGGCAGACGCTGATGCTTGCAGACTGCGCCAAGACGACCGCTTCCCTCGTGATGAGGCGCGCGCTGTCGTAGACCACGACGGGGGACCAGCGGGTGGCGCCGAGGTAGAGGCCGAACTCCGGGAAGGCGTCGTCGCCATCGAAGCCGGCGTAGAGGAAGGTGGCCCGCACCAGGTATTGGCCACTGTTCCGTCGAGGCAAATCTGTCGTCGGAATTGGGGATCGATTCGACTTGCCGGCGGCGGAGCGTGAGTGGTGGCGGGCGACGAAGGCGGCGAGGCTGGCGTTGACGGCGTGCAAGCGCGGCGGACGGAGGGGGTTGGGGCGGAGCAAGGCGGAGTGGATGGAGGGGGTTGGGGATTGGGGCGGAGCGAGGCGGCGCCGTCGCCGACAGCGTGCAGGAGCGGCAGACGGAGGGGGTTGGGATGGAGCAAGGCGGGGCGGCGGCGTACGGAGGGGATTGGGGTTAGGTCGAGTGGGATCTGGCGAGGGAGGGAGAGAGGCCAGAGGGAGAGGGGAATAGGTGGAGTGGGGGAGGGTTAGCAATGGCGCACCTCCCCCTGGTGCGCCATAAGTACGTCGATAGCAATGGCGCACCTCCCCCTGGTGCGCCATTAGTAATTTTATTTATTTTTATTTCAGTTCGAGCCCTCAGGTTATCTTCCACCAAACCGTATCACCATTAGAACACACACACTAGCCCGACTGGTCAGCACGCAGGGTCCTGGGTTCGATTCCCAGGCTCCCCAATTTTTGTTCTTATGCATTTTTTTCTTTGCACATATCTTTTTATCCATGCATCCAAATATAACATGTCACATATGCTAGATGCTCAGAATTTCATGTAGAAAAATAATATGCAGTTTGTTGCCATGTTAACAATATGTGGTTATATGTTGTTTGTCCTGGGTTCGATTCCCAGGCTCCCCAATTTTTGGTTATATGTTGTTTGATATTTATTTGTGTTTAAATATGTTCAAACTTGTTTAAATCATAACTAAATATTCATAGCTCCAAATTTGACAAACTTTATATGCTTTTGGGAGTAACATATAACCAAGCACAACTAGTCTTTTTTTGGATTTTTAGTTGCATTCATTTGTGAATTGGTAAAACATATATGAATATGAAAAAATATCATCAAATTTGAAAAAATATTCATGAATTCAAAAGGTGCCCATGAAAAAACATTTATGAATATGTCGAAATACAATCGAGAAATGAAGGCTACAATTTAAATACAATCGATGTTAGCAAGCTATCTTTTCACAATCTTCTTGCCCTTCTTTTTCGCAAATGGAGTTCTTCTCTTGAACGGACGTCCTTTAGGTAGGGTGGTCCTGCTTCTTCTTGTGGTGTGTGGCACTTCATCGTCGTCGTCATGTTCCATCTTCGGGTCGCCGTACTTGTCGAAGTCTTGCTCATTGGCGACTCCATCCATTCCGATGATCTTCCTTTTGTCTCTCCTCACGACAACACGACTGGGCTTTGATGGGTCGGTAATGAAGAATCATTGGTCCACTTGGGAAGCCAGTACCCATGGCTCATTTTTCGCGGTGACGTTTGCGCCCGCGGTCTTGGATTTGACTTCGGGTATAACCATGGTGGTGAAATACCGGTCTTCTTTTAGGACGCTCTTGGCCCATCTGTCACGGAACATCGGGACCTTCTCTTCAGCGTAGCTCAGCTCCCAGATCTCTTCGATCCTTCTGTACGTAGTATCTGTCCTTGTCGTTACCGGTGTAGGATTCCATCGGTACCCCAGAGTTCTGATAACCATCGCTCTTCATGTCCTTATCCTCGGTGTAGAACGTGTAGCCACTGATATCGTACGCCTCATCCGTCATCAGGTTGTGCTCGGCGCCCTGTGACAAGGCGAATATGAGATTTTCTTCCGCGGAAGAATCCTCATGTAAAGGGTACGACAGAAGCTTCTCCTTGAACCAACGCGTGAAACATGAATTGTGCTCTTTGATTATATCTCCGTCCCTCCTCTGTTGGCCTCGGTCATTGTATGTCTTCTCAATAAAGGTTTTGTACTCTACCACCCAAGGGTGACCGCGCTACTGATATGATGTACATCTAACGCTTATCAGTAGCGCTGTATGACCCGCACTACTGCTATCCAGTAATAGCAGTAGCGTTCGTCTGCAACAGGCGCTGCTGTAAATAGCTGTAGCGACCTACTACAAAGAGCGCTACTGCTAAGACATCGTTGCTGCTAAGTCCATACCCCGCGCTACTGTTATTAGTTTCTGAAAAAAAAAGCAGGTCCATATTTTGTGTTGCTGAATTTTGTTTAGGGCTTTATACAATAATCTCTAGCATATCTTACATATACAAATGTAATCATAGCATATACATATAAATAGTCTCATCAAATCATGTCATCATCATAATCATCATCTCAAAAATAGCGATACAAGTCTCGAATACTTGCAACTACATCGTCATCCATCTAAACAATGATATACGCGAGAAGAGCTATCACTATGAGTGAGAGCGGAACTATGCAGTACATGAGACGGCGGTTATGAGTCCTCTCTCGCGCTAGCGTGAACCTCAAGTAACTAGCTTCTACTTTTTGTCTGCTTTTGAAGGCTTTATGGCTGGTGCTCGAGACCCCCTCCACTTGCGCCTGACACTCAGGGCACTCGTCGTACACTCCTGAAACCTTCCCTTTGTACACGACATAGCACTGCTTCTTCTCCATCAAGAATCTAGGTACCTGTTAGAGATGCATCTTCATCAAGAGAATGTACAATCATATATGCAACAAAATATACTTGAGCAACATGAAAAAGAAAGGGTTAGCAACTAGATGCAACCTATAGTAAACATACAAATAATGAACGCAGTTTCATCGTACACAAACTAATTAACTAGAGGTACACAGGTCATCGTACCCAAACTAACAAAGTAGCATTACGCAAAGTTCGACAAGGACCATGGACATCACAAAGTTTCATCGCTACAGAAACTATACAAGTTCAACCGACACATGTCATCGTCATCGACATCGAAAATCACTAGAAGTTCCATCCTTCCATATCATCAAGAATGGACCCTAGCTTATTGAACAGCGTGAGGTCCTCACGTTGCATGCCTATGCGAGTTCGGACGTCAGCTCACGATATAGGGCCGTGATGGAACATCCCCTTCTCATCGACGACTTCTTTCATGATGATCGTCGCAATGTCCCTCTAGATGCGAAAGAAGTCATCATCTCTAAGTTTATAATCCACTTTCTCCATGAGATTCTACCCACTCGCGGATATGATCATCGTTTCTGCTTGTCTCGGAGCCGCCAACGGTGCCGGCGCCGTCGGTGTCGATGTCGACGTCAGTACCATCATCGAGGCCGACCTACAAACCTTGATTGTGTGTAGCAGTCAAAAAGTCGAGGTACTATTGTTCACCCTCATAATCCATCTCGTCTGCATCTTGGTCAGAAGGCCCGGTTTCTTCATTGTTTGACATGTTTCCTATGATTAAGTCTCCTCGTTTAATTCTAAAACTATAATAAAATAAGAAATGACAGAAAAAAAAAGTCTATGGTTTGCCGGAATGCCGTTTGCCAGCAAATCCCGGCACTCGATATGCCTACTTTCTAGCACAAGTCATGCCAAAATTCACGGGAAATTTCGGCATGATCTTTGCTAAAAAGTGGACATATCGAGCGCCTGAAATTCACCAGAACGGAAATATATCAACATTCAGGCGAAACATAGGCCACTCGGATCATTTACCCTGCACATAATCATCATTTTCCAAATATGACATGTCCAAAACATCAGATGTCCAAATTCCAAATATGACATGTCCAAATCACATGTCCACATATCACATGTCCACTTCAAATTTGCATATAAAAAGAAAGAAAATATAGAACTTGAAGAAAAATGCAAGAAGTAATTTTTCTTCACAATATTTGAAACTAAATTCAGCCTACCTAAATTTGAAACTATATATTTTTTGCTTTAACTAGGGTTCAGACTAATTCTGTTTTTTTTTTTAAATAGCAACAATCGCTTAAACTAAAAAAAATTAAATAGCAACGTTGCTTTAACTAATCTGTCCTAGGTTTCATACTAATTCTAATTAACTAACTAGCATCATAAAATTTAAGTTGCAACAATTGCTTAAACTAAAAAAATGCAAGAAACCTATATAATCAATTCTTTTTTTTCTTTTAACTACACCTAAAACATCTAACCTAATTAGCATACTGCCTAACTAAAATCTAACTAAATTAACCAAAGAACCCTAGCTAAATTAGCAAAGAGAGGAGGAGCGGTGGGGGACTTACGACATAGGGTGCATGGGCGAGGAGGCAGGCCCGACGACGACCGAGGTTGGGAGGGGAGGAAGCAGAGGAGGGAGGTGTGGCGCGCCGGGGTCGAGGTCGGGGGGGTCGGGGGTGAGTGCCGGGGTCGGGGGTGAGCGTCGGGGTCGGGGGCGAGGACAGGACTCCGGCGAGGTCGAGGGCGAGGGCAGGGCTCCGACGGCAACGAGGGGGAGAAAAGAGAGTGTCGATTTGGGGGAAGTAGCAGAGGTGGGAAGCCCGCTGGGGGGGGGGGGTTTAAGTCAACATAGCAGTAGCGCGTTTCTGAAAGCAGCGCTACTACTATAGCAGGTAGCTATAGCGTGTTTCCCAATGGGCGCTACTGCTATGTTGACTAGCTATAGCTCTTTTTTCAGAAAAGCACTATTGCTATAATCAGTACCTATAGCAGTTTTCCTGTTTTGTTTCTTCTATTTTGTTTTCCTTTATTTTCTCTTCCTTTTCTTTTATTCCTTTTCTTTTATTCCTTTTCTTTTCTTTTCCTTTTTTCCAAGAGCATGAATGAAGGGAAGGTGATACAATGTATATAACTAAGGCGATATATATTGCATTATTTGACGGTTAAGTATGTATACAAAATAGGAACATATATATTATATCATTTGACCCATGCATAATGGTTAAGTGTGTACACAAAATAGGAACATATATATTACATCATTTGACCCATCCATATCTTTCTTAGGTAGAAGAAGGAGAGTAATAGGGGGGAGAAGTAGTGAGGAAGAAGCAAAGTGAGGGAGAGAGGATGTGGGAGCTAGGGAAAAGTGAAGGAAGAGAGGATGTGGGAGAGGGGGGAGGGGGAGAAAAAAGGTGGTATGGTTGTGGTTTAGCAGTAGCGCTGGTCGTAAAACGCATTGCTGCTAACATGATATTAGGAGCGCGCTTCTGGCAGAGGCGCTACTGCTAAGCGTGGCCCGTCATGTGGCCAGGTTCAAAATTAGCAGTAGCGACCTGCAAAGAAAGTGCGCTACTACTACAATATTAGTAGTAGCGCGGGTAGCTTGAGCGCGCTACTGCTAAACATAGCGTGACGGGAACATATAGTCAATTTTAGTAGTAGGGTTGGTCTACCGAGCCGCGCTACTGGTAAGCTGATAGCAGTAGCGAATGTTTGCTGGACGCGCTACTGCTAAGTTTTTTTGTATAGAGTTTTCCCTTGTAGTGACACTTCCGACAAAATCCTCATTTTTCTGCATCAGTATTTATAAGAAGGGCGACCACACTCTTCTCGACGTTGCCAAATTCTGCCTGTGATGGCTAGAACCTACGACAAATATTTTCATTGTCGATGATGTGTCCAAGCAATGAAGGCCAGAACACCTTCAACAAGATAACGAAGCAAATATGTCACTGCTAGGTCCAATCAACAAAAGGCCAGGATGCGGATTTTCATTCGAACATGAAGCGGTGTTCAATTCACCATCATTAAAATGGATCTTTCAAGACCTGTGTCATCTAGTACGCCACAAAAAACAACGTGGTGCTCTTTGGAAACCACCATAAAACTCCTTGCAACCATGCAGTGACCCAACCCATATTAACTCATCTACATGGAGCACACACGCTAGAGAGGGGGGCACCTATTTGGCGCATGACACGCTGGAAAGACACCAACCGCGCCATCCCTTACCCCCTGCAGCCCTGCCCCAGCACCCTTTTGGGCTGGCCCATGTGCGGTCCGGAACCCCCTCTGTTTTTTCTATTTCAGTTTTTCTGTTTTTTATTAATTACATAAATAATTCAGGATTTGGAAAATACCAAATTTTAGATATGTGAATTCGAAACATGTTCAACAATCATAAAATGTGCGCCTTAAAAAATCATGATTTGAAAAAATGTTTGCGGGTTCAAATAATGTACATGACTTTTAAAAAACCATCCGCATTTTCTAAAAATATTCACGTTTTGCATAAAATGTTTGGATATTAATTCATGATTTTCAAAAGGTTTGTGTATTAAAAAAAATCATGAATGCAAACGAGTCGTTTGAGAATTCAAAATTTTGTCATGAAGTATTAAAAAATGTTAAATAAATAAAAAATTGAAAAATGTTCCCGATTTTCAAAAAAATAATTGACAGTTTCATAAAGTGTTAACTCACTAAAATATGTTCATGAATTCAAAAAAATGTTCATGCATTTCAAAAATTTGTTGTGAATTTCAGAAATTGTTCATAGTTTCAGAATATGGTTGCCAATTCAAAAAATGTTCACAACTTGCAAAAATGTTCATGATTATAGAAAAGGTTCACTAATTTGTAAAAACTCTTCGTCAATTCAGAAAATGTTCATGATTTGCAAAATATATCTTTTAATTAAAAACTAATCATGATTTCATAAATTGTTCATGAATCTGAATAATCTTCGTGGAATTGTAACTCAAAAAGAAAAAAAGGAAACTAAAAAGAAAAATGGTCAAGAAACCTAAAAGAAAAAGAAATGATGAAAAAAAAACTAAGCAGGCTAGTAAAAAGAAATAGCAGGTTGAAGAAAGTTTGTAGAACCTTCCCAAAATGGATGGGAAAATAACCAGTATGGTCCGGCCTATCCAGCGACTCACCCGTCGAAACAGTTTCCCTGGAGAAGGGAGCCTCTATTCAGTGACCTACGTGCTGTATACTCAGAAAACATGCACCCCCCCCCC
>LR738709.1:19157696-19214626 GCA_902687465.1 Secale cereale
TCACAATTACATATATGTTCAGGAAAAGAAAAATAAATAAAAAATAAAAAAGGAAACTTAAAATAAAATAAAAATATACTACATGAAAAAACCAAATTTAGAACGAAATGAAAAATAAAAATTGGAAACTAAATAAAATGTAAAAAGTAAATGAAAAAAAAAAGATAAAAGAAAGAAAACATAGAGGAAAAAAAATCTCAGTTTAGGCAAGTTCCTGGAACCTTCCCAAAGTTGGTCAAAAAAAATCCATATGCACCAAATGGACATTGACCCGACTTGGGATGCTGGCGGGCACTGTCCTCGTTACAAAATTTTGGTGTTGCGGACGCCGGCGGCCTTCATGCCTAAGTTGACCACCTACAAAAGAGAAAATCCCCACCTCTATCACCGGCGGCAAGAGGAAGATTGTCGGGCTGCCTTCAATGATACTAACGGCCTAAACCTGTTCATGGACAACCCGGCCCGGAGGCCCGAACCAGAAGCCCGACATTCTGGCCGGTCTTGGGCTCCACTTTCTCACCCCGAAGCCCAGCCCGAAAGCCCAAATAAAGCTCAAAATGTGCACATAAACATAATTTATTCAAAATATAGGTATAACAAATTCATATAATATCCCGAATATGGATTAATTTAATTAAAAATATCACTATTCATGTACTTCGGGCCAGGCTCAGGCTTGGGATTTTAACTTCGGGCTTTGCCAAGCCCGGACCGAACCCGACCCGGCCCGACCAATGACCTGGTTTACATCGGCCTCAGGAATCACGATGCAATATCGGATCTGGAGCGCTCTCTCTCCTAACCAACATATCTTCCTGCGCCTGGTGTTTATGTTTATCTTTATGTTTATAGTATTGCTCAAGTTGCAGCCAGACGCTTGAACAACTCCACAGATATATAAACTCCTCTTGCACACTAACTGCCTACCCACACAGACAAAAAAGATTCACATAGATACCACCAATCATACAGATCTTATACACGAGAGACCTCACCAGCACACATTTCATCTACTGATCCACACGATCAAAACCATAAAACCTTTATATATTCGCAATAATAGCACGCCATAGTAAATAAATCGAGCAACTTGGATAGCTGATTATTATCATACAATACAAGATCCACGGGATATCCGTCGTCGTCGCCCATCACACACCTGGATTATAAAAGCAACAACATGTAGAGCCACTTGCTCTACAAGAATTGTATGAAATATATGAACCAATATAATATATACTTCCACCGTCTGAAAATACTTGTTATCAAAATGAATAAAAGGGGATGTATCTAGATGTATTTTAGTTTTAGATACATCATTTTTGTCTATTTTGATGACAAGTATTTTCGAACGGAGAGAGTACAACTGATGATCCAGCCTGGTGGCGATTTGACTGGTCCCTCCCACCGGAATTGATTAGTGGGATGGATTTTGAAACTTCAAAATGGTCAATTAATTACTAGCACTAGTGTGCTTTGTTTAGGGCACGCCTTTTTGCTAGCTAGCTAGCCCGGCTGGTCATCAAGGCATTTGGTCCTCTAATCTTAATTAACCCTCGACCTTTCGGTTGACACGGAAGTCAGACGCTGGCTGCAGATATAATCTGGGCATGATTGCGGTAGTACGCATGCCGTGATGCGTTGCCGATGTCGGCATGGCGTAGCAGGACCGCAACCGGCCTGACCAGGTGGTGCTCGGGGAGTAGATAAGGGCATCTCCAAAGCAAACCTTCGGGCGTCTGTATCCGTCTGAACTGCTTTGTCCGGATCACGGAAGCTATCCAACACAGATTTGTATCAATCCGTGGTTGGATCCGGACATGATTTCTTCCGCAAACCGGAGATAAAACTGAGGGAGATTTGCGGGAGTTCGGACCGATCCCAAGCCCACTTCTGACGTCCTAGCCCACCAAAAACTCCTCCTCATTCCCCACGCGCATCCCGCACGGCATCAGTTGCCCGCATTTTATGCAGTTGTAGAGTGCGCCGCTCCGCATTGAAGGCGGCTAAAAGCGGACGTGACCTCTCACTGCCTTCGCCATTGAAGCGGCTCGCCGGCCGATGGCGCCGCCCGCTGCACGCCCGGCTAAACACACCTCCTGGGCACATTCATACGCCTTCATTAACCCCGTGTGTAAGCCGAGAAACCTACTCCGGCTAGACGTCCGTTCATGAGCGGCTTGGCATTAAACGCAACGCCTGCCGAACTCCTCACATCCGTCCTCTATTTAAACGAGGCCAAACGTCGGGCAAGAACCACACCCCTCCACCACTCCCCAAATCTCCTCCTTCACCACTCATCTGATGGCTTTCGAAGAGTAGTTATGCGGCATACAAGCCGGCTGGGTGGCCCGCCGAGCCCGCTGGATACGAGCAAGGCAGCTCACTGCTCCAACACTTGTGCTTGACCTGACGGAGCAAGTTGCCGCCGCAAGCCGCCGCGTGGTTAGAAACTCACCACTCAAGGCCAACTTGATGAGGAGTGACGAGTTGCTCCACCCCGGCACGGCGGTGAGCACGGCCGCACGAGCATCGCCGCGTCCAGTGCCTGCTACCGCAGATGTGGACGAGGTGAAAGGCAGCACGTCGGCACCAGCCACCATCATCGATGAGAAGTAGAACACGGGAGGCCACCGCGGGTTATCCGGCCGGTTCTCCTCTATCTCAGACCATCCTGGGCACCCGCCCGAGCTCCACGGAAGCACCCTTCCCCTCCGGCTGAAACACCCTCTTTGCCGCTTCAATGAGCTGCGCAGCCTGACACAGGGAAGATATGGGGGGAGTACATACCTCTGGGGTTCCCGGCAGTCCGGTTATTCCGGGCTGCCGGACATGGGGAAGACAAGTCGCGGCCGATCATAGACTAGTGTAATGTATCTGTGTCGTGGGAGTGGAGCCGCGCGTGACCATACGTGCACATGGTTTTAGCTTTTTAGTTAAAAATATGTCCAAAATGTATCCGTCCTCGTCCAGTTTGTATGAAATCCATCATGTTTGTACGAAATCCGGCCATGTTTGCATGAATTTCATCCGGTTTATTAAAAAATAGTTTGAAATGTATGCCGCTAGTGTTGGATATCAACTTTCGCACCCATGTCTGTGGATTGCCCCCTGTCGGCGGACAGATACGGGAGGTATTCTACGGATTGCTGTTGGAGATGCCCTAACGTCTTTGGATCTCTCACACTACGTGAGCAGCTAGTTCCAGCGGACAATGAAATCATACACAGGTTGTAGCTTGCTGGATGTATTTATTTTTAATCAACCATTGAGGAGAGCATGGGCTCTTTTTGGTGTTTTGACCCTTTTGCTAAAGTTTAGCCGAATCTAACTCTCATCCGAAAGTATTTCGAGATCTGACCCTTTTTCTACCACCAGGGTCGATGGCGGTAGGGTATAACAGCCTACTGCTAAGGTCCTTGGCGGTAGGAACGCACGCCCTACCGCATAAAATCTCTAAGTATAAGATACATTGTGTGTATTCACCTACTGCCATGTGCTTCAGCTGTAGGGGTACACAGGCTACCACCAGCCTGTTTGGTGGTAGGGCAGCACCGCGCTGACATGGATAAGTTGCCTACCTTCAAGGTCGTTGGCGGTAGTCTATTATACCCTACCGTCATCGACCCTGGCGGTAGGAAAAGATTCATATCCCGAAATACTTCCGTATGGGGGTCAGAGTCGGCTAAACTTTAGCAAAAGGGTCAAAACATGTAAATCGGTCGCGAGCACGAGCAGCTGCTCTAGGTCTTGAGAGCACCGATGAAGGGTACCTTCGCTACCTCCTACCTAGTGACTAGAGGGCGCAGCATAATCGAGTTCCATCGTCGTTTGTCGCGTAGGGAGATCTCAATCTCTGGCTCGGACATGGATTGTGCTCGCTTGTATAGGTAGATGGACGGAGTAGTAAACCCTTATGCGATGGGGGGATATAAGAATTGACATGCTAAACTTCAATAGACGAACGATGGCCTGTTTCACCATGTTCGTGTCTTGGACTTTTTGGAATGAAAGAAACGACCGTGTGTTTCGACACAAGAGTGGGCCGTCGCTTATTCTACTCGAAAATGCCGTGCTCGAGGCCAACCTATGGGTTACTGTGGGTGCTAAGAAACTAGGGCATATTGTTGCACACGAGTAATTACCATGCCATCTTGTTGGGTCACTTGTAAAATTCCAAACTCTATTATCCTCTTATTTAATTGATGAGGCAAATCTTTTGCCTCCGTTTTGAAAAAATATAGTACAAAATGTAGTAGAAATAACTGCAAAATACACTTAAAGGTGAAGTAAACACGGATATTTGATTCGCAGTGCACATGCAACTGGATGAACAATTGTTTAAGGAAAAATATTCAAAAACTTTTGAGTTTCTTGTATGAAAAATCCAAGGGAGGTATCGTTTAAAAACGGCGTTGCGACTGGAAGTTTCCCTGGTCGCAGTGCTACTCCTCATCCAATCTCCAGCTACCTAAGCTCTCGGTGCTCCTAATGTGCCTATGCGCCGGTACGGAGGAGGTGATCCATGATATCATGAGGCTTACTCCCAAAGGGATGGATGAACATTTTCAGCCTTTTTCTCACGAACTTCTCCTGATCTTTTAGTCCGAGCTCTGTATGCCTTCCTCCTGCCAGGCATAATAGTTGTGGCTTGATTTTGCTGGTGCATCACGAGTAGTCCAGCTCGGTTCTCCACATGAGGAAGCAATCCTACAACAGAGATGGTGGATGGCAGCATTGATGGTAATGATCTTATCTCTCTTGTTTCATTCATGCCTCCTCTAGTGAACAGAAATGATCTAACACTCCTCGGGAGCGATAACCGCAAGTTAGACCCCTGTCCGGTTGTCGTGCTATATCAATGATGTATATTTGTCTTGAAGCATAATATTTTGATAGATGATAGAAAATATAAGAAGGTTTGTTGCGAGTCCGGTGGCATATTTCAATGATGATGAGCACAACATTATTGTACTTGGTTCCGTTTTTCTTTTGGAGATGATTTTGCTCGACTGCGACGCCCGGTATCTTCCACGGTAAGTTGTGGTAGATAAGAAGGCCGTTGCGCGGCTCGTGGCAGACAATGACCTCAACATAATACTACCTCCGTCCTGGTTCATTTGTCCTCTTTATAATTTGAGCCAAATTTCGACGAAATATTTAACTAAACAAATGTTAATGCATATCAATGAAAATTATATCGTTGGATTTGTATCTGAACATAGTTTCAGTGATATAATATTTGGTGGCATGCATGAACATTTTGTTTGTTAAATTCACGGTCAAAATTTGACACACAAAATACAATGGGGACCAATAAATCAGGACGGAGGTAGTAGCTCGTTGGTCGACCGCGATGCCCGGAATCTTCCACCACGATAAGTCATGGTGATGCACTTTTCCTTGGGCAACAAAATTGTGATGATAGCTATATAAACTTATAAGTTAAGGTTGAGTGGGGAGAAGTGACGTGTAGCCGTGTGGGTTTTGATGCAGATGGCCACCCTGAGGTACCATATCATACTCCATTATTATTCCTCTAATCAAAGTCAACTTGGCCGAGGAAGGAAGGGGAGGAAACAGATAGATGGATCGTGGTCAACTCCTTAAACAACAACCTTCCAAAGGAGCGCCAATGTCAACTCTAGCCGTCCCGTCTCGGATATGTCGCCCATTTGTCTTGGCCCCGATGCGCATCCAGATCCGGCGACACGCCGCGACGCCGCCGCCTCCTCCACCTCGGCCTCGTCACTTTCATGGGCAACCGCGCGGCGAGGCTCGCCACGCCCTGCTTCGCGTCGGGAGGCCGGTCAGCGGTGGACGCGGCCGGCGAGGGCCACGGTGGTGACTGCGGCGTCGGCCAGATTCTCAGCTTTGACGGCTACGACGCGTTCGACGGCGCCACCATCCACGGCGTGCTGCTCGCGTCCAACCAGTCCACCATCGGGGCCGCCTCCTCCTCCTCCAACTCCTTCTCCAACCAGTTGTCGCTCTCGGCGTCGTCCTCCGGCGACAGCTCCAGCTCCTTCTCCTTCCGGACCCTCCAGCCGGGCCTCTTCTCGGGGAGCCTCGACTACTGCGCGTCGCCGTCGTCCTCGTCGTCTTCGGGGCCGAACTCGGGCGCGCTCTCGTCGGCCGCGTCGCGGCGGGGCGCGCGCACCGACGAGGACATCATGGCGGACCTCTACGCCACGCGGCGCCGGCGCCGGTGCCAGCTCGAGGACGCCGCGTCCGGGAGCCCGCTCCTCGACCGCCTCCGCCGCGCCGTCGCGTCCGCGCTGCGCGTCGGCCGCGCGGCAAAGAAGCAGCCTGCCGTGACGACGCCGGCCACCAACGGCGGCGGCGGCGGCGCGACCAGGAGCAACGGCGAGAAGAACGGACACGCGGCGGAGGACAAGGTGCAGTGGGCGCGCGGCAAGGCAGGGGAGGACAGGGTGCACGTCGTCGTGTCGGAGGAGCGCGGCTGGATGTTCGTCGGCATCTACGACGGCTTCAACGGCCCGGACGCCACCGACTACCTCGTCGCCAACCTCTACGCCTCCGTCTGCCGCGAGCTCCCCACCGACAACGATCCTCCTCCGCCCGTCGACGAGCAGCGGCGGCCGCCCTCGTCGTGCAACGGCAGAAACGACGCCGACCTGGTCCGGCGGCGGGGGCGGCACGGCGCGGTGCTGGACGCGCTGGCGCGCGCGCTGCGGCGCACGGAGGAGGGCTACTTCGCGGAGGCGGAGGCGCGCGCGGCCGAGTGCCCGGAGCTGGCCATGATGGGGTCCTGCGTGCTGGTGCTGCTCATGAAGGGCGCCGACGTCTACTCCATGAACGTCGGCGACAGCCGCGCCGTGCTCGCGCACCGGGCCGAGCCCGACCTCACCAGCGTCATCATGCCGCCACGCCACCGGCACCAGCACCAGCACAGCGCCGACGGCCACGTCACCGAGGAGATCAGGCGGCAGTTCGACGAGTCCGACATGACGGAGCTCGTCGCGCTCCAGCTCACCATGGAGCACAGCACCACCGCCTACAAGGTGATCCCTTCCCTCCATTTCTTCGCATTATTATATCAACTGCCATTTTCCATGATCGAACACCCTCTTCTGTAACATATATGATCGTTTGTTAATTAGATTGATGATGTTAATTTCCATTGATGATGGATGCAGGAGGTGAGAAGGATAAGGAGTGAGCACCTTGACGATCCTGCCTGCATACTCAATGGCAGAGTCAAGGGCTCCTTGAAGGTCACAAGAGCATTTGGAGCTGGCTACCTTAAAGAGGTTTGTCTCTCTCTGTGTCAACTGTCAAGCAGCACTGCTCTGTATCAAAATATAAGACATTTTTCGATATTATCATGATAGTGAATGGCGGATCCGGTCTTATATTTTTCGACACTATCATAGTACCAATTAAAGTTCATGCACATATGTATGTATGTAACCAAATAAAGTTGATGTGATGTAAGGATAACTAGGTAGAATCATCGGTTTGAACTACCGATTTAATTTTTCTTTTAGAAACCGTAACTAATATGGTGAAGTTCGATGCTGCAGCCCAGGTGGAACAAGGCTCTCTTGGAAGTTTTCCGGGTGGACTATGTTGGCGTCTTGCCTTACATTACTTGCAAGCCATTCCTCCGACACCACTGCCTCGGGCCGCGGGACAAGTTCCTTATCCTCGCCTCGGACGGGCTCTACGAGTACTTCACCAACGAGGAGGTGGTGGGGCACGTGGAGGCGTTCACCTCCAGGTTCCCCGATGAGGATCCTGCCAAGTACCTCAGCCACGAGATCCTCCTCCGCGCCGCCAGGCAAGCCGGTGAGCATGCAACATTTCACTTACCTAGTTGTATTCTATGTTAATTAGATATGGAGACATGCTCTTTCAGCTTTTTGGCAAAGAAAGAAAAACTTCTTTAGAAAAGTCGTATGATTTTTATTTTGTTATGATGAAGGAATGGGGTTCCATGAGTTGCTCGAGGTAAGGCAAGGGGATCGACGACAGTACCATGACGATGTCTCCATCATCATCATCTCACTGGAAGGGAAGATATGGAGATCTTCGGCCTGAAAAATGATCATGATATATTACAAATTGTAATAGACTCTAGTGATAGCATACATGGTTGCCTTATGGTTTTCAAGGATTAGCCCATGAGCAGAGTAGTGCATAACAAAATTTTGTACTTAAAAGCGTTGATTTTTTTTTCTTGTTTGGGTCGTGCTTTATATGATCAAACGCTTGATCTTGAGTTTATTCGGGTATCCGCAAGGTTTACCCATCAATGGTCAACTAATGGATCAAGACGGTAATTTTGTTTTTCGAACACACCGCTAGCTGCTCAATTGAAGAAACTCACGGTGTTTGTGCTTGTCCCCCCTCCCCACCCCTCCCCCCTACCCCGTGTCATATAAAATAAGCGGTCATGAACAATTTATTTTGTTTGTTTTACGAGCACCATTTTTGGTACACGCACAATTTTGCATCAAGAGAATGGTGGAACTATCTAATCTACACAACATGATTATCTTGGCTTAAATTCTAGAGCTTAATCCTATGTTTGGTTCAGATTATTAGCGTGTCATATAAAATTCTAGAGCTTATATTTTGCGATTGTTTGAGAAACATTTATTTCTAGGCCAAGTGGGTTGCACAAAGTCAAGTCACGTCTTACAAAAAGTGTTCCATGGAAACTTAGGTTTAGAAGTGTGCAGCTGCCGGGTTGTACAATTCTAAAATTTAAAGCAATCATTTAGTTACCCAAGCCCTCTTAGATGAATGATCAACATTCAACATTGTCAATAAAAAAATAAATTGAAGAGACTAATTGAATGAAGCATTTATAGAGAAAAAAACTTGCATAATTTTGTGAATAAACCCATAAGGCCACAATAAGATGATTCCATACATGGTGTATCGGAATAACGACAAACTAGCTAAGTGCACCAAAGCTGGAGAAGGAACCTAAAAACATGTCTTAGGACCTAAAAACTAGCAATGTTTGATTTATTAGAACACCGCTAGAGAATGATCATCTGGTCAAATGAAGAAGTCTCATAGTGTATGTGCTTGTCCTCTTTAGTTAAATTATCTACACTCTCAAACTAGTTGGCATCACCCTCCTCCAGTAAAACAAGTGCACAATGGCCTCTATATTCTTTCTATTTCATTTTAAAAAAAGGCCGCTATCGGTCTCATTAACACACATATGTACATGTTGAATGATCATTGGGACAGTCTACAATTAATTACTTTCCCAAATTAAGAATGCCATAGTCCGGAGAAAAGAACAGTGGGAGTGGGACCCCCCTCCCGCGCCTCCCTATCTTCTAAAATAAGTAGTCATGTGCAACTTATTTTGTTTGTTTTGGGAGTAGAACTTTTGTATCAAGCACATTTTTGCATGAAGAGATTGATGGAACTACATCTAGTGTACACAACACGATTAACGTACCCTAAATTCTAGAGCATAACAATATGTTTGGTTCACACTACAAAACATATTCATATTTTGCGATTGCTCAAGAAATAATTATTTCTAAACCAATTGGGTTGCACAAAGTCAAATCAAGACTTATACAAAGGTGTTCCACGAAACCTAAAGAGCCATACAATCACTAAATCATTTAGTTACCCAAGTCTTCCTAGATGAATGAGGAACATTCAACACTGTAAACTGAAAGATAAATATTTTTTTATCAAACTTAGAAATATAGGGTCCTTTTATGAATGATATGAAGCATTGTATGGAAAAAAACTTATATAATATTGTGAATATACTCCCATGAAGCCACAATAAGATGATTCCGCACATGGTGCATGCGAATAAAAACAAACTAGCTAAGACCTCCAAAGCTGGAGCAACAACCTAAACAACATGTCTTGGTATCTTATAGACCGTTAATCTCATGTGGGTCACATGGAATTTCATATTGGCATGGTTTAAAGTTAACATGACGTATGCAAATGCTTTCTCAAAATATGGTCATCTAAATAAGCTAGAAATTCAACATGGATTGATATCATCAAAATGTCTATCATGGATCAACTTCATTGGGTGGTGGTGGTATGCTCACGGCCATACATGAGTGCCATGGCTTCTTATGGCAGTATCGAACTACATGAGAGCATCTATTGCATGGTTGTTGCATCAACATGGTGGTTTGAGATGTCTGGTGCCCCTATTTAAGTGTGAGAAGAGAGAGGGAATATGATTGAAGTTTCACATCATAACCCATCCTTCAGACCTAGGGCCTAGAAAGGGGTAGAGCTTAACCGCTTGTAGATCCAAAATGGAACACATCGCATACATAACATACACAACTATCAGACATGAATGGGATTACTTTTTAATGTTGTTTCGTACCCACGAACATCCTAGGATTTGGAAGCATCGGGATTAAGAACCTCTGAAGACGCAAGTAAACTCATACCAAGCCAGTTAGCTGATGAGAGTATTACTAAGGCTTCCTTTGGCTCATAGGACATGCATATCATAGGAACATGAAATCCATAGGAGGTGAGATTTCATATATCCCAAATCCAACGAGTACTACATGTATCTCAAATCACTTGAGCACTAGGAACAGATGAATAGAAAAAACAATGTCCTTTGGGTCACATGATAGAACGTTTTCATTGAATCCGAGTTAATGTTTTTCCTTTCAAATACAAGGGATATGAACTATAGGAATAATACTCTATTCTTGCAAACCAAATGGCTCCAATGAAAGTTTTTCTACAAGAACATTTCCTATTGAATTCATATAAAGTTTTCTCGCGAAAAGAAAAAAATTCATACAATGTAAACCTAAGGAGGCCTAAGTGTATCTCCACCCCGGGATATGTTCGAACTTGCGCTTCACAATCATAAGTTCCTATAACCAAAGGAAGTTTTCCGAGTGGACTTTGTCGAAGGCTCGCCGTACATTACTTGGATGCCATTCCTCCAACGCCACTTGCAAGACGATCTTTCAAAACTTACATAATTTAATATACTCCCATGAAGCCACAATAAGAAACACTTGTATGCAGACGTCTGACCCCTTTCAATCTTCAGACGAGTGCTCTTCCGTCGAGAATCTTCAATCATATTGCATGGAAACCACCCTTTAATGCCTGCACAAAAAGCTCTCTCAAATAAAGTACGCCCACGATCCTCTAATCACGCACCTTCCTCCCACGCTTGTCCAGTTTCCTCCCAAATCGCTTGTTCTCCACCGTATTGCAGCCGGACAAGCCTCCCAGACCTTGTCCACTGTTCCGCCTCTTCAAGTCGGCATGATCTTTGATGTTCCTCGATGTGACAAGTTCTTCACATCTGGGAGTGGGAATGTCGTGCTTCATTGTTACAGATGCAATGCTTTCGGGTTCTGTGTATTAAGTTTCCTATTGCCTATGCATGTGCTTCCTTTGATTATGTACCACATATGTGCTTCCTACTGCCTATGCATGTGTTTTCGTTGATTAAGTACCAGATATGTGCTTCAGTGGCATGGTAAGTTTCCAACTTACAGATAATATGTTTGCAAGTATCTAAATATTTGCTTCGCATTTTACACAGCCATGGTAATGCTTCTATACTACTTTGTCTGTGCTTCAAAAATAGTTAACCTTTGTTTCCGATGGCTCATTAACACATAAATGAATTGGTCTTTTTTGGTACTGCATTTTCTTGCTTCAACCATAATAAAATTGTGCTTTGATATACAACCCCACATGTTTCATAGCAGAAAATGGATCAAGACGGCACTTGGAGAAAAACACAACTATGAATTGAAGCATGGATTATACTTTGTCGGAAGCATCTTGGGAATGAAAGGAAGCATCATGCGTGCATGGAACTATATGCGACGGAGACACACCTCCACACATCCTCTGACGAGGTTATTCACACCATCAGGACCGGGATGGAACGTGGGAGACATTAATCCTACCGAGGAACATCGTCACCATCTCAGAATCCCAACCAAGACGTTGAACCTAACAAAGACGAGAACGTCATCCCTCCCGTCGGTAGGAGAACGCCTTGTGGTCCTCCTTGGCTGGGATCCCGCCAAGGGTCGTCGTCCTCTTAGTGTGTGTATCTGTCCTTGAATGTCTTCACAAAGATCTGCATGCCACCACGGGGATATCTCCCGAATCCTTGCCCCATGGGGGCAGTGGACTCAAGGGTGATCCGTTCCGTCGGCGTAGGGCGAGCTGCCGCGGTAAGGGTCTTGCCGGGGCTGCCAGAGCCGGCCTCAGCAAGGGTCTTGCCAGGGCTGCTGAAACCGGCTCCCGGCAAGGACCTTGCTGGGGGAAGCCGCTTCGTCTCTTTGCTCTTTGTGGTCTTGTTCTTGGCGTTGCTCCAGTTCCGTCGAGCTTCGGTCTTACCTTGGCTCACCTCCCCTGCTGTGCTTGGTGTGGTGATGCCCGTGGCTCAGACTGCCCGTGCACAGTTATAGGGGTACAAAAAGTGTGCCCTTCTTTTTGTACACCGATAAACTTCTAGCAAAACCGTTGAGCAAAGCATACCTAAAAGAAACGTAAGATTCCCTCTCCCCTCTTACGTTTCGTCAAAATTTTGAGCAGGGTAGTACACCACAAAATTTTGAACTTAAAAGGGATGATTGTTTACGTTATTGGTCAAATCATGCTTTATACAATTGAACTCTAGATCTTGAGATTCTTTAGGTCAATCAACAAGTTTTACCCAAAAACAGTAAACCAATAGATCAAAATTATAAGTTGGCTTTTGAGAACCGCATATATCAAATGGTAAGCCTCACAATGTGCACGGTTGCTCCTTTTTGATTCATGTATCTCTATGCTCGTAATTTGGGTACCTCGCCCTTCCGTCACTATAAGAAGTGCGCAGAGGCTTCTTCCCTCTCCCTGTATCATTTGAAAAACACCGTTAGCGGTTTTAGTAACACGTGAGACAATCATTTTGCTTTTCATTTTTTTCAAGAGAAATTTCCAATCTATTTATCAATCATGGCAACACAAAGAACACTAAAAATTAATAAAAATTATAACCAGATCCATGGACCACCAAGCGATGACTACAAACACCAAAGCGAGCCGAAGGCGCGCTGCTATCATCACCCCTCCCTCACCGGAGCCGGATAAACCTTGTTATAATAAACAATCGGGAAGTCGTCGTGCTAAGACCCTAAAGGATCAGTGCACTAGAGCAGCAACCATCGCCGATGAAGAGAGTTGTAAATCGGAAAGATCAAACTTGTAACCATACAAACGAAGACAAACAAAAATTGAATCCAAATAGATCCATCGAAGACAGCACCGACCGGATCCCGCGAGATCCGACGGAGACACACCTCCACACATCCTCCAATGAGGCTCACCACCAAGACCAGGATAGTACGCGCGAGACATTAATCCTACCGAGGAACATCGTCACCATCTCACAACTCCAACCAAGACGTTGAACCTAACAAAGACGAGAACGCCATCCCTCCCGTCGGCAGGGGGGCAATTTTAAAATGGTTCGGTTCCAATTTCTTACCTAAACCGAAGCGGACCTCTTCGAACAAAACATTTGCCAAGCTCGGCTATCTTATTTTCATTTTTTTCGTTAATCGAATCGACGCTATTAAAACTCGGTTTATATAAATAAACTAAACACTGAACCTGAATTGATATCATCAAATGTCTACATGGATCTACAACATTGAGGGGTAGTGGGATGCTCACGACCATACATAAATTCCCATGTGCCATTTATGGCAGTATCGTACTACCTGAGAGCATCCATTGCATGGTTGTTGCATCACATGGTGGTGTGATACATCAGTTTAATGGTGCCCCTATTTAAGCGTGAGAATACAGATGGAATATGATCAAAATAACCCATCCTTCACACCTAAGGCAGAGCAAGGGGTAGAGCTTAATCGTCTGTAGGTCCAAATCGGAAAACATCACATACATAACATACTCAACTACCAGACTCAGATGAGATTACTTTCTGATGCTATTTTGTACCCACAACATCCTAGGATTTGGAAGCATCGGGATTTATAACCACCGAGCACTTCAACAAATTCGTACTGTACTGTGTAGTTGACCACGAGGATTTTTTCCATGAATACTATATCTATCTCAAATCCTATGAATACTATATGTATCTCAAATCATGTGAACACGAGGAATAGAGAAATGGAAAAAACAGGCCATTTGGTATAGAATTTTTTCATTGAGCCTGAGTTAATGTTTGTTTCCTTCGAAATACGATGGATATGAAATATAGGAATATAACTCTATTTCTGCAAACCAAAGAGCTCTAAATAACATATTCTACATAAATCATATCCTATAGATTTCATACAAAGTATTCTCACAGAAATAATAATTCATACAAAGTTCCTATAAACCAACGAAGACTAAGTGTATCTCCATCCCGGAATGTTCCAACTTCCGCCTGACAAACATAAGTTTCTATATCCAAAGAATATTTCCCGAGTGGACTATGTCGGAGCCTCGAGATACATTACTTGCAACTCGTTCTTTTGACACCATTGCCTCGGGCTACAAGACAAGTTCCTTACACTCGTCAACGACGGGGTGGTGGGGCATGTGAACGCGTTCACCCTTAGGTACCCCAAAAAGGATGGCAAGGCTCCCCCGTGTAGCCAAGCAAGCCGGTGATCTTGCAACATTTTTGTTACCTATATATTGGGTTAATTACATAGGGAGACATGCTCTTGTAGCGGTTCCAACCAAAAACAGTTTCTCACATTTTTTTATACTTCTGAAAAACTTGTATTTTTTTACGATGAAGGAATGGGGTTCCATGAGTTACTGGAGGTTGGCCAAGGTGATCCACGACAGTACCATGAAGACGTCTCCATCGTTAGCGTCTCATTGAAGCAGAAGATATGGAGATCTTCAATCCGGATTAATCATGATCCATTGCAGATTGTAATGGACTCTAGTGATAGCATACATGGTGGTATTTTCGGTTTTCAAGGATTGGTCCATGAGCAGGGTAGTACACCACAAAATCTTGAACTTAAAAGGGATGATTTCTTATGTTATTGGTCAAATCATGCTTTATACAATTGAACTCTAGATCTTGAGATTCTTTAGGTCAATCAACAAGTTTTACCCAAAAACAGTAAACCAATAGATCAAAATTATAAGTTGGCTTCTGAGAACCGCAGATATCAAATGGTAAGCCTCACAATGTGCACGGTTGCTCCTTTTTGATTCAAGTATCTCTATACTCGTAATTTGGGTACCTCGGCCTTTCGTCGCTATAAGAAGTGCGCAGAGGCTTCTTCCCTCTCTCTGTTTCATTTGAAGAACACCGTTAGCGGTTTTAGTAACACGTGAGACAATCGGTAACCCTTTTACTTTTCATTTTTTTAGAGAAATTTTCAATCTATTTATCAATCATGGTAGCACAGAGAACACTAAAAATTTTCTCGCGAGAGTTGTCAATCGGAAAGATCAAACTTGTAACCATACAAACGAAGACGAACAAAAATTGAATCCAAATAGATCCATCGAAGACAGCACCGACCGGATCCCGCGAGATCCGACGGAGACACACCTCCACACATCCTCCAATGAGGCTCACCACCAAGACCAGGATAGTACGCGCGCGACATTAATCCTACCGAGGAACATCGTCACAATCTCACAACTCCAACCAAGACGTCGAACCTAACAAAGACGAGAACGCCATCCCTCCCGTCGGCAGGGGGGCAATTTTAAAATGGTTCGGTTCCAATTTCTTACCTAAACCGAAGCGGACCTCTTCGAACAAAACATTTGCCAAGCTCGGCTATCTTATTTTCATTTTTTTCGTTAATCGAATCGACGCTATTAAAACTCAGTTTATATAAATAAACTAAACACTGAACCTGAATTGATATCATCAAATGTCTACATGGATCTACAACATTGAGGGGTGGTGGGATGCTCACGACCATACATAAATTCCCATGTGCCATTTATGGCAGTATCGTACTACCTGAGAGCATCCATTGCATGGTTGTTGCATCACATGGTGGTGTGATACATCAGTTTAATGGTGCCTGTCGTGGAAATAGCACGGCAGATGTCCGGTTTAACGGACTTGATGATGGAACCATTGCACGGGTTAGCTTGAAGGGGTTCATAGCACACAAAGGGACACAGAAGGTTTATACTAGTTCGGCCCCTTCGATGATGGTAAAAGCCTACGTCTAGTTGGTTTGGTATTGCTTGGGCGTCGGATTACATGGAGCGGATTCGCTTGCCTGTGTCTCAACGGGTTGATTGTTGCTTGTCCTTGAACCGTCGCCGGGTCGTCCCTTTATATAAAGGGTACGCCTGGTCCGGTTTACAGAGTCCCGAGGCCGGCTCATATTTGTGTCCGCCTCGGTCTCTGCCTTTTCTTCCTTATCTCTCAAGTTACATCATGGGGCGGTTTACAAACCTTTAATTCTATACATGGGCTCTAGGATCTTTATGGGCCGTAGCCTTTACTAAATATTACAAACAAGTGTACATTAACAAAGCCGGTTTATACTAGCCGGTTTATACCTGCTAGTCATATCCCTGACATTAGGCCCCAGAATGATTTGAACTTGTTCATATCAGTCTTCTCTTGTATAATCTTCTTCTGTCTTCGCATCCTTATAAACCGGCTCTAACGTCATCCTCAGGGATCATTAAATCTGACCGTGACATCATCTCCACATTTAACGCCGCAAGCTGTACTGTAGCTTATTTTAAGGGTTATCCCGAGAATCGAGGCGTCAAAGGATCTTTATCCGATTTTTTGCCTCCTCGAATCCCGCGCCTGTCGCTTCAGATCTGACTCTCCTTTATAAATACTGCTATCCTCATTCATTATCTTCTTCCTGCTCTGTCTTCTTCCTCCGTCGCCAAACTCCATCGTCGCCCGAGCTCGAACCGCCGCCGTCAACCGCTGGATCCAAGTCCTCGCCGGCCGCTGCATCACCCTGAGCTTGACCAGAGAACCTCCGCCGCCGATCCTTGCCGCTCCAGGTACGTCCTTCTTCTTCATTATCAGTCTGCAACTTCTAGGGTTCCTTCCCACGCCTCCGCCATTAGAGCCTTAATAGAAGCTTCATCTTGTTCAACCTAAAGCCAATGATTTCTAGTAACCTTCCCCTTCAGATCTTGCCCTTTAAACTGTACTTTTACCCTGTTGTAAATACTTCAGATCTCCGTTGTTCCTGTCTGACCTGTAGATTTATCCGCCTGGTATAAAGCCCTTGTAGTTATTTCCCGCATACTCTTACATTTGTTTCTTTTTTCCTAGTATGCTCAGATCTGTTCTTCCTTAGCTGTCTTTTAAAACCTGTTTTTCTCCTCGGTAGATCTGCTAATTATGCTCCGGTTTAAACTGTTCTGCCCAGTCCTTTGCGAAACTCTGTAATTTAAACGCGACGGTTTAACCATTCCCTTTCAACTGCCATTAACCGGAAATGATGTAGCTTGTTATAATTGCCGGTTTATCCATGCCATTAGTCCTCAGTTGAACCGTTGCGTAACTTTCATAGATAGTTTCCGGTTTATTCTGCTGTATCTTCATAATCCGTTTCCTGCACTTTACCTTTTCCAATACTTTGCCTTTTCATTGCAATGGCCAAGCAGTACGTCTCCTGTGATTGGGTTCCTTCTATCATCACTGAGGATGATTTGATCAAGATTTCTGAAATTGGCACATTAGGACCTCAGTCTGTTTTAAAGTGGCGGGCCCCGGGTAATGAATGTCCACCTACTCCCAGACCCGGAGAAGTCATTGTGTTTTTTGATCACATATCTCGAGGCTTCTCTCCCCCCGGTTCAAAGTTTTTCCGGGATGTTCTTGCTGCTTTCCAACTGCACCCTCAGGATATTGGACCCAATTCTGTCTCAAACATCTGTGACTTCCAAGTGTTTTCGGAGGTATATCTGCAAGAAGAACCGTCCGTCGATCTATTCCGGGACTTCTTCCATTTAAACCGGCGCACCGAGTTTACCAGCGGACCGCATCAAGAGCTTGGCGGTGTTAGTATTCAGAAGAGGAGAGACGTTGTTTTTCCTCATGCCGCCTTACACACTCATCCAAAGGACTGGAACAAGTCTTGGTTTTACTGCATTGACACTTCTCCTGAAGGGGAGAACCCTCTGCCGGGTTACTGTGAGACCCGTATTCCGGAGAATCATCCTTTACCCCAACGGCTTGGCTCTGTTGAACGGACCCGGTTTTCATCACAGCTTTCCAAGCTAAGAGCTTTCATAGCTAATGGTTTGATTGGAACCGATTTTTTATGCTGCTGGCTGTCTTGGAGCATCCTTCCCCTGAGCCGGCGTTCTCAGCTAATGTGCAAATATTCTGGTAAACCGGATGATCCTCAAAGGTTTACTAAGGACAAACTTTCTGAATCGGAAGTAGTAGAATCAGCCAAGAAGATCCTCAATGTCTCTTTAGCAGACTGCAGCAAGGTCGGTCTAGCTCCGTACTATAAGAAGAACAAGCCGCCCGCAGTAAGTTTCACTTTACCCTGTATTTGTAATCCGTTTCTTTTAAACCGTCTTTCAATTGTCTTTCTTTCTTTTGATTAGGCTGATGACCCTTTCTGGAAGAGAAAACCTTAGGAGAAAACCGGAAAACAGGTTCGACGAAAAACCTTTGCCAATAAGAAAAGGAAAGCAGCTGTTGACGCCGGTTCTCCCACTGAAGATGATGATCCGGACTCCGAGGTATGCTTTATTCCGGTTTAGATTTTATTTTTATGCACTTATAACTGTATCTAATGATACCTTCCCACAGGAGTTGCCTGAAGGTGATAACCCGGCCGAAATTGAGGTAACCATTCTTTCCTCTGACTCAGAAGCCCTTCCACAAAAAAGTCGTCGGACCGTCCGGAAGTACCAATTTTCTCATCCTTATGCTCAGTTGGACCCTAACTTTATTTTGAAGAAACAACAGCACGAAGCTCTTCGCCGGACCACTCGCCATAGCGGCCTGGCGGTGGAATCATCCGGGATTTCTTTAACTCCGGTTCGAAAACGCCGTGCTGAGGTGATACTTTCACCGACTCCCCTTCATCCCAAGGCCGGGCTTATCCGAAAACCTCTTAAACCGTCTAACCCTGATTATCAGGATACTCCACTATCTTCCTCCGGTGAATCGACCGCCACGCAGCTTCCTCCACTGAAAACCGTCCCAGGGTAACTTTTCTCACCTTTTCCGGTTTATGATCCCTTTTAATTTATAATGTCAACTCATTTTGCATACTTTTCCAGCAAACCAAAACCCAGCAAGAAGCCCAAGGCGAATAAACCTCCTGCTGAACCTACTGCAGATGATCCGGTTGCTGATCCGTCAACAACTGTGTAACACCCCTTGTATTAAGCACTGTGACATTTGGTTAATCATGCCATGTCATGTTCATTTGCAATGCTAAACACAGTGGTTAAACAAATCCATTCAAATTTGCCCCTGAAAATTCAAATTCAAATTCAAATGCAAAATGAAGTTGTTCCAAAAATTATGGAAAAATGTTCAACATTTAGCAAATATTCCAGAACAATTGATGTTGAGGAAAACAACATCACCATCAACCCCAAAAATGGGCTAGAGCATTTAAACAGTGTTATAACAGCACTATTAAATGCCTTTTCATTTTTGAAAAATTCAAAAATGATTCAAATATGCCCAAACCAATTTTTGGTGGTTAGGAATATTGCAATCTATCATTTGGGTCAACTCACACTTTCTACCAAAGTCTTCTGGATGCCCATCATTTCCTTTTCTTCTCTGACGAATAAATAAAAGAAAAAGAAGGAGGAAAAGAGTTACCTGACGCCAGGGCGAGGCCCGACTGGCCCGGCCCATCTCCCTCTTTCCTTCTTCACCTGCTCCCCGCGGCGTGTCGCCACCGCCGCTCCCGCACGCTCGCCGTCGCCGCTCGTCGACGCGTGCCGCCACAGGACCCCGGGAGGCGATAAGGGCAGCCCCAACCACTCCCCTGCTCTCTCCCCCGCCCACTTTCCCCTCTTCCCCGAGCTCCTCCTCTCTGCTCTGCTCGGCCGAGCGAGCTCGCTGACGCGCCGCCGTCGTTTTCGCGACCACCAGCCATCCTGTGCCGCACGGAGACGCCCAGGAGATCCGCCTCCCTCCTCTACTTCAACTACGGGCAGCAGATCGAGCCGACGAGCTCCTGCGCCACTGGATCGAGGTCTTCTTCCTCCTCGGGACGCTCGAGCTCGCCGCCGTCGATTCGCTCTGCCGAGCCTCCCCCGAGCCCACGATTGCACACCTGTAGGTCTCGGTGAGCCTCTCGCTGTCCTCCATCTCTCCTCGGTCCATTTCTGCACCGTAGTGCCGAGCTCGCACTTGCCGGACTCCGACCGCCGCCATTGCCGTCGCTCGCGAGCCGAACGTGCTCCCGAGCCCCGCGCGAGCTACTGGCACGCTCCAGAGCGCATCACGCGACGCATCCAGCCCCCTTTTGACCCCCCTCGCGCACTCCCGTGCCTGTTTCGACGAAGCCCGAAGAGCACCGCCGCCAACCGTCGTCGCCGGCGTCGTTCCGGGCACCCCCGAGTCCGACCACTCGCCCCACGCGACGCGCGGTCTCGCTAGCTCTCGAACACGGGTAGCCACGCCTGATTTGGACCACCGTAGCTCGAACCCGAGCTCACCGGAGTTCCACCACCGCTCGGGGCTCGCCGGAGAGCTCCGGTGGCCGGCGACCAGCTGGCGTCCGACGTGGCAAGGTGGGCCCCGCCCCTGCACTCGCTGACGATGGGCCCCACGTAAAAACATTTTTTTAAAATAATCCGTTCTGATAATTAATCTGTTAGTTAAGTTAATAAATTAGTTAGTTTAATTAGTCTCTATGACATGTGGGGCCCACCCCTGTAATCAGCTCTGTTAGTTTAGTTAAAACTCTGTTAAGCCTCAGAGGCTGACAGGTGGGACCCACTGGTCAGGTTTGACCTGACCAGTGCGGCTGTTGACCGCTGACGTCATCATTGCGTCATGCTGATGTCACTGTCACTGTTCTGGATAATGTTGATTTAATAGATAAAAACAATTCCAGAAATGTCTAAATTCTTTAGAAAATCATATCTTTTTATCCGTAGCTCGGATGGAAAAACTTTCTACATGAAAGTTGCTCAGAACGACGAGACGAAGCCAACCGTGCTATCTGTTTCCGTGTCGGGACCCTCTACGGAGGTGAACCCGCAACTTTTAGCCTGTTTCCGGTAGATGAATAGTGCACATACACCGGTTAATAATTCCAGTTAATTCCTAAAAATAACTAATATAACTTAGACATGTTTTTAGGCAACCCTGCACTGCACATTAGCCTAGCACGCTTTGTGATGCTTGTATTCTGTGTATTTATCTGTTTCTTCCCCCCTCTTCTCTCTCGGTAGAGTCCGACGCTGACGCCGCTCCAGAGACCGACGCCGTCCCGGTGATTGGTCCCCCCTCCGACGACCTTGCTTTTGCCACCGAGCAACCAGGCAAGCAACCCCCCCTTTGATCATTCCGATATCGCCTATGTCTATTCTCTCTTATTCTTGCATTAGAATTGCTGCTACTGCTGCTACTCCTATTACTGTTGCATAGCCTGTTTTTGCAAATACTGTTGATACCTGTCTTTATTCCTAAACTGCTTAGTATAGGTTGGGTAGCACTGATGTGACCCCGCATTCTCGTAGTTGCCTCGCTTAGTACCCTTGCCTCGATCAAGCGATCGAGCCCCTTCCCCTGACCTTCTTCACATCACCACACACCCCCTAGTATGCTCGACTCCGCAGAGTTAACATCGGGTGACGAGGGTGATACCTCCGAACTCACTTCCGATGTTGTCCCTGTAGTATAGCTAGCTCGTCGTGGGTTACCGAGGGTGATTCCTCTTCCCACTTCCGACTTAGCTTTTGTCGTGCATCCGCTATGGTGATTACCGCCGAGGGTGATTCCTCCGGTATCACCTTAACGGGACTTGTCGTTTAGGAACCCAACGAGGGTGATTCCTCGGATTCCTCATCGGCATGGAAACCACACGGATGCCCTGGTTTACCGTACCGTGTTTAAAGACGTATCGATCCCCGAGGCCGGACGTCGCCAGGAACAAAGGCGTGCGGCCAGAGGTATCGTGCGTCTGAAGACACTTTATAGTTACTACTACACATGTTGGATAGAGACGGGTTGACCCTGAGGGGTACCCGCGAGTGCCTTCGAGGCGTGAGCTGTGGAGTCGGGTGACCAGTGAGGGTACCCGCGAGATAACTACGAAGCGTGGCCGGTCCTGTAAGGTCCTTGTCACAAGTCTTCGAGACGGGACGTCGGGGCCACCGGTGTGGTGGCAACGCTCGTTACCGCGCGCTCCCAATCCACTAAGCGATTTGGATATTTGATTCGAGGGGCCTTCGGGTCCGATAGCACTAACCACCACGTGGGTGTGAGTGGGTGCTCTGCGTCGTATACATCAGCCGGAGTCGTCACGACATCAGCGATTGAGCGGCCCGTTCGGATTGGACCCAGAATGCAACTGCGTACTTGTATAAGGGGTTGCTAGGTCTGCTACCGAACGGCCTCGCAACGTGCAGGAGCGTCCGGGGCGATGGACCATGACCCCCGGGGGCATAGGCTTAGTCCGGCGTGCTCGATCCTCTCTGGCGGTTTCCGGTCGGGTTGCGTCGTGTTGTTTAGCCGAGGCCGGGCAGGACCCAGCCAGTGTGTCCGGCCGGAGTTAAGCGAGCGTGGTGGGTAAGTTGGTGCACCCCTGCAGGGAAGAAAACATCTATCGATAGCCTGTCCTACGGTAACGGACACTCGGAGTTGTATCCACTTCGGTACAACTAGAACTAGTGACTTGAGATATGAGGTAGGGCTCTGGGATTGCTTTCTCGCAGGGAGTCGAGGAAGGATCCCCGACCGAGGTTGATATTACTATAAACACTTTACATTATGATGTACTAATCTGCACCCTTCTAATTGCTGCAAGACCCTGATGTTGGGGAACGTTGCATGGGAAACAAAAAATTTTCCTACGCTCACCAAGATCAATCTAGGAGATGCATCTACGAGGGGAGAGTTGGATCCACATACCCTTGTAGATCGCTAAGCGGAAGCGTTCAAGAACGCAGTTGATGGAGTCGTACTCGTCGCGATTCAGATCGCCGAAGATCCTAGCACCGAAGCAACGGTGCCTCCGCGTTCTTCACACGTACAGCTCGGGGACGTCTCCTCCTTCTTGATCCAGCAAGGGGGGAGGAGAGGTTGATGGAGACACCGGCAGCACGACGGCGTGGTGGAGATGGTGGTGGAGGATTCCAGCAGGGCTTCGCCAAGCACTGCGGGAATTGACGAAGATGGATGTGGGAGAGGGAGGGCAGCGCCGAGGCACAAACGTGTGTGGCTGCCCTCCCTCTGCCTCTCTTTATATAGGGGGGTAGAGAGGGGAGGGGCGCCCTAGGGTTACCCCCTAGGGGCGGCGGCCAGGGCCTAGGGTTTCCCCCCCAGGTGCCTTGCCCCCCAAGCCTAAGGGGGTGCGGCAGCCCTAGGGGGGTCCAGCCCCCTTGGCGCATGAGGAGAGGGCCCTAGGGGGGGCGCACAGCCCTATGAGGGCTGTTGCGTCTCCCCTTTGTGGCCCATTAGGCCCGAAACTCTTTCCGGGACCCCGAAAACCCCTTTCGGTCATCCGCCGACTTCCCGGTGCTCCTCGGAACACTTCCGGACTCCGATCACTCTCAACCTATATATCAATCTTCGTCCCCGGACCATTCCGGAGACCCTCGTCACGTCCGGGATCTCATCCGGGACTCCGAACAACCTTCGGTAACCATGCACTGTTCTCACTAACAACCCTAGCGTCACCGAACCTTAAGTGTGTAGATCCTGCGGGTTCGGAAACTATGCAGACATGACCGAGACACTCCCAGGTCAATAACCAATAGCGGGATCTGGATACCCATATTGGTTCCCACACGTTCCTCGATGATCTCATCGGATGAACCACGATGTCAAGGATTCAGGCAATCCCGTATACAGTTCCCTTTGTCTCGTCGGTATGTTACTTGCCCGAGATTCGATCGTCGGTATCTCTATACCTAGTTCAATCTCGTTACCGGCAAGTCTCTTTACTCGTTACCGTAATACATAATCCCGTGACTAACTACTTAGTCACTTTGAGCTCATTGAGATGATGTATTACCGAGTGGGCCCGGAGATACCTCTCCGTCACACGGAGTGACAAATCCCAGTCTCGATCCATGTCAACTCAACAGACACCTTCGGAGATACCTGTAGAGTACCTTTATAATCACCCAGTTACGTTGCGACGTTTGGCACACACAAAGTACTCCTACGGTGTCAGTGAGTTACATGATCTCATGGTCATAGGAACTTATACTTGACATGCAGAAAACTATAGCGATAACTGATACGATCAAAAGCTATGTTTAACGTTTGGGTCTCGTCCATCACATCATTCTCCTAATGATGTGATCCCGTTATCAAATGACAACTCATGTCTATGACCTGGAAACCGCGGTCATCTTCGATCAACGAGCTAGTCCTGAAGAGGCTTACTAGGGACCTCAAGTTTGTCTATTTATCCACACATGTATTTGAGTTTCCAATCAATACAATTATAGCATGGATAATAAACGATTATCATGAACAAGGAAATATAATAATAACTCTTTTATTATTGCCTCTAGGGCATATTTCCAACAGTCTCCCACTTGCACTAGAGTCAATAATCTAGCATTACAAGGTAATGAATCTAACACCCATAGAGTCTTGGTGTTGATCATGCTTAGCCCGTGGAAGAGGCTTAGTCAACGGATCTGCAACATTCAAATCCGTGTGTACTTTGCAAATGCTTATGTCCTCCTCCTTGACTGAATCGCGGATGGAATTGAAGCGTCGCTTTATGTGTCTGGTCCTCTTGTGAAACCTTGGTTCCTTGGCTAGAGCAATGGCACCAGTGTTGTCACAAACAGAGTCATTGGGTTTAGTGCACTAGGCACAACTCCAAGATCTGTCATGAACTCCTTCATCCAGACACCTTCCTTTGCTGCCTCCGAGGCAGCTATGTACTCCACTTCGCATGTAGAATCGGCTACCACGCTTTGCTTGGAACTGCACCAGCTTACCGCTCCCCCGTTGAGAATATATACGTATCCGGTTTGAGACTTAGAGTCATCCGGATCAGTGTCAAAGCTTGCATCGACGTAACCCTTTACGACGAGCTCTTGATCACCTCCATAAACGAGAAACATCTCCTTAGTCCTTTTCAGGTACTTTAGGATATTCTTGACCGCTGTCCAGTGATCCATACCAGGATTACTTTGAAACCTTCCGGCCATACTTATGGCAAGGCTGACATCTGGTCTTGTGCACAGCATTGCATACATGATAGAGCCTATGGCTGAAGCATAGGGGACGACACTCATCTTTTCTCTATCTTCCGCAGTCACTGGGCATTGAGTCTTACTCAACTTTGTACCTTGCAATACCGGCAAGAACCCCTTCTTGGATTGATCCATTTTGAACTTCTTCAAAACTTTATCAAGGTATGTACTTTGTGAAAGTCCTATCAAGCGTCTTGATCTATCTCTATAGATCTTGATGCTCAATATGAAAGCAGCTTCACCGAGATCCTTCATCGAAAAACTCTTGTTCAAATACCCCTTCACGCTATCCAAAAATTCTATATTGTTTCCAATCAGCAATATGTCATCCACATATAATATTAGAAACGCTATAGAGCTCCCACTCACTTTCTTGTAAATACAAGCTTCTCCGTAAACTTGTACAAACCCAAACGCTTTGATCACCTCATCAAAGCGAAGATTCCAACTCCGAGATGCTTGCACCAGCCCATAAATGGAACGCTGGAGCTTGCATACTTTGTCAGCATTCTCTGGATCGACAAAACCTTCCGGTTGTATCATATACAACTCTTCCTTAAGAAAACCGTTAAGGAATGCTGTTTTGACATCCATCTGCCAAATTTCATAATCGAAATATGCAGCTATCGCTAACATGATTCGAACGGATTTAAGCATCGCTACGGGTGAGAAAGTCTCATCGTAGTCAATCCCTTGAACTTGTGAAAAACCCTTTGCCACAAGTCGAGCTTTATACACGGTGACATTACCGTCAGCGTCCGTCTTCCTCTTAAAAATCCATTTATTCTGAATGGCCTTCCGCCCTTCAGGTAATACTTCCAAAGTCCATACTTTGTTTTCATACATGGATCCCATCTCGGATTTCATGGCCTCTAACCATTTGTCGGAATCCGGGCCCACCATCGCTTCTCCATAGCTCGTAGGTTCACTGTTGTCCAACAACATGACCTCCAAGACAGGGTTACCATACCACTCAGGTGCAGTGCATACCCTTGTCGACCTACGAGGTTTAGTAGTAACTTGATCAGAAGCTTCTTGATCATCATCATTGGCTTCCTCTTCAACCTCTGCAGGCTCCACAAAAACATCTTTCTGTGCTGCGCTACTCTCTGGTTGAAGTAGAGGTTCAATAACCTCATCAAGTTCTACCTTCCTCCCACTCAATTCTTTCGAGAGAAACTCTTTCTCGAGAAAGGACCCGTTCTTAGCGACAAACACTTTGCCCTCGGATCTGAGATAGAAGGTGTACCCAACCGTTTCTTTTGGGTATCCTATGAAGACACATTTGTCCGCTTTGGGTTCGAGCTTTTCTGGCTGAAGCCTTTTGACATAAGCATCGCAACCCCAAACTTTGAGAAAAGACAACTTAGGTTTCTTACCAAACCATAGTTCATACGGTGTTGTCTCAACGGACTTAGATGGAGCCCTATTTAAAGTGAATGCAGCTGTCTCTAACGCATATCCCCAAAACGATAGTGGCAAATCGGCAAGAGACATCATAGAACGCACCATATCTAATAGGGTTCGATTACGACGTTCGGACACACCATTACGCTGTGGTGTTCCAGGTGGCGTCAACTGTGAAACAATTCCACATTTTCTTAAGTGATTGCCAATCTCATAACTCAGATACTCTCCCCCTCGATCAGATCGTAGGAACTTGATCTTCTTGTTACGATGATTCTCAACTTCACTCTGAAACTGCTTGAACTTTTCAAACGTTTCAGACTTATGCTTCATCAAGTAAATATACCCATATCTACTTAAGTCGTCAGTGAAGGTGAGAAAATAACGATATCCATCGCGCGCCGTGACACTCATCGGACCACACACATCAGTATGTATGATTTCCAATAAGTCACTTGCCCGTTCCATTGTTCTTGAAAACGGGGTCCTAGTCATCTTGCCCATGAGGCACGGCTCGCATGTGTCAAGTGATTCAAAATCAAGAGACTCCAAAAGTCCATCAGCATGGAGCTTCCTCATGCGTTTTACGCCGATATGACCCAGACGGCAGTGCCACAAGAATGTGGTATTATTGTTATCAACTCTACATCTTTTGGCATCAATGTTATGAACATGTGTATCATCACTATCGAGATTCAATAAGAATAAACCCCCTACTTCGGGTGCATGACCATAAAAGATATTACCCATATAAATAGAACAACCTTATTCTCTGATTTAAATGAGTAACCGTCTCGCAATAAACAAGATCCAGATATAATGTTCATGCTCAACGCAGGCACTAAATAACAATTATTCAGGTTCATAACTAATCCCGATGGTAATCGAAGAGCGAGCGTGCCGACGGCGATCACATCAACCTTGGAACCATTCCCCACGCGCATCGTCACTTCGTCCTTCGCCAGCCTCCGTTTATTCCGTAGTTCCTGTTTAGAGTTGCAAATGTGAGCAACCGAACCGGTATCAAATACCCAGGCACTACAACGAGAGTTGGTAAGGTACACATCAATAACATGTATATCATATATACCTTGCTTGTTGTTGTTGTTGGCCCCCTTCTTGTCTGCCAGATACTTGGGGCAGTTCCGCTTCCAGTGGCCGTTCCCCTTGCAATAGAAACACTCAGTCTCTGGCTTGGGTCCAGCCTTGGGTTTCTTCACTGGATGAGCAACTGCCTTGCCACCCTTCTTAGAGTTACCCTTCTTGCCCTTGCCATTTTTCTTGAAACTGGTGGTTTTATTGACCATCAACACTTGATACTCCTTCTGGATGTCTGCCTCAGCGACTTTCAGCATTGAAAACAGCTCGGCGATGGACTTGTTCATCCCTTGCATGTTGTACTGCTGCACGAAGCTCTTGTAGCTAGGTGGGAGTGATTGGAGAATTCTGTCAATGATAGCCTCCTCCGGGAACACAAGTCCCAGATCAGCTATGCGGGTATAGTACCCAGACATCTTCAGTAAGTGCTCACTGACAAACGAATTCTCCTCCATCTTGCAAGCAAAGAATTTATCGGTGGTCTCATACCTCTCGATCTTAGCATTCTTTTCAAAGATGAACTTCAACTCCTGGAACATCTCATATGCTCCATGACGTTCAAAACGCCTTTGAAGTCCTCCTTCCAAGCTATACAACATGGCACACTGCACAACTGAGTAGTCATCCGAGCGCGTCTGCCAGGCGTTCATAACGTCCACAGAGGCCGGAGCGGGGGGTTCACCTAGCGGTGCACTTAGGACATAAACTTTTTGGGCAGCTGTGAGGATGATCCTCAGATTGCGGAGCCAGTCCACAAAGTTGCTCCCATCATCTTTCAGTTTAGCTTTCTCTAGGAACGCATTAAAATTCAGGGGAGCTACTGCGCGAGCCATCTACAACAAAACATTTGCAAAGACATCTTAGACTATTGTTCATGATAAGTGAGTTTTAACTAATCAAATTACTTATAACTCCCACTCAAATTGACATCCCTCTGGTCATTCGAGCGTGACATGATCCAGATCCACCAACCCAAGTCCGATCATCACGTGAGATGAGGTGGTGTCAATGGTGAACATCTACATGTTGATCATATCTACTATATGACTCATGCTCAACCTTTCGGTCTTCCGTGTTCCGTGGCCATGTCTGTACATGCTAGGCTCGTCAAGTCTAACCCGAGTGTTCTGCATGTGCAAAACTGGCTTGCACCCGTTGTATGCGAACGTAGAGTCTATCACACCCGATCATCACGTGGTGCTTCGAAACGACGAACCTTCGCAACGGTGCACACTCGGGGGGAACACAATTTTATCTTGAAATTTAGTGAGGGATCATCTTATAATGCTACCGTCCTCCTAAGCAAAATAAGATGCATAAAAGGATTAACATCACATGCAAATCATAAGTGACATGATATGGCCATCAACTCGTGCTTTTGATCTCCATCACCAAAGCACCGGCATGATCTCCATCGTCACCGGCGCCACACCATGATCCCCATCATCATGATCTCCATCATCGTGTCGCCATCGGGGTTGTCGCGCGCCCACCATGCTCTTACTACTATTGCTACCGTTTAGCGATAAAGTAAAGCATTACAAAGCGCTTAATGATTGACACGCAGGTCATACAAAAATTAAAGACAACCCTATGGCTCCTGCCGGTTGCCGTATACATCGACATGCAAGTCGATATTAACTATTACAACATGATCATCTCATACATCAAATATATCTCATCATGTCATTGGCCATATCATATCACATACATACCCTGCAAAAACAAGTTAGATGTCCTCTAATTTGTTGTTGCATGTTTTACGTGGCTGCTATGGGTATCTAGCAAGAACGCTTCTTACCTACGCAAAGCCACAACGGTGATATTTAAGTTGCTATTTAACCTTCTACAAGGACCGCCTTTTTCTATTCCGATTCAACTAAGATAGGAGAGACAGACACCCGCCAGCCATCTTATGCAACAAAAGTCACATGTCTGTCGATGGAACCGGTCTCATGTACGTGGACATGTAAAGTTGGTCCGGGCCGCTTCATCCCATAATACCGCTGAATCAAGAAAGACTAAGGAGGGAAGCAATCTAAATATCAACGCCCACAAAACTCCTTTGTGTTCTACTCGTGAAAGCATCTACGCAAGATCCTAGCTCATGATGCCACTGTTGGGGAACGTTGCATGGGAAACAAAAATTTTTCCTACGCTCACCAAGATCAATCTAGGAGATGCATCTACGAGGGGAGAGTTGGATCCACATACCCTTGTAGATCGCTAAGCGGAAGCGTTCAAGAATGCGGTTGATGGAGTCGTACTCGTCGCGATTCAGATCGCCGAAGATCCTAGCACCGAAGCAACGGTGCCTCCGCGTTCTTCACACGTACAGCTCGGGGACGTCTCCTCCTTCTTGATCCAGCAAGGGGGGAGGAGAGGTTGATGGAGACACCGGCAGCACGACGGCGTGGTGGAGATGGTGGTGGAGGATTCCAGCAGGGCTTCGCCAAGCACTGCGGGAATTGACGAAGATGGATGTGGGAGAGGGAGGGCAGCGCCGAGGCACAAACGTGTGTGGCTGCCCTCCCTCTGCCTCTCTTTATATAGGGGGGTAGAGAGGGGAGGGGCGCCCTAGGGTTACCCCCTAGGGGCGGCGGCCAGGGCCTAGGGTTTCCCCCCCAGGTGCCTTGCCCCCCAAGCCTAAGGGGGTGCGGCAGCCCTAGGGGGGTCCAGCCCCCTTGGCGCATGAGGAGAGGGCCCTAGGGGGGCGCACAGCCCTATGAGGGCTGTTGCGTCTCCCCTTTGTGGCCCATTAGGCCCGAAACTCTTTCCGGGACCCCGAAAACCCCTTTCGGTCATCCGCCGACTTCCCGGTGCTCCCCGGAACACTTCCGGACTCCGATCACTCTCAACCTATATATCAATCTTCGTCCCCGGACCATTCCGGAGACCCTCGTCACGTCCGGGATCTCATCTGGGACTCCGAACAACCTTCGGTAACCATGCATTGTTCTCACTAACAACCCTAGCGTCACCGAACCTTAAGTGTGTAGACCCTGCGGGTTCGGAAACTATGCAGACATGACCGAGACACTCCCAGGTCAATAACCAATAGCGGGATCTGGATACCCATATTGGTTCCCACACGTTCCTCGATGATCTCATCGGATGAACCACGATGTCAAGGATTCAGGCAATCCCGTATACAGTTCCCTTTGTCTCGTCGGTATGTTACTTGCCCGAGATTCGATCGTCGGTATCTCTATACCTAGTTCAATCTCGTTACCGGCAAGTCTCTTTACTCGTTACCGTAATACATAATCCCGTGACTAACTACTTAGTCACTTTGAGCTCATTGAGATGATGTATTACCGAGTGGGCCCGGAGATACCTCTCCGTCACACGGAGTGACAAATCCCAGTCTCGATCCATGTCAACTCAACAGACACCTTCGGAGATACCTGTAGAGTACCTTTATAGTCACCCAGTTACGTTGCGACGTTTGGCACACACAAAGTACTCCTACGGTGTCAGTGAGTTACATGATCTCATGGTCATAGGAACTTATACTTGACATGCAGAAAACTATAGCGATAACTGATACGATCAAAAGCTATGTTTAACGTTTGGGTCTCGTCCATCACATCATTCTCCTAATGATGTGATCCCGTTATCAAATGACAACTCATGTCTATGACCTGGAAACCGCGGTCATCTTCGATCAACGAGCTAGTCCTGAAGAGGCTTACTAGGGACCTCAAGTTTGTCTATTTATCCACACATGTATTTGAGTTTCCAATCAATACAATTATAGCATGGATAATAAACGATTATCATGAACAAGGAAATATAATAATAACTCTTTTATTATTGCCTCTAGGGCATATTTCCAACACCTAAAGATGCTAGTCTTCGTCAGGACTAGGCTTTTCCCCTCTCTACTCTGGCTTTCTGCAGACTAGTCCACCCACATAAAGCCTCCTTTGAAAATGATGCATTGCTTAGTATAGATCTGATGTAAGTCTTGCTGAGTACTTTGGATGAGTACTCACGGTTGCTTTGCTTCCTCTTTTGTCCTACCCGCATGATAAACCAGACGACGGAGCCATGGTGCCTGCAGCCCCCGTTGACGACTACTACTACCAGCCCGAGGCTGGCTACTACTACTACCCGGCCGGCGAGTACTTCTACGAGGAGCCGGCGGACGACGACCAGGAGTAGGATCGGAGGTCCCAGGCAGGAGGCCTGCGCCTTTTCGATCGTAGCTTTTCTTTTGCCCCGCCTGTGTAACAGGCCTATTTCAGTTCTGTGTTGTATCTGTACCCACATACCTAACGCTTCCGCTAACTATGTGTATGACACTTGTTATGTATTCGAGCCCTCGAGGCCCCTGGCTTGTAATATATAACTTGTATGTTTTTATTTATGTTATAGAGTTGTGTTGTGATTCCTTCACGTGAGTCCTTAGGCCTGATCGTGTGCATTTGCGTGTATGATTAGTGCACGATCGGGCCGGGGGCGTTCACAGGTTGGTATCAGAGCCGACTGCCTGTAGGAACCCCTTTCCAACTCCTTGGTCGAAGTTGAGTCTAGAGGTCAAAAACTGTTTTACTAACTTGGCTGTGTGGCTTATGGCCCCACGTCGCCACTTGGGTGGTGTAGCTTCTATTATTCCTCGTCTATACTCTGGGACTCTTCTCTCTCATCTATTCGGGTTAAGTTTTACTAACTCCATTAGGTTCTCGTTTTCACTTCTACCCGGAGAGCTGGATATCAGTGCGGTTTCTTATCATTGACCTGATTAGTCTGATAATCATTCCTTTCCATTTGTTTGTTTAACCTTTCTTACCAAGTTCTGTTTAATTATCATCAGGACTTGACAAGTCTGATTCTTCTTCTTTCAGATGGATCCTCTGTTTCCACCTCGCCCGGAGACTCAGCTTGTGCTTCGCACCTGGGCTCGAGATGCCCCTGGGTTTCCGGCCATTCTAGTCGCTCTCCTGACCAGGCTGGGCTACCGCTGGTACCCCGAGTACATGGTCTACGAGGAGTATCGCGAGTTCAACCAGGAGCAGTATTATGCTGATGTTCGTATCTACGACCGGCAGGATGACTCAGGCACTGAGCTGTACCGCTTCCGCGGTAGCGGCGTGACGGTTGCGATGGCAGTCCATGATACTGCCTACGCTGCTGTCGTACGCCTCCGAGGAGAGCACAGAGATAGCTTGGATGCCTCTGAGTTTCGGTACATTCCGTATGCACCTGCTGGAGATGAGACTGGATACTACTCAGCTATCTGTGCCCCGTACGAGAGTCGACGTTATGACCCGCAGGTTCTGATTCAGCACACTCAGGCGCTGGATCGAACTGCTCGGGCCCTGGCGGTTGAGTTGTCCATCACTCGGACAACTCTCTACCAGACGTTGACGCAGTTGGTACCGGCTGTCCAAGCAGGGACACTTCCTCAGTCTATCCTTTTCCCGCGCAGGATCAACACACCTCCAGGTGTCGAGTGGCCTGCGGTTGGAGGTTACACGCCAGTTCGTGGACCTCTGATTCCCGTCCGAGACCGGGTTCTGCATCAGAGTGCACATGGAGCTCAGGATCCTTCTGCGATCGAGATCCGCCGTCCGCACTTGCAGCTACCCCGTTTCAGTTCCTTTCTCCGACGTTGATGTAGCCTTCGCTATGTCTCGTTGTGTACTTCCTTACCGCGGTCTGCGCGCCGCCTACTATGTCTAGTTTTTGATTTTGCGCCGTTATGCTGCCCGTTTGTAACCGACGCTATGTACGAACCCGTATGTCATGATGTGTATGATGTTGTATTATTGCACTTCCCTTAGGTCGTGCATATTTACTTCATTGTTGAATTCATGCAACGTGTATTCTTGTCGCTAAACCACCCCTGTTGGAATTATCAGGATGGCTAATAACAATGATCCCCCTGCACCTCCGCCTCCGCCTCCGCCGCCAGACTATATGGCTGCCGTAATGCAGACCATTCACATGCAGCGTCAGGTGCTGCAGGGTATGCTCAACCAGATGCCCCAGATCAACGCCAATGCTCAGCATCAGCCAGCCGCTATCACTCTGCAAGAATTTTTGCGGCTCAGTCCAACGATATTTCGCAGTGCCGCCAACCCCTTGGATGCCGATGATTGGCTGCGAGACATATTCTTTGAGCTGGATTCTGCCGCCGTGTCCCCTGACAACTATGTCAAATTCGCGACGTATTTCCTGAAGGGTCCGGCGGCCCAATGGTGGGACACTCACCGGAACACAGTGCCTGCTGGAACTATCATTACCTGGGCAGACTTCAAGACTGCCTTCCGTGCTCGGTACATCCCGGAAGGGGTTATCGACCGCAAGCGTACGGAGTTTTGCAACCTGGTTCAGGGCAACAAGTCAGTTGATGCTTATCAGCGGGAGTTCCTGGAACTGTCCCGCTATGCTGAGGAGGATATCGCTACTGACGCTAGACGCCAAGAGAAGTTCAGGCGCGGACTTCATCATGATATTCTGCTTGCTCTAGTGGCGCTTGATTTTCCGGACTTCGCCACTCTGGTGAACAAGGCCATCCAGGTTGAAACTGGACTCAAGCTACACAAGGACGCTCTTAAGCGCTCTCGCGAGTCGGGCTCATCTTCGGGCTCGTCTTCTCAGAAGCGCCGCATATGGATTCCTCAGAGCATGTATCGTCCCAACGCTCCTGTATACAGGCCTTCTTATGCTGCACCTCGTCTGCCTCCTCCACCGCCAATGCAGTACAGGCCTGCAGTCCCAGCACCTCGGGCACCTGTGATTCGTCCAGAGAGTGGACTCTGCTTCAAGTGTGGCCGTCCGGGTCACCGTGTCAGAGACTGTCCGCAGGTTCAGGGTCAGCTGGCTCTTCCATCTGCTGGCCGTGGCAGTGGACGTGGAGTTCCTCAGCAGCGCAACAATAATACCAGGCCTTCGTATGCTCGTGGTGGTCAGCTTCACCACGTCAATCTGAGTGAAGACCCAGAGCAGCCAGCCACAGTGATGGGTACACTTCTTGTCAACTCAGTAATTGCTAATGTTTTGTTTGATACTGGTGCATCTGATTCTTTCATATCAGAACCATTTGCATTTAAACATGGCTTTAAACAAGATAAACTATATCACACGGTATCCGTACAAACCTCCGCGGGTCAGTGCAAATCTACCTTATTCTGTCCGGAAGTGGTAGTGGAGATAGAAGAAAGGAAGTTTCAGGCACACCCCATTGTCCTGAAATCCTGCGGCATCGACCTTATCCTAGGAATGGATTGGTTGGAGGCTCACGAGGCCCAAATCGATTGTGCCACCAAGACTGTACGTCTTCGGCACCCCTCGAATCAACTCGTGAATTGCCGCGCTCGTATATCCCGTAATGCCGAGGCTCAAATCTATGCCTCAAATGCATTGAATGCTTCACCACTTGAAGGGCTCGAAAGCATACCAGTTGTATGTGATTTCCCGGATGTCTTCCCAGAAGAACTTCCAGGAATACCCCCTGCTCGAGCCGTCGAATTTGTTATTGACTTGAAGCCGGGTACTACTCCTATTGCGAAGCGTCCTTACAAGATGCCACCGCATGAGCTCCTCGAGCTTAAGGAGGAAATCGACAAGTCACTCAAGAAGGGCTTCATCCGTCCTAGTTCCTCTGCCTGGGGAGCACCGTCTCTTTTCGTCAAGAAGAAAGATGGTACGAATAGGCTGGTACAAGATTACCGACCTATCAACCAGGCAACCATCCAGAATAAATATCCGCTTCCTCGGATCAACGACTTATATGATCAACTGGCTGGATCATCGGTGTTTTCTAAACTCGACTTGAGGTTGGGTTATCACCAGATCCGTGTTCGCGAAGAGGATATTCCAAAGACTGCATTTGTTACTCGCTATGGCTCGTATGAGTACACTGTCATGTCTTTTGGACTGACCAATGCTCCAGCTACCTTCTCCCGTCTGATGAATTATATATTCATGGATTACCTCGACAAGTTTGTCGTGGTATATCTGGATGATATTCTGGTATTCTCAAAGAACAAGGAAGAACACGCCGAACATCTTCGCCTTGTTCTGGAGAAGCTGCGAGAGCATCCGCTATATGCTAAGTTCTCCAAATGCGAGTTCTGGCTTTCTGAAGTAACCTACCTTGGACATGTGATTTCCAAGGATGGCATTGCCGTTAATCCGGAACGGGTTCAGGCTATTCTTGACTGGACTCCTCCGAAGAATGTCAAGCAAGTGAGAAGTTTTCTCGGCCTTGCAAGCTATTGTCGTCGCTTCGTCGAGAACTTTTCCAAGATTGCCAAGCCCCTGACTAATCTGCTTCACAAAGGCGTTAAGTTTGAGTGGACAGATAAATGCCAGGAAAGCTTCCAAGCTCTTAAGGACAAGCTCGTTTCTGCACTAGTGCTTGCTCCTCCAGACTCTCGCAAGGACTTCGTGATATATTGCGACGCCTCTCGTCAAGGATTAGGCTGTGTCCTAATGCAAGAACAAAGAGTAATTGCTTATGCATCGCGTCAATTACGTCCGCATGAAGAGAATTATCCAGTGCATGATCTTGAACTTGCTGCAGTGATCTTTGCATTGAAACTATGGCGGCATTACCTTCTCGGTAACCGGTGTGAGATTTATACTGATCACCAAAGTTTGAAGTATTTATTCACTCAGCCGGATCTTAATCTCCGCCAACAGCGATGGTTGGAAACTATTTCTGAATACGACTGCGGTATTTCTTATACCCCTGGCAAGGCTAATGTGATGGCCGATGCCTTGAGTCGCAAGTCATACAGCACCAACCTCAAGGTTAAGCGAGCTCAGCCTCGTCTTTATGAGGAATTACGCAAGCTGAATCTGCATATCGTTCCACATGGTTCGCTTAGTGACCTTGTGATACAGCCGGATCTTGAGAAGGCTGTCAAGGTAGCGCAAACCAAAGATGCTTACGTTGATGTTATGAAACAGGAACTGCATCTTCCGAAATACAGGGATTTCTCAATATCCGAAGATGGAACCTTGTATTTCCGAGGCCGCATTGTGGTAACTCGTTTCGAGCTTATGACTGATAAGGTCATGAAGGAGGCACATGATACACCGCTGTCGATTCATCCTGGTAGTACTAAGATGTATCGTGATCTCCGTCAAAGGTACTGGTGGCCGAATATGAAACGGGATATTGCTCGATATGTTGCTGAATGCGATGTCTGTCGTCGCGTGAAGGCAGAACATCAGAAGCCTGCTGGACTTCTGCAACCTCTTCCTATTCCGCTGTGGAAATGGGATAAGGTGCAGATGGATTTCATTACTGGTTTTCCTAAGTCCCAGAAGGGTAACGATGCCATTCTTGTCGTCGTCGACCAACTCTCAAAGGTTGCACACTTCCTGCCAATCAAGGAGACTATCACTGCTAGCCAGTTAGCAGAACTGTATATCTCCCGAATTGTATCCCTCCACGGAATTCCGAAGGAGATCAGTACGGACCGTGGCACCCTGTTCACTTCCAAGTTCTGGGAAAGTTTCCAGGAAGCTTTGGGAACTCATATCAACTGGAGTTCAGCTTATCACCCCCAGTCCCAAGGCCAAGTCGAACGAGTCAATCAAGTGCTTGAAGATATGCTGCGAGCTTGTGTTATATCATTCGGTAAGAAATGGGAAGAATCCCTTCCATATGCCGAGTTCTCGTATAACAACAGCTATCAAGCCAGCTTGAAGATGGCTCCCTTTGAAGTTCTGTACGGACGTAAGTGTCGAACCCCTCTGAACTGGTCAGAAACTGGGGAACGACAAGTTATTGGTCCGGACATTATTCAACACGCCGAAGAGCAAGTCCGTATCGTGCGTGAGAATCTCAAGGCGGCTCAAGATCGCCAGAAGAGCAACTTTGATCGCAAGAGATGGGGATTGACTTATCAACCAGGTGATCAAGTTTATCTTCGTGTCACCCCTATGAAGGGCACGCACCGTTTCGGCGTCAAGGGCAAGTTAGCTCCACGCTACATTGGCCCCTTCCCCGTGGTTGCTAGACGTGGATTCGTGGCTTACAAATTGCAATTGCCGCCGCAATTCTCGCATATCCACGATGTGTTCCATGTGTCGCAACTTCGACGATCCTTCAAGGAGTCCCCGCATCGTGTTGTGGATCACGAGATGCTCGAGCTTCAAGATGATCTTTCTTATAAGGAGCATCCGATCCGCATCCTCGATCAAGCTGAACGTCGGACCCGTCAGAAGACAACCAAGTTCCTGAAAGTGCAGTGGTCAAATCATACTGAAGATGAAGCCACTTGGGAACGCGAGGAAAATCTTCGGGCGGAATACCCCGACCTCTTTGCTTCTACCTCCTAAATTCTCGGGACGAGAATTTCTTTTAGAGGAGGAGAATTTGTAACACCCCTTGTATTAAGCACTGTGACATTTGGTTAATCATGCCATGTCATGTTCATTTGCAATGCTAAACACAGTGGTTAAACAAATCCATTCAAATTTGCCCTTGAAAATTCAAATTCAAATTCAAATGCAAAATGAAGTTGTTCCAAAAATTATGGAAAAATGTTCAACATTTAGCAAATATTCCAGAACAATTGATGTTGAGGAAAACAACATCACCATCAACCCCAAAAATGGGCTAGAGCATTTAAACAGTGTTATAACAGCACTATTAAATGCCTTTTCATTTTTGAAAAATTCAAAAATGATTCAAATATGCCCAAACCAATTTTTGGTGGTTAGGAATATTGCAATCTATCATTTGGGTCAACTCACACTTTCTACCAAAGTCTTCTGGATGCCCATCATTTCCTTTTCTTCTCTGACGAATAAATAAAAGAAAAAGAAGGAGGAAAAGAGTTACCTGACGCCAGGGCGAGGCCCGACTGGCCCGGCCCATCTCCCTCTTTCCTTCTTCACCTGCTCCCCGCGGCGTGTCGCCACCGCCGCTCCCGCACGCTCGCCGTCGCCGCTCGTCGACGCGTGCCGCCACAGGACCCCGGGAGGCGATAAGGGCAGCCCCAACCACTCCCCTGCTCTCTCCCCCGCCCACTTTCCCCTCTTCCCCGAGCTCCTCCTCTCTGCTCTGCTCGGCCGAGCGAGCTCGCTGACGCGCCGCCGTCGTTTCCGCGGCCACCAGCCATCCTGTGCCGCACGGAGACGCCCAGGAGATCCGCCTCCCTCCTCTACTTCAACTACGGGCAGCAGATCGAGCCGACGAGCTCCTGCGCCACCGGATCGAGGTCTTCTTCCTCCTCGGGACGCTCGAGCTCGCCGCCATCGATTCGCTCTGCCGAGCCTCCCCCGAGCCCACGATTGCACACCTGCAGGTCTCGGTGAGCCTCTTGCTGTCCTCCATCTCTCCTCGGTCCATTTCTGCACCGTAGTGCCGAGCTCGCACTTGCCGGACTCCGACCGCCGCCATTGCCGTCGCTCGCGAGCCGAACGTGCTCCCGAGCCCCGCGCGAGCTACTGGCACGCTCCAGAGCGCATCACGCGACGCATCCAGCCCCCTTTTGACCCCCCTCGCGCACTCCCGTGCCTGTTTCGACGAAGCCCGAAGAGCACCGCCGCCAACCGTCGTCGTCGGCGTCGTTCCGGGCACCCCCGAGTCCGACCACTCGCCCCACGCGACGCGCGGTCTCGCTAGCTCTCGAACACGGGTAGCCACGCCTGATTTGGAACACCGTAGCTCGAACCCGAGCTCACCGGAGTTCCACCACCGCTCGGGGCTCGCCGGAGAGCTCCGGTGGCCGGCGACCAGCTGGCGTCCGACGTGGCAAGGTGGGCCCCGCCCCTGCACTCGCTGACGATGGGCCCCACGTAAAAACATTTTTTTAAAATAATCCGTTCTGATAATTAATCTGTTAGTTAAGTTAATAAATTAGTTAGTTTAATTAGTCTCTATGACATGTGGGGCCCACCCCTGTAATCAGCTCTGTTAGTTTAGTTAAAACTCTGTTAAGCCTCAGAGGCTGACAGGTGGGACCCACTGGTCAGGTTTGACCTGACCAGTGCGGCTGTTGACCGCTGACGTCATCATTGCGTCATGTTGATGTCACTGTCACTGTTCTGGATAATGTTGATTTAATAGATAAAAACAATTCCAGAAATGTCTAAATTCTTTAGAAAATCATATCTTTTTATCCGTAGCTCGGATGGAAAAACTTTCTACATGAAAGTTGCTCAGAACGACGAGACGAAGCCAACCGTGCTATCTGTTTCCGTGTCGGGACCCTCTACGGAGGTGAACCCGCAACTTTTAGCCTGTTTCCGGTAGATGAATAGTGCACATACACCGGTTAATAATTCCAGTTAATTCCTAAAAATAACTAATATAACTTAGACATGTTTTTAGGCAACCCTGCACTGCACATTAGCCTAGCACGCTTTGTGATGCTTGTATTCTGTGTATTTATCTGTTTCTTCCCCCCTCTTCTCTCTCGGTAGAGTCCGACGCTGACGCCGCTCCAGAGACCGACGCCGTCCCGGTGATTGGTCCCCCCTCCGACGACCTTGCTTTTGCCACCGAGCAACCAGGCAAGCAACCCCCCCTTTGATCATTCCGATATCGCCTATGTCTATTCTCTCTTATTCTTGCATTAGAATTGCTGCTACTGCTGCTACTCCTATTACTGTTGCATAGCCTGTTTTTGCAAATACTGTTGATACCTGTCTTTATTCCTAAACTGCTTAGTATAGGTTGGGTAGCACTGCTGTGACCCCGCATTCTCGTAGTTGCCTCGCTTAGTACCCTTGCCTCGATCAAGCGATCGAGCCCCTTCCCCTGACCTTCTTCACATCACCACACACCCCCTAGTATGCTTGACTCCGCAGAGTTAACATCGGGTGACGAGGGTGATACCTCCGAACTCACTTCCGATGTTGTCCCTGTAGTATAGCTAGCTCGTCGTGGGTTACCGAGGGTGATTCCTCTTCCCACTTCCGACTTAGCTTTTGTCGTGCATCCGCTATGGTGATTACCGCCGAGGGTGATTCCTCCGGTATCACCTTAACGGGACTTGTCGTTTAGGAACCCAACGAGGGTGATTCCTCGGATTCCTCATCGGCATGGAAACCACACGGATGCCCTGGTTTACCGTACCGTGTTTAAAGACGTATCGATCCCCGAGGCCGGACGTCGCCAGGAACAAAGGCGTGCGGCCAGAGGTATCGTGCGTCTGAAGACACTTTATAGTTACTACTACACATGTTGGATAGAGACGGGTTGACCCTGAGGGGTACCCGCGAGTGCCTTCGAGGCGTGAGCTGTGGAGTCGGGTGACCAGTGAGGGTACCCGTGAGATAACTACGAAGCGTGGCCGGTCCTGTAAGGTCCTTGTCACAAGTCTTCGAGACGGGACGTCGGGGCCACCGGTGTGGTGGCAACGCTCGTTACCGCGCGCTCCCAATCCACTAAGCGATTTGGATATTTGATCCGAGGGGCCTTCGGGTCCGATAGCACTAACCACCACGTGGGTGTGAGTGGGTGCTCTGCGTCGTATACATCAGCCGGAGTCGTCACGACGTCAGCGATTGAGCGGCCCGTTCGGATTGGACCCAGAATGCAACTGCGTACTTGTATAAGGGGTTGCTAGGTCTGCTACTGAACGGCCTCGCAACGTGCAGGAGCGTCCGGGGCGATGGACCATGACCCCCGAGGGCATAGGCTTAGTCCGGCGTGCTCGATCCTCTCTGGCGGTTTCCGGTCGGGTTGCGTCGTGTTGTTTAGCCGAGGCCGGGCAGGACCCAGCCAGTGTGTCCGGCCGGAGTTAAGCGAGCGTGGTGGGTAAGTTGGTGCACCCCTGCAGGGAAGAAAACATCTATCGATAGCCTGTCCTACGGTAACGTACACTCGGAGTTGTATCCACTTCGGTACAACTAGAACTGGTGACTTGAGATATGAGGTAGGGCTCTGGGATTGCTTTCTCGCAGGGAGTCGAGGAAGGATCCCCGGCCGAGGTTGATATTACTATAAACACTTTACATTATGATGTACTAATCTACACCCTTCTAATTGCTGCAAGACCCTGAAGATGCTAGTCTTCGTCAGGACTAGGCTTTTCCCCTCTCTACTCTGGCTTTCTGCAGACTAGTCCACCCACATAAAGCCTCCTTTGAAAATGATGCATTGCTTAGTATAGATCTGATGTAAGTCTTGCTGAGTACTTTGGATGAGTACTCACGGTTGCTTTGCTTCCTCTTTTGTCCTACCCGCATGATAAACCAGACGACGGAGCCATGGTGCCTGCAGCCCCCGTTGACGACTACTACTACCAGCCCGAGGCTGGCTACTACTACTACCCGGCCGGCGAGTACTTCTACGAGGAGCCGGCAGACGACGACCAGGAGTAGGATCGGAGGTCCCAGGCAGGAGGCCTGCGCCTTTTCGATCGTAGCTTTTCTTTTGCCCCGCCTGTGTAACAGGCCTATTTCAGTTCTGTGTTGTATCTGTACCCAGATACCTAACGCTTCCGCTAACTATGTGTATGACACTTGTTATGTATTCGAGCCCTCGAGGCCCCTGGCTTGTAATATATAACTTGTATGTTTTTATTTATGTTATAGAGTTGTGTTGTGATTCCTTCACGTGAGTCCTTAGGCCTGATCGTGTGCATTTGCGTGTATGATTAGTGCACGATCGGGCCGGGGGCGCCACAAACTGTTCCTTCAGAGGGCGAGCCTGTAGCCCCTCTTGAAGATCCTGCACCTATGGATCACATCTCTGCACCTGAGGATCCTACTGCCGAAGTCGCCCATAATCCACCAAGTCCGGCCCGGGTTAACTCTCCTCAGATCAATCCGGCGTCTCCTGACCTGGCTCATACTGCCGCTCCCCCAAACATACCTGTCTCTCCTGACGTTGTGGTAACTGGGACTGCCTTTGTTGCTCCGGCTGAGCCCACCGTTTTAGCCAAACATACGGCTAAAACGGAAAAACTATCTCAAGAAAAGGGGAAGTGGAGTACTGAGATATCCAACCTTTCCGATATGAGCGCCCAAGAAATTTACTCCGGGTATCTAAACCGGCTCCACAGCAGCCGGGATTATGAAGCCAGCCTGGTTAACTTAATGAGGGAAAAATATGAGGTAAACCTCTTCTTCTGACTTCGTTCTTTTGATATGTCTATCCCATAACAGCCCCCAAGTTCCGGTTTAGCTGCGTGCTGAAGGTGAACCGGAACTTTGTAGATTGAACCATTGATCTTTACATTAGCCCCCAAGTATCAAGTAGATAACTTGTTTATGTATTTGATACTTGTAAAAATTGCTGACAATACTTCAACTATGCATTAGCCCCCAAGTGTCAAGCAGACAACTTGTTTGTGTGCTTGAGACTTGTGACTTTGAATTGCTGTTCTTGATGGCTTCAACTGCCATTAGCCCCCAAGTGTCAAGTATACAACTTGTTTGTGTGCTTGAGACCTGTCTGATTTTTACCTCTTGTGTTGTAACTGTGTTTGCAGGCTGAGTTGAACCGGAATGCCATTGAAATCAATGAACTTCGCAAGCGCCTCACTGAAACAGAATCTGCCGCTTCAAAGGCTAAAAAAGATCTTCAGGCGAGCTTAAAGACTGCTGAAGACTTGAAGAAATACTTTGAAGAAGAGCGGACTGCTTTTGAGGTCCAGAAGAAAGATCTGGAGAAACGGGTTCAGGATGCTGAAGGAGCACTTAATCCGGTTACTGAGGAATTGACCGGTTTAAGACGGCAAATTGATTTGATGACCTCTGCTGTCTTTGGTAAGTACAATCTAAACTCCTGCTTTATCTTTCTAATTTCCGTTTCGTGCCGGTTTAACTATGATAATTGTGCACAGGGCGCCGTGTCTCCCATCTTGGGGATGACTTACGGAAAAAACTTAAAGCTTGCTACACCTTGGTTGAACAGCTGTACTCCGGGACTCAAAGGATTATCAGTGCCACTTCTTTTGGTAAACCGACCCCTACAACGATCCAAGATACTTTGAACAAGTTGTCTGTTTTGCCGGTTCGTCTCGAAGAAGTCAAGAAATCTGCTGCGCGTGGTGGTGCTCTTCTGGTCCTTACAAGGGCTAAGGCTTGGGTCCCGGATCTTGATCCGGAGGAGGCTTTAACCGGATTTCCAGATACAAAAGATGATGGCTCACCCTTTACCGAAAAGGATCTTTATGCCCTGACGAAAGAGATGCGTCCCCTCGCCAGCAAGCTTGCCGCTGAATCGGACTTGTCCAGATATCATCCAGGATACAATTTGCAGAACGAGCGGGTGGAGCGACCGGTCTATGATACTGTCAACTTAACTCCGCCGGTTCGTCCTCACACTTTTGCTCCTGATATTGACCCTTCTGAACTTATCAACGACGAGATGTATTTCCGGCCTTTAATGAAGATTGACTGGCGTGCGCCGGACTTCCAACCGCTTCACGATGATGAAGATGAAGATGTTTCGGATCAAGGCAATGGCCAGCCGCCTCAACAAGGAGAAGCATAACTTCGAATTTTATTGCTGTAATCATAATCTGTATTCCGTCAAACAATGTTTCCAAACTGTTTGGCTTGCCATGCCTTGTAATAGGTTAGCTGAAACTTAATGTGCTTCGATCCAAATATTTTGTCTTTATGAAATACTCGCCGGTTGACCTGTTGTCTGACATTGGTTGCCTTCCTCTGCTCATACAGAAAAAATATCGAAAATATGTCCTAGTGGCTTACCACTGGACGGATTAACTTGCTCTCTTAAAATGTCAAATAAGCATATCTTTACTAAAAATAACTTTTATACCTGAGATTATATGTGGTCAATACTCTTTAAACCGGTAGGACTTTAAAGTCGCTTTATGAAGATCTTCATGGATCCAAGTAGAAACTCCAAATTCTCCGGTCCATCTTGATGATAAAGTCGGTTCATCTTGTTTCGGAAAGTCGTAACTTTTGCCTGATATGCGATCCGGGTTTTGATGAACGCCGGTTTACTTATGCTGGTATTCATGATCCAGACTTTCCATTTCATAGATATGTGGTCAACTTGTGTAGCTGTTCCACTCCGGTTTAGGAGGTTATAAAACACAAAAAACACCAAAAATACGCAAACTTTGCAAATACGACCATGTAGTCGAGGCTTTTTCAAGAGCTGCCAGGCTCAAAGCAAGGTCCAGCCAATCAATGGGACGTGGATTAGCCAACACTCCCAGGGGGCCTAGCCAATCACTGAACGTGGAATTATCCAACTTTTCAGAGGGCCGAAAGAACCGGAAATAAAAACTGAGCCAATCACTGGGACGCGGATTAGCCGACACTCCCAGAGGGCCTAGCCAATCACTGAACGTGGCATTATCCAACTTTTCAGAGGGCCGAATAGAACTATGAAACTGATCCGATCACTGGGAGTAGATGATACCACTCCCAGAGGGCCTCCAGGGTTCCTCCTGAACCGGTGGGTCAATGTACAAACTGAGCCAATCACTGGGACGCGGATTAGCCGACACTCCCAGAGGGCCTAGCCAATCACTGAACATGGCATTATCCAACTTTTCAGAGGGCCGATAGAACTATGAAACTAATCCGATCACTGGGAGTAGATGATACCACTCCCAGAGGGCCTCCAGGGTTCCTCCTGAACCGGTGGGTCAATGTAAACCAATCACTGAACGTGGATTTATCCAACTTTTCAGAGTGTCGGTAGAACTAGGAAACTGATCCGATCACTGGGAGTGGGTGATACCACTCCAGAGGGCCTCCAGGGTTCCTCCTGAACCGGATATAATCTTATGTTGTTGAAAGAGTTTAACTGCTTCTTTGCATATTCTGCAAAAAATTAATTTCTAAACCGGCCAATATATGGAAATATGGTATTTGATAATAAACTTGTATAGTTGCTTTCTCAAGATTTTTGCATATGGAAAAAGGGCTAAGCCCCCAGTTTACCGAAGGTGCCAGTTTATTTATTACTCATAATATATACATAGGATACATTGGAGCACGTAGCTCAAGTATAGTATGGCCGCAAATTGGCGATGTTCCACGGCCTCTTCGTCTCTTCTTCTGATGTCCGTGAATCCTTGTGTTCCCGAACGTCCACCAAGTAATATGAGCCGTTGTGCAGATTCTTGCTGACTACAAAGGGCCCTTCCCAAGGTGGGGATAGCTTGTGCATATCTGTTTGATCTTGGATGAGCCGGAGTACCAAGTCACCCTCCTGGAACGTCCTTGTTCTAATCCGGCGGCTATGATATCTGCGCAAGTCCTGCTGATAAATCGCCGACCGTGCGGCAGCTATATCACGCTCTTCATCCAGCCGGTCTAAACCGTCCTGTCTTGACTCCTCATTAATCGCTTCCACATAGGCCGTCACCCTTGGTGAATCATGACGTATATCGCTCGGAAGAACTGCTTCAGCACCATAAACCATGAAGAAAGGTGTGTAACCTATAGACCGGTTTGGTGTAGTATTAATACTCCAAAGAACAGATGGCAATTCTTCAACCCAACATCCTGGGGTTCTCTGCAAAGGCGTCATAAGCCGGGGTTTGATTCCTCGCAAAATCTCCTGATTTGCTCTTTCAGCCTGACCGTTGGATTGGGGGTGAGCCACAGAAGATACGTCCAAACGAATATGCTCTCGTTGATAGAACTCTTCCATCTCACCCTGAGATAAATTGGTGCCATTGTCTGTGATGATGCTGTGTGGAAAGCCAAACCGGAATATTACTTTTTTGATGAACTTAACTGCCGTTGCCGCATCACACTTGCTTATAGGCTCCGCTTCAACCCACTTTGTAAATTTGTCTACTGCTACTAGTAGATGAGTTTTCTGATCTTGGGATCGCTTGAAAGGCCCAACCATATCAAGCCCCCAAGTTGCGAAAGGCCAAGTTATCGGTATCATCCGGAGTTCCTGTGCCGGAACCAGAGCACGCTTTGAGAATTTCTGACAAGCGTCACACTTCCGGACCAGATCTGCCGCATCTGCATGAGCAGTTAACCAATAGAAACCATGTCGGAATGCCTTAGCCACCAATGATTTTGAACCGGCATGATGACCACAATCCCCTGCATGAATCTCACGAAGAATCTCACAACCTTCCTCAGCTGAAACACATCGCTGAAATACTCCAGAAGTACTGCGATGGTGAAGTTCTCCGTTTGCAATTGTCATGGACTTAGAGCGCCGGATTATCTGTCGTGCTTCCTCTTCGTCATCTGGCAACTCTCCTTGGCTTAGGTAGGCCAAATAGGGCAGCGTCCAATCCGGAATAATATGGAGTGCCGCAACTAACTGTGCCTCTGGGTCCGGAACAGCTAGGTCTTCCTCCGAAGGTATCTGAACCGAAGGACTGTGCAATTCATCCAAAAAGGTGTTTGGTGGCACCGGTTTACGTTGTGACCCTAGCCGGCTTAGAGCGTCAGCCGCTTCGTTTCTCCGCCGGTCTATATGATCCACCTGATATCCTTTAAAGTATCCTGCGACTGCTTCAACCTCTCGTCTATAAGCCGCCATGAGGGGATCTCTTGAATCCCACTTGCCAGAAACTTGCTGTGCCACCAAATCTGAGTCACCCAGGCACTTAACCCGGCTCAAGTTCATCTCCTTTGCTAGCCGCAAGCCATGAAGTAATGCTTCATATTCCGCTGCATTATTAGTACAAGGAAATAATAAGCGGAGAACATAGCAGAACTTATCACCTCTGGGGGAAGTTAAGACAACTCCAGCCCCCGAGCCCTCCAACTGCTTTGAACCGTCAAAGTGAATCGTCTAATAAGTAAGATCCGGCTTCTCCTCGGGAGTCTGCAACTCTGTCCAGTCATTTATGAAGTCCACCAACGCCTGAGATTTTATAGCAGTGCATGGTACACATTTCAACTCATGCGGGCTGAGCTCAATGGCCCACTTTGCTATTCTGCCCGTAGCTTCCCTGTTCTGGATTATATCCCCCAATGGTGCTGAACTAACCACAGTTATTGGATGTCCTTGGAAATAGTGCTTCAGCTTCCGATTTGCCATGAACACCCCATATACTAACTTCTGCCAATGAGGGTATCTCTGCTTGGACTCAATGAGCACTTCACTTACATAATAAACCGGGCGCTGAACCGGGTGCTCTCTCCCTGCTTCCTTGCGCTCAACCACAATTGCAACGCTGACCGCTCGTGTGTTAGCAGCAACGTATAACAGCAAAGGCTCCTTGTCAATAGGCGCAGCTAAAACTGGTGGTTTTGCTAGTTGCCGTTTCAGATCCTCAAATGCTGCGTTTGCCTCATCGCTCGAGATAAACCGGTCTGTTTTCCTTAACATCTGGTAAAGTGGGATCGCCTTTTCTCCCAAGCGACTGATGAACCGGCTTAACGCTGTGATCCGGCCGGCTATGCGCTGAACATCGTTGATACAAACCGGTTTAGTCAAAGACGTAATGGCCTTGATCTTCTCTGGGTTAGCTTCTATTCCTCTGTTTGAGACTAAGAATCCCAGTAGCTTACCAGCCGGAACACCAAAAGCACATTTTTCCGGATTAAGCATCATCCTATAAGCCCGAAGATTATCAAAGGTTTCCTTGAGATCCTCTATCATTGTTCCTTCTTTCTTTGATTTGACCACAATGTCATCCACATAAGCATGAACGTTCCTCCCTATCTGCCCCTTCAGGAAATTCTGAACGCAACGCTGATAAGTTGCCTGTGCACAATTAAGCCCAAAAGGCATAGACACATAGCAAAAAGCACCAAAAGGAGTTATGAAAGCTGTTTTCTCTTGGTCTTCTACTGCCATCTTGATCTGGTGATACCCTGAATATGCATCCAAAAAAGTTAGCCGCTCACACCCCGCTGTGGCGTCGATGATCTGATCGATGCGAGGTAGAGCAAAAGGATAAGTTGGGCAAGCTTTATTGAGGTCCGTGTAGTCCACACACATCCTCCACTTCCCATTCTTCTTTAAAACCAGCACCGGATTAGCCAACCACTCCGGATGGAAAACTTCCACTATGAACCCTGCGGCCAAAAGTCTGGCCACCTCTTCTCCTATAGCCTTGCGCCTCTCTTCGTTGAAGCGGCGCAGATACTGTTTAACCGGTTTAAACTTCGGATCAATGTTTAACTTGTGCTCAGCGAGTTCCCTCGGTATACCTGGCATGTCAGAAGGTTTCCATGCAAAGATATCCCGGTTCTCACGGATGAACTCGATGAGCGCGCTTTCCTATTTGGGATCAAGGTTAGCGCTAATAGTGAATTGCTTGGATGAATCCCCATGCACAAAATCAACTTGCTTGGTCTCTTCAGCTGATTTAAATTTCAACGCCGGATCATGTTCGGTAGTTGGCTTCTTCAGCGGAGTCATATCTGCCGGATCAACATTATCTTTATAAAATTTCAACTCTTCTGTGGCACATACTGCCTCTGCATAAGCTGCATCACCTTCCTCACATTCCACAGCTATCTTGCGGCTTCCATGAACCGTAATCGTGCCTTTATGACCCGGCATTTTAAGCTGCAGATAAACATAACACGGCCTAGCCATAAACTTAGCATAAACCGTCCTTCCAAACAGAGCATGATATGGACTTTTAATCTTGACGACTTCGAAAGTGATCATCTCCGACCTGGAATCATACTCGTTCCCAAAGGTAACTTCTAAGTCAATCTTTCCAACCGGATAAGCTGACTTACCTGGGACCACTCCGTGAAACACTGTGTTTGATTGTCTTAACTTTTTATCTGACAGACCCATACGACGGAAAGTTTCATAATATAAGATATTGATACTGCTACCACCATCCATGAGAACTTTAGTAAATTTGTAACCTCCCACTTGAGGTGCTACCACCAAGGCTAAATGGCCCGGATTATCCACCCGCATTGGGTGGTCTTCTCTGCTCCATACAATGGGCTGCTCCGACCATCGAAGAAATTGCGGTGTCGCCGGTTCTACTGCATTCACAGCCCGCTTCAAAACCTTCTGGTCTCTCTTACACAAACTTGTGGTGAAGACATGATATTGCCCACTGCTTAACTCCTTCGGATTACTCTGATATCCAGATTGCGGCTGCTGTTGCTGACGCTGTTGCTGCTGATTTCCTTGATTATTATAATTCCCTTGGCCTTGCTGCTGATTATTCTGATTATTGTAACCACCTTGATGATGTAATTGATTGCCCTGACCATTACAGTTTCCTTGATTATTTTGGCCGCCTGCCCGGTGTTGATAACCACCGTTATTGCCCCTATATCCTGATCCGGAGCTGTTCCCCTGATGACCCGGGCCATAAAATCCAGGCCCTGAGCCGCTATTTGGGGGTCGATTATGAGGATTGAAATGGCCCGCTATTGCCTTCATAAGGGGTATGCACTCTCTCATGGTATGCTTCGCCACCTTCCCTTTTCCGCTATGCTTTGGACAAGGCTGATCTAACTCCTGTTCCCAGCCAAAAGCTCCTCGCTGGTTTGTGAAGATGAATCTCCCGGGCTACGCTGAAAACCCCCTTGAACTTGAGTGTTGGCCACGAAGTCTGAACCACCCTCTGTTTTCCGTTTGCCCAAAAAACATGAAGTAGCCGGACTGTTTAGCGCCGGTTTACCAGACTTGCCAACCTTCCCAACCTTGTCTCCTTCTGCTTCTGGATACTTTGTGTTATCCGAGTCTCCATATTTCACCAGGGCACTCATTAAAGTTCCCATATCATTGCAGTCCCTTTTAAGCCGTCCGAGTTTCAACTTCAAAGATTCAAACCGGCAATTGTTCTCCAATGTCACTATTGCCGTACTAGGATTAATACCATTCGAAGAGTGTAAGATCTCTGCTACTCTCCATACCCAAGCTGCTGTAGACTCCTGTTCTCCTTGCACACAGGCTGCTAGATCTATCACTGTCATCGGCTGTTTGCATGTATCCTTGAAATTTTTGATAAACTGACTACGCAGTTCCCCCCATGACCCAAAAGAGTTCGGGGGTAGAGCTTTCAGCCAAGTCCGGGCCGTGCCTTCGAGCATCATAGTAAAATACTTCGCACAAGCCGATTCATCCACGTCCAGCATTTCCATGGCCATCTCATAACTTTCAACCCAAGCTTCCGGTGGTAAATCGGCTGTGTAGTTAGGTACCTTGCGGGGCCCTTTAAAATCTTTGGGCAGCTTGACACTCCGTAAAGCGGGGACAAGACACTGCACCCCGAAGGAACTCGCCGTAACCCCTGTTTCCGCAGTAGCTGTGTGAACCGGCATTGTTTGACGAATCTCCTCCCTGGCTCCTGACCTAACCCGGTTTATCTCCGGAGCTTGTTCCGCCGCTCCTGCCGGATTATCCTGCCTGCGCTGATGCCTCCTGCGTTCACTACTAGATACTTCTGGCTCATCCCAATGCCTAGTATAACTTCGGCTGGGACGTGGTGTTGAATGTAACCTCTCCCTACTATGAGAATATGCTTGCTGCTGTATTAACGCCGTATTAAGTAGCTTCTGGACCCTGCGCGCTTCTATTGCCACCGGAGACGTCTCTTCCGCACGTAAAGCGGCCAAACGCGCCGCTGCTGCAGCAATGTTATCCAAAGGGTTCGAATAATGACCTGGAGGGACGGGAACATAAGGTGCCGACGTAATCCGGCGCTCCCGTTCTGCGGTGGGTTGCTGAACCGGCTCCTCCCTGGCCGGGGGTGCCCTCCGGTTTAAATCCGGATTGTTACTAGCCCCAGCCCCAAGTGTCCTGAACAGATTCGTTGCTTCATAAACCGGCGGTATCCGCGACCGGTACTTTCGTCCTCTTACTCCTTCCATAGAAGCTTGCTCCATCCTTAAGTAAAAGGCTTGATCATCCAATTCCGCTTGTCTCACCGCTATCATCTCTCTTTCTGCCTTCAGGTCTTCCTTTAACTGATCAATCCAGCCTTTCAACTGAAGGAGCTCTGCATCATGATGCGCCTTGTCTGCTGGAGCTACTGTTTCCACCGCTTTAGCTGTGAACTCCTCGATCAAGGTGGATAGAACTTCTGTAAGCGAGGGGACTGGGCCGCTTCCCCCCGCACCAGCTTCTGTTGTCGTTCCGTTCACCGGGGGCTGTGAACCGGCCATGAAGACCGCCACCCGGTTTGGCGGGCCAAAGGGGCCCGGAATACTGTTTCCATCGGACTCGCCCTCAGACCGACTGTCCTGCAACTGATACAGAGATTCAGTTTCCCCGGATGAAGATCCGTCATCAGAGTAGACAGCTGTTGCCCCATCAGATTCCGATCCGTCCTCGGTTCGACCTCTGTGGATTGCTCCAATGAACACGTGCTTCACGGCAGGCTGAATCCGGGCCGATCTCGCACGCTGAGCCGGCTCGACGATGTTGGGGAAGACGTCCGGCTCAGGCCCCGGTTCGCCGATTTTACCGATGAAGACTTGGATGCTGCCGAAGGGAACCCGGTACCCATATTCGATCGAATCGGCTTCCGGTCCCCAACCTGCGTCGTCGATGTAGATCCGGCCGCGGCGACTCTTGGTCATCCGGCCGATCGCGTAACCCTTGAGCCCTTCGAAGCTGCCCTTCAAGAACTCGAAACCATCGTGCGCAGGCCCCACGGTGGGCGCCAACTGTCGTGGAAATAGCACGGCAGATGTCCGGTTTAACGGACTTGATGATGGAACCATCGCACGGGTTAGCTTGAAGGGGTTCATAGCACACAAAGGGACACAGAAGGTTTATACTAGTTCGGCCCCTTCGATGAAGGTAAAAGCCTACGTCTAGTTGGTTTGGTATTGCTTGGGCGTCGGATTACAGGGAGCGGATTCGCTTGCCTGTGTCTCGACGGGTTGATTGTTGCTTGTCCTTGAACCGTCGCCGGGTCGTCCCTTTATATAGAGGGTACGCCTGGTCCGGTTTACAGAGTCCCGAGGCCGGCTCATATTTGTGTCCGCCTCGGTCTCTGCCTTTTCTTCCTTATCTCTCAAGTTACATCATGGGGCGGTTTACAAACCTTTAATTCTATACATGGGCTCTAGGATCTTTATGGGCCGTAGCCTTTACTAAATATTACAAACAAGTGTACATTAACAAAGCCGGTTTATACTAGCCGGTTTATACCTGCTAGTCATATCCCTGACAGTGCCCCTATTTAAGCGTGAGAATAGAGATGGAATATGATCAAAATAACCCATCCTTCACACCTAAGGCAGAGCAAGGGGTAGAGCTTAATCGTCTGTAGGTCCAAATCGGAAAACATCACATACATAACATACTCAACTACCAGACTCAGATGAGATTACTTTCTGATGCTATTTTGTACCCACAACATCCTAGGATTTGGAAGCATCGGGATTTATAACCACCGAGCACTTCAACAAATTCGTACTGTACTGTGTAGTTGACCACGAGGATTTTTTCCATGAATACTATATCTATCTCAAATCCTATGAATACTATATGTATCTCAAATCATGTGAACACGAGGAATAGAGAAATGGAAAAAACAGGCCATTTGGTATAGAATTTTTTCATTGAGCCTGAGTTAATGTTTGTTTCCTTCGAAATACGATGGATATGAAATATAGGAATATAACTCTATTTCTGCAAACCAAAGAGCTCTAAATAACATATTCTACATAAATCATATCCTATAGATTTCATACAAAGTATTCTCACAGAAATAATAATTCATACAAAGTTCCTATAAACCAACGAAGACTAAGTGTATCTCCATCCCGGAATGTTCCAACTTCCGCCTGACAAACATAAGTTTCTATATCCAAAGAATATTTCCCGAGTGGACTATGTCGGAGCCTCGAGATACATTACTTGCAACTCGTTCTTTTGACACCATTGCCTCGGGCTACAAGACAAGTTCCTTACACTCGTCAACGACGGGGTGGTGGGGCATGTGAACGCGTTCACCCTTAGGTACCCCAAAAAGGATGGCAAGGCTCCCCCGTGTAGCCAAGCAAGCCGGTGATCTTGCAACATTTTTGTTACCTATATATTGGGTTAATTACATAGGGAAAGATGCTCTTGTAGCGGTTCCAACCAAAAACAGTTTCTCACATTTTTTATACTTCTGAAAAACTTGTATTTTTTTACGATGAAGGAATGGGGTTCCATGAGTTACTGGAGGTTGGCCAAGGTGATCCACGACAGTACCATGAAGACGTCTCCATCGTTAGCGTCTCGTTGAAGCAGAAGATATGGAGATCTTCAATCCGGATTAATCATGATCCATTGCAGATTGTAATGGACTCTAGTGATAGCATACATGGTGGTATTTTCGGTTTTCAAGGATTGGTCCATGAGCAGGGTAGTACACCACAAAATCTTGAACTTAAAAGGGATGATTTCTTATGTTATTGGTCAAATCATGCTTTATACAATTGAACTCTACATCTTGAGATTCTTTAGGTCAATCAACAAGTTTTACCCAAAAACAGTAAACCAATAGATCAAAATTATAAGTTGGCTTCTGAGAACCGCAGATATCAAATGGTAAGCCTCACAATGTGCACGGTTGCTCCTTTTTGATTCAAGTATCTCTATACTCGTAATTTGGGTACCTCGGCCTTTCGTCGCTATAAGAAGTGCGCAGAGGCTTCTTCCCTCTCTCCGTTTCATTTGAAGAACACCGTTAGCGGTTTTAGTAACACGTGAGACAATAGGTAACCCTTTTACTTTTCATTTTTTTTAGAGAAATTTTCAATCTATTTATCAATCATGGCAGCACAGAGAACACTAAAAATTTTCTCGCGAGAGTTGTAAATCGGAAAGATCAAACTTGTAACCATACAAACGAAGACGAACAAAAATTGAATCCAAATAGATCCATCGAAGACAGCACCGACCGGATCCCGCGAGATCCGACGGAGACACACCTCCACACATCCTCCAATGAGGCTCACCACCAAGACCAGGATAGTACGCGCGAGACATTAATCCTACCGAGGAACATCGTCACCATCTCACAACTCCAACCAAGACGTCGAACCTAACAAAGACGAGAACGCCATCCCTCCCGTCGGCAGTGGGGCAATTTTAAAATGGTTCGGTTCCAATTTCTTACCTAAACCGAAGCGGACCTCTTCGAACAAAACATTTGCCAAGCTCGGCTATCTTATTTTCATTTTTTTCGTTAATCGAATCGACGCTATTAAAACTCGGTTTATATAAATAAACTAAACACTGAACCTGAATTGATATCATCAAATGTCTACATGGATCTACAACATTGAGGGGTGGTGGGATGCTCACGACCATACATAAATTCCCATGTGCCATTTATGGCAGTATCGTACTACCTGAGAGCATCCATTGCATGGTTGTTGCATCACATGGTGGTGTGATACATCAGTTTAATTGTGCCCCTATTTAAGCGTGAGAATAGAGATGGAATATGATCAAAATAACCCATCCTTCACACCTAAGGCAGAGCAAGGGGTAGAGCTTAATCGTCTGTAGGTCCAAATCGGAAAACATCACATACATAATATACTCAACTACCAGACTCAGATGAGATTACTTTCTGATGCTATTTTGTACCCACAACATCCTAGGATTTGGAAGCATCGGGATTTATAACCACCGAGCACTTCAACAAATTCGTACTGTACTGTGTAGTTGACCACGAGGATTTTTTCCATGAATACTATATCTATCTCAAATCCTATGAATACTATATGTATCTCAAATCATGTGAACACGAGGAATAGAGAAATGGAAAAAACAGGCCATTTGGTATAGAATTTTTTCATTGAGCCTGAGTTAATGTTTGTTTCCTTCGAAATACGATGGATATGAAATATAGGAATATAACTCTATTTCTGCAAACCAAAGAGCTCTAAATAACATATTCTACATAAATCATATCCTATAGATTTCATACAAAGTATTCTCACAGAAATAATAATTCATACAAAGTTCCTATAAACCAACGAAGACTAAGTGTATCTCCATCCCGGAATGTTCCAACTTCCGCCTGACAAACATAAGTTTCTATATCCAAAGAATATTTCCCGAGTGGACTATGTCGGAGCCTCGAGATACATTACTTGCAACTCGTTCTTTTGACACCATTGCCTCGGGCTACAAGACAAGTTCCTTACACTCGTCAACGACGGGGTGGTGGGGCATGTGAACGCGTTCACCCTTAGGTACCCCAAAAAGGATGGCAAGGCTCCCCCGTGTAGCCAAGCAAGCCGGTGATCTTGCAACATTTTTGTTACCTATATATTGGGTTAGTTACATAGGGAAAGATGCTCTTGTAGCGGTTCCAACCAAAAACAGTTTCTCACATTTTTTTATACTTCTGAAAAACTTGTATTTTTTTACGATGAAGGAATGGGGTTCCATGAGTTACTGGAGGTTGGCCAAGGTGATCCACGACAGTACCATGAAGACGTCTCCATCGTTAGCGTCTCGTTGAAGCAGAAGATATGGAGATCTTCAATCCGGATTAATCATGATCCATTGCAGATTGTAATGGACTCTAGTGATAGCATACATGGTGGTATTTTCGGTTTTCAAGGATTGGTCCATGAGCAGGGTAGTACACCACAAAATCTTGAACTTAAAAGGGATGATTTCTTATGTTATTGGTCAAATCATGCTTTATACAATTGAACTCTAGATCTTGAGATTCTTTAGGTCAATCAACAAGTTTTACCCAAAAACAGTAAACCAATAGATCAAAATTATAAGTTGGCTTCTGAGAACCGCAGATATCAAATGGTAAGCCTCACAATGTGCACGGTTGCTCCTTTTTGATTCAAGTATCTCTATACTCGTAATTTGGGTACCTCGGCCTTTCGTCGCTATAAGAAGTGCGCAGAGGCTTCTTCCCTCTCTCCGTTTCATTTGAAGAACACCGTTAGCGGTTTTAGTAACACGTGAGACAATAGGTAACCCTTTTACTTTTCATTTTTTTTAGAGAAATTTTCAATCTATTTATCAATCATGGCAGCACAGAGAACACTAAAAATTTTCTCGCGAGAGTTGTAAATCGGAAAGATCAAACTTGTAACCATACAAACGAAGACGAACAAAAATTGAATCCAAATAGATCCATCGAAGACAGCACCGACCGGATCCCGCGAGATCCGACGGAGACACACCTCCACACATCCTCCAATGAGGCTCACCACCAAGACCAGGATAGTACGCGCGAGACATTAATCCT
>LR738709.1:19222131-19340741 GCA_902687465.1 Secale cereale
CCACCCTCTCCCTTTTGGCCTACATGAATGGCCATGTGCTCCTTATGGCAGTATCGAACAACATGAAAGCATTCATCTCATGGTTGCTGCGTCACATGATGTTGTAGGATGTCAGTATAATGGTGCCCCTATTTAAGCTTGAGAAGAGAGATGAAATAGGATCAATATTTCAGGGGCCATCCTTCGTGCCTAGGGCCGGCCCGACAAAGGAGGGGTAGAGCTTAATCGTTGGTAGATTCAAATAAGAACACATAGCATATGCAAGTATTGGACTCTAATTAGATTACTTTTTCGATACTAGTTTTGAACCCACAAACATCATAGGATTTGGAAGCATCGGGATTTATTACCACCGAAGGTGTCTGTGAGGTTGTAGTTGCTCCCAAGATACAGCATCCGCGCGCGTCCTTGTGATCAAACGCGCACCCTCACTTGGGTCATGGGCTTCATTCAGTCGCGGCCCATGTAGTGCTGCTAGGTGTTGACGATTTTTCTTTCCGGTTAGTTCTCCAATCAGATATCGATTTCATTTCAAGCAGTTATTTTTATTAAAAATATTCGTGAATTCGCAAAGAAAATGAATTTGAAAAGGTTTTGAATTTCAAGCAGTAAAAGAATGTTTGCGAATTTAAAACATTAATGACTTCATAAAATGTTCGCCTTTGTGAAAATATTCATGAATTCAGAAACTGTTTGTGAATTAGAAAAATCACTGAAATGTTAATTATGCTGATGAACATGCAGACCATGACAGAAGCAGTAGGAAACCGGTTCTTTGACAGGAGAGAGGTGAAGGAAGGAACTAGATTACGAGTATCCGTGCAACCCGACGTGCCACAACCTTGTTTTTGCTAAGCCCTTCAAGGGATGAAGTTATGATTCTTCTTATTTTTCTTTTTACCCTTCGACGGTGTTGTATCAGCTAACTGTTGTAAAAGTCTATATATAGCAAATCATATATACGAATCTCTGGACTGGAGGCAAACGTTCTCAACTTTTTATAAAAAAGAATAGAGACCAACGTTTCATACCAGTAAAGCTTTGGTGACTGGATATGATTTGTACTATTCATCAAAAAGAAGAAGAAGAAACCCGTAAAAACTTTCTGACAAAACTGATTTTGAAACAAAGCAGGGAATGGAAATTTGAAACAACGGATTCAAAAGTTTCTTCGCGATCAGGTAAAGAAGAGAATGCAATTGGATCCTTCCTAGAGTTGGTTGTTGAGGCAGATGAAAGAAACAGCAGGTGGTGTCAGAAGATGAGGAAGAGCAGTAGCAAGAGGTCACAGCCGCCTGTGCTGTACTCCCTCCGTTTCACAAGCCCTTTAGAGATTTCATCGATACGAACTATATATGATGTATATAGACATAATTTAGAGTGTCGATTCATTCATTTTGCTCCATGTGTAGTTCATATTTGAATCTCTACGTACGGAGGAACAGACGGCCCAGCTCTCATGTCTGTGCTGTACTCCCAGCAAGTTGGCCCAAGATGTCTGGCGCCTCTCTCTTTGCAAATGCTGATGTAGTCTCCTCATGCTTCCGTTTTATTTGAGGGGTCAGTTGTAGAAATTTGCCGATAAATGGCCGGCCATTCAGCACACAATTGACATGAGAAAGTTGCATCTTCTGAGAAAAAAAAACTTTCTTTAGCCTCCGAATAATGATGAAAACGAAGAGAAAAGTTCATGTTTTACCCTGTTATATATAGGAGCTTCCTTTTCCTGACTACACGGTGGCGATTTCTCCCCGTTGCCAACTTAATTTTCCTCTACAAGGACGGTAACGTGTTGTAACTCAGCGTAATTAAGAGAGACTGATGACAGGTGAAAAAACAGTGTTCTTTATTGATGGTCAAACTCAACAGCTCAAAATACACACACACACACACAGTGAAGGGGTGCCTCAGGAGCGTCTCCTGAAGCGCGGATTAAGGTTAATTAACATGTGTTAATTAACCCTAACAATTCCCACTGGCATGACACCGCGCCTCCCTTGTTATAAGCAACATATCCTCGCAGAAAAAACAAAAAAGTTAGACCAATCTGCGGAAATATATTGTGCATACAGCGACTCCGGCTCGCACTTTGCGGGGGAGGCGCGAAACCAGGCTTGTTGCCTTGGAACACCTGCACAAAGCCAACGACAACCAACCAGAATACCACACCGGGGGGAGAACACCACATGATACCATGACACCATTCCTCAAAATTCAAATTTTAAAAAGTTTGGAACAAATGTTGCGAGTGTTCACAAGATGCAGTGTTTAAGACCCCTTGAATTTCCAGAACCAGATCAGAAACAGACACAGGAAAAGCAGAAAAAAGACAAATCCAGCATGAATAGCGTCACAAAAGGATGCAGAGGCACAATGTTCAGTATTCACATATGGATTTTCCTTTCTGTTTCTCTGCGTGTGTTTCGAATTTGGTTTTGAAAACTTAAGGGGTTGCAAACACCTATCCTAGGAACATTCACACACACAAAAAACAAAAAAAAAATCATTTTTTTAGAAAGTTGCAGGTTTGAATTTTAAGATGTGGTACCATGGTATCACCTGATATCCACCCCCCAGAATACCCCCGCCCTATCCCGGGGCTTACCTGTCCACACGGGAAGCTACGAGGTACATACATAAATAAAATCTAAATAGCACAAAGGCAAAACCGGCGAGTACCCAAAACCATCCTCGAGCAATACTACACAGAACAAGCACCATGGTAAGCAGTGAGCAGACTAAAAGGAGCGGCGTATCATGTTCACCATAGGCAATGAACTTCTTCTCAAGGATAACTAGTTAGTGATGGCTTTCAAAACTTCTCCGCAAACCAGACTTCCTACAATCAGCTACCATAAGGATAGCCACAACATGCACGACTGCAACAAAAGCAAATGCCTGTGCCGAACATCTCGTGAGCGAGCGCAGCAGCATATGGTATATCCATGCAGTGTGATGCCATTTAAACCATGACATCTCTCAGGAGACGGGTAGGTAGCGCGTTAGCTTACGGTGGCTGGGTGGTTCCTGCTTGCAGCTGTGTTAATGGTTAACCTAACACCCTAAATAGGTTAGTCGGTCTGTATCAGTAATCAGACTACCAAATTCTGCTGCATATGTCGGCAGATCATCAAGAAGACCTGCAAAGTCAGTATGTTAAATCCAACCCTCTGCAGCTGGCCGGTGTCATCTACTTGAGCATCAACTCACGCAGCAGACAATATGAGGTACCTAGAACTGAAACAACAACACATATATGTAAGCTCTTGAAATGAAGTTTGCAATGAATAGGGATGCATTATGCTCTTGACTTAGCTTGTGATTCACATATAGTATGCATCTGAATTCTTCAGCATGTCTAGAGATTGCCAGATACAAGATTTTGTACCATCGATAATTGATAATGTCTAGAAATTGTGAAGCACAAACAATAACAGATAGATCCAGTTACTTGTTTGGCTTCACTCCTAAGGTTGGTGTCGTAGTTTTGAACTAAGGTTAGTTCAACCTTAGTTCAAAACTGAGACACTTATTATGGATAGGAGGGAGTACTATATTAACAACAGATTTAAATGTATAGTTAATTGAATTTGGCAGCATGGTAAGAGTTAAATATACTACTCCCTCCGCGTCCCAAAATACTTGTCATCAAAATGGACAAAAAGGGATGTATCTAGAGCCAAAATACATCTAGATACATCCTCTTTTATTCATTTTGATGACAAGTATTTCCGGACGGAGGGAGTACTTGTCTAAGTGGTAATGACTAATGACTAATGAGTACTGCATGGATGAAATATTATAGAATATTAATTTTACAAAAATAGGTGTTCATTGTAAAGTCAAAGTCTTCTCAATATATGAAAAAAAATACTACTGCTAAATCGTCAGAAGCTTGGCACTGCAACTTTTAGAATTTCTGTAGTACAAAAATAGGTGTTTATTGCAAACATATATTGATGAAATACTTGTTTGCAATGAACACCTCCTTTTGTACATAGGTGTTCAAGAACTTTCTAAAAATGCGTTGTGTTTGCTGGCCCAAGACTCAAGATGGCAACGGGGACGAAACCCACCGGGTTTTGCTTGCCCAAACCCATCCCCACGAGAAAATCGCAAACCCGTCCCCGTCCCCATAAACGTGCGCGGGGTCAAAAATTTGCCCGTCCCCTAAACCCATCGGGTTTTCAAAACCCACGGGGAACCCGTCCCCACATGCAGTCAATGAAACCAACAACATTTGAAAGAAAAAAATATGAGCTTATTACAGCAGCAGGCGACGGTTAGGGGACCTAGGTTTAGGTTTAGGTGTTGTGTTGTGCGGGAGAGAGAGGCCTGAAGATGGAGCGACACTAGCGACTGAGCGTGGGGTTAGTTTGTACTCCAGGGCCTCGATGTTGTGGGGCTCGGCTGCTCGGGCACTGTGGCTTTGGCCCACTTGAGTCAAGATGGATCGGTGCTTGCTAAATAACGTATTTTGACGAGTTTTGTTGGGTTTCGGGTTCGGGTAGTACTCAAACGGGTTTAAACCCGCGAAACATGCCGGGTTTTATAATGTACCCACGAGCAGCCCCGCGGGGATAGAAAGTCGCCCATCCCCGTCCCCTAATAGGGTAAAAACCCTCGGGGACGCGGGTTTCGGGGCCCCATTGCCATCTTGACCCAAGACTGCTATTCCGAAAGGGGCTGGAGGCTTTTGACCCATCCTGGGTCTCTCTACAACGAGGTAATCCGGGGCAGTTGATGTATCACCTAGCAGTTGTAAAAATAGCAAATTATACATATGAATATATCTGAACTGCAGGTAAATGTTACCGACTTTTCATAAAACAATATAGAGACCATTGCTTCATATGTTGTCCATTAGTTTTTTCTGTTTTCTGTATAGTTTTTGTTGAATTATATCTCCTGTGGACTATTCGCAGTCATAGCAACCAATTTCGGGGTTGAACGGAGAGGACTCGGAAAGCTGATTTTGGTGGATTCATTCCAGAGGAGCTGTATAGTGTACTGTAGTCTCTTAATTGCTTCTCCCTTGTGAGCCCCACTTGCCAGTGGGATACCTTTTTTCTTCTTCTCAGCCCCCCTTCTCCCTTTCCCCTTCCCATGTGCTCCTTATGGCAGTATCAAACTACATGAAAGCATCCATCACATGGTTGTTGCAGTTCAATTTTGAGAGAGTCGCATGATGCGGTCCCACGTGATGCAAAGCAAACAGGTGGTCTATCCCATGAGCCAGATTCAATGCATGTGATGTGCGACACAACCTCGGCAGAAACACATACTTCCTCCGTTCCTAAATATAAGTCTTTGTAGAGATTTCACTATGGACCACATACGGAGCAAAATGAGTGAATCTATACTCTAAAATGCATCTATATACATCCGTATATGAAATCTCTACAAAGACTTATATTTAGGAACGGAGGGAGTACATAATGAAAAAAGTGTAACCAACTCTATTTCTCTTTTATCCCCTAAAAAAAAACTCTATTTCTCTTTTTCAAAAAGTCATAACTTCTGAATCAAGAGTCGAAATTAAGAACCGTTTTCATTATTAGGTTCCTTGTGATTTTCTCTTTATAACTAGATCTCATATTGGTATGTTTTAATAAAAAATTGTTTTAAAATAACTTTCATGCTACGAGAAGCAACATTTATTGTTGTGATAAACAACTCGCCTATGATAGGGCATACTCTATGATAGGGCGAGTTTAGTTGTGTTGGCAGAATTCGTCCATCGAGCACTGACCATTTGTTTTTAGAGCAGATCCCTCTAGCTGATCTTATAGTTGTTTGATGTTGGTCCAATCCCATGCATAGACCAATCGTTCGGTAATCTCACATAAGAGAGCACCAACAATGCACCAGGGCCAACCCATAGGCCAGGAAAAAGGGATGACCCCAGGACGTGAGGGCCTCAAATTTAGGACGGTATAACCGAACCTAATCCGAGTCCTCTCACGCATCCTTGCTCGTAAGCCGTTAGATTTCGTGTCTGAAACGTTTACGGCCGTCTGATCTAGGTTCAACTCGCGCACTGGGCCTGCTGTCCTAATGGGCTGCTATTCCGGTAGCTATTTTGATGGCCTGTGGTTAATCCGGGTCCGTCCTTGGTGTAGCGACGACCCGTTAACCAAGTCTCGGCGACAGACCACCTGCACCCCTCGTTGGACGAGACACTCCACCCCGCTTGCGCCGCCACGGATCCTCCTCGGCTCCCTCAGGCCTTCCATCCTCCCCATCTGGCGGCTCCAGGAGGGGCACCACAACAGCAGGCACCGGCGGCGCCACGCCATCCACACGCGCCCGAACCCAACTAGGCTCCGTCGGCCGCAGCGGCCAGGCCGCGCCTCTCCTTCCACCGGTCACGAGATCCGCCAATATCAACTCCGTCCTCCAGGCTCAGATCTACCTTTTGATGTTTCTGGTTTCCAGCATTTTAGTGTTGCTTTTATAATGTGAAGTTACCAATCCTTCTCCATATATGTAGTTGTGGAGTTCTACAACCCGAAATATACAAGTTATTATGTATTTGATTCGTGCATAAATATTCAGAGATAGTTCACTTCATTCAGGAGTTAGATGTATGATAATTACGTTTTAGTTTCGTGCCCGTCATGCCACCTTTGGCTTTTAGGTGAAGCTGAACCAAAAGTATTTGATTAGCATGTTCCTTTTATTCTTGTTTTTTTGCCCTTTTTCTATGCATAACAATTATTTGTACATCTACAAAAAAATGTAGGGAGAATCCTACAGGTTCGGTCCAAGGAAAAAACATGCGTATTAATGTTCTTATCATTAGTCCCCAACTTGCATATTCTACTGACATTTGAAATTCTTGCATAACTGTGGAGTTTACGGATGTTAATATGTAGACTCTCTCATTTTCGCCTTTCCTTTTTTCGAGGTCAGTTTGGAGGCTAAAGTGATTGCATCTCAAGGATTGCTAGAACACTCACCCTGGAACCTATCTTATTTTCATCCTTTAATGTGGAGTTGTACTCACATTAAAACTTCTTGCAAGATCTGTGCTGTGTACTGTCTCCGGAAATGCATTAACTGATGCAACTTCCTAATTGTTGGAAGATCAATAAATACATATCTGAGGTGATCTTAGCAAGCTCTTGAAAAGTAATAGAAAAACTTCCTTATTCATATTCGAATGTTTAACAGAAATTTAAAGTTTGCATTGTGGCTGATTTGGTATGTAGTTTATCTATGCATCTCAATGTGAACTGTTTATGCCCTAAACGTCAACCATACCATGTGTAATTGATGATTGTGTTAGCATGCATATCAATATTCTTGATGATTGTAATTGATGATTAGTATGTATGCATAGCAAAATTGAGTATAATGACATTGACCATCCGTCAGGTTAAAGACTCACTGATATTTTAATTATGAGAAAATGAGTTAGTAATCTGAAGGAATTTGCGCTACTGTACTATGCCTTAACGAGTATTAAAAATATATGAAAATAATGATACGAGTATAAGGAGTATAATGTAGGAAATGATACGAGCGGGATAGTACTTGTCTTCTTTGGTTATGGACAATAAAAAAGGGCACAGGTATAAATAAAATGCCTTAACCAAGATTCTGTGTTGTGCCTTTTTATAAAGTATACTATAATGTGATTCTCTATATTCTCAGTTGAGCTACTGGAGATATGCAAATATGTGTATAATTTTATCTAACATGTTTCTAATTGTAAGCCACATTCATCATGTTCTAAGCACCAAACATGCAATGCTTGATGCTTAAAGTAGAAAAGACAAAGTCCTCTATCAAGCCAAAATGATTTGTGCAATATAATGTTTACTGTTGAGTTAAGGTACACTTTTCTACTGCTAGCTAGATTTAATTTGGAGTTTGTCATTTTATAAATTAGAAAAGTGAATTTGATTGTCAAAGAATTCTTTTCTGGTTGTCATGACCATTACTTCATGCTTTTATATATTTACATAATTCCTACCATTTTCATTGCCAAAATGACGGGCACAGCAACGCGCGCCATCATGATCTGGTACAAATTATAATAGTAACCACTATCAATTATACAATACATCTAAAAATTATTTAGTACATAAAAGAGAGCCCCAATTTGTAGGACCGCAAGTTCACACCACATACTAATAGTTTATACCATGTGGGGGCAAACCAATCCGACTGGCAAAGTTGAGTTTGATTACATTGCTAGTCTCCCTTTACGATGGCCGTCTCAGTACAATATGAAACTTATGATAAATAGATTTCTATGTTTAAATCAACACATAATTTTTCATTTGATAAATGAGTATGCACCAAAGCAAACCAAGTCAATCTAAACGAGCATGTTAGATATTAGAATCATACGCTTTTCATTCATTATACTAATGGTAGAAAGCATTCACATGTTGTCAACCTAGTACTGAACGGAACTTGCAAGTCATAATTGTCACTTTGTGGGGCCCTATAAGTTTCTATGAATATGCTTGCATAATGTAGACTACAAAGTACTGTTAAAATATTTTTGTTAGTGTATATGATTTAGAAAAATCTCTACCATGACATTCAATAATAACTAAAGATATATGAACACACTCATAGTCATGTGTATATATGTGTATACACTATACACTTTATGCAATAATAAAAAGTTAATTCAAAAGATATTTCCTGAACATTTTTTTTTACATCATAGAATTTAAATTTCACATAATTTTTTTGATTTATATACATTACAACTACATAACAATGAATAGTATAACATTGTTATGTGGCTTACAATGATAGCTAAGTAGTAAAATATTTTACTAGTTAAAAAATTGTAATATGGTCTAATTAAATTTAAAATAAGTACAAAAGTTCAGTATAAATAAACTATTGTTCTATATCTTTTTGAGTTTAAAAATGATTTGGACCGTCTCTGCAAAGCACATCGCGTGTCGCGATGGCCTAAAAAAGAGGTATAAATAAGAAAATATGTACACTCCCTACGGATATGGAATTGAAAAATAATAATACATTTTCATAAAAGAACGTCTTTGATCAAATGAATTTAAAAAAAGAGGTCACAGAATGGCCCGGAGCAAGCAACACATAGGTAGCTCTATACGACAAAGCCAGAAACAAGGATCATGCACCAGAAAAAATCATAATAAGTAAATAAATTCCCAGAAAAAGAAAGCGGATCGAACCTAAACCTTATGCGGCAAGCGAAAGAGCCAACAAACCATAGAGTCAAACATACAATAAAACGCTAGTAGGCGCAGGAGGCATCGCGAAGGGAATAGAGCACACTTGAAAATCTAATCATTGACTTGGCAAAAGTGGAAGGTGTGAGGTTGTGAGGCAACACTAAAAAGTAACTAGTCACAAATGATAATCATGCTCAAGATCAGAGGGGTATTAAATAGCATATTGTATCTGAACATATAATATTCCATCAAATAAACCATATAGTAATCAACTACAAGATGTAATCAACACTACTAGTCACCCACAAGCACCAATCTATAGTTACGGTACAAAGATTGAATACAAGAGATGAACTAGGGTTTAAGAGGAGATGGTGTTGTTGAAGATGTTGATGGAGATTGCCCTCCCCAAGATGGGAGAGTTGTTGGTGATGATGATGACGATGATTTCCCCCTCCGGGAGTGTGATGGCCTGGCTTATTAGGGATGATAGACTACTCATATCAATAAGGAATTCCTTCTTTTCCGGGAGCCCATTCGGATAGAACTCCAAAGTTAAGCGTGCTCAGCTTGGAGTAGTTTCAGGATGGGTGACCGACCGGGAAGTTGCTCCCGGGTGCGCACGAGTGAGGACAAAGTGCGCAGAAAAGACTAGTATTGATATGTGAGGCCAGTCTAGATCCCGCCAGGAGTAACGACCACCGGCGGGTGTGTCCGGGGCGTTACAAGTTGGTATCAGAGCCGACCCTCGCGGTTACACGGATGTTTGCGGACAGTTTGCAGTCATGTTGTGCATGACGTTTGTGACCCGTCGTGGCACACGGCATGGCACATGTGCTGTCCTGGAAGCACAGACGGTTGTGCCAAGAGGGAACGTTCCTGTGGCCCGACGAGGACGTTGGTTCCTCTGAGTGAGGGTGTATGTGATGGCCTGGCTTATTAGGGATGATAGACTACTCATATCAATAAGGAATTCCTTCTTTTCCGGGAGCCCATTCGGATAGAACTCCAAAGTTAAGCGTGCTCAGCTTGGAGTAGTTTCAGGATGGGTGACCGACCGGGAAGTTGCTCCCGGGTGCGCACGAGTGAGGACAAAGTGCGCAGAAAAGACTAGTATTGATATGTGAGGCCAGTCTAGATCCCGCCAGGAGTAACGACCACCGCGGGTGTGTCCGGGGCGTTGCAAGTTGGTATCAGAGCCGACCCTCGCGGTTACACGGATGTTTGCGGACAGTTTGCAGTCATGTTGTGCATGACGTTTGTGACCCGTCGTGGCACACGGCATGGCACATGTGCTGTCCTGGAAGCACAGACGGTTGTGCCAAGAGGGAACGTTCCTGTGGCCCGACGAGGACGTCGGTTCCTCTGAGTGAGGGTGTATGTGATGGCCTGGCTTATTAGGGATGATAGACTACTCATATCAATAAGGAATTCCTTCTTTTCCGGGAGCCCATTCGGATAGAACTCCAAAGTTAAGCGTGCTCAGCTTGGAGTAGTTTCAGGATGGGTGACCGACCGGGAAGTTGCTCCCGGGTGCGCACGAGTGAGGACAAAGTGCGCAGAAAAGACTAGTATTGATATGTGAGGCCAGTCTAGATCCCGCCAGGAGTAACGACCACCGGCGGGTGTGTCCGGGGCGTCACCATAATTAGCAACAATCCTTAGGGAAAGCTTTAGGTGAAATATAACCCAAGATAACTCCAATGAATAAATTGAAGGGTTGGAAAGATCTCTTGAACAAAGAAAAAATGATGGTTTTAAATATCTCAATCTTGACAACTTGTGAATCATGAAACATGGAGGAAAATTATCAAGAATGACATAACACCACCTGAAAAGACAAGGTAGAAAGAATTGCAATTGGAATGCATGATGAAGAATGCTTAAGCTCCCACAAGAATCTTGATGAAGACTTGAAGGATGAATTAAAACATGATGAACCACCATGAGATCTCCGGTAATGAAATCATGAGAAGTGAAAGATGAAAGAATAAGATTCAAGGCCTGCGGTGAATTAGATGGAGCTTTGAAATGATATTATTGAAATAACTTGGAGCTCCGGAAAACAGATGAACAACTTAGAACCAAGGATATGATATGATGAACAAGCTCCAGACAAAAGAATTAAATCAGCTTGAAGGAATAAGAATAAGAATTATGTCATGCATATCCTTCACCAAATTAAATTGATGACAACCAAGGATTTGGCATACTACTTATTCTCGTTGGAAAGAATTAAGAGAGATCTCGCACAAGCTCGGATAAATCTTCAACGAACCACCGGTAGGATTGTGAAAAGAACGAGTGAATTAATACGATAACAACGGAAAGTAAACTAGAAAGAACCACTGTAAAAAAAATGGAGACGAACGAAGAGACATCAATGAAGAATATTTGGAGGTCGAAGTTGAAAACTGAGAACGAAGAAATATTCTGAAATGATGGCCTTCGGAGGATCACAAAGAAAAGAATTCATGAAACACTTCGGATGGGTATGAAAAATAATTCCTCACAATCAAAACGACAATGAGGATGGCAAGAAGCTAGAACCACGAATCTTCAATGGAACGGGCCAAGATTTAAGAGAAACACTTCTCCGGTCTCCAAATGTTGAGAATGAAGACGAGAAATGCCATAAGAATTGTTGAGCACTCCGGAATGAAGAATTAAAAAAAAAGGTTGAACCAATGAAGAAAAAGAATTGAACGCGATCTTGAAGAAGGCATGTGACTGATGGAAATCATTCTTACGTCACACTTTGAAAAGAATTTGAGTATAACTCCAGAAAAAGAAGAGTCAGGTAAGATCCTGTAAAAAGACCTGTGGGTTAGGGCCCACTCAAAGAAAATCACCGTTGGAAAAGATAGCTTAAGAGATATAGCACCGGTTGAATTAAATGGCTTGAATAAGATTATAATCGTCAAAATAGCTTGAACGGATTAAGAATGGAATTATGAATCTTCAGCACTCCGGATATGAATAGCAAGAGGAGAATGATTAATTGGTGCACCGGAATAAGAACATTGAAGGAAAAGAATGAAGAAACATCACATGAATAAAAATGGATACTTCATTTAAGAATTTCTGGCTCCAAGAAGAAGAAGGGTGGGAGGGTGGGGAAAACAAAGACAACTTGGGATGAATGAAACAGACAAATCGTCAGATTTCTCGACGACGTCTGTATGGAATAACTTGAAGAGAAGGCACACCGGTTGAAAAGGATTTAACATGACCATCTTGATGATCAAGAAGGACTAGCACTCCCATAGAAATATGAGAACACCGATTAGGAAAGGTATGGAATCAACATTTGACATCGAAGCAACTCGAATACCAGAATCAAAACAAAACAAAGGGTAGATGTGTTGCAGCATCATCTTCACAATATCATTCGAACAGAGGATTGAACGAATGAATTCCGTAGGTACATCAACTTGTCGAGAAGCCACTTGGAAGAACAAAAGGTAAATAAAAAAGGAACAAGGATCAGATAGAACAAATACAAGATAGAAGCTTCGTTCGACATCTTCGTGCTGAAAGCTCATGGAACGTGTTACAAAAGGGTTTTGCAATCCCCGGATCAGCATAGCCAAGGACCCTTTAAGATGCAACTCCCGATCAGAACAAGTCCATAAAACCACTTCACTCAATGTGGAACCCCGAACTTCATATCGTGCATCCGTTGGAAGAATGCCTAGAACTACTAGATGAACCCACCTATAGATTTCCGAAAGTTTCCAGTTATGCAATCAGGTGTTGGGGATACACGGGAAGCACCGCGCAATCAACTCTAAACCTACATCCAGGTGTATCCATCCTTCAACACATAACCAGTCTTTCTCGGAAACTATTTACCTCGGACCTTCGAAAAGCATCCACTATAACAAGCTATGGCAATACTCTCGAACTACCTCCCCAGTACTGGGTGATGTCGGGGTTATCTTGCCACTGGCCGTATAGGAGAGATTTTCGATGTCAGCCGTCTTAAGTATTTAGTACTGCCGCGATATGCTTGTGACAACAATACCCCGAAGCTCAACTCCTCGGCAACAGGAGGCATCGAGAACAATATCCTCGTCACAAGAACATCGAAACAATCCCAGAATACTCGCGGGATCCTAAAAAAAAATTTGGTGCAAATTTTGAAGATAGGAGAGACAAGAGTAGACGTCAGGAGTCCTCACCAGAATGAAAAGAGATAAGAAACAAAGAATTCCTACTCTCCGATATAAATATAGGACTCAAAACATTTTCAGTGTGTGCCTAGACTCAACCGTCAACGATTCGATCAATCAGTGGGGGCTCCTAGGTCGGAGAAGGCTTTGATACCAACTTGTAATGCCCAGGATGGGACTATACCTCCTACGTGTCGAGGCACGACTTAAAGGTATAAGCCCATCCTAGAATGATCTCAAGTTTGGTATCTTTGCACGACTCATGTAAAAGAGGGATTAAATTGCAAAAGGAGATAGTTGGCTTACACTCGCCACTTCACACAATACAATACATAAGCAATACATCATTCAAAACATCACAACCCGACTACGGGTGAAGAACCAAAAGAAAGATACCAAAACAACATAAAGCCACAGGTCAGGATCGAATCCTAGTAGAAACCACTACTGATCGTCGAACACGTCACAAGCATACGGGCACTCTCTTCATGGAACTCCTGGAAGAACTTGAACCAGCTCCTGCTTCAGACTCGGCTGAACCTGCATCTGGTGTTGTAGTAACTGTGAGCCACGAGGACTCAGCAATCCCATAACCATGGTTAACAAGACTAGCAAAGCTTTAAGGGTAGGAAGAGGTAAGGTGGTGAGGCTGCAGCAGCGACTAAGCATAATATGGTGGCTAGCTTACGAGTACCAGAATATGATGAGAAGCTACGCAAACGGTCGCAAAAGAGGTGATCGCTAAAGATCCTAACTACATGCGAGTCAAACATAACCCCACCGTGTTCTCTTCTCAAAATGAAAAGAGACAGTCACGGTTACTCACACAGTTGTGTGTTTTACTTCGGATCCTCTGTCAAGTTTTCTACAACCGGACATTAACAAATTCCAATCTGCCACATAACCGCGGGCACGGCTTTCGAAAGTTCATAACCCTGCAGGGGTGTTCCAACTTAGCCCATCACAAGCTCTCACGATTAGCTGAAGTGATAAATATAATATCATCACTCCTTATCTTAGGGAAAATCCGATCAGGCTCGGAATCCCGGTAGCACAAGTCATTTCGACAATGGTAAAACAAGTCCAGCAAGACCTCCCGGCGTGCCGACACCCTGATAGTAGCCGCGCGTATCTCGTCTCAGGCCACATCCGGATGAGCAGTACGTACAGATACCGAAGATCCCAGCGAACTGGGTGGTATCCGCAAGTGGCTCTAGTTTGGGACCAACACCATCAGCACTGCCCCCCCTGCTATGTAGAATTAAGAAACCTCGGGTAGCGCTAACTCCCTATGCAAATTTAATTAATTAATTAAGTTGTTATTAAGCAAATTAAAACCAATGTTGGGCCTTGCTGGAGGAGTTTTATTCAAAGTCGAACTGTCAAGGGGTCCCCATCCACCCATCGTGTAAGGAACGCAAAATCAAGGAACATAATGCCGGTTTATCGGCGCCTAAGGTGGCATGAGTGGAACAAAACACCGAGCAAAAGGCCAAGCCTTCCACCCATGCCCAGTATATAGGTGTGTTAATAATAATTATAGATATTGTGATATACCAACAACAAGTTCCCTCCTGGAACAGACTTCATCTTCACCTGCAACTAACAACGCTATAAGAGGGACTGAGCAAGCGAGGCTGAGCAAGCGGGTGACATAGCCAAACAGTGGTTTTGCTAGGAAGGTGTCAAGGTTAGAGGTTTCATGGCAACAAGGAGAGGCTGACATAAAAGATGGGTAGCGCGACATGTAACGATAGCATCGAGACTACTAAGCATGGCAATGGTAGTAAAGGTATCCAAGGGTATGATCATCTTGCCTGGGATTCCACAAGGGAGAAGAACGGGTCCATGAAGTAGACGGAGCAACAGTCGAGAGAATCCTCACAACTCCGGAACAAAACCGAAGCTAACAAGAGAAGCAACCGGAAAGAAAAACAAACAACACGGTAAACACACAAGCATTAACATGGCATACGATGCACATCCAAATATGATGCATGTCCGGTTTAATTATGCATGGCAATGGCAAAGTGAACAAACAAAACTACAAGTTAAGTGGAGATCAATATGCAACGAGTTGCATATTGACGAAACACCACATTTAATTATTTAGTTGACTCTCATTAATTACAAGACAAGATTAATGTTTGTTAACATGGCAAGAGGTGAAGCATAAAGAAACTATACTATTAAGGCAATTTAAATGATGCCGGAGAATAACAACAACATATCCGGAAAATCCCCATGAGCATGTTTAGTAATTATTAAAGCAACAACAATTCACACATATATAATGTTGTTAACATGATGCGGATGACATGATCAAGTTTATGCAATTTTATTTAAAAGGTTGACTTAAGAGATATGAAGTTTATGTCACCGTGGTGGAAGGAAAAGGTGCCACGGCAACGATCCGAAAATGATGCAACACATCCTCTCGGTTCCGGTTTCTCGTTGCGAGACCGGTCCAAAAGGTAAGAAGGCGTGAGCGAGTCAAACGAGATGATGGGGTGATCCCGTTGCCGGGTTCCCACGAGTCAGTGATGAGGCAACCGAGGAACATGACAAACGATCGGAACGGGCACGTAGCACACACGGGAGACATTTCATACAACACAACAAGCATACATCACACGGGTCACGTCTCGGGTTATACCTTCGAAACACTCGTTTCGGGACGGTTCGAGATCGTCGAGGGACGTAGTGGTAGTAGTTGTACATGAGGGTCTTCGGCGACGTAGTCGTTCACGTTTCGTAGCCGTTCGGTCGTCGTGGTACTTGTCGGGGCCGTAGGGGTACTCGTGGCGACCGTGTAGTCGAACTTGACGGGTCGTCGGCGACTCGAAGGGGTACACGGGTCGTCGAGGTACTTGCTGTTCCGTGGTTACTTGAGAAAAAAAAACATCAACAGTAACCGAAACAACAAAACAAAAAAAACAAAAAGGAAAAAGGGGTTGCACGGCGCTGCGGCGCTGGAAAACAAGACGGGCGGCAGGCTGCTGCTGGAGGGGCGCCCGGCAGGGGCGTGGCTGCTGGACTCCTGGAGGACGAGGCCGGCGACCTGGTGCTCGAACTGCTGGAGACGGCCGGCTCGCGGGCGAGGCGCGGCTGCAAGGAGCGCTGGCTGGCCTCGGGCGCGGCGAGGAGGAAGTGGCGCGGGGTGGAGTCGGGGCGAGGCAGACCCGATCGAGGGAGGAGGCGCGGCCAAGCGAGGCGCTGCACGGGAAGGGAACCGGGAGGAGGTCGGGGGGACGAGGCCTCCGGCCTGGTGCTGCTGGAGGACGGGAGGGCGACCACGGCGCAGGGCGGCGTCCTGGCGGCGGAGCGGGGCCTTCCTGGAGAGAGGTGGGGTGCTCGGAGGCCGGGGCGCTCGACGCCCGGCGCTGGAGGCGCGCTACGGGGCGCTGCTGCTGGCGTCTTGGCCGCATCGAGGAGAACGGAGGGAGGCGGCTTGGCCAGCCTGGAGGGAGGACGAGCACATGGCGAGGCGGGGCGCCCTGGCCGTGGCTTCTGGCCTGACGGAGAAGCACCCCTGGGCGCGCAGGGAGCGGGCCGGCCTTGGCTGGCTCCGGGGCGCTCGGCCTGTTCGGGCCAGCTCGCGGGGAACCAGGCGCGCGGTCGGGCGAAGGGAAAAAGGAGGATCGAGGGGGGAGTGCTCGAGGGGAGAGAGGGAAGCGGGCGAACGCAAGGGGGAAGGGAGATGCGGTCGACTCGGTCTCTGGCGGCGCAGAGGGAGAGCGAAGGAGGAGCGAGGGGGTGGAGCGAGCTGCGGGCTAGGGTTGGGGAGGCTGCGGGCCTAGCAGGCCAAGAGGGAGGTTTGGGCCAGGGAGGCCTAGGGGAGGAGAGAAGGAGGGAAGGCCTGGCGCGGCTGGCTTCTTCTTCTTTTTATTTCTTCAACAGAAATAAAATAGAGAGAGTGCAAAAGAAATTAAGAAAAGAGGCCAGAACAGAAAAATAAAGGGTGGAACAATTTTGTAAGGCTTTACGGAATAAAACCAACCCAACAAAAAAATAGTTCCAACAAAAAGGGAAGTGCAAAAGAAAACAAATAGCTTGTCTTAAAGGAGTTCAAAAGGAGTCTAGATTTTAGGAGGAGCCTCGATAATTGAGAAAAGAAAAATAGGGAGGGTTTTGAAGGTGAAACTCGAAGTAGGAAAAGCATGGGGAAATATGCAAGTGTGTTATGCTTAATTCCAAGAATGGAATATTTATTAATATAGCTCCATAATTATTAGGAGGCTTTTATATGTTATAAAGAGAAGACCTTCTTCCCTCGATTTAAATGGACCGAAGGTCCACACGATTTATTTGGTTGCAAAAATTAATGAGATGATGGCATGATGACATGATGCAATGCAAAAATAAATAACACAAGCACAAAAGAACACACGGGCAACCCGGAACATCTGGAATCTTCGGGAATCTTCTGGGACGTCGGTCTTCGGGCGTCACAGGGAGGGAAGTTCCCCCCGGCGGAATCGCTCCGTCAGAGGGCAAAAGTGCTCCTGCCCAAGTTCCTCCTTGAGACGGCGGCGCTCCGTCCCGAAAGTCCTCTCCTCATTTTTTATAGGTCAAAATGACTGATATACCAGAAGATGGGCACTGGAGGTGGGCCTGGGTGAGCACAACCCACCAGGACACGCCTGGGCTCCCTAGCGCGCCCAGGTAGGTTGTGCCCACCTGGTGGGCCCCCTCCGATACTTATTGGATCCAATATTCCTCAAATATTCCTTAAAAAATCTCCATAAAGTTTTAGCTTGTTTGGAGTTGTGCAGAATAGGTGGCCTGACGTAGCTTTTCCAGTCCAGATTTCCAACTGACGGAATTCTCCCTCTTTGTGTGTACCTTGCATATTATGAGAGAAAAGACATTAGAATTACTCCAAAAAGCATTATTATGCATAAAAACATCATAAATAACAGTAGGAAAACATGATGCAAAATGGACGTATCATGTCCCCCAAGCTTAGACCTCGCTTGCCCTCAAGCGAAAAACCGAAATCGAAAAACATGTCCACATGCTTAGAGAGAGAGGTGTCGATAAAAACAAAATACAAACATAGAAGCATCATGTTGATTATTATAACAGCAACAAACTTAAACATACTACTTTTATCATAGAACTTTTACCATAAACTTCTTATGAATAAGTGACAATTCATCACACAATTGAAGTATAAAGCATAAACTCTATTAGAAACCAACAAACTATGTTCTCAGTCAACTTTGCAACTACACTTCATCATCTTTTCAGGAAGGGTCACGCATCGGAGCCTTTAGGCAAGTCCACATACTCAACCATCATATAGTCTTCTATGATTGCTAACACTCACCGCATACCCATGAGTAAAATGTTTCAACCGGACACGTAGAAAGATAGGGGCCTATAATTTCGCCTCCCAACGTATTCACCTCAAGGGTTATGTCAACAATAATAACTCATGCCACCCATATTCGACTAGACATATGTGCCTAGATCTTTCCTCAGCACATGATGCTTGCCAAAGGAGAAAATAAAAAAGGAATAGAGAGAAGAAACTTTGACTCTTGCATAAAAGTAAAAGATAGGCCCTTCACAGAGGGAAGCAGAGGTTGCCATGCACTTATTTGTTTGTATGCTCAACCCCTTAGTGCAAAAGAACGTTACGTTGTATTGCCCCTTGTGATAGCGACCTTTATTATGCAGTCTGTCGCTTTTATTCTTCACCATCACAAGTTAGTACAACACTCAATTTTCTCTTACACGAAATTATCTCACACTTCTAGAAGCAATTTTTATTGCCCTATTGCACCGATGACAACTTACTTGAGGGATCTTGCTCAATCCCTAGGTAGGTATGGTGGACTCTCCAAAATAAGATTTGTGTTTAAGGGTTTTTGATGCACAACTAGTATCTCTACTTAGTGCGGAATTTTTGGCTAGCAAAGATAGGGGGCAAGCACCACATGTTGAAGGATCTATGACAATATAACTTCTATTTGAATATGGACAAACATAAATCATTATGTTCTCTTCCTTGTCCAACGTAAACAATTTTTGTATATAATATTTTGATGGGGGCTCACAATCACAAAAGATTTCTAGGATAGTGTATTTATATGTGAATCTTCTCTTCCCATATTAATTCTTTCCTGAGTTGCATCATTGACCAATGCTATGTTTGTCAATCTCTAATAAAATTTCCTACTTATACTTGTCCTTATGTGGTGTCATCACTTACGATAAGATCAACAAATATGATCTTTTTAATTTATTTCCTTTCTTTTTATTGCAACAAGAAAGTAAAGAAAGCAAAAACTCAAACAAAACTTTATTATATATCTCATACACGATTACAAGGATAAATCACTAAGCAAACTCTCGAAAAGAAAGGATCGAACTAAACTTTAATTCATCTAAAGCAAAAGATAACTATGGATCGAACTAGAATAAGTAAAAGCAAAAGATAGTGGGGATGATACGATACCGGGGCATCTCCCGCAAGCTTGGCGGAAGCCAAGGGGATTGCCGATACCCGATACTCAATTTTCTTTTGGTGATGAAGAAGGTGGTGGTGGCGATGAAGTAGATGCGATCTTGTCCTCAGGTTCCCATGACAGAGGTCCACCATTGTAAGAGGAAGAATGAGTCTCACGGGTCCTGCAACTGGAAACCAAACCCATAGCTTTAAACCTCGCCTCATATTCAAAGACTTGGTTTTGAAGGTCATATATCTGGCTTTGGAGGAAGTTGATTTGCTCGTTGAGGGTGAAGACGATGTCCTTCAAGGACTTTCCATCCACCTTGAGATCATGGGTAAGGTCCGTAATCATGAGATGATTGGCATTAAGTCCATGCTCCACCACCCCCTTGCACCGGAAGACTTCCCGCTCCATAGCTTTAAGCCTGTCCTCCACGTTTCCCGTCCCCTTGAGTCCTTGCACATCGCGGATGTGCATCACCCCTCATGCATCTGGATGGCCTGAGGGTGCTGCACCACCTCCCGCAAATATGGGTTGATGACGTTCTTGAAGAACTTGTCCTTGGAGGAGCTTGAAGTGGGCATGGTAGATGGGATCTGACAGAAAACAACAAGGAAAAGAAAACAGAAGATTTCTCCGCGATACTGTGGTCAATAGGTTTAGGGGGTATATAAACATTTTTTTATCTTGGGAGACAAGCAAACTGAAGAAAAACGGAGTCCGGAAGGTGCCCACCTGGGCGCGCCTGGCAGGCGCGCCCTGGTGTCTTGTGCCCACTAGGGACGCTTCCTGGTTGTTTGTTATTTTCCTAATTTTCTAAATATTCCAAAAAGACAAAAAATATTTTTGCGGATTTTTCGGAGTCTATTTACTTACCGTATCACGTACCTCCTTATTTTCATGATTCTGGAGGGTTCCGGAAGGACTTTTCTATGTGTTGTTCCGATGTCAATGTTTGGATAATATTACTTTCAACATTAATGGGCGTACCTGAGATATAATGGTTTATTCGTTGCTCATTGATAACCTTCGGGTTAGTACCTTCGGCATTATTTATTTTGATAGCTCCAGACCGATAAACCTCCTCGATAACATAGGGTCCTTCCCATTTTGAGAGGAATTTTCCTGCAAAGAACCTGAAACGAGAGTTGTACAAAAGAACATATTCTCCAACTTTGAACTCACGCTTTTGGATTCTTTTATCATGCCATCTTTTTACCTTTTCTTTAAATAATTTTGCATTTTCATAAGCTTGGGTTCTACATTCATCTAGTGAGCTAATATCAAATAACCTCTTTTCACCGGCAAGTTTTAAATCATAATTGAGTTCTTTGACTGCCCAATATGCTTTATGTTCTAACTCAAGAGGCAAATGACAAGCTTTTCCATAAACCATTTTATAAGGAGACATACCCATAGGATTTTTATATGCTGTTCTATAAGCCCAAAGTGCATCATCTAATTCTTAGACCAATTCTTCTGGGACCTATTGACAATATTTTGTAAAATTAATTTTATTTCTCTATTGCTAAGTTCAACTTGACCACTAGACTGAGGCTGATAAGGTGATGCAATTATATGGTTAACATCATACTTGGCAAGCATTTTATGGAAAGCACCATGAATAAAGTGTGAACCTCCATCAGTCATTAAATATGTAGGGACTCCAAACCTTGGGAAAATAACTTCCTTGATCATTTTAATAGAGGTGTTGTGATCAACACTACTGGTTGGAATAGCTTCTACCCACTTAGTAACATAATCTACAGCAACCAAAATATGTGTATACCTGTTAGAGGAAGGAAAATGTCCCATGTAATCAAATCCCCAAACATCAAATGGTTCAACAGCAAGTGAATAATTCATAGGCATTTCTTGACACTTACCGATATTACCGATTCTTTGGCATTCATCCCAAGATAAGACGAACTTACGGGCATCCTTGAAAAGAGTAGGCCAATAAAATCCCGATTGCAATACCTTGTGTGCAGTTCTGTCTCCAGCATGATGCCCTCCATAAGCTTCAGAGTGACATTTCTGTAGGATTTGTCCCTGTTCATGCTCAGGTACACAACGTCTAATAATACCATCTACTCCTTCTTTATAAAGATGTGGGTCATCCCAAAAGTAATGTCTCAAGTCATAGAATAATTTTGTTTGTTTGTTGGTAAGTAAAGCTAGGTAGTAAATATTTAGTAACAATGTAATTAACATAGTCCGCATACCAAGGAGTATTATTAGAAACATTAATTGCAGCTAACTGCTCATCAGGGAAACTATCATCAATAGGTAGTGGGTCATCAAGCACATTTTCAAGCCTAGACAAGTTATCAGCTACAGGGTTCTCAGCTCCTTTCCTATCAGTAATATGTAAATCCAATTTTTGTAACAAGAGAACCCATCGAATAAGTCTAGGTTTAGCATCTTTCTTTTCCATAAGATATTTTATAGCAGCATGATCGGTGTGAACAATTACTTTAGAGTCAACAATGTAAGATCTAAATTTATCACAAGCAAACACCACTGCTAGGAATTCTTTTTCAGTAGTTGCATAATTTCGTTGAGCACTGTCTAGAGTTTACTAGCATAATGAATAACATTCAGTTTCTTATCAACTCTTTTTCCTAGAACAACACCAACAACACAATCACTAGCATCACACATAATTTCAAAAGGCAAGTTCCAATCAGGTGGTTGAATAATAGTTACAGAAATTAAGGCTTTCTTGAGTGTATCGAAGGCTTCTAAACAATCATCATCAAAAACAAAAGGAACATCTTTTGCAAAAGATTTGTAAGAGGCCTAGAAATTTTAGAAAAGTCTTTGATAAATCTCCTATAGAAACCAGCATGACCTAAGAAACTATGAATACCTTTGATATCTTTAGGACATGGCATTTTCTCAATTGCATCAACCTTAGCTTTGTCCACTTCAATACCTCTTTCAGAAATTTTATGGCCCAAAACAATACCTTCATTAACCATAAAGTGGCACTTTTCCCAATTCAAGACAAGATTTGTTTGCTCGCATCTCTGCAAAACTCGGTCAAGATTGCTTAAACAATCACCAAAAGACTTCCCATAAATGGAAAAGTCATCCATGAAAACCTCAACAATCTTTTCACAAAAGTCAGAGAATATAGCAGTCATATATCTTTGAAAGGTACTAGGTGCATTGCATAAACCAAAAGGCATACATCTATAAGCATAAGTTCCAAAGGGACAAGTGAAAGTGGTCTTTTCTTGATCAGGTTGAGAAACAGGTATTTGTGAAAAACCAGAATATCCATCAAGGAAGCAAACGTGTGTGTGCTTAGATATCTTTCTAGCATTTGATCAATAAATGGCAGAGGGTAATGATCTTTTCTAGTTTCTTTCTTTAATTTTCTAATATCAATTACCATTCTATAGCCCGTAACAATTCTTTGAGGAATAAGTTCATTCTTATCATTAGAAACAACATTAATACCTCATTTTTTAGGAACACAATGAACATGACTTACCCATCTACTATCAGCTATAGGATAGATTATACCTTCTTCCAGAAGTTTTAATATCTCCGTTCTTACCACTTCTTTAATCTTCGAATTTAACCAACTATGGTGATCAATGGGTTTAGCATCAGGTTCCATATTAATCTTGTGCTAACATAGAGTGGGACTAATGCCCTATAAAACATCAAGAGTATATCCAATAGCAGCTCTGCGCTTCCTTAGAACTTTCAATAATCTTTCTTCTTCATGTTCTGAAAGGTTAGCACTAATAATAACAGGAATATCTTCTTTTCATCAAGATAAGCATATTTCAAGGTGTCTGGCAATTGTTTTAATTCAGACACAGGATCACCTTTAGGTGGAGCAGGACCTCCTAGAGTTTCAATAGGAAAATTGTGTTTGAGCATACGACGTTGTTCAAATAAAATCTTATCTATTTCATTTCTTTCATGCATATGTAGATCATTTTCATGGTCTAACAAATATTGTTCTAGTGGATCAGTAGGAGGCACAACAATAGAAGCAAGACCAATTATTTCATCCGTACTAGGCAATTCTTTTTCATGAAGCTTTCTACTAAACTTGGAAAAATTAAACTCATGAGACTCATCACCAAAATTAACACCGACAATTTGTTTATCACAATCTATTTTAGCATTAACAGTGTTCAAGAAAGGTCTACCAAAGATAATGGGACAAAAGTCATCTTGTGGGGAACCAAGAACAAGAAAATCAGTAGGGTATTTTATTTTCCCACACAAGACTTCAACATCTCTAACAATCTCAATTGGTGAAATAGTATCTCTATTAGCAAATTTAGTAGTAACATCTATGTCTTCTACCTTTGCGGGTGCTATGTCATTCATAATTTCTTGATATAAGGTGTAAGGAATAGCACTTACGCTAGCACCTAAGTCGCATAAACCATGATAACAGTGATCTCCTATTTTAACTGAGACAACGGGCATGCCAACAATGGGTCTTTTATCGGGTTTGACAATTCTAGTAGCTTCATTACAGAAACAAATAACATGCCCATCTATATCTTCTTCCAAGAGATCTTTAACCATAGCAACACTAGGCTCTACTTTAATTTGTTCATTAGGTTAAGGTGTTCTAAAATAACTTTTGTTGACCACAGTCGATACTTTAGCATGTTCCTTTACTCTAACAGGGGAAGGTGGTTTCTCAATATAAGTAGTAGGAACAACTAGATCAACATTATAAAGTATAGTTTCCTCTTTGACTGATACCGGTTCTTTAATTCCTTCTTTAATAGGTGGGTGATATTTAAACCACTTCCCTTTAGGGAGATCAACATGAGTAGCAAATGATTCACAAAAGGAGGCTACTATCTTAGAGTCAAGTCCATATTTAGTGCTACACTTTTGAAAAGCATTGGTATTCATAAAAGATTTAACACAATCATACTTAAGCTTAATACCTGACTCTTTACCTTTGCGAGTTCCCAATCTTCAGAGTTGTGTTTAATTATTTCCAAAAGATCCCATTGGAATTCAATAATATTCTTCGTAAATGAACCAGCACAAGAAGTATCAAGCATGGATTGATCATTACAAGGAAGCCGAGCATAAAAATTCTGGATAATAATTTCTATTCAGAGCTCATGATTGGGGCATGAATGTAACATTGATTTAAGCCTCCCCCAAGCTAGAGTGATACTTTCTCCTTCACGAGGCCAAAAAATATATATGTAATTTCGATTACGATGAACTAGATGCATAGGATATTTTTTTTGGTGGAACTCCAATTTCAATCGATTCCAATTCCAAGATCCAATATCATCGCATAGCCTATACCATACCAATGCTTTTCCCTTCAAATATAAAGGGAAAACCTTCTTCATAACTTCATCTACAGGTAAACCTGCAAGCTTAAATAATTCACAAATTTGTTCCACATATATCAAGTGCATATCAGGATGTTCGATTCCGTCTCCTGCTTAAGGATTAGCTAGCAGTTCTTCTATCATACCCGAAGGAATTACATATTCAATATTTTCAGTAGGTGCAGTAGGTTGAGGGGTAGCTAATTGTGGTTCCGGTCGAGGTGAAGGTACACCGAACAAACACCTCAAAGGATTGTTTTCTATAGTAACAAGTGACAATAAATTTCAGCACACTATATAAATGTTTCCTTACCAAATTCCACTTACCAAAGGCGCTTCACTCCCTGGCAACGGTGCCGGAAAATAGCCTTGATGACCCACAAGTATAAGGTATCAATTGTAGCTCTTTTCGATAAGTAAGAGTGTCGAACCCAACGAGGAGTAGAAGGAAATGACAAGTGGTTTTTAGCAAGGTAATGTCCGCAAGTGCTAAGATTGTAAGTAACCGAGTAGTTTGGTCGCAAGATAATTTGTAATGATCAAGTAACGATAATAGTAATAAAAGTGCAGAAAGGTAGCCAATCCTTTTGGGGAAAAGGGCAGGCCAAAACGGTCTCTTATAGTAATCAAAGCGTTCTTGAGGGTACACGGGAATTTCATCTAGTCACTTTCACTATGTTGATTCGATTTGTGTTTGCTACTTTGATAATTTGATATGTGGGTGGACCAGTTCTTAGGTGCTCTTCTTACTTGAAAAAACCTCCTACTTATGATTAACCCCCTCGTAAGCATCCGCAACTACGAGAAAAGTATTAAGAATAAATTCTAACCACAACATTAAACTTTTGGGTCCAATCGGTCCCTTACGGAATAGCGCATAAACTAGGGTTTAAGCTTCTGTCTGTCTCGCAACCCATCATCTAATAACTACTCCACAATGCATTCCCCTAGGCCCAAATATGGTGAAGTGTCATGTAGTCGACGTTCACATGACACCACTAAGGGGATCGCAACATACATACTATCAAAATATCAAACACATACCAAGTTCACATGATTACTTGCAACATGATTTCTCTCGTGAGCTCAAGAACAAAAGTAAATGCTCACAAATGATAATCATGCGCAAGATCAGAGGGGTATTCAATAGCATATTGGATTTAAACATACAATCTTCCACCAAATAAACCATATAGTAATCAACTACAAGATGTAATCAACACTTTTAGTCACCCACAAGCACCAATCTATAGTTACGGTACAATGATTGAACACAAAAGATGAACTAAGATTTAAGAGGAGATGGTGATGTTGAAGATGTCGATGGAGATTTCCTGCCCCAAGTTGGGAGAGTTGTTGGTGATGATGATGACGATGATTTCCCCCTCCTGGAGGGAAATTCCTCCGGCGGAATCGCTCCGCCGGAGGGCAAAAGTGCTGCTGCCCATGTTCCGCCTTGAGACGGTGGCACTCCATCCCGAAAGTCCTCTACTCATTTTTTCTAGGTCAAAATGACTTATACACCAGAAGATGGGCATCGGAGGTGGGCCTGGGTGAGCACAACCCACCAGGGCGCGTCTGGGCTCCCTGGCGCGCCCAGGTGGGTTGTGCCCACCTAGTGGGCCCCCTCTGGTACTTATTGGCCCCAATATTCCTCAAATATGCCATAAAAAATCTCCGTAAAGTTTCAGCTTGTTTGGAGTTGTGCAGAATAGGTGGCCTGACGTAGATTTTCCAGGTCAAGATTTTCAGCTGCCGGAATTCTCCTTCTTCGTGTGTACCTTGCATATTATGAGAGAAAAGGCATTAGAATTACCCCAAAAATCATTATTATGCATAAAAACATCATAAATGATAGTAGGAAAACATGATGCAAAATGGACGTATCAAGGATCACACGCTTCCTATGGAAGGCCTTTTACAACGGGATTTTGCCCCAGGCCTTGCCCTAGCAGATCAGGTGAGAAGAAGGTTTGGTTCTACGGTCCACTTTTCTCCTTCTCGAGATGTCAAGGAATTCTTTCTGGTGGTTTCTTTCTCTTCGGCCTCTTTCGCACTTTCTGTGCATTCGGTTGGAATTGGACTCCAATGTTGTATTGGTGGTTTAAGCTCTGGCTTCAAGGTGATTCAAATAAACCGGCGATCATTCAAGTTTTCTGTGGCCAATAATACGGTGGGACATTTCATTTATAGGCTCAAAGACAGAATTTGGCCGGATTTCATTTGCCATTTCCATCTTTACAATGGCCGATTTGCCAAGGCTCTCACGTCTGATTCACGTTGGCATGCGGATGAAGTTTTGATGGAGCTAGCTGATCGTTGACCTATGGCTGTGAATTCGACCCTTGGTTTTCTTCATAAAGGTCGATCTCTGGATAATGCATCGGCCAAGGAACTAAGCAAATTCCAGCTAGTCCCGATTGATCGTATGGCATTCTCTAATCAACACTCATCAGAAGCTACCACCTCTGCTCCTATAGTGTCAACTCACATGCATGAACATATGGATCATCACCCACGTTCATCCGGTCATTCTTTGGGTTCAAACGCAACAATTTTGAATCAGCCAATTATTGCGGAGGACATTAATTCTCAAGATGTATTGGACAAAGGTTTAAGGCAGGAGGAATCGGAGGAACGTCAATCAGGGACTTTTCTATCCTTGGGAAAGTTCAAATGCTTGGTTAGCGTTACATACCCTTCCCTCCCACAATGTTTTTAGCTTCTGCTTTGGCTTATGCTCCTGTGCACACGGACTGGCCTCCCATCCTTACATCCAAACATTAGGCTGACTTGGCCCAGGTCTGCTACACAATGAAGGAAATATCTGATTTGGCCGATAATTGGGCGGCATTGTGCTCTCGGTGTCTTCAATGGGGACACAAAAAAGTTTCTTGCCATGCTCGGGTGATTTGCATTATTTGCTCCACACACGATTATAAAGCATTTAATTGCCCTAGTCGACATGGTCAACATCCCAGCTTTGGAATAATATCAACTAATCCTAGGAAACAGAGTAATCAATCACAATTTGCTTCCTTTATAGGAAACTTACCATCAAATGGGGCAAAACCTAAGCCAACCATACGATGCCAATCATGTGGCCACTACGGGCACGTGGAACGATCCTGTCTTCAAAGTCGCAATGAGAAGAGATGGAAATGGGTGCCCAAAATTTCCTCTGCTTCCATTCTTACCCCTCAGGCTCCGGCTTTCGCCTCGTTTTCCCAAACGACTGCTGCCGCCCCTGCCATTCCACCACCCCACTCTCCGCCCGCCGGGTGCTCCTCTGCCATGGCCAACTACGTACCCTCTGAACCCCGCCCCCTTCCTCCTGTCGGGCTTCACCGTTGAACCTGGGCTAACATACCGCGTCGTTCGTAGAGGCATGGTGGTCAGTCCGATCGCCCCCCTCAACCATGACTACTTGGCGGTCGCGGAAGCAAGCCACTACGTCCCTCTGCATCGCCGTGCATCCATCCGAACTGTGGTGAATGGTTTGCTCCATGACTCTCAGCTCTTCACCACTGAATCCAGTTACCACCCGTTCGGTGTTGGCTTGTTTGGATTTGTCGATTCCTTCATTACAGATACTACTGTGGCCACTCCACTTGAGTTAGAAGATGAAGATCTTATAATCACTTTCGTCCCACATAATGAAGCACTCAATTGGCGCACCACCACTTTTGGCCCGGAGCTTTGGCTGATGTATTTTGGATTTTCGTATGACTATCAGACAGAGTACTACATCAATAAGTCTCTTGGAGGTTTCAGAGCTCTGGTTTCTTGGCACAAACCTCATCAGGATAGACGCTTTATGCTCATCAGGACTAGGGTTCTTCATATGCGTGTGATCCCAAAAAGTTTTGTAGTCTGGTAGCTTGGGGAGGGGGGGGGGAGGGACTGGTGGACCGTGCAAATCACAATCTTGCGTAGCAGTGACTAGAATGCGCTGTTGTCTGAGGTGCCACCGGCTGGGGAGGAACCACCACCACCTAACGGTAATCCTCACCCTCAGTTCGGCCCTGATCTTACTGCTGAGCAGCTGTACCAACAGCAGGTTCACGACTGGCTTGTCCAGAATGCTGCGCCTAATAATGCACCTCCCGCTGCCAACAATGCTCTTGTTGTTGTGGCCTTTTACGCTCATGCTGGTTGGGGTGCATGGACAGAGCCGCCAGCTCCTCCGATGCCGCTACACTTGGTCAACTATCAGTCCTGGCTAGCAGCACAAGGAGCACAAGTTCAGGATGGTCTGGTCCCGGAAGACAATGACACTAACAGCGCAGCTCAAGCCTGGAATGATTCAATCACAATCTCAGATGATGCAAGCTCAGACCACTCGGATCTGTCCCTTTTACCTGTGGCTGCACAAGGCTTTGAGGCACTTCCTATTAATGAAGCTCTCACTATTTCAGTTATGGTGCACCCCCAGGGCATGGAGTTTGGTCTCTCTGCTCATGGAGATGAGATTCTCTCACTCCTCCTTGCAAACCCTGTCCCTCGACATCAGCTGAATGACTTCCTGTTCAATGCCATGCGTCCGATGCTCGCAACCCCTGGAATGGTGGCTATGGCCTGAGGAATGATCATTTTCCGGTGGCATTTCAGATATCTGCAGGCATTGATGGACGGGTATTCTCTTCGATTGCCTATCCTAACAATGAAGAGCCAACTCGCACTTCTATGACCATTGAATAACTCTCTGAACATATGGGCTCTGTTGTGCAAATCCCTACGGGCAATGGGTCAGCTGACGCCATGATTGAGAATACCTCTGCCGCTGTTTAGGACTCCGTTTCCTCTGCTCCCTCTGCTATGGAGCCTGTGATCTTACCTGCACCTGCTTCGGTTGACCTGATCCTCCCTCCTTCTGGTGTAACTATGACTGTGGAGTCGTCTATGGCCCTCATTCAGCCTGGCCAGTCCACCGCTCTAGCTGGTCGCAAGCGTGGCAAAGCTCTTGCTCTTGACATAGTGACTTCAGTGCGCAGAAGCAACAGGTCTAACAAATATGATGGCTTCAAGGTGCCTTCCATGACTGATGCCAAGCCAAAAGCTTCCAAGGTCAAACCACGCGTCACTCCTCCGGCTTCCTCCTCGGTGATGATATCAGATGACACAGAGGAGCCCACAGCTGATGCTTCCCCGGGTCCAACTCCTATCCCTGTATTGCAGCCGATCGCAGTGCAGCAGTGCGCTGTCCCACCCGAAGAAGTTTCTGACGAGGCTCTTCTTGCTCCCTTGGAGGCGAGCTCCTCTTTGACCTAGTGTCGCTCAGCTCCTCTTATTTTTGTTTTATTTGGTATGGCACTTCTGCAAAACTGGAATGTTCTGTGCCCGAATATGCCAGGGTTAAATGCTGATGATAAACTTTTGGCACTCTTTAATGCGATTTCCTCTAGTGGCTGCGCTATTGCTTGTTTGCAGGAAACAAAAAAAGCCATCATTGATAATGTGTTCATCAAATCTTGCTGTCCTAGGCGATTCGATAAATTAGCTTATATACCATCTCGTGGGGCTTTAGGAGGGATTGCCACTATATGGAATAGTGCCCTTTTTTCTGGTGATGTTATTATTCAAGAAGAATTTGCTCTTGTCATACGCTTCAGATCCACACAGTCGGCTCAAACCTGGACATTAGTAAACATATATGGCCCTTCCACCCGGGATTTGCGCATTGACTACGTTAACTGGCTTTATAATCTTAATATCCCCTCCTCGGAAGATTGGTTGCTTATGGGCGATTTCCATTTTATGCGTAGTCTGGATAATCGTAATAAAACAGGAGGCAACACAAATGATATGATAACGTTTATTGATTTTATCCGATCACAAGAACTGATGGAGCTTCCCATCAAAGGACGATCGTACACATGGAGCAATATGCAGCTCAACTCGCTACTTGAGTAGTTAGACTAGTTCTTCACCTCATATAATTGGACGATCACCTACCCCAAGACATTGGTGAAGCCTCTAGGGAAACCTGTTTCTGATCACATCTCGTGCGTGATCACGATTGACACTTCTATCCCTCGTAGAAAAATCTTCCGATTTGAATCTTTCTGGATCAACCACCCGGGGTTTATGGAGGTTGTATCAAACACATGGTCCAAGCCTGTGCACACTACTAACTGCGCAACATGACTCTGCACGAAGTTCAAGAGGCTTCGTTATGCACTCAAACAGTGGAGCAAAAACATCTCCCGACTTTCCATTACTATTGTTCAAATGCTGCCCTGGCCATGCTTGACACTCTAGAGAATAAGAGAACCCTAACGATTCCTGAGTTCAACTTCCAAAAAATCCTCAAAAAGCATTTTCTCCGACTACTTCACTACAAAAGAGAATACTGGAGGAAATGTTGCACAATCAGGTGGATTCGGTTTGGCGATGAAGACTCCAAATTCTTCCAGGCAATGGCCTCTGAATGCTATCGAAAAAACAACATCTCCACACTGACAGCACCTGATGGATCGCAAGTGGAGGACCACGCTGGAAAAGAAGCACTAATTCACAATGCTTTCAAAGAAAGACTGGGCAAAATAGGGGATTTTCAGATGAAGTTTGATCTACCCTACATCATAAAAAGAGTTGAGGACCACGACCAACTAACGCACCCTTTCACTCACGCTGAGATAGATGCAGTGATTAAAGAAATGCCAACTGATCGAACCCCTGGACCAGATGGCTTCACAGGAGCCTTTCTCAAATTATGCTGGCCGCTCATTAAAGAGGATTTTTACAAGCTTTGCAACCAATTCTACGATGACTCTCTCAATCTAGAAAGCATCAATGAGGGGTTTATTGCACTCATACCAAAGGTTCCATCGCCAGAAACAGTCAATGATTACAGGCCGATTACCTTGCTCAGCTCTTGTCTCAAAGTGACCACCAAATTGCCGGTGAACTGCGTGTAGAAAGTCATACTTAAGATCGTCCATCATAATCAATACGGATTTATTAAGGGACGCACCATTCAGGACTACCTGGCCTGGGCCTTCGAATATATCTTCCAATGCCAATCCTCCAAAAGGGAGGTCATTTTGCTGAAGTTAGACTTCGCCAAAGATTTCGACACAATTGAACATGATGCGATGATTGAAATCATGCAGAATATGGGTTTTAATGACAAGTGGCTTAATTGGGTTAAATGCATATTATCCTCGGGCAAATCCTCGGTCCTTCTCAATGGTGTCCCCGACAGGCTATTCTACTGTAAGTGCGGTGTCCGGCAAGGCGACCCATTCTCCCAGCTCATATTCTTTCTGGCGGCCGACCTCTTACAAGCTACCATTAATAACGCCTTCAGACAAGGATCTATTGAGCTCCCATTCCCACGACCAAACCAAAATGATTACCCGATCATCCAGTACGCGGATGACACCCTACTGCTAATGCCGGCTTGTCCCACCCAAGCAAGTACCATCAAGACTATCCTCACTGATTATGCGACATCCATCGGTCTCAAGATAAACTTTCACAAGTCTACCATGATCCCCATAAACCGTGACAGGGCTCGCAGTGAAGAACTAGCAACGATCTTTGGCTGCGTCATCGGCTCAATGCGTTTCACATACCTTGGCTTGCCACTTTGCACGCTACGACCAACAGTACAAGATCTCATGCCTTTGGTCTGCACAATGGAACGAAGACTTACTGCCACTTTATCCTTAATGTCGTACGGAGCCAAGTTGTCTCTCCTTAACACAGTCATCACCTCCCTGATGATTTTTGCGCTCTGCACGCTCAGGTTCCCACCTAAAGTCTTGGACCTGATAGATAAAATCAGGAGAAAATGCCTCTGGCGCAAGAAAACAGAACATGTCGACACATGCAACTCTTTGGCCGCTTGGCCACTGGTATGCCGTCCTAAATCTAGTGGTGGCCTTGGAATAATCAACCTACACATCCAAAGTGACGGCTTACTGCTCAAGTACTTGCACAAATTTTACAACCGTCGTGATATCTCATGGGTTGAGCTAATATGGTCCACCTACTACAATAACAAAATCCCTCATGCATGTGACCCCTGCGGGTCGTTCTGGTGGAGAGATGTTCTTAAACTGACACCTGTTTACCGAGGGATTTCCAGAGTTACAGTTGGCCGTGGAGACACGGTGCTCATGCGGAAAGATATGTCGCTTGACCAGATTCTTGCAATCTCTCACCCGAGGGCATTTTCCTTTACCTTGAACGAAGACATATCTGTCATTGAATTCCTTGGGTCCACTGAGCTGGCTGCGGCATTCCACCTACCACTCTCCATGCAAGCCTTCGAGGAAGTCAGACATTGAGAGAGCCTTACAGCGAACGCGGGAGAAGATGATACCATTGGTTATGATGATACCACGACATATCTTTGGGATTCTGGCAGGTTCTCTGCAAGACAATATTATAGATTTTACTTTCGAGACGTCCAAGCCCATCAAACCTACACTTGGCTGTGGGAGTCCAAAGTTACAATGAAAATCAAGGTTTTTGGGTGGCTGCTTCTATCTGACCGTTTGAACACTAGAAACATGTTGAAATGATGCCATAACGATATTGGTGAAGATTTCAGCTGCATGCTCTGTACACACCAGGTGGAAGAAGATGTTGATCACCTGTTCCTCCACTGTCCTTTCAGTTGGCATTGCTGGACAAGATTAGGTGTAGATCTTGGGCACGTGGACACTTGTTACTCCATGCTCAACCATGCGAAGCTCGCCTGGGGCAGCCGATGTTCATGGAAATCTTTCTGCAAGCCGCGTGGAGTATCTGGAAAGAGAGAAACAACAAGCATTTTCGAGAATACCCCCCACACATCAAGCCTGGCTGCTACGGTTCAAAACTGATTTAGGCCTCCTCCAGTATATAGTCAGGGCAGAACAAAAAGAGTTCATTGACTCTTTCTTAGACTACATCTAGAACTTATTTGTTTTAGCCCCTTTTTAGATACCCTTTGTGTTGTGTTGGTGCTCACACCAACCCCCCTCTCCCCCATCTATGTGTGGGAGGCACTGATTGTAAATCCCCAATGTAAATTGTAAATTACCCTTCTTGGATGCATAATTAATACAAAGCACAGTGGGAGCCTCTCCCACTGTCTGAAAATTCAAAAAAAGGTCACACGCTTAAGGGTCATCTATCTGCTGAATACTAGACACGGAGTCTTAGAAAAAATCACCGGAAAAGTTTCGGACGCAACGGATACGTTCCGGAGAGGACACCAGAATAGTTCCAGTAAATCTGAAAAGAAAGTTGTTTCTGGGGATACCGTCAAAATGGTTTCGGCACACGCCTGATAATTCTTGGAGGGTGCCAGAATCATTCTAGAAACTTCTGGGAATTTTTCGAGATAAAAACAAGAAATATTCCGGAGCTGCTGGAACCAGTTCGGTTGCTTCTCGCAGATGAAATTCACTAATCCGAAATTGTTTCAGAACGAATCCAAAATCATTTTAGTGGGTACTGGAATTATTCTAAGACCCACAGAAATATTTTCGAATTTTATAGTCGTGGAAAATTGTCTTCGTGAATAGTGAAAATCAATTTATGGTTACTTTATTTGAAAGCCACCTTTTAGGGCTTTTGCAGAAAGGCTTCTAGAAGGGATTGGGGACCAAGGAACCCCCATGTGGGGTCCACCTAGGGGTGGCCGGCCAAGTTGGATCTCCTCCATGGACCTCCACTTGCCTTCCTTTTAAGCCCTTGAGGAAGATCCATGTGATGAGGTTTTTTTGGGTATTTTTCCCATATGGTTTTCCTATAAATAGAGGTGGAGGGGTGCACTCCACAAACATCCATGCTCTCATACACATGCCATAGAGTTGTCTGGCTTCTCTCTCCCTCCAAGCGAAATAGTTTCGTAGAGCCAAAAGGCTGTCTGGATTCCGGTGGGAACTAGTCCTGGATGGCGAAGCCCTGCCGGATAGAAGACGCCGTATGTGTGAAACTCTATAGAGAGATTGTAGTTTCGGTTTCAGTTTGAGAGTGCCTCCCGAAGGGCTGTCCGTGTGACCGTCCGAGTTTCGAAGGTCCTCCCGGTGGGCTGTCCGAGTTTTAAAGGTCCTCCCGAAGGGCTGTCCGCGACACCATTTGAGGGACTGTCCGACCGCCTCCCGGAGGGTTGTCCGAGGGGAAGACAAGGGTATACATCCTCGGGGTTGGGAGGTTGTAATCCTAGCTGCGGGGATCTGCACCGCCGATCGTCATCGACTCTACTTTCGCTGCGCTACGAGTTGGTAACGAAAAGATCAAACCGTGTATTTAGTGTCCATAGTGGTCCTGGGCAGGTGCGTAGGTCGGAAACTTTTTGTTTTCTACCGCATTACCTTACAATGGTATCAGAGCCGTGCTATGCGTAGATGCAGGTTGCGATCTAGAATACATAGAGATGTATGGGTGTTGCCCAATATATTTAGGTAGAAGCTGAGTTCTATTACTAAAAATTATTTTGCGAATAGTAGATGAAATCTGTTACCCGATGTTCCTGTTGCTTCCCTTGAATTTGCATAATCCTGATCTTGACGGCATGGTGGGATCTCACAAAGTTCTGGCAATCTGTGATCCTTTCATGATGCTGTTGAGTATGCTGATTGATAGATCAATGAAGTGCTAACAGTTCTTTGGGTTCCACCATAGTTAAAGAAAGATGGATGTTTCGCAGACGAAAGGGCAATGCAGATATGATCTGCACGGGGGTCATGCGTATGACGAAGTTCAGTATGGGGCTCAAGATTTAATTATCTCGGTTTTCATACACCCCGCAATGTTAATCTAGCGACTTGGATAATCATGCTTGATAATGAACGTTGGTACCTTCGGTTTGTTTCGAAATCTTAGAAGCCACAGAAAATAAATTTTTGCATGTACCGATTAGAGGCATCTAACTTGGTTTTGCAGGATGGTTTGCATCTGCATGTGATGTTGTATAGCAGTGCTCATATTAATTCGATAATGTGTGTGAGATGACTATATGACGTAAATTTATTAACATGACCTGCGTGTCATGATTCGACATGATGGCTAGAGCCATATGATTGTCACTTTAATGACCTGCGTGTCAATCTTAAGTAATGCACTTTTTTATTAGCTATAGAGATAGCAATATTATCTGGTGCATCGACAAGGTGGTGGCAATCTTCACGAAGATGAACACCGACGCAAATGCCGAAGTTGAAGAAATGAAAGACTTCTCCTTCAGAAATGGCTATACCATATCATGCTATTATGAATTGCCTGAGATATTTATCCCTTATGGTGCACCCTTCTTGATTGCACGGTAGTCACTTTTTATTAGCGTGATCTCTCAGAAAAATATCAAGTTGTTAGTGTTCTCCCAAGTGTAGCACCGTCACGACACATAACTTTTTGGGGTGCACCATGTCCACATGTGTACGAACGATTAGAGAACTGTGAGGCGGGTGCGGTCAGACCTCGCAACGATATCACTTGGTTATCTTGACATTCTGGTTGGATCATCCTGAGCTCGGAACACGCCCATCAAAATATGAACATGAGTCACATAGATATGTGATCATCATGTTTGCGCACCAATTGAAATTCTCGTCATCAGTGATGTCCACATCAATGGCGTTGAATTCAAATGTGGATCTTGTATCACTCACAATCAATTATGAGAGATATTGATTTGAGTGGGAGCACACTTTAGAATTAACTTGTTTAAATTCTTAGTGCAATTAATTAGGAACACTGTCTAAGTGTTATTTGCATAACAGTTGTAGAAGAATGGCTCGCGTTTCCACCTTCCCTGTTAAAATTGAATAGATGTTAAATATCTGAATAAAACTATACGGTTTGTAACGTAATGTGAGGATTGTCCTCAAGTGTGCCCAGAAAGGACTTTGTCCTATTGCATACTTCCGGAATTCTCTTGCTAATGCTATGGATGATGTGCCTCTCGTCCTTCGATTCAAAAGCTAAAATTCCGTTACGGTCAAGTGAAATATGTTTGCTTCCATGAGACCCGAACTTTGAAAGTTCAGATAGTTATGTGATATTCATGGAACCTGAAAATGATTTTCAGAGACAAACGAAGGCTAAAAGATATGAGATATCCAAACCAATGTTTGTTTGCAATTATTAGTAAAGTGTTTGCTATGCATTAGACTAATAACAAAGGGATCCAAAAGAACGCCTGTCATATGATGATGGTGAATAAAACAACCACTTAAAGAGAATGGAAATATCCGACGGGTGTTAGTGAGACTTTCACACCTGGGAAGTCCGAGACTAAACACCAGTCTTAAAGTTGGGTGCTTCTTCTGAGAGTAGGAGAAATACTGGAACTTAAACTGTTGGAAGTGTAAAGGCAAATAGAAAGTAGACTGGAATATCCAGCTCATGTATGAATGTCATACATGTTATTGGTGTATGGAAGGCTAGTCAAAGAAATAGTTCTTGGGATTTATGATTAAACATGTTAATCACTGATTCTTGGGTATTGTGAGTTAATCACAGGAATACCCGTTTGATTGCATTCTCTTGCAACTCGTTACAAGAACGACTACGACCTAAAAGACTTGTCGGGAATGAGGTTTAGATATGCACTGGGAACATAGTAAAAGTTGCTATACTCGGTACATTACCTATGTATTTACTTTCATAATTCACTTTATAGTTTTACACATTCTAGCCCATTGCGTAAGGTATCTTGCAAGAAGGTTGTTGATAAGAGAACTTTTTATGTTCGGTGTTATGAATAACATAAGGGCCATACTTTCATTATGAATGAGATGTATGTTATGAATAATGATAATAATATATTACCTTTGTGTTTACTTTCATAATTCATTTTAGAGTTTCATATACTCTATCCCATTGCACAATGTTGTTGCAAAAGGGTTGTTCATAAAAGAACAATTGTTGTTCAGTATTATGAATAACATAAATGGCCATGCTTCCATCCAAGATGGGACGCATGTTATGAATATTGATGGTAATTTGATACATCCACAACACTAACGCTAAATGTCGCAAGACTAAAAGAATACCACACAAGTGCGGCACTGCATTTGGTCACGTTGGAGAAACCCGCATGGAAAATTTTATTATGATGGATTTTGAAGTCTTTTGATTTTGAATCATCTGACACTTGCAACTTTCATTCAAAAGGGGAAGTGACTAAAATAAAATTCACAAGCCATAAGGAATGAGCAAAGAACTTATTGCCGATCATACATTTTGATGTATGTAGTCCGATAAATGTTGTTGCAAATAGTGGATTTGTCTACCTTCAAAAATGACTCAAGTAGATATATGGATATTTACTTGATGAGACGTCAGTCTAGATCTTTTGAAATCATTCGAAAGGTTTTAAAAATGAAGAAGAAATTATTGTAACAAGAAAATTATGTTTCTGCAATTAGATTGTGGAAAGGAATATTTGAGTTACAAGTTTAACGAACGTTTGATGAGTTGTGAAAGGAGATTCATAACTTACATCTCCCGGAACACCAGTGTGAGTGGAATGTCTGTGAAGATGTAATCGAACCATTTATGACATGGTAAGATCAAATATGACATCAATCAATTTTCCATTATCCATTTTAAGGTAATGCCTTAGAGACTGTGGTTTTTTACACTAAAAAGAGCTCCATCGGGTCTGTTGAAATGACGCCAGGGTATGGTACGTCCAACCATGTTATATCTTTTCTTAACCTTTCGAATATAGGGCTTGTGTAAAAGGTTACAAACCTATTCCAAGTCAGACAAGTGCTACTTTGTAGGTTATCCCAAGTCATTGGGTATTCCCCCACCACTATACCGATGCAAATGATTTTGCTACAAAAATGGTATGCGTTTATAAAGAATGGTTCTTGCAAAAAGGTGAGTGGGAGGACAGTGCAAGTCGACGAGATAAGCAGTATCTTCATCATCAAGTCAAAGGAAAGGAACCTTGGAAGTGATTCCAAAGTTTCATGTTGCGACTGATACAGAAGCCTCTACATGAGATGTATGGACTTCGGTCGAACATGCAGCTGAACAACGTAGGCAAAGCTCATGCATACCTCTTGATGTCTACTACGCAACCTTCTTCTTGTAGACGTTGTTGGGCCTCCAAGTGCAGAGGTTTGTAGGACAGTAGCAAATTTCCCTCAAGTGGATGACCTAAGGTTTATCAATCCGTGGGAGGCGTAGGATGAAGATGGTCTCTCTCAAACAATCCTGCAACCAAATAACAAAGAGTCTCCTGTGTCCCCAACACACCCAATACAATGATAAATTGTATAGGTGCACTTGTTCGACGAAGAGATGGTGTTACAAGTGCAATATGGATAGTAGATGTAGGTTTTTTTAATCTGAAAATATAAAAACAGCAAGGTAACTAAAGATAAAAGTGAGCATAAACGATGTTGCAATGCTAGGAAACAAGGCCTGGGGTTCATACTTTTACTAGTGCAAGTTCTCTCAACAATAATAACATAACTGGATCGTATAACCATCCCTCAACATGCAACAAAGAGTCACTCCAAAGTAACTAATAGCGGAGAACAAACGAAGAGATTATGGTAGGGTACAAAACCACCTCAAAGTTACTCTTTCTGATCGATCTATTCAAGAGTCCGTAGTAAAATAACACGAAGCTATTCCTCCTATTCGGTCTATCATAGAGTTCGTACTAGAATAACACCTTAAGACACAAATCAACCAAAACCCTAATGTCACCTAGATACTCCATTGTCACCTCAAGTATCCGTGGGCATGATTATACGATATGCATCACACAATCTCAGATTCATCTATTCAACCAACACAAAGTACTTCAAAGAGTGCCCCAAAGTTTCTATCGGAGAGTCAAGATGAAAATGTGTGCCAACCCCTATGCATAGATTCCCAAGGTCACGGAACCCGCAAGTTGATCACCAAAACATACATCAAGTAGATCACGTGATATCCCATTGTCACCACAGATAAGCACATGCAAGACATACATCAAGTGTTCTCAAATCCTTAAAGACTCAATCCGATAAGATAACTTCAAAGGGAAAACTCAATTCATCACAAGAGAGTAGAGGGGGAGAAACATCATAAGATCCAACTATAATAGCAAAGCTCGCGATACATCAAGATCGTGCCATCTCAAGAACACGAGAGAGAGAGAGAGATCACACACATAGCTACTAGTACATACCCTCAGCCCCGGGGGTGAACTACTCCCCCCTCATCATGGAGAGCACCGAGATGATGAAGATGGCCACCGGAGAGGGATTCCCCCTCCGGCAGGGTGTCGGAACGGGTCTAGATTGGTTTTTGGTGGCAACAGAGGCTTTCGGCGGCGGAACTCCCGATCTAGGTTATTTTCTGGAGGTTTGGGTATTTATAGGATTTTTTGGTGTAGGACACAAGTCAGGGGGATCTCCGGGCTGTCCACGAGATAGGGGGCGCTCCCAGGGGGTGGGCGAGCCCCCCACCCTCGTGGGCAGCGCGAGACTCTCCTGGCCCAACTCTTTTACTCCGGGGGCTTCTTTTGGTCCATAAAAAATCATCAAACATTGGCACGCCAATTGGACTCCGTTTGGTATTCCTTTTCTGTAAAACTCAAAAACAAGGAAAAACAGAAACTGGCACTGGGCTCTAGGTAAATAGGTTAGTCCCAAAAAATCATATAAAATAGCATATAAATGCCCATAAAACATCCTAGAAGGATAATATAATAGCATGGAACAATAAAAAATTATAGATACGTTGGAGACGTATCACCTCTCATGTGCGCAAATGAGATATTGTTGTTAGACAACAATATACCTACGATACACAAGGAAGCGTTCATGGGCACTGACTCCGGAATTTGCTATATTCCAATACAATCCGAGATAGTTTCCATATAAGTGATTCAAGATTAAAATATTGATACAACTTTCGAAAGACTTAGAGTCTAACGAATATTTATGGAACTAAAAACCGATATGGATAAAGAATTTATCCATAAAGGTCGACTTATTGCAATAACAAGTTCAAGGAGTTGACTGCGATGAGGTTTTCTCACCGTAGCGGTGCTTAAAATCGGTTCGGGTTAAACTAGCAATTAATACATATTTTAATCATGAGATATGAAACATGGATGATGAAAGGATTTCCATCTGATAGAAATGAAACCTATGACTTGCATTTGTTGCAGTCCAAGGTATTTTGTTAATCCATAGGATGCTAGTAAGTACGCAAACTTCAAAGTTCTAGCAATGGACAGAAGAAAGCAAAATGGAGTTGGAATCTTCGTTTTTGGTGGAATGGTTAAAGGGATTTGACTTCATCAATGAGTAAAGAAGATGCTTGTGGTTTCAAGAAAGTAAGTGGGAGCATAATAATATTTCTAAAAACCTTGTGTGCTTGACACATTGTTAATTGGAAATAAATTTCTTGACACGAATTAGGACTTCATTTGAAATTAGTTTTTTGATGAAGTGCTTGGCCTAAATAACCTTCATATTAGTCATTATGATCTATGGAGATATATTTGCCTAATAGTGCTAAGAAAAAAATACATATTGTCAAGATGCTAAAATAGTTTAGCACTAAAAATGTCAAGGAGTGATTCTGGCCGAAGTCATATGGAATGAGTTTTGTAAGACTAGGTGTCCCAAAACACCGATGAGCAAAATACATGATGGACATTCCACACACTCTTATGTTTGGATGAATCATGTATTCCATGATATGTAAAACAACCAGATATGTCTGATACTCCCAAGGAGTTGCGAGTATAGATACTAAAGTGATCAAAAGTACTGATCATGGGACAAAAGTGAAAAGGGGTCATTGAGTGCCAGAGTAACACTGATGACATGTTTTCTTGCAAGCGGAGAGCATGAAGAGTTCGTTGTAAAATGTTACATCGATATAGTCTTCATCATTTCTCCATGCGATTTTCAATTTAAATTGAGGGTTTTCTGTAACACACAATATGGTGGCACAGTTAGTTGGAAATTGTTCAAAACAAGTTACTGTGGCGAATTCTATAACAGAGACAAAGTATGTTGCCGCTTTCGAAGCGATAAAGAAAATGTTGAATCATATAGTTCATTCATGAACTTAGTATGGTTCCAAGAAGGCTTTGGTCAATGGGACACTATTGCAGATAGTTGCTCCATAGCCCAGTCAGAGGAATCAATGTTCAACCTGTGATTCACATATATACAAAGCCAAGTCCACACAAAATATGCATTTTGTGAAAACGTGAAAACGCGAGGATATGCAAAGATACACACGGAGCTGAAGTCGTCGGATACGTTCGACATCAGGCTATACCACATGCGAATCATATTTTGCACCAATGTTCCATGGGTTTAAAGTGCATTAGCATTAACTAGATTGTTGACTCTAGTGCAAGTGGGAGTGTGTAGGAGATATGCCCTAGAGGCAATAATATATGTTACTGATTATCTCCCTCTTCATAATTATGTTTATGTTCCATGCTATAACAACTATGGTTCTCAAGTCTACAATAACACGAGGCTCGGAGGAAGACTCATATGCACGCGTGGAATAATAAATGGTAAGAAGTATTCCTAGTCTGGCCTCTAAGACTAGCTCAAGTATTGCATGATTGTTCAGTTTTCCTGATCATGGGCATGGCTATGATAGCAACTTTGAGGGCACAATATTAGAAGAACATTTGTGTTGAATCGAACCAAATTGATGTTATGCTATTAGATACAATCGTCACAAGTTAATGGTTAATAACACATAGATGGTTAATGTTTGCATAATTCCTTAGATCATGAGAGTATGGAGTTTCTTCATACTTGCTTCAAGAACTTTGGGATTTGTTGAACGTCATCCATAAATGGGTGTCTATTACAGCGTCTTACGGGTTCATGGAAAACTGTGTCATATAACTTGATAGCTCAAGATTGGTATTTGATCCTCCAACGATGGAGAGATATTCTCAGGCCCTCTCGGTGATACAGTATCCATCATCATCTGACCAGACACAATGTGATTTGATCATAGGGATGCCGGAACACAGAAGCGAGAAAAGAGAACAAAACCAGTAACGAGGTAACTATCATAGTGGACAAGTTGTTGATCCACGGGGATGCAAGTAAATCTCACCTCGGGTGTTTTTAATATATCGTGAAGCAAGATGAATAGCACACGGCAACTGGAGGTTCACTCGAATATTTATTCGTGTGGGTAGAGGGGTCAATATGGGTGTCAATGGCTCCGATGTTGATCATTGATCGGAAAGTGTTCTGGGTCATGTCTATACTTCACCGAACCTATAGGGTCACACGCTTAAGGGTCATCTATTTGCTAAATACTAGATAGGGAGTCTGTGAGAAAATCATCGAAAAATTTTCAGACGCAATAGATATGTTCCAGAGAGGACACTGGAATAGTTCTGGTAAAACTGAAAACTTGTTTCAGGTGATACCATTAAGTTAAATTGGTTTCGGCTTACACCTAATAATTCTTAGAGGGTGCAAGAATCATCCTGGAAACTTCTGGGAATTTTTTGGTATAAAAATAGAAATTACCCTGGAGCTGCCAGAACTGGTTTGGTTGCTTTTCGCAGATGAAATTCACTAATCCGAAATTATGTTGGAATGAATCCAAAATCATTTTAGTGGCTACTGGTATTATTCTAAGACCCACAAAATATTTTCGGATTTTATGGTGATACGTCTCAAACGTATCTACTTTTCCAAACACTTTTGATATTGTTTTGACCTCATTCTTGCATGATTTGAACTAAACTAACCCGGACTGACGCTGTTTTCAGCAGAGCTGCCTGTATGGTTTTATTGTGTGCAGGAAAATGGATTTTTAGGTATCTCAGAAAAATCCACGAAAAATCATAGAAAATCCACGCACCCGAAGGAACCCGGAGCCAGAAGAGGGACCAGGGGGGCCAGGGGGGGGCCCAGGCGCCCTGGTGGCGCGGCCCAGCCCCTGGCCGCGCCGGGGGGTCGCCTGGGTGGGCCCCACCTCCGCTGGTGCCCTACTTTGACTCGTATTTTAGCTCACGACGGAGAAATCCCAGATCAGAAGTTCTTTTCCCAGTTTTTGTCGCGGAGCCGCCGCCACCCTCTGTTCTTCTTCGGGAGGGCTAATCTGGAGGCTGAATTGGCCTCCGGAGAGGGGAGATCGTCGCCATCGTCATCATCATCACCACTCCATCATCCCTCCATGACTTCTCCTTCCATGTGTGAGTAATCCCCTGCTGTAGGCGAAGGGGATGGTAGGGATTGGATGAGTTAGATCATGTAATAGTTTGTCAGATCGTTGGGGGCATGTTGCCTATCATCTACTATGGTGTTTATCATCTTTGCTTCAACTTGTTATTCTTAATGCTTGACACTTAGGGCCCGAGTGCCATGATTTCAGATCTGAACCATATGTGTTTGCATGAATATATTTGTGTTCTTGATCCTATCTATGAGTTGTTTGCACCTATTACGGTTCGGAACCGGCGATCCCAAAAGTGACAGCTTGGGACACCAAAGGGGATGGTCCGTAGTTTGAGGATTACATGTATCCATTGAGTTCATTGCTTTGTTCCGGTGCTCTTTGACAGGAGCACCTTAATCTCCATAAGTTCCTTTTGGCCCCGTTCGTAGCGGGATGGTAGGACAAAAGATGTTGCGCAAGTTCTTATTGCAAGCACGCGCAACTACCTACGGGATACATGCCTAATGTTTGATATTTGCCTAGATGATCATTACTTTTCCGTGTGCCGTGCCCCAAGTTAGAATCATGATATATCTCATCCATGCAGCGCCCAACCATCCGTCTCCCTAGCCTACAGTGTTTTAAATCCTGCTTGTCACTAGTTACTACTTTTGCCATTTACCATTACTATTTACTTTTGCTGTTTACTTTTACTATTAATATTATCACTATCATATCACTGTTACCACTTATCTTTTGTTGCAAATAAGTATATTTCAGGTGCGGTTGAATTGACAACTCAACTGTTAAAGCTTATAAATACTCTTTGGCTCCCCGTGTGTCGAATCAATAAATTGGGTTATTCTTACCCGCGAAGACTATCTCGATCCCTTACGGTTGAGGGTTATCAAGTACCGTTTTCTGGCGCCGTTGCCGAGGAGCATAGCAATATTTACAAGTCTACTTGAAGTATCCTACCTGCTGCACTTCATCCGCTATGGGTAAGAAAGGAGACCCCAAGGTTCCGATCTTACTATCCACTACAAGAAGAGGCACTGTTCTGAGCACTAGTGCTACACTTGATTCACCTTCTGTTATGAGTAAATTTGCCTCACCACCACCACATGATGCTCCTACTGAATCTGTTACTAGGTCCGATACTCTTGATGATGCTTCTACTACTGTTGATGATATTAGTTCACTTGGTTATGCTCTTGAGAAACAGATCGCTGCTGCTGCTAAAAAGTCTGGAATAGAAATTCCTGTTACTCGCTACCCTATTGGTGAAACTTATGATTATCCTGATTTGAGTAAACTCAAGGAGAGATTCCTTGATGATGATTACTATATGCTTGATGAAGATTTATGCAGGGAACTGACAGAGTTTTCTGGCTTTGACCCTGAAGTTATTAAGAAACTGTTTGAAAAACACTCTTTGAAGAACAAAACCGTTCCTAATCCTGAATTTGCTACATCTCCTATATGCATTGATGATCCTGATTATGATTTCTCTGTTGATCTTTCACTTATACCTATGGTTGAAGCTGACCCCTTTTATGGCAGAGAAAATGATGATGCTATTGCACACCTAACTAAACTCGGTGAGTTGGGTGGCCTGTTTACCACAGATGAGAAGATACGATACTTTTATGTTACCAAGCTTCTTCCTTTCTCCTTGAAAGAAGGTGCTAAAGCATGGTATGATTCACTCCCATGCGGTTCCATTAAGAGTCCTCAAGACTTAGCTCACTCTTTTGTTGATAAGTACTTTCCTGCTCACATGCAACATGCTGCTTTACAAAGAATTTATAACTTTAAACAGTTGCAGGATGAGTCCCTCCCTAAAGCTTGGGGGAGGTACTGCGGTCTGATTCGGGCTAGACCAGGGCATGAAGTCCCTAAGAACGAATTAATCGATATATTCTATGCTGGTCTAACTGATAAATCCAGGTCCTATTTGGACAGTTGTGCTGGTTGTGTTTTCAGGAAAAGGACACCGGACGATGCAGAAGATTTGATGGGCAGGATTGCCAAAAATCATGAAGATTGGTCCGTCCCTGAACCACCTCCACCACCAAAGAAGAGGGGCATGTTTGTTCTAAGCCCCGAAGATATGCGAGAAGCAAAGCAGTCTATTAAAGAGAAAGGTATTAAAGCTGAAGACGTGAAGAATCTACCCCCTATTGAGAAGCTGTGTGAGCCTACCACTCACCCTCCTATGGTAGAGGTACACTCTCTTTTAGATTTCAACGCAAGTGACATCCCTCATGGTAAGCCTCCTGATCAATGTTTAGATGAGTTTGATAATTTTATTATGAAACAAAATCATTTTAATGAGAGGATACAAAGTCAGTTGCATGATAATTCCCTTGCTATCAAAAGTTTGCTTGATGTTCTAGGTAGAACGGTTAATGATGTTCAATGTCTTGTGAAACATTTTCATATGGTTCAAACTCAGCTTGACCAAATTTCTAATGTGCAAAAAGATTTGCTTGCTAACAATGCCAAACAAGATAATTTGCAGGCTTTCGGGATTAAGACCCGAGGAGGAACTAGCACTCAAGATCCTCTCTATCCAGAAGGGCATCCGAGAGAATCGAGCAAGATTCTCAAATGCAGGAAGAAGAAATTGTTGGCTCTCCAAAGAAGAAGAAGAAACATAAGGAGACTGACAATTCTAATGATCCTATTGCAGATGAAGAGCCAGCTGTTGATCCCAACAGTGTATCTATCTCCGATGCTGAGACTGAAGACGGTGCCGAACCTGAAGGTAAGGATAATGAGAAGAATGATCCGCCTGAAGTTCAAGAAGAAGAAGCACCTGACAAACGTAAGAGGTACACTAAAGAAGACTTCATCGGAAGAAAACATGGGAAGGAAAGAGAACCATGGGTACAGAAACCCATGCCCTTTCCAGGTAAGTCCATCAAATCCAAAGAAGAAGAGCATTACAATAAGTTTTGTGAGTGGATTAAACCTCTTTTTCTTCAAATCCCTTTGACTGATGCTATTAAGTTACCTCCTTATTCAAAATATATGAAAGATATTGTCACTAATAAAAGAAAAGTTCCTAATGAAGCAATATCTACTATGCTTGCTAACTACTCTTTCAGTGGCAAGATTCCTGAGAAGCTCGGTGATCCAGCTATACCCACCATTCCTTGCTCCATAAAGAATAATTATGTAAAAACTGCTTTATGTGATCTTGGAGCAGGAGTGAGTGTTATGCCTCTCTCTCTCTTTACGAGAGGCTCTGTTTAGAGAAACTAATTCCTACAGATATCTCCCTTCAGATGGCTGACAAGTCAACAGCCGTTCCAATAGGTATTTGTGAGGATATTCCCGTAGAAGTTGCTAATTGCTTGATTCTTACTGATTTTGTTGTGCTTGACATGCCCGAGGATGGAAGCATGTCCATTATTCTTGGTAGACCTTTTCTTAACACCGCAGGTGCTATTATTGATTGCAATAAAGGGAAGGTTACCTTCCATGTGAATGATAAAGAACACACGGTATATTTTCCAAAGAAGATTGACAGGAGGCATGGCCTCAACTCTATAGAAAATATCGAGACCGTGAAGATTGGAGAATGGGATTGTCCACTACATGTGCCTCACAAATACAAAACTATCATGGTGGGGACAATGTCCATCAAGGTAAAGGTTCAGTGATTACTTCGTAAGAGGTGGGACTTTTTGCTCTATATATCGCCTGTTTGTTGGTAAGACTTGATCAACCTTACTAGTAAACATGTTTTATATAGATAAAAAGTTGAGCTTGTTATGTTTTCACTTGTTTTTAGTTTTTGTTCTACTTGCTGTACCAAGTATTTATGTTTTGAAGCTTCACAATACTACTAACTGCTTCAAGTTTTCAGAGAGTTTCGCAGCTTTTTGAACTTCGAAAAATTTGCAACAGTGAAGTTTTCAGAAAAATTCCAAAAAAATTAGAATAAAAATTTCCACGTCGGGAGTGACCCAGAGGGACCTGGGGCCAGCCAGGGGGACCCACCAGTGGCCCAGGCGGCCAGCTGGCGCGGCCCAGCCCCTGGCCGCGCCCACAGGGCGCCTGGGGCCCACGAGGCCCCCCTCCAGGTATGTCTTCTTCCTCCCTCTCTCTTTTTCTCCAAAAACGCGAGTTCTACACTTGTTCTTGTGTTCTTGCTGTTCTTGGAGGCGATTCTTCGATCTCTCTCTACAACCCACCATTTGAGCTGAGATTTTGAGCAAATACTCCCTGGTATGTGACTCCTCCACCCCTCCAATTAGATTTCTGATTGGTGGCTTCATTTGTGAGTATTTAGTAGTTCTTGGTGCTGTATAGATGAGCTTGCATGCATGTGTAGAAAGTTATTTTCCAAGTTTTGATGCAAGTTTATTTCTTGGGCAAGTGAGTTGAGTAGTTTGCCTTAACTCACCTTGTTTTAATCCTCGTTTTTGTAAATTGCCAAAAATTTCAGAAATGAGTTTGTTAGGAAGGGCAAAAGGGTGGCTTGAGAAGAGGAGGCCTGCACACTCCGATCGAGTTACTAGAGCCACAGCTTCGCCCTCGACTGCTAGGGTGAGCTACAATGAAGATCATGTGCCCTTGGAGTTGTTGGAAGACACAAGTCCAGCGCGTGCGATGACGTTCCCATGTGATGAATTCCTTGCAGCTACGGGAATCAAGGATGAGTTTGATAATCTTTGTGCTAATGCAGGTTTGACACGGCTCGTCACGTGCCGTGTTACTCAGTATCAAAAACTCACCTCCAGTTTCATTAACAGTTTTAGATATAATCCTGATTCAGGTGCTATTGAGTTTAAAATTTACAATGATCTTATCACCATGACTTTGGGGAAGTTTTGTGAAATAATAGGTGTGCCGAACGTTGGGAGGACGGCTAGGATGGCCACTCAGCCCTCCGAGCTGAAAACCGTCATCAACTCTCTCCGCAGCATGGGTACGAGGGATATTCATCGGTCGAAGATCTCCAGCATCTTATTTCCTCACCTCAGGTATTTTGCATATTATGTTGCTAGAGGGGTGTTAGCTCGTGACAACACGAGCAACATTTCTGCTCCGGATATTGCTATCCTGGCAGCAGCCCTCTCAGGGAGGTCTGATTATCATCTAGGTGCCTTAATTGCTCGACGCCTTGCTATGAACGGTAACAAGGGAGACTTATATGGTGGCATTTATGCCACACTTATCTTAGAACATCTTGGAGGCACCCCACACCCTGATGATAATCCTTTTACTTATTTAAGCTTTGATCTTGCTGCTATGAAAAGGCATAAGTTTGTTACCATGGCTTCTGAGCTTGATAATCTTGTTTATATCTTGTGTTTCGGAACTGCTGCGGAACGTGAGATCCGTCTACCTGCACCTCTTTTGTTTGATTTTTCTCGCAGGAACGGATGGTCCTTTGATGTTGTCCAGTTCGATGAGTTCATGGCCCAGTATCAGTTTCATAACCCCATGGAGGGGGTTGTGCCCGACGAGGAGGAGCACGGTGAGTTACCACCTTTTCAGGGAGATACCGCCACCGAGTTTGGTGAAGGGTCTTCCTCTGCTTGGCGTACGGACCCTTCCTCGTGGGAGACTCCGAGGAGTTCGGTATACGCACCAGCATCCTTCTACGACCCTTGGACTCACTACCATACCCCCGGAGCAGGAGGCTCCTGGGGGCAGTAGCTGCTACCAACTTAGGCCAAAAGCCTAAGCTTGGGGGAGTACGTGCCCCTCTCACTTTCCCATTGTATTATCCGTTTTATTCGCTTTGATCTTTTCGAAGTTTTTGCCCGTTCTTCTTTATTTCTCTCTTTGCAAAAACAACAAAAAGATTTTCTCTTTCTTTTGCTTTCATTCAACCTTTGAAATAATCCAAAAAGATTTCCTTTTCTCTCTAGTTTGCTTTGTTTTCAGAGTTCAGCTCGAGTCCGTGATGGCATTTAATTATATTTCCTACGTTCGATCGTGCAAGTGACGAGGCAGTAATGACGAAGATCGACTGAAAGGAAGCAACAAGGAAGACCGGTATGAACTCTTCTTGTTTCTACTTTTGTACATATGCCTGTACTTATGATCTAGAGACCAGCTTGTAGCGACATAGTGCTATGTTTACAATGCTCTTCCAGTGGTTCATGCTTTCCTTGTGGCTAGTCTCGAATAGCTAGAGTATATAATGTGTTATTGAAATGATCTACATGCATTGCACTGTTCATAGTCTGGTATACTAAGGTGGTATTTCCCTTTAGAGAATTTTTGGATTGACTTGGCACATGCTTACACATGTTTGAGACTAAAAAGTCTGCTCTGCCTTGATGATCTTTGAGTTTTAGAATAGTTATATCACTTTCATGCCCGATTCAATGTTGCTTTGTCGCTCTGCATGATTATGACCGTTATTGCTCTCTAGTTGGTCGCTTCCCAGTCTTTTGCTAACCTCCACCTGTACTAAGCGGATTGACTGCTTGTGCATCCAAAATCCTTAAAACCTGTTATGCCATATGAGTCCACCACACCTTCCTATACATGGTATTCACCTGCCATTCCTAACGAAGACTTTCGTGTACCATCTCGAAATTAATCAAAAGCAATTCTCTTTTTGTGCCTCTGTTTTAGCTCATGAGGAAGTAGTAGTTAATTCATGATCTTTTTAAGTTGGACAAGTTTCACCGCTGGATTGCATGTCTAATGTGCAAACCCCTAATACGAGAAGGAACTGGCATAGAGTGCACCCAGCTCATAAAAGATAATACAACAAACAAACCCTCCTTCACGCTTTGTTCATGAGAAATCAGAAAACTTTGGCAGTGATAAACAAAGGAGATTAAGAGGATGTGATCGTCCTCATGCGGGAGCCGTTCCTCGAAACTTGTCCAGCTCAAGAAGTGATTGAGTTATCTGCTAGCATTCGTTGACAAAATATGCACCCCTCAAAAACATTTTTTTACCTCTGTTTTTAAAACCAAGAGCTCTGGTACATGTTTAGTTTTTGTTTCCGACCACGGGTTTTCAACCTTGCCAACAAAAGCCACGGTTCGAGAGTCTTCACCTTCTTTCTTAAAAGCAGCAACTAGGAGAGCATAATTGTCATTCTGAGTGTAATGTGCATTGTCCCAAAGTATTACATTGTCTTCCGCATGCTTGTGATATGATTTATTCTGAAATTCTTAGTTCTAGTCTCCTTTAAAAACTCTGGAGGAGTTTCTACATTTATGTTTTGCTTCACTTATGGAGGCTAGCGAGATACCACCCTAATATGCTCAAGCTATGTGCAATGTAATCTTGTCTTGATTTTCAGTAGTATATTATTTACTTTTAGGTATTTGTGATTGGTCACTTGAAAGAAGGATTGCTCCGTGCATTGTCCTCATAGTACAATTTCAATACTTGCTAGACTCTTTTCGTAGTACATGCTTATATACATCTAATGAAGCAAAAGAGTTTGTCAAAGTTTTCTTTGTCGCGTTCAGTTCGTTGAACTGAATTGCTTGAGGACAAGCAATATGCTAAGCTTGGGGGAGTTGATACGTCTCAAACGTATCTACTTTTCCAAACACTTTTGATATTGTTTTGACCTCATTCTTGCATGATTTGAACTAAACTAACCCAGACTGACGCTGTTTTCAGCAGAGCTGCCTGTATGGTTTTATTGTGTGCAGGAAAACGGATTTTTAGGTATCTCAGAAAAATCCACGAAAAAATCACAGAAAATCCACGCACCCGAAGGAACCCGGAGCCAGAAGAGGGACCAGGGGGGGGGGGGGCAGGGGGGCCCCAGGCGCCCTGGTGGCGCGGCCCAGCCCCTGGCCGCGCTGGGGGGTCGCCTGGGTGGGCCCCACCTCCCCTGGTGCCCTACTTTGACTCGTATTTTAGCTTGCGACAGAGAAATCCTAGATCAGAAGTTCTTTTCCCAGTTTTCGTCGCGGAGCCACCGCCACCCTCTGTTCTTCTTTGGGAGGGCTAATCTGGAGGCTGAATTGGCCTCCAGAGAGGGGAGATCGTCGCCATCGTCATCATCATCACCACTCCATCATCCCTCCATGACTTCTCCTTCCATGTGTGAGTAATCCCCTGCTATAGGCGAAGGGGATGGTAGGGATTGGATGTGTTAGATCATGTAATAGTTTGTCAGATCGTTGGGGGCATGTTGCCTATCATCTACTATGGTGTTTATCATCTTTGCTTCAACTTGTTATTCTTAATGCTTGATACTTAGGGCCCGAGTGCCATGATTTCAGATCTGAACCATATGTGTTTGCATGAATATATTTGTGTTCTTGATCCTATCTATGAGTTGTTTGCACCTATTACAGTTCGGAACCGGCGATCCCAAAAGTGACAGCTTGGGACACCAAAGTGGATGGTCCGTAGTTTGAGGATTACATGTATCCATTGAGTTCATTGCTTTGTTCCGGTGCTCTTTGACAGGAGCACCTTAATCTCCATAAGTTCCTTTTGGTCCCGTTCGTAGCGGGATGGTAGGACAAAAGATGTTGTGCAAGTTCTTATTGCAAGCTCACACAACTACCTACGGGATACATGCCTAATGTTTGATATTTGCCTAGATGATCATTACATTTCCGTGTGCCGTGCCCCAAGTTAGAATCATGATATATCTCATCCATGCAGCGCCCAACCATCCGTCTCCCTAGCCTACAGTGTTTTAAATCCTGCTTGTCACTAGTTGCTACTTTTGCCATTTACCATTACTATTTACTTTTGCTGTTTCCTTTTACTATTACTATTATCACTATCATATCACTGTTACCACTTATCTTTTGTTGCAAGTAAGTATATTTCAGGTGCGGTTGAATTGACAACTCAACTGTTAAAGCTTATAAATACTCTTTGGCTCCCCGTGTGTCGAATCAATAAATTGGGTTATTCTTACCCGCGAAGACTATCTCGATCCCTTACGGTTGAGGGTTATCATATGGTCGCGGAAAATTGTCTCCGTGAATAGTGAAAATTACTTTATGGTTACTTTATTTGAAAGCCACCTTTTAGGGCTTTTGCAAAAAGGCTTCTAGAAGGGATTGGGGACCAAGGAACCCCCGTGTGGGGGCCCCCCTAGGGGTGGCCAGTCAAGTTGGAGCTCCTCCATGGAGCTCCACTTGCCTTCCTTTTATGCCCTTGAGGAGGATCCATGTGATGGGTTTTTTTGGGTATTTTTCCCGTATGGTTTTCCTATAAATAGAGGTGGAGGGGTGCACTGCACACACATCCTTGCTCTCATAGACATGCCATAGACTTGTCTGGCTTTTCTCTCCCTCCTAGCGAAATAGTTTCGTAGAGGCGAAAGGCTGTCTGGATTCTGGTGGGAACTAGTCCTGGATGGCGAAGACCTGCCGGATAGATGACACCGTATATGTGCAACTCTGTAGAGAGATTGTAGTTTCGGTCTTAGTTCGAGAGTTTCTCCCAAAGGGCTGTCCGTGCGACCATCCGAGTTTCGAAGATCCTCCCGGAGGGCTGTCCGAGTGACCGTTCGAGTTTCAAAGGTCCTCCCGAAGAGCTGTCCGCGACATCGTCCCGGGGACTGTCCGACCACCTCCCGAAAGGCTTCCCTAGGGGCGGACGAAGGTATACATCCCCACGGTTAGGAGGTTGTAAATCCTAGCTGCGGGGATCTGCATCGCCGACCATCATCAACTCTACTTGCGCTACGGAATGAGTCGGTAACGAAAAGATCAAACCTTGTATGCAGTCTCCATAGTGGTCCTAGGCTAGTTCGTAGGTCAATTTTTTTTTTGTTTTCTGCCGCGTGACCCTATAATGGCATCAAGAGCCGTGTTATGCATAGATGCAGATTGCGATCTAGAATACATAGAGATGTATGGGTGTTACTGATACGTCTCCAACGTATCTATAATTTTTTATTGTTCCATGCTATTATTTATGATGTTTTGGATGTTTAATGGGCTTTGTCATACACTTTTATATTATTTTTGGGACTAACCTACTAACCCAAAGGCCCAGTCCAGATTGCTGTTTTTTGCCTGTTTCAGGGTTTTTACAGAAAAGGGATATCAAACGGAGTCCAAACGGAATAAAACCTTCGGGAGAGATATTTTTGGAGAAAATCACGCACGGGATACTTGAGAAGCACGGAGTAGGGCATACGTGGTGCCCACGAGGGTGGGGGCGCACCCCCCTATAGGGCGCGCCCCCTGCCTCATGGGCCCCACGTTTGGCTCCCGGTGCCCTCCTTCCTCCTATATATACCTACGTACCCCGAAACCATCAGGCGAACAGAGAAAATCGTAGTTCCACCGCCGCAACCTTTTGTTCCCGTGAGATCCCATCCTGGGGCCTATTCTGGAGCTCCGCCGAAGGGGGATCTTTCATGGTGTGCTTCTACATCATCATCATCGCCTCACCATGAGTTGTGAGTAGTTTACCACATACCTTCAGGTCCATAGCTAGTATCTAGATGGGTTCTTCTCTCTCTTTGGATCTCAATACAAAGTTCTCCTCGGTCTTCGAGGAGATCTACTCGATGTAATCTCTTTTTGCGGTGTGTTTGTCGAGATATCTATGAGAAATATTTGGTTCTTCTTTGAACTCTTTATGTACGATTGTAATATCCATGCAAGTCTCTTCGAATTATTGGTTTGGTTTCGCCTACTAGATATATAGTTCTTGCAATGGGAGAAGTGCTTGGCTTTGGGTTCAATCTTGAGGTGTCCTTTCCTAGTGACAGTAGGGGCAGCAAGGCAAGTATTGTATTGTTGGCATCGAGGATAAAAAGATGGGGTTTATATCACTAAGTTTGAGTTTATCCCTCTACATCATGTCATCTTGCTTAAGGCGTTACTCTGTTCTTATGAACTCAATACACTAGATGCATGCTGGATAGCGGTCGATGTGTGGAGTAATAGTAGTAGATGCAGAATCGTTTCGGTCTACTTGTATCGGACGTGATGCCTATATATAATGATCATGCTTAGATAGTCTCATAATTATTCGCTTTTCTATCAATTGCTTGACAGTAATTTGTTTACCCGCCGTAGAATATTGCTATCATGAGAGAAGCCACTAGAGAACACTATGGCCCCCGGGTCTATTCTCAACATATCAATCTACAATCTACTTTACTTTTCCGCTTTTACTTTCTGTTCTTATAATAAAAAATACCAAAAATATCAAACTATCATCTCTATCAGATCTCACTTTCGTAAGTGACCGTAAAGGGATTGACAACCCCTTATCACATTGGCTGCGAAGTTCTTATTTGTTTGTGCAGGTGCGAGGGACTCGCGCATGGTCTCCTACTGGATTGATACCTTGGTTCTAAAAAACCAAGGGAAATACTTACGCTACTGTGCTGCATCACCCTTTCCTCTTCGAGGGAATACAACGCAAGCTCGAGAAGTAGCAAGAAGAATTTCTGGCGCCGTTGCCGGGGAGGCTTATGCAAAACTCATATACGAAGTACCTATCACAAACCCTTATCCTTCGCATTACATTTTTTGCCTCTCGTTTTCCTCTCCCCCACTTCACCCTTGCCGTTTTATTTGCCCTTCTTCTGTCGTGTGTTTATCGTTCGCTTGCCTCTTGTTTGCTTGTGTGTTGCTTGCTTGCTTGTCATCATGTCTAGCACACCTATCATTATCAACACTCCCGAGAGTGAGGTCCTCAACTTTAAACAAAGGGAGGAAGAAAACTTAAAAGATGCCTGGTATAGAATTTGCAATGCTCAAAATAGATCTAGTAGGAAGCTTTCCACTTCCGTGCTTCTTCGCAATTTTTATGTTGGCATAACTCCCTAGAATAGATTTATCTTAGATACCATTACAGGAGGGAGTTTCTTGGGTAGCCATACTTTTGATTCTTATAATGTGATGACTGAATTATTTGGCTCACCACCTCTTATGGTTAATGGGAGCGTTTAAACTTTGGAGCATGTTATGCAAAGGTTAGAAATAATTGAAAACAAAGTTGCTATGGTAGAACTGGTAGACAGTACATATGGTTGTTGCTTTATTGTATGGAATACAGTCGCCATGTAATTGCTTTACTTTATCACTATGCAGTAGCGATAGTCGTGGATGCAATAGTTGGCGAGACGACAACGATGCTACGATGGAGATCAAGGTGTCGCGCCGGTGACGAAGGTGATCATGATGGTGCTTTGGAGATGGAGATCAAAAGCACAAGATGATGATGGCCATATCATGTCACATATTTTGATTGCATGTGATGTTTATCTTATTGTGCTTAGTACGGCGGTAGCATTATAAGATGATCCCTTACAAAATTTCAAGGTATAAGTGTACTCCCTGAGTATGCACCGTTGCGAAAGTTCGTCGTGCCAAGACCCCACGTGATGATCAGGTGTGATAAGCTCTACTTTCACATACAACGGGTATAAGCCAGTTTTGCACACGCATAATACTCGGGTTAAACTTGACGAGCCTAGCATATGCAGATATGGCCTCGGAACACTGGAGACCGAAAGGTCGAGCGTGAATCATATAGTAGATATGATCAACATAAGATGTTCACCATTGAAAACTACTCCATCTCACGTGATGATCAGACATGGTTTAGTTAATTTGGATCACGTGATCATTTAGATGACCAGATGGATGTCTATCTAAGTGGGAGTTCTTTAAGTAATATGATTAATTGAACTTTAATTTATCATGAACTTAGTCCTGATAGTTTTTGCATATCTATGTTGTTGTAGATCAATGGCCCGTGCTACCGTTCCTTTGAATTTTAATGCATTCCTAGAGAAAGCTAAGTTGAAAGATGATGGTAGCAATTACACCGACTGGGTCCGTAACTTGAGGATTATCCTCATTGCTGCACAGAAGAATTATGTCCTTGAAGCACCGCTAGGTGACAAGCCTGCTGCAGGAGAAACTCCGGACGTTATGAACGTCTGGCAAGCTCGTTCTGATGACTACACGATAGTTCAGTGTGCCATGCTTTACGTCGTAGAACCGGAACTTCAACGACGTTTTGAACATCATGGAGGATATGAGATTTTCCAGGAGTTGAAGTTAATATTTCAAGCAAATGCCCGGATTGAGAAATATGAGATTTCCAATAAGTTCTATACCTGCAAGATGGAGGAGAATAGTTCTATCAGTGAACACTTGCTCAGAATGTCTGGGTACTACAATCATATGACTCAACTTGGTTGCAAAGTTGACGAGGATAGTGTTATTGATAGAGTTCTTCAATCACTGCCACCAAGCTATAAAGGCTTCATGATGAACTATAATATGCAAGGGATGCAACAGACAATTCCCGAGCTCTTCGCTATGCTCAAGGCTGCGGAGGTAGAAATCAAAAAAGGAGCATCAAGTGTTGACGGTTAACAAGACCACTAGTTTCAAGCAAAAGGGCAAGGGAAAGAAGGGGAACTTCAAGAAGAATAGCAAGAACGTTTCTACTCCCGCGAAGAAACCCAAGTCTGGAGCCAAGCCTGAAACTGAGTGCTTCTACTCCAAAGGGACTGGACACTGGAAGCGGAACTGCCCCAAGTATTTGGCGGATAAGAAGGATGGCAAGGTGAACAAAGGTACTCCCTCCGCCCGGTAAAGTGTGAATGTTTGGCTTTAAAAATTTTCCACAAAATAGTCTACTTCTATCTTCCCAATGCACTTTAAAGTAGAAAAAAATTACTTCTCTCTCATCACACGGTAATCAAGACCAATAACAAGCTACACATGGTCTTCTTAATTTCTACATGCACTTAGCTCATTGGGGGTGGTTAATTAAAGAGGGGAGAGATGATGACTTGCACTTTTCCAATGCACTTTTTACTTCACTTCATAATTTGTCCTAAAATCTCTAGATGTTCACTCTTCACCGGACGAAGGGAGTATATGTTATATACATGTTATTGATGTGTACCTTACTAATGCTCGTAGTAGTACCTAGGTATTTGATACCGGTTCGGTTGCTAATATTTGTTACTCGAAACAGGGACTACGGATTAAATGAAGATTGGCTAAGGACGAGGTGACGATGCGCGTGGGAAATGGTTCCAACGTCGATGTGATCGCCGTCGGCACGCTACCTCTACATCTACCTTTGGGATTAGTTTTAGACTTGAATAATTGTTATTTGGTGCCAGCGTTAAGCATGAACATTATATCTCGATCTTGTTGGTTGCGAGACGGTTATTCATTTAAATTTGAGAATAATGGTTATTCTATTTTTATGAATAATATCTTTTATGGTCATGCACCCTTGAAGAGTGGTCTATTCTTGTTGGATCTCGATCGTAGTGATACACATATTCATAATATTGAAGCCAAAAGATGCAAGGTTAATAATGATAGTGCAACTTATTTGTGGCGCTGCCGTTTAGGTCATATCGGTGTAAAGCGCATGAAGAAACTCCATAGTGATGGACTTTTGGAATCACTTGATTATGAATCACTTGGTGCTTGCGAACCATGCCTCATGGGCAAGATGACTAAAACTCCGTTCTCCGGAACAATGGAGCAAGCAACATATTTGTTGCAAATCATACATACTGATGTATGTGGACCGATGAGTGTTGACGCTCGCGGCGGGTATCGTTATTTTCTGACCTTCACTGATGATTTGAGCAGATATGGGTATATGTACTTGATGAAACAGAAGTCTGAAACATTTGAAAAGTTCAAAGAATTTCAGAGTGAAGTAGAGAATCATCGTAACAAGAAAATAAAGTTTCTACGATCTGATCATGGAGGAGAATATGTGAGTTACGAGTTTGGTCTTCATTTGAAACAATGTGGAATAGTTTCACAACTCACTCCACCCGGAACACCATAGCGTAATGATGTCTCTTACCGATTTACCACTATCATTTTGGGGTTATGCTTTAGAGACAGCTGCATTGACGTTAAATAGGGCACCATCTAAATCCGTTGAGACGATGCCTTATGAACTGTGGTTTGGCAAGAAACCAAAGTTGTCGTTTCTTAAAGTTTGGGGCTGAGATGCTTATGTGAAAAAGCTTCACCCTGATAAGCTCGAACCCAAGTCGGAGAAATGTGTCTTCATAGGATACCCAAAAGAGACTATTGGGTACACCTTCTATCACAGATCCGAAGGCAAGATACTCGTTGCCAAGAATGGATCCTTTCTAGAGAAGGAATTTCTCTCGAAAGAGGTGAGTGGGAGGAAAGTAGAACTTGATGAGGTAATTGTACCTTCTCCCGAATTGGAAAGTAGTACATCACAGAAACTAGTTCGAGTGATTCCTACACCAATTAGTGAGGAAGCAAATGATGATGATCATGAAACTTCAGATCAAGTTTCTGCCGAACTTCATAGATCAACCAGAGTACGTTCCGCACCAGAGTGGTACGACAACCCAATTCTGGAAGTCATGTTACTAGACCATGATGAACCTACGAACTATGAGGAAGCGATGATGAGCCCAGATTCCGCAAAATGGCTTGAGGCCATGAAATCTGAGATGGGATCCATGTATGAGAACAAAGTATGGACTTTGGTTGACTTGCCCGATGATCGGCAAGCCATCGAAAATAAATGGATCTTCAAGAAGAAGACCGACGCTGACGGTAATGTTACTGTTTACAAAGCTCGACTTGTTGCGAAAGGTTTTCGACAAGTTCAAGGAGTTGACTACGATGAGACTTTCTCACCCGTGACGATGCTTAAGTCTGTCCGAATCATGTTAGCAATTGCCGCATTTTATGATTATGAAATCTGGCAAATGGATGTCAAAACTGCATTCCTAAATGGATATCTCAAAGAAGAGTTGTATATGATGCAACCAGAAGGTTTTGTCGATCCGAAAGGTGCTAACAAAGTGTGTAAGCTCAAACGATCCATCTATGGACTGGTGCAAGCATCTCGGAGTTGGAATATACGCTTTGATGAGGTGATCAAAGCATATGGTTTTATACAGACTTTGGAGAAGCCTGTATTTACAAGAAAGTGAGTGGGAGCTCTGTAGCATTTCTGATATTATATGTGGATGAAATATTGTTGATTGGAAATGATATAGAATTTCTAGATAGCATAAAAGGATACTTGAATACGAATTTTTCAATGAAAGACCTCAGTGAAGCTGCTGACATATTAGGCATCGAGATCTATAGAGATAGATCAAGACGCTTAATTGGACTTTCACAAAGCACATACCTTGATAAATTTTTGAAGAAGTTCAAAATGGACCAGTCAAAGAAAGGGTTCTTGCCTGTGTTACAAGGTGTGAAGTTGAGTAAGACTCATTGCTCGACCACTGCAGAAGATAGAGAGAAAATGAAAGTCATTCCCTTTGCCTCAGCCATAGGATCTATCATGTATGCAATGCTGTGTACCAGACCTGATGTGTGCCTTGCTATAAGTCTAGCAAGGAGGTACCAAAGTAATCCAAGAGTGGATCACTGGACAGCGGTCAAGAACATCCTAAAGTACCTGAAAAGGACAAAGGATATGTTTCTCGTGTATGGAGGTGACAAAGAGCTCGTCGTAAACGGTTACGTCGATTCAAGCTTTGACACTGATCCGGATGACTCTAAGTCACAAAACGGATATGTATTTTTGTTAAACCATGGAGCTGTCAGTTGGTGTAGTTCCAAGCAGAGCATCGTGGCGGGATCTACGTGTGAAGTGGAATACATAGCTGCTTCGGAAGCAGCAAATGAAGGAGTCTGGATGAAGGAGTTCACATCCGAACTAGATGTGATACCTAGTGCATCGGGTCCAATGAAAATCTTTTGTGACAACACTGGAGCAATAGCCTTGGCGAAGGAATCCAGGTTTCACAAGAGAACAAAGCACATCAAAAGATGCTTCAATTCCATCCGCGATCTAGTCAAGGAGGGAGACATAGAAATTTGCAAGATACATACGTATCTGAATGTTGCAGACCCATTGACTAAGCCTCTTCCACGGACAAAACATGATCAGCACCAAGACTCCATGGGTGTTAGGATCATTACTTTGTAATCTAGATTATTTACTCTAGTTCATGTGGGAGACTGAAGGAAATATGCCCTAGAGGCAATACTAAAGATGTTATTTATATTTCCTTATATCATGATAAATGTCTTTTATTCATGCTAGAATTGTATTAACCGGAAACTTAGTACATGTGTGAATACATAGACAAAACAGCATGTCCCTAGTATGCCTCTACTAGACTAGCTCATTGATCAGGGATGGTTATGTTTCCTAGCCATAGACATGAGTTGTCCTGTTATCAACGGGATCACATCATTATGAGAATGATGTGATGGACAAGACCCATCCATTAGCTTAGCACTATGATCGTTAGTATTACTGATATTGCTTTCTTCATGACTTATACATGTTCCTATGACTATGAGACTATGCAACTCCCGAATACCGGAGGAACACCTTGTGTGCTATCAAACATCACAACGTAACTAGGTGATTATAAAGATGCTCTACAGGTGTCTCCAAAGGTGTTCGTGGTGTTGGCATAGATCAAGAATAGGATTTGTCACTCCGAGTGTCGGAGAGGTATCTCTAGGCCCTCTCGGTAATACACATCATAATAAGCCTTGCAAGCAAATGATTAAATAGTTAGTCACGAGATGATGTATTACGGAACGAGTAAAGAGACTTGCCAACAACGAGATTGAACTAGGTATTGAGATACCGACGATCGAATCTCGGGCAAGTAACATACCGATGACAAAAGGAACAACGTATGTTGTTATGTTGTTTGACCGATAAAGATCTTTGTAGAATATGTAGGAGCCAATATGACATCCAGGTTCCGCTATTGGTTATTGACCGGAGATGACTCTCGGTAATGTCTACATAGTTCTCGAACCCGTAGGGTCCGCACGCTTAACGTTTGATGACGATCGGTATTATGAGTTTATGAGTTTTGATGTACCGAAGGTAGTTCCGAGCCCCGGATGAGATCACGGACATGAAGAGGAGTCTCGGAATGTCCGAGACATAAAGATTGATACATTGGACGACTATATTCGGACACCGGAAGTGTTCCGGAAAGTTTCGGAATAAACTGGAGTGCCGGAGGGGTTACCGGAAACCCCCTGGGGAAGCTATGGGCCCTAATGGGCTTTAGTGGAAAGAGAGAGGGCCGGCCAGGGCTGGGCCGCGCGCCCCTCCTCCTTGGTCCGAGTGGGACAAGGAAAGGAGGGGGGCGGCGCCCCTTTCCTTCTCCCTCTCCCTCTCCTTTCCTTCCCCCTCTCTCCCTCTTGGTGGATTCCTACTAGGAATAGGATTGAAATCCTATTCCTAGTAGGATTGCCTCTCTAGGTATAGGGGGCCGGCCGGCCTCGCCCCTTGCTCCTTTATATACAGGGGCAGGGGGGCACCCAAAGATACACAAGTTTATTTCTACAGCCGTGTGCGGTGTCCCCCTCCACAGAAACACACCTCGGTCATACCGTTGCAGTGCTTAGGCGAAGCCCTGTGCCGGTAACTTCATCATCTCGATCACCACACCGTCATGCTGACGAAAATCTCCCGCAAGGTTCTACTGGATCAGGAGCTCATGGGACGTCATCAAGCTGAACGTGTGCTGAACGCGGAGGCTCCGTACGTTCGGTGCTTGATCGGTTGGATCGCGAAGAAGTTCGACTACATCAACCGCGTCACTAGACGCTTCCGCTCCCGGTCTACGAGGGTACGTAGACACACTCTCCCCCTCGTTGCTATGCATCTGGTAGTTAGATTTTGCGTGATCTTAGGAAAATTTTGAAATACTACGTTCCCCAACAGTGGCATCATGAGCCAGGTCTATGCGTAGATGATATGCACGAGTAGAACACAAGTGAGTTGTGGACGATACTAGTCATACTCCTTACCAGCATGTCATACTTTGGTTCGGCGGTATTGTGAGATGAAGCAGCCCGGACCGACATTACGCGTACGCTTACGTGAGACTGGTTTCACCGTTATGAGCACTTGTTGCTTAAAGGTGACTGGCGGGTGTCTGTCTCTCTCACTTTAGTTGAATCACGTGTGGCTACGCCCAATCCTTGTGAAGGTTAAAACATCACATACTTGACGAAAAATCATTGTGGTTTTGTATGCGTAGGTGATACGTCCATTTTGCATCATGCTTATAAGTTGATATTTATTGCATTATGGGCTTTTCATACATGTTTTGTCACAATACTTATGCCTTTTCTCTCTTATTTTACAAGGTTTACATGAAGAGGGAGAATGCCGGCAGGTGGAATTCTGGGCTGGAAAAGGAGCAAACTCTGGAAACCTATTTTGCACAACTCCAAAAGCCCTGAAACTCCACAGAACATCGTTTCGGAAAATATAAAATATATCTGGCGGAAGAAACCCACGAGAGGGGCCACCAGCTGGCCTCGACGGTGGGGGCGCGCCCCCTTCCCAGGGCACGCCCCCCTGCCTCATGGGCCAGCCGGCAGGCCCCCGTTGCCCATCTTCTCCTATATGAAGTGTTTTGACCTGGAAAAAAAATCAGAAGGAGGCTTTCTGGACCAGACGCCGCCGTCTCGAGGCGGAACCGAGGCGGAAACCAATCTAGTGCTCCGGCAAAGCTGTTCTACCGGGGATACTTCCCTCCGGGAGGGGGAAATCATCACCGCCGTCATCACCAACAACTCTCCCATCTTGGGGGAGGGCTACCTTCATCAACATCTTCACCAGCACCATCTCCTCTCAAACCCAAGCTCATCTCTTGTATCCAATCTTTGTACCCCAAACCTCAGATTGGTACCTGTGGGTTGCTAGTAGTGTTGATTACTCCTTGTAGTTGATGCTAGTTGGTTTATTTGGTGGAAGATCATATGTTCAGATCCATTATGCATATTAATACCCATCTGATCATGAACAATATTATGTCTTGTGATGTCGGGGAAACTGACCGCCCACGAACACCTATGGGACCGGAGCCCCTTCTACGTTGCGGTAAGGGAGCGGAGGGAGCACGGAGAGCAGATCAAGGAGCACACGCGGGCAGTTTACCCAGGTTCGGGCCGCGCGGACGCGTAAAACCCTACTCCTGCCTTGGTTGTATTAAGTTCTTGGGCTCGGGAGCTTGAAGATCTACAGTACTAGCTACACCGAGCGAGGGAGTGATCGAGTTTCTGGGATCGAACCCCCTCTACGTTGTGCATGGGCCTCCTTTTATAGTTCAAAGGGGTCACCGACAGGTGTCAACGTAGAGGAGGGTAAAAGTGTAAATTTGGTGGTAGTTGTAACAGTGCATGAACAGTGTATGAACAGTGGCCTTCACCTAACTCTGACGGTGGGGGACAAGGGCATTGAATGCCCGTCGCCGTCGCCCCCAAAAGCGTCTGTCCATGCGTCTCCGTTTGCCATGGCGATGGCTTCGTCACCGCGGCTCGCCAGCGTGTCCCTCAGGCTGCACAGCCATCTGCCACGTGCCCCTAGAAGGGCCCCAGGACGACGCGTGGCCCGATGAGCTGGAGCGCAGGCACACAGCATGAGCCTCCCCCGGCAAGCACCTTGCCGGGGGCGCAATCTTGCCGGGCCCGGGAGCTTGTCGCTCCCCGGGTCCTGCCGGGGCGCACGATGCGCCACGATGTATCTTCTGGGGTGTGGTTTTCTGGTCTTCCTGGCAAGCTCCTCTTGCCAGGGTCTCGTGAAAAATAGAATGGTCTTGTGCTTGGAACAGCCTTCCCGGCAAGCTCCTCTTGCCGGGGCCTTGATCTTCTGACTTGTATACTTTGTTCTTGAATGGCTTCAAAGGGGTCCAGAGTGGGCTTTGGCGGGCACGTGGTGAGCCAGACCACGGGATGCTGCTACTGCCCGTGCACAAGTCGGGATACTAGGGTACCCCTACTCTAGTACACCGACAGGAGCCCCCGGGCCTGGGCCAGACACGGTGCCGGGCGCTGTTGGGCCAGGCCCTGAACAGTGCACGGGCACACGCGGCCCACGGCGCGCCGTTCCCCACTCCGAATCCGCCGCATCTCTCCCTAACGGCACGCGTCGATTGCGGCGTCGTGGGAGAGATCGTGGCTTGCTTCTTTAATGGAAAATGCGAAACGTCCCCCACTTCCCCCTTAAAAGCAGAGGGAGCAGGGGCAGTTTCCTCCATTGCCTTCATTGTGTCTTCAATCTCCAGAAACCCCCGTCGCCCTCTGCTTCCGCAAAGGTCGACAGAGAGTTGAGCTCCACCCTCTCCTCCGCCGTTTCCACCACCCGCAGCGCCGTCCACCTCCTCGCCCCCCCTGCCGCCCCCGCCATGGCTCCGAAAAGAGACAAGGCGAAGAGCGACAAGGCGAAGAAGGAGAAGTCTGAGCAGGCGGCGAAGCTGGCAGCCATGCGGAGAAGGAGGGTGGTCTTCCCGCCGAGGCTCGGCGCGAGGGAGCTGTGGGACAAGTATTACTTGTTCTGGGCGAGGGAGACGAAAGCTCATCCCCGCACCAGAGTCCTCCCCGCCGTCGCTGTCGACATGTTCCCGAGAGGTTACTTCTACTTCGCTGCATTCTTCCATTGCGGTCTCTATCCTCCGTATTCGGAGTTCTTCTATGATGTGATGAACACGTACGGACTCCACCTCCTAGATTTCACCCCAAACGCCGTTCTCACCTTGGCCTTTTTCGCACATCTGTGCGAAAACTATGTCGGGGTCCACCCAAATGTAGCCCTTTTCCGCCACTTCTTCACGCCTAGAGTAGAGTCCGGATCCCCACTCTCCGGCGGCATCTCCTGGATCTTTAGGTTGAACAAGAAAGAGGCGTACTTGAAAGGAGAGCTTCGCGGCAAGTGGGAGGAGTGGAGAGCCGATTGGTGCTGGGTTCTGGAAGATGCGCCCGAGCCGTTTACCTCGCCGCGCAAGACTGCAATAGTGCGCGGCAAGGATTGGAGCGATTTGGCCCCGGAGGACGACAAGTTGGAGATTGCTCTCAATAGGATCCTTCGTCTCCGGGCCGCCAATCTGACTGTGGGTGAAGTTGGGGCCGATTTCCTCCGCCGCCGCATTGCCCCCCTCCAGGAAAGGAAGAGGCCTGCCTGGGAGTTCGGCAACGCGGCAGATCGCATGAGGCTGCGCCATGGGCTGAACTATAATTTCACCGTCTTGGAGCTGAAGGGGATGGTCCGGGAGCTGTTTAAGCATGACCCCAAGCACCCGGAGTGGTTCACGCCGTCGGAAGGAGTAGTTCCTCTATGCAACAATACCGCCCTCAGTGCCATCCGCGCGGCAATGCCTGAGTGCGACTCCCACGGGGTCGTCCCCACTTGGCTGGTGCCCTCAGCGGAGACCATGCAGGGCTTCTTCGATAATCTGGTTGAACGGCCACGCAACCCCGAGGAGAAGAAGGGCCTCACCCGGGAGACCACCGACCAGGATATGGCATACATTGCCTCCAGACTGGAGGAGGCCGCCGCAGCTGCTGCTGCGGGTGAGTTCGGGTACACTGTGGATGAAGCAGAGGCAGCGGACGCAGTGAGCCAAGCCGAGGAGGCGGAAATCCTCAAGCTGCTGAAGATTGCACCCGAGGAGTTTGCCGGGGAGCCTGCCGGGAAGCCTGCCGGGACGAGCGGGGCTGCCGGGCAAGGCTCTGAGTCCAGTGAGCCCGCCGAAGAGGACGCCGAATCGGGCGATTCCGACGAGGACTCGGGCGGGTCACTGAACCTCGACGACGATGCTTCCTCATCCTCGGAGAACTCTTCGCCACCACCAAGCCCTCCGCAACAACAGAAAAAGCGCCTCCGCAAGGACGCTGAGACGACGAGGCCACAGGCGCCTCGACAGCAGCCGAAGCACCGTGCGACGCGCGCCACCACGACGAGCGGGGTCGTCAAGGAGGCGCCCCGTGCCCGAGCGACAAGCGGAGGGGGATCTTCCCGGAGTGGCTCTGGTGCCCCTTCTGCCCCTCGGTCCTCGGCCACGACTGGTGCTGGGTCTTCACAGCCCACAGCCCCGGAGCCTGCCAAGCGCCCGAGGGAGCCTTCTCCTCCAGCTCCTCGCGCTGGAGCGCGCCAGGCGGAGTTTGACTTCTCCGCCCTCAGCTTCGACGAAGAGGAGGAAGAGTAAGTACTTGCGATTTTTATTTCCTTTGATTTTGTCTTGATTTCTCTTGCTTGGTTCTAATCTTGTTTTGGCTTCCAGGACCTTGACATCCCCATGGTTAACATCGAGGATGACGAGCCCGTCGCAGCGGCAGGTGACGCGCCAGCGACAGGCTTGCCGGACCAGCCTGCTGCTCCGGAGAGCAGCCCCCAGCGCAGCCCCCAGCGTAAGTCTGGTATTTACTTTTCTGTTTAACAGGCGCGCTTGAGGTTGTTATTCTTATTGATGTTTTGCTGTCTTGTGCAGAAGTGGAGCCGCAGCCGCAGGAGCACCAGGAGGCCGCCCCCGACGAGCCGCTTGCTCCACCCTCCCCGCCAAGGATGAGCTCCCCGGCGAGGGACAGTGCTCCGCCAAGGACGGGTACTCCGCCGAGGGCGAGCACCCCGCCAAGGGAGGGCGCAAGCGGCCCTCCGCCAGCAGGAGCCACTACTACGCCGCCAAGGGAGAGCTCCCCGGCGAGGGACCCCGTGATCGAAGAGGCCAGCGCATGTAAACCCTTGTGCTTTCTTCTTCTTGAATTCTTCTTTTTGGATATTTGCTTGACAGATCTTTCTTTTCTTTTTCTTCTGTTGCCAGACCCGCCCGCCCCGGAGCCGATGGAGACGGAAACCATCGCCGAGGAGGAGGTGCGCGGCGAAACTGGCGATGGCACCGCCGCGGAAGGAATGGCCGGCGCCGACGAGCCAGCCGCCGAGGAGACTGCCCCAACCGCCGACGCCGCGGCTGGGGAAGGGACCGGCGACCGTACCGCGGGCCCGAAGGCCGCGGGAGCGTCGGACGCTGCACCGGCCGCCGACCCCTCCGCCTCCGCACCTGGGTCGGGCATCTATCTGGAGGCCGCCAACGGGGTCTTCATCCAAGTCCCGTGGGCGTCTTCATCAAGGGCACCAGCGGAGGGGGAGACCTTCGACGGAGAAGTTCTCGCCTCCGCCGGGTTGAAGGTTGTCGACGCGCCCGGCAGTAGCGACGAGCCCGAAGAGGAGAAGCTCCTGCGTCGACTCCTGGGTTTGTACCGGGCCAGGCAAGCCAAGCTGAAGTCCCAAGAGGCTCTGGCTGCCAAGGCCGATGCTGATCTAGAGAAGCGTGCTGCGGAGCTCCGTGCCGCCAACCAGGTGGCCCTCCGAAACCTTGCGGAGGAGCGCGAAGAGCTTGCCGGAGCACACCAAGCATTCCTCCTCGAGAAGGCCGAGGTGGAGGAGCAGCAACGACTGGCCGCCGAGGAGCTGTCCCGGCGGGAGGGAGTGCTCAACCAGCGGAAGGTCGACCTCGACAGTCACGAGGACGACCTCACCGCTCGTGAGCAGGCCATTGGCGGGGCTCTGCAGGAGGCGAGGGATGCCGCAGCTACTGCAGAGACCGCCAAGAGGGATCTGGAGGCCAGGGTGGCGCAGCTGGAGATGAATCTGAAGGCGAGCGAAGACAGGGTTGCCGCGCTCAACGTGGCGCGGGAGAAGGATGCCCACACCAACTCTGATCTGCAAATCCGCCTCTCCGAGAAGGGCAAAGAGCTCACCGACGCCAGGGACTCCATCGCCGACTTGGAGCTGAAGGTTTCCACCCTTACTGACTCGGTTGACACCGCCCGAGACCGCGAGACGAAGCTGAAGGACGATCTCCGCAGTGAGAGGCGCTTGCTGGAGAGCGCCGCCGTCTCGCAAAACAACTTCCAGCGGACGGTGGAGCAATGGACCGAGGAGCTCGTCGGCTCCGCCGCCAACATCGACATGGAGATGGCGGCGTTGAGGGCGGAGCACCTCGTGTACTCCCCCGACGAGAGCCTCCCCCATAGCGCCAAACTGAGTCTGTTCTTCAGAGGAGTGGCGCCGGCGCTGGCGCGACTACGGGAGAAGATCCCCGCGCAGCTGGCCGATGAGGCGCGCCGGCTTTGTATGGGTACCATGGAGCGGGTCTTGTCGAAGATCGTCTACCGCAACCCTGGGATCGACCTTGTCAACGTCCTCCGGACCCTGCCGCCCGAAGCTGACCAGGAGGCGTTGAAGGCGCAAGTTGCCCACATCGTGGCCAAGGCGGGAAAGATCCAGAGGGTCGACGGAGACCGAAAAGACTAGACTCCTTTCTTTCTGCTTCCTTTGCCGCTGTCAATTAAGTCATAGGTAGTTGGTTAGAACAGCGGCAAGTTATCTCTGTAATATATACTTTTATTTTGGATGATCAATGCAGTGTTATCTCCCTTGTTTAGTCTTTTCACTTTGTATGTTTTTCACCCAACGTTTTTAGGGAACTTGCCGGCAAAGGGACCCTTGCCGTGAGCGCTGGGCACGGGGCTCTTAGCAGCCTGCTTGCAATGCCTTTGCCGGCAAGAAACCTTGCCGCAGCTAGTCGCAGCACACTTAGATTGCTGAGCGAACTCGAAAACGAAGCAAGGGCGCGACACTTGTCGCAGCTCACTTAAGCCGTTGAGTGTGCTCGAAGCAAAGTAAGGGTGCGGCTAGCCGCGGGTAGGTTCCTCCGCGCACAGGTTTTCCATGCAAAGTGTGACTGTTCAAGGAAGACAACTAAGAAATTTAAAAAATTTGAATGCTCAAACTTTGGTAACTTAGCTTTCATGGGTTGTTTGCTTCCCAGCAAGGCTTCTCTTTCTTGAACAGCACTTGGTCCATACTTCTATCACCTTCCCCCCGGCAAACTTGTGCGCGAGGAACACTTCTTCTGCTTAAGAGAGGAAAGAAAAGAGGAGGAAACAGTAGTATGGGGCCTTGCGGCTTGTTACTGCTTACCGGGAATGCATGCTGCACAAGGTGTCAGATGATGCATGCAAGTAAAAAAGAAAAGCATGAAATGACAAACACTGCGAAGCACAAAGGTTTTACTGATGCATGGGGTCTGCGCCCGGCTTTGTACAAAGGTTTACATGCAACTGCGGCAAGACTTGTACAAAAGGTGGTTGCCGGAGCGGATCACGGCAACCGCGCCTTATGGGTGAAACTTGCGAAGATGCTCTATGTTCCAGGAGTTGCTCATCGGTAAGCCTTCTTCGGTCTCAAGGCGGACAGCGCCGGGCCTTGTGACTTGTCTCACCCGATAAGGGCCTTCCCACTTCGGCGTCAACTTGTTGGAGCCCTTGGCGGACTGAACGTGCTGAAGAACAAGGTCGCCTTCCTCGAGACTCCTGGCCTTGACCTTGCGGCTATGATAGCGACGGAAGGCTTGCTGATATCGAACAGCTCGTACAGCAGCCTGGAGACGGTTCTCCTCGAGGAGCAGTGCATCATCTTGCCGCAGTTGCTCTTGCTCGAGCTCATCGTAAGCGAGCACTCGAGGAGACCCGTATACGAGTTCCATGGGGAGAACTGCCTCTGCTCCATAGACAAGAGCAAAGGGTGTCTGTCCGGTGGCTCGACTTGGTGTCGTTTTGATTGACCAAAGAGCCGCCGGCAACTCCTCTATCCAGTTTCTTCCGCACTTGTGCAGCCTGTTGAAGGTTCTTGTCTTGAGTCCGCGCAGCACTTCAGCATTTGCCCTCTCTGCTTGACCATTGCTCCTCGGGTGAGCAATAGAAGCAAAGCAGACCTTGGCGCCAAGGTCCTGGACGTACTGCATGAAGGTGCGACTCGTGAACTGTGTGCCGTTGTCGGTGATGATCCTGTTAGGGATTCCGAAATGGCAAACAATTGACCTGAAGAACCTCACTGCTGACTGTGCTGTCACCTTTCTCACTGGTTCCACTTCTGGCCAGTTTGTGAACTTGTCGACTGCAACGTACAAGTACTCAAAGCCCCCGACGGCGCGGGGAAAGGGGCCGAGGATATCGAGCCCCCAGACCGAGAAGGGCCTGGACAAAGGGATCATCTGGAGAGCTTGAGCTGGCTGATGTATTTGCTTGGCATGGAACTGGCACGCTTCACACTTGGTTACTTGTGCAGTTGCATCTTGGAGGGCTTCTGGCCAAAAGAACCCTTGTCGGAACGCCTTCCCAGCAAGTGCTCTTGCGCCAATGTGGTGGCCACATATGCCTCCGTGTATCTCTGCCAACAGCCTCTGTCCATCTTCCCTGGAGATGCACTTCAACCTGACACCGTTGAGTCTTCTTCTGTATAGTTCGTTGCCAACGAACTGGTACATACTTGACTATCTGGTTATCCTTTCTATCTCTTCTGGTTCTTCGGGAAGTTCTCCAGTTTGAAGAAAACGGACGATTTGCTATGCCCATGCTGGAGCCTGAGGCTCAACAACAAGGACTGAAGGCATCAGTGTTGCTGCGGGAACCTCAGCTTCTACGGCAATAAACTGCGGCTTTGCCGGAGCTGAGGGTTCCCCGGCAAGCCTGCCGGGGCAAGGCTTGTCGGGAACGCCTGCTTCAACTGCACAGACCCTTGGGTCCGCAGGAGCAGACTGTTCCTCAGCATCTTGGTTGTTGCTCTTGGGTACCTTGGCGGCGGCTTCAGGAAGATCCGCCAGCAAGTAGTCGCCGGAGACCAACTTCCTCTTCTTGCTTGGCCCAACTGATGGTGTAACGGATGGTTGAGTTAGCTTGAGCACGAAGGTCCCTGGTTCCACAGGTAACTTCATTGCTGCACACTTTGAGAGGCCATCTGCGATATCATTCTGAGCTCTTGGAACGTGCTCCATCTGCAAGCCTTCAAAGTGTTCTTCAAGCTTCCTCACTTCATCGACATAAGCTTCCATCAAAGGGCTCTGGTAACTCTTGTTTACTTGTCGGACCACCAATTGTGAATCTCCCCGCACAATCAGCTTCTTGATCCCAAGTTCGGCCGCAATTCTGAGGCCGGCGAGCAAACCTTCATACTCAGCAGTATTGTTCGTCGCTTGCTCCTTGGGAAAATGCATCTGAAAAACGTACTTGAGGTGCTCTCCGGTGGGCGCTATGAGTAACACACCAGCGCCGGCGCCTTGCAGCGAGAAGGCACTATCAAAGTACATTATCCACTCTTTGGTTGCTTCTTGGACGGGGATGCTTGTCTCTGGAACTTCTTCATCTGGTGTTGGTGTCCACTCTGCTATGAACTCTGCCAAAGCTCTGCTCTGTATGGTTGAAGTACTCTCAAACTTGAGACCAAAGCTTGACAGCTCCAGCGCCCACTCGACGATCCTGCCTGTTGCTTCTGGATTTTGCAATATCCTCTTCAACGGAAAGCGAGTGACCACTGTTATCTCGTGTGCTTGGAAGTAATGGCGCAGCTTTCTCGAGGCCATGAGGAGGCCGAAAAGCAACTTCTGCACCCCAGAGTATCTTGATCTAGCCCCCTGCAAGAGGGAACTTACAAAATAAACTGGGCGCTACACCATCTTGTTTCGCACTTCTCCTTGTTTCCGCGCAGACTTGTCCTTGTCGGGGCCAGAGCTTGTCGGGGAAGCCCCCTGCTTGTTGCTGGATGCGCTTGCCGGGAATGTGGGTTCCTCATCTGCCTCCCTCTCCGCTACTAACGCAGCACTAACCACTTGATTGGTTGCCGCTAGGTACAGCAGCAACTTCTCTTGTGGCCTAGGTGCGACAAGTATTGGAGTGGAGGACAGGTATCCTTTCAAGTCTTGCAGCGCTGCCTCCGCCTCCGGAGTCCATTTCATAGGACCTGCCTTTTTCAAGATTTTGAAGAAAGGCAGGGCGTGTTCTGCAGACTTTGAAATGAACCTGCCGAGGGCAGCCACACAACCAGCAAGTCTCCTTACGTCCTTGACGCGCTTCGGGGCTTCAATCTGCTCGATGGCTTTTATCTTGTCGGGATTGGCTTCAATCCCCCTCTGGGACACAAAGAACCCGAGAAGCTTGTCGGAGGGGACTCCGAAGACGCACTTCTCGGGGTTCAGCTTGAGTTGTATCTTGCGCAAATTCTCAAAGGTTTCTTCTAAGTCTTGGATCAGGGTGTCCTTGCTCTTGCTCTTGACCACTATGTCATCCATGTAGGCTTCTACATTCCTGTGAATCTGTGGCTCAAAAGCAGTGTGCACCACCCTTGCAAATGTTGAGCCTGCATTCTTCAGTCCAAAGGGCATGCGTATGAAGCAGTATGTGCCACATGGAGTAATGAATGCAGTCTTCTCTTCATCTTCCTCAGCCATGAATATTTGGTGGTAACCTGAGTATGCATCGAGAAATGAAAGCAACTCACATCCAGCCGTGGAGTCAACAATCTGGTCGATGCGCGGCAAGGGAAAAGGATCCTTGGGACAAGCTTTATTCACATCAGTGAAGTCTATACAAAGTCTCCACTTCCCATTGGCCTTACGCACGACAACTGGATTGGCCAACCACGTAGGATGGAGTACACCTCTAACCAGGCCTGCTGCTTCCAACTTCTTTATCTCTTCGGCAATGAACTCCTGGCGCTCCACAGCTTGCTTCCTAACCTTCTGCTTGACGGGCCGCGCGTGAGGACAAATAGCAAGCTTGTGCTCAATTACCTTCCTGGGAACGCCGGGGATGTCAGATGGTTGCCATGCGAACACGTCGACATTCGCCCGCAGGAAGGCAACGAGCGCGCTTTCCTATTTGGGGTCGAGTGTAGCACTGATGGTGAAGGTACCACCAGTGCCGTCCTCCTTGGCGGACACCTTCTTGGTTGCCGGTGGAGCTGCCATTCCTTTCTTACACTTGCCGGTGGAGCTCGATGGTGCGTCCTCGACGGCAGCGCAGCACTCCGAAGAGGTGCGTTTGCCGGAGTGGGCTCCAGAGCTCTTGCCGGACTTGGTCTTGGTCTTCCCCCCGGGAGCTTCAGCGGCAAGTGTCTTGCTGTCTGCCGCGGCTGCTGCATCCCGGTAGATCTTGTCGGCGTAGATAAGCGCGTCCTTCTTGTCGCCGGGGACAGAGATGACGCTTATCGGCCCCGGCATCTTGAGCATGTTGTACGCGTAGTGGGATGCTGCCATGAACTTGGCGAGCGCAGGACGTCCAAGTATCCCATTATATGGCAATGGGATATCGGCAACGTCGAACGTGATCCTCTCCGTCCTGAAGTTAAGCTCTCCGCCAAAGGTCACTGGCAGCGTGATCTTCCCCTTCGGCTTGCTCCTTCCCGGGTTGATCCCTTGGAACGACCCGGTTTCCTCGAGCTCGCTGTCGGGAATCTGCAATTTCTTGATCACAGCGGAGGAGATCAAGTTGAGGCCGGCCCCGCCGTCAACCAACATCTTGGTGACCTTGAGGTTGCGGATAGTTGGTGAAACCAACATCGGCAAACACCCGACCGCAGTTGTGCAGTCAGGGTGGTCCTCAAGGTCGAAGATGATGGGCGTGCCGGACCATTTCAGCAGCCTGCGTGACTCGATGGGTGGCTCAGCTGCATTCACTTCCCGCACCCATTGCTTGAGTTGGCGGTGGGAAGTGTGCAGATAGGCACCTCCGTCGACACACAGAACCTCTGTGGCCTTCTGGAACTCCTGCTCGCTGTTGTCTCCATCTTCCATGTCCTCGTCATCGTCTTCGTCCTCATCCTTGTCGCGGCCCCCGGGAGGTCTGTCACCTTGCCGCTGCTTGGCCTTGCCGCGGCGTCCTCCCCGGCCATTGAACGGCCGCTTCTTGCTTGGCCCTCCTCCGCCTCCTTGGTCCTTCTCCTTGTCGCGACACTCGTATTCAGCCTTCTGCTGTTCTACGAGGTACTCTACCCTCTTGCAGTTCTGGAGATCATGGCCCTTGGTGCGGTGGATCTTGCAGTACTGCTTGTCGGAGCCGTTCTGCTTGTTGGCTGCCGCCACAGGGGTGGACTCCTTGCCGGAGCCACCTGCCTGTGTCTTCTTGGCGGGGGCCTCCTTGCCGGACTGCTCGACGACCAGTACCTCCTTGTTCTTCTTCTTTCTATTGTTCCGCCGCCGGTTTTTCCTTGCCGGGGCGGCATCCTCACTATCTGTTCCTCCTGCTCCAGTATCCTCTCCGGGGAGCGTCCTCCCCTCTTCAGCACGTGCACATTTGTCAGCCAGAGCATAAAGCTCGCTGACGTCCCGGATCTTGGTCATCCCCATCTCCTCCCTCATCCGGCGGTTACGCACGTTCTGGTGGAACGCGCTGATAACCGCCGCAGGGTGGACATCGGGGATGTTGTGCTGAACGCGGCTGAACCTCTGGATATACTTTCGCAGGGACTCTCCCTCCTTCTGGGCAAGGATGTGGAGATCGCTCTCCTGGCCGTGGGGCTTGTGGCTGCCCGTGAAGGCGCCGACAAACTGGTGGCACAAATCCGCCCAAGAAGAGATGGAGTTCTCCGGCAAGTGCATAAGCCAAGACCTGACGTTTGGCTTAAGCACGAGCGGGAAGTAGTTGGCTAGGATCTTCTCTTCGCGTCCCCCGGCAGCCTGCACCGCAATGGTGTAGATGCTGAGGAACTCCGAGGGGTGTGTCTTGCCGTCGTACTTCTCGGGTACGTCGGGCTTGAAGTTCTTCATGCTGGGCCACTGGACTTGCCGCAGCTCTCGGGTGAACGCATGGCAACCTGCCGCGTACGATAAGTCGCCTGGTTCACCGGGCGCGTATATGTCGACAGCAGTCCCAGCGCGCTGATCGGACTATCTTCGGGCTTCTCGTCGACGCTCGATACGGGTTCGAGTGTCCTCTTGCCGCCTGTCGTCGAGGACTTGGCGCTGATCGCGGTGAGCCCGCGGATCCGACGACGCCGTGGAGTCGTCGTCGACATTGATCCGGCGGGGTGGCGATTTCTGCTTCCGCGGCGGGGAGTGCACAGTAGTTGCACCCCCGGTGGTCTTGTCTCCATCGGCCTTCGCTTGGTCGACTTGCCACGGGCGTGATGTCGCCGGCTGCTGCGGCGTGTCGTTGTTGGCGAAGGCGATGAGGCTCTGGATTGTAGCCCTCCAGTCTTCGGCCTTGTCTGCCGCTGGAGGGAAGTCGAGGAGCAGTTGGGCTCTAGCAAGAGCTTCTGCTGGAGATGAGGGAAACGGTGGCGAGCGATGCGAGGAGCGGGATATGCTCGGACTTCTAACAGGGTTAGAAGGAGCAGGGTCCCGCCCCGGCGACCGCGCCTTGCTCGTACCAGCGCGCTGGCATTGAGCATGCCGCGACCCGCCGGCTTGTCCGTGTCCCAGCAAGCGTATGGTACCTCCGGTACCACGTCGCTGCTGGTCCGGCACCTCCTGAGAGGGACGTGGTGCGTGCACGGACGCCGAGGTCTTGGAATTCGCCCGGTCGTCCGTCTTGTCTTTAGACTTGGCGGCGCGGCGAGTGTCCTCGCCGGCGTCCACCCCTCCGCCAGCGTCCACCCCACCAACCGTTGGTTCTGGTGGTGGTGGGATCGACGCGGACGGGCCTGCGACCTCCGAAGCCTTCTTCTTCGGAGGAATGCCGATGTTGTCAATGAAGTTGATGAAGCTGGAAGAGTTGTTGAAGATTGCGCCCGCGTGAGCGCCGGATCAGGTTCGCACAACCTCGACGCACCCCTACCTGGCGCGCCAAAGATGTCGGGGAAACTGACCGCCCACGAACACCTATGGGACCGGAGCCCCTTCTACGTTGCGGTAAGAGAGCGGAGGGAGCACGGAGAGCAGATCGAGGAGCACACGCGGGCAGTTTACCCAGGTTCGGGCCGCGCGGACGCGTAAAACCCTACTCCTGCCTTGGTTGTATTAAGTTCTTGGGCTCGGGAGCTGAAGATCTACAGTACTAGCAACACCGAGCGAGGGAGTGATCGAGTTTCTGGGATCGAACCCCCTCTACGTTGTGCATGGGCCTCCTTTTATAGTTCAAAGGGGTCACCGACAGGTGTCAACGTAGAGGAGGGTAAAAGTGTAAATTTGGTGGTAGTTGTAACAGTGCATGAACAGTGTATGAACAGTGGCCTTCACCTAACTCTGACGGTGGGGGACAAGGGCATTGAATGCCCGTCGTCGTCGCCCCCAAAAGCGTCTGTCCATGCGTCTCCGTTTGCCACGGCGATGGCTTCGTCACCGCGGCTCGCCAGCGTGTCCCTCAGGCTGCACAGCCATCTGCCACGTGCCCCTAGAAGGGCCCCAGGACGACGCGTGGCCCGATGAGCTGGAGCGCAGGCACACAACATGAGCCTCCCCCGGCAAGCACCTTGCCGGGGGCGCAATCTTGCCGGGCCCGGGAGCTTGTCGCTCCCCGGGTCCTGCCGGGGCGCACGATGCGCCACGATGTATCTTCTGGGGTGTGGTTTTCTGGTCTTCCTGGCAAGCTCCTCTTGCTAGGGTCTCGTGAAAAATAGAATGGTCTTGTGCTTGGAACAGCCTTCCCGGCAAGCTCCTCTTGCCGGGGCCTTGATCTTCTGACTTGTATACTTTGTTCTTGATTGGCTTCAAAGGGGTCCAGAGTGGGCTTTGGCGGGCACGTGGTGAGCCAGACAAGGGGATGCTGCTACTGCCCGTGCACAAGTCGGGATACTAGGGTACCCCTACTCTAGTACACCGACATGTGAGTAGTTACTTTGGTTCCTGAGGACATGGGAGAAGTCTTGCTATTAGTAGTCATGTGAATTTGGTCTTCGTTCGATATTTTGATGAGATGTATGTTGTCTCTCCTCTAGTAGTGTCATGTGAACGTCGACTACATGACACTTCACCATTATTTGAGCCTAGAGGAAGGCATTGGGAAGTAATAAGTAGATGATGGGTTGCTAGAGTGACAGAAGCTTAAACCCTAGTTTATGCGTTGCTTCGTAAGTGGCTGATTTGGATCCACATTTTTTAGGCTATGGTTAGGTTTACCTTAATACTTCTTTTGTAGTTGAGCATGCTTGCATTAGAGGTTAATCATAAGTGGGAGGCTTGTCCAAGTAAGGGCAGCACCCAAGCACCGGTCCACCCACATACCAAATTATCAAAGTACTGAACGCGAATCAGACGATCGTGATGAAAACTAGCTTGACGATAATTCCCATGTGTCCTCGGGAGCGCTTTCCTTTATATAAGAGTTTGTCCAGGCTTGTCCTTTGCTACAAAAAGGATTGGGCCACCTTGCTGCACCTTATTTACTTTTACCTTTTGTCACTTGCTACCAATTACCTTATCACAAAACTATCTGTTACCTATAATTTCAGTGCTTGCAGAAAATACCTTACTGAAAACTGCCTATCATTTCCTTCTGCTCCTCGTTGGGTTCGACACTCTTAATTATCGAAAGGACTACGATAGTTCCCCTACACTTGTGGGTCATCAAGACTCTTTTCTGGCGCCATTGCCAGGGAGTGAAGCACCTTTGGTAAGTGGAATTTGGTGACGAAAAATTTATATAGTGTGTTGAAATTTATTGTCACTTGTTACTATGGCTCAAAATCCTTTGAGGGGCTTGTTCGGGGTATCTTCACCCCGAGAAGAAGAGCAAAGAGTTGCTCCTCAACCTACTGCACCTATTGAAAATGTTTGCTTTGATATTCCTTCGGGTATGATAGAGAAACTGCTTGAAAATTCCTTTACAGGAGACGGAACACTGCATCCCGATTTACATCTAATCTATGTGGATGAAGTTTGTGGATTGTTTAAGCTTTCAGGTATGCTCGAGGATGTTATCAAGAAGAAGGTCTTCCCTTTATCTTTGAAGGGAGATGCATTGACATGGTTTAGGCTATGCGATGATATGGGATCATGGAACTATAATCGTCTGAAGTTGGAATTTCATCAGAAGTTCTACCCTATGCACCAGGTTCATCGTGATCGTAATTATATTTATAATTTCTGGCCTCGCGAAGGAGAAAGCATCGCTCAAGCTTGGGGGAGGCTTAAGTCAATGTTATATTCATGCCCCAATCATGGGCTCTCAAGAGAAATGATTATTCAAAAAATTTATGCTCGGCTTTCTCATAATAATCGCTCCATGCTCGATACTTCTTGTTCTGGCTCTTATATGATGAAGACTATTGATTTCAAATGGGATTTATTGGAAAGAATTAAACGCAACTCTGATCTTGACGAAGGTAAGGAGTTCGGTATGACCCCTAAGTTTGATTGTGTTAAAGCTTTTATGGATACCGATGTTTTCCGTGAGTTTAGCACTAAATACGGACTTGACTCTGAGATAGTAGCTTCTATCTGTGAATCCTTTGCTACTCATGTTGATCTCCCCAAGGAGAAGTGGTTTAAATACCATCCCCCTATTGAAGTAAAAGTAGTCGAACCTATTAAAGTTGAAGAAAAGACTATCACTTATAATGTTGATCTTGTTATACCTACCGCTTATATTGAGAAACCACCTTTCCCTATTAGGATAAAGGATCATGCACAAGCTTCAACTGTAGTTCATAAGAGTAATACTAGAACACCTACAGCCTCTGAGCAAATTAAAGTCGAACCTAGTGTTGCTATGGTTAAAGATCTCTTGGTAGAAGATTTAGATGGACATGTTATTTATCTCCAAGAAGAGTCTGCTAGAATAGCCAAACCCCATGCTAGGAATAAACATAAACCTGTTGTAGGCTTGCCTGTTATCTCTGTCAAGATAGGAGATCATTCTTATCATGGTTTATGTGACATAGGTGCTAGTGCGAGTATTATCCCTCTTGATTTGTACAACGAAGTTATGCATGATATTGCACCTGTTGAGTTAGAAGGTATTGATGTTACTATTAAGCTCGCTAATAGAGATACTATTTCACCAGTTGGGATTGTTAGAGATATTGAAGTCTTGTGTGGGAAAGTTAAATACCCTGCTGATTTTCTTGTTCTTAGTTCCCCACAAGATGAATTCTGCCCCATTATATTTGGTAGACCCTTCTTGAATACCGTTAACGCCAAGATAGACCGCATGAAAGATATTGTTACTGTTGGATTAGGGATATGTCTCATGATTTTAACTTTGCTAAATTCCGTAGACAACCCCTTGAAAAGGCACCACCCAGTAAAGATGAAATTATTGGTCGTGCTTCTATTGCTGTGCCACCTAAAAATCCTTTAGAACAATACTTGATAGACCATGAAAATGATATGCATATGAATGAGAGAAGGGAAATAGATGAAATATTCTTTAAACAGGGACCCGTATTGAAAAACAACTTGCCTGTTGAAATCCTAGGGGATCCTCCTCCACCTAAGGGTGATCCCGTGTTTGAACTTAAACCTTTACCTGTTAATCTTAAGTACGTTTATCTTGATGAAAAGAAGATATATCCTGTTATTATTAGTGCTAACCTTTCAGAGCAGGAAGAAGAAAAACTATTGAAAACTCTGAAGAAGCATCGTGCTGCTAATGGATATACTCTGGATGATCTTAAGGGAATTAGTCCCACTATATGCCAACACAAGATAAAATTGGAAGAAAATGCTAAACCAGTTATTAATCATCAGCGACGGTTAAATCCTAAGATGAAAGAAGTGATAAGGAAGGAAATACTAAAACTTCTAGAGGCAGGTATTATTTATCCACTTGCTGATAGCCAGTGGGTAAGTCCTGTCCATTGTGTTCCTAAGAAAGGAGGTATGACTGTCGTCCCTAATGATAAAGATGAATTGATTCCACAAAGAATAGTTACAGGTTATAGGATGGTAATTGATTTCCGTAAGTTAAATAAAGGTACTAAGAAAGATCATTACCCCTTGCCATTTATTGATCAAATGCTAGAAAGGTTATCCAAACATACTCATTTCTGCTTTCTAGATGGTTATTTTGGTTTCTCACAAATACCTGTGTCAAAAGGGGATCAAGAAAAGACCACTTTTAGTTGTCCGTTCGGTACCTTTGCTTCTAGACGTATGCCTTTTGGTTTATGTAATGCACCTGCTACCTTTCAAAGATGCATGATGGCTATATTCTCTGATTTTTGTGAAAAGATTGTTGAGGTTTTCATGGATAATTTCTCCGTTTACGTAATTTCTTTTGATGATTGCTTAAGCAACCTTGATCGAGTTTTGCAGAGATGTGAAGACACTAATCTGGTCTTGAATTGGGAGAAGTGCCACTTTATGGTTAATGAAGGCATTGTCTTGGGACATAAAATTTCTGAAAGAGGTATTGAAGTTGACAAAGCTAAAGTTGATGCTATTGAAAAGATGCCATGCCCTAAGGACATCAAAGTTATACGAAGTTTCCTTGCTCATGCCGGGTTTTATAGGAGGTTCATAAAGGACTTCTCCAAAATCTCCAGGCCTCTGACTAATCTCTTACAAAAAGATATTCCTTTTGTCTTTGATGATGATTGTCTAGAAGCATTTGAAATACTTAAGAAATCATTGATCTCTACACCTATTGTCCAGCCTCCTGACTGGAATTTACCCTTTGAGATTATGTGCGATGCTAGTGATTATGCTGTAGGAGCTGTTCTAGGGCAAAGAGTTGATAGGAAATTGAATGTCACCCCGTATGCTAGTAAAACTCTAGATAGTGCCCAAAGAAATTATGCTACAACTGAGAAATAATTTTTAGCAGTTGTGTTTGCTTGTGATAAGTTTAGACCCTACATCGTTGATTCTAAAGTAACTATTTACACTGATCATGCTACTATCAAATACCTTATGGAAAAGAAAGATGCTAAACCTAGACTTATCAGATGGGTTCTCTTGCTACAAGAATTTGACTTGCATATTATTGATAGTAAGGGAACTGAGAACCCTGTTGCAGATAACTTGTCTAGGTTGGAGAATATACTTGATGACCCACAACCTATTGATGATAGCTTTCCTGATGAACAACTAGCTGTCATAAGTACTTCGCATACTGCTCCATGGTATGCTGTTTTTGCTAATTACATTGTTGCTAGGTTTATACCACCTAGCTTCACATATCAGCAAAAAAAAGTTCTTCTATGATTTTTGACATTACTTTTGGGATGACCCACATCTTTATAAAGAAGGAGTAGATTGTATTATTAGACGTTGTGTACCTGAGCATGAACATGAACAGATCCTACGCAAGTGCCACTCTGAAGCTTATGGAGGACACCATGCGGGAGATAGAACTACACACAAGGTCTTGCAATCCGGTTTTTATTGGCCTACTCTCTTCAAGGATGCCCGTAAGTTTGTCTTATCCTATGATGCATGTCAAAGAATTGGTAATATTAGTAGACGTCAAGAAATGCCTATGAATTATTCACTTGTTATTGAACCATTTGATGTTTGGGGCTTTGATTATATGGGACCTTTTCCTGCCTCTAATGGGTACACACATATTTTAGTTGTTGTTGATTACGTTACTAAGTGGGTAGAAGCTATTCCAACTAGTAGTGCTGATCATAACACCTCTATTAAGATGCTTAAAGAAGTTATATTTCTGAGGTTTGGAGTCCCTAGGTATCTAATGACTGATGGTGGTTCACACTTTATTCATGGTGCTTTCCGTAAGATGCTTGCTAAGTATGATGTCAACCATAGAATTGCATCACCTTATCACCCACAGACCAGTCGTCAAGTATAACTTAGTAATAGGGAGTTGAAATTAATCTTGCAAAAGACAGTTAATAGGTCTAGAAAGAATTGGTCCAAGAAACTTGATGATGCATTATGGGCCTATAGAACTGCATACAAAAATCCTATGGGTATGTCTCCATATAAGATGGTATATGGAAAAGCATGTCACTTACCTCTTGAGCTAGAACATAAGGCATATTGGGCTATTAAAGAGCTCAATTATAATTTCAAACTTGCCGGTGAAAAGAGGTTATTTGACATTAGCTTCCTTGATGAGTGGAGAACCCAAGCCTATGAGAATGCCAAACTGTTTAAAGAAAAGGTTAAAAGATGGCATGCCAAAAGAATACAAAAGCGTGAGTTTAACGTAGGTGATTATGTCTTGCTATTCAACTCTCGTTTAAGATTTTTTGCAGGAAAACTTCTCTCCAAGTGGGAAGGACCTTATATTATCGAGGAGGTCTATCGTTCTGGTGCCATAAAAATCAACAACTTCGAAGGCACAAATCCGAAGGTGGTGAATGGTCAAAGGATCAAACATTATATCTTAGGTAATCCTATAAATGTTGAAACTAATGTTATTGAAACAATAACCCCGGAGGAATACATAAGGGATACTTTCCAGAACGATTCAGCCTCCGAAAAGGAAGAGGTATGTGATACGGTAAGTAAACCGATTCCAAAACCGTTCAAAAGGCATTTTTTCTCCGTTTTGGAATATTTAGAAAAATAGAAAAATAAAACGCAGTCCGGAAGAGACACGAGGCATCCTCGAGGGTGGAGGGCTCGGCCCTCTGCCTCGAGGACACCCCGTGTCTCCCCTGGACTCCGTTTTCTTATGGGTTACTCCTTTTGTTTGGGAAAAAATCATTATATATACTCCCGAAGGTTTTGACTTCTGTATCACGCAAGAATCCTTTGTTCTCGTTTCGAGCCATTTTCTGTTAAGGTTTGCGAAGCCAGGCATCATGTCGTCTCCCTCCTCCAACAACGAAGGCAACAATGCTTGGCTAATGAAGATGGATCTAAAGAGGGAAGGACCCGAGGAGATCCACAAGGAGAAGAAGATCAAGATGGAGGTGGAAGATCCGGCTCCGGCAGCGGGAGAAGAAGACACATCTAAATCCCTTCCTAATCTCTTTACCTCAACTGAGTTAGAAGCTTTCAGGATTATTGAGTTATCTCAGATTTGAAACAAGCATCTCACAATTGAAAATCTTTTGTTGAAGGACTACATAGCTGCTCTCAAAGGTATTATCCGCAAGCTGGAAGATCTCCTACGCTCAATATATGAGGACCCCCCGTCACTACTTGCAACTCCATCATCACCACCCCCAAAGAAGGAGACATAATCATATGGGTATGGGCACTCCCCTTGGAAACTGCCAAGCTTGGGGGAGTGACCCCGGTATCGTATCACCATCACTCCTATCTTTACCATTTTACTTAGTTCGATCCTTTTGGTAGTATCTTGATCTAGTAGAATAAAGTTAGCATGATCTAGTTGTGAGCTTTTGCTTTGTGAGCTTTATCCTTTGTAATCGAGTCCGTGAGCTATATAATAAAGATTAGTGTTTGAGTCAAGGGCTTGATTTCCTCACTTGGGTCATGATAAAAAGAAAGAAAACATAAAGAGTATCAAAGAGATCATATCGATCTTATGGGAAGTAATGACTTCACATACAAGAGTATGATAAATAAAAGTTGTTGGGAGGTGACAAACATAGTTTTGGTCATCATCGCAATTAATAGGAAGTAATAAAAGAAGAGAGGCTTCACATACAAATATACTATCTTGGACATCTTCTATGATTGTGAGCACTCATTAAAAGTATGACATGCTAAAGAGTTGATGTTGGACAAGGAAGACAACATAATGAGATATGTTTTCTTATATCCGAAATAAAGTATATTGTCATGGATCATCCAACATGTTGAGCTTGCCTTTCCCCCTCATGCTAGCCAAAACTCCTCGCACTAAGTAGAGATACTACTTGTGCTTCCATATATCCTTAAACCCAGTTTTGCCATGAGAGTCCACCATACCTACCAATGGATTGAGAAAGATCCTTCCAAGTAAGTTGTCATATTACAAACCCGCTAAAATATGTATGATTTATTAGTGTGGGAGAAATTAGCTTTATACGATCTTGTGATATGGAAGTAATAAAAGCGACGGACTACATAATAAAGGTCCTTATCACAAGTGGCAATATAAAGTGATGTTCTTCTATGCTAAGACTTTGTGCATCCAACCATAAAAACACATGACAACCTCTGCTTCCCTCTGCGAAGGGCCTATCTTTTATTCTTGTCTTATAAGTTTCAAGGTGAAATCCACCTTCCCTTTTTACATTTTATCCTTTGGCAAGCACATTGTGTTGGAAAGATCCTGACATATATACCCACTTGGATGTAAGTTTTCATGATCTATTACTGTTGACATTACCCTTGAGGTAAACGGTTGGAAGGCAACACCATAAGCCCCTATCTTTCTCTGTGCCCGATTAAAACTCCATAAACATAAGTATTGCGTGAGTGTGAGCAATTGTGAAAGACTATATGATAGTTGAGTATGTAGGCTTGCTGAAAAGCTCTTATATTGACTCTTTCTGATGTTACGATAAATTGCAATTGCTTCAATGACCGAGACCAAAGTTTGTTAGTTTCCAATAAAGTTTATGATGCATACTTGATATTGTGGATGAATTGTTACTTTAGCATAAGAATCATATGAATATATTTATATAAGTTGTTGTTAGGAGAATGATCATGATGCCCTCATGTATGTATTCTATTTTTATCGACACCTCTATCTCTAAACATGTGGACATATTCTTCGATATCGGCTTTTGCTTGAGGACAAGCGAGGTATAAGCTTGGGGGAGTTGATACGTCCATTTTGCATCATGCTTATAAGTTGATATTTATTGCATTATGGGATGTTCATACATGTTTTGTCACAATACTTATGCCTTTTCTCTCTTATTTTACAAGGTTTACATGAAGAGGGAGAATGCCGGCAGCTGGAATTCTGGGCTGGAAAAGGAGCAAACTCTGGAAACCTGTTCTGCACAACTCCAAAAGCCCTGAAACTCCACAGAACATCATTTCAGAAAATATAAAAAATATCTGGCGAAAGAAACCCACGAGAGGGGCCACCGGCTGGCCTCGAGGGTGGGGGGCGCACCACCCTTCCCAGGGCGCGCACCCTGTCTCGTGGGCCAGCCGACAGGCCCCAGGTGCCCATCTTCTCCTATATGAAGTGTTTTGACCTAGAAAAAAAATCAGAAGGAGGCTTTCGGGACCAGACGCCGCCGTCTTGAGGCGGAACCGAGGCAGAAACCAAATTAGGGCTCTGGTAGAGCTGTTCTGCCGGGGATACTTCCCTCCGGGAGGGGGAAATCATCACCGCCGTCATCACCAACAACTCTCCCATCTTTGGGAGGGCTATCTTCATCAACATCTGCACCATCACCATCTCCTCTCAAACCCAAGCTCATCTCTTGTATCCAATCTTTGTACCCCAAACCTCAGATTGGTACCTGCGGGTTGCTAGTAGTGTTGATTACTCCTTGTAGTTGATGCTAGTTGGTTTATTTGGTGGAAGATCATATGTCCAGATCCATTATGCATATTAATACCCATCTGATCATGAACAATATTTTGTCTTGTGAGTAGTTACTTTGGTTCCCGAGGACATGGGAGAAGTCTTGCAATTAGTAGTCATGTGAATTTGGTCTTCGTTCGATATTTTGATGAGATGTATGTTGTCTCTCCTCTAGTGGTGTCATGTGAACGTCGACTACATGACACTTCACCATTATTTGGGCCTAGAGGAAGGCATTGGGAAGTAATAAGTAGATGATGGGTTGCTAGAGTGACAGAAGCTTAAACCCTAGTTTATGCGTTGCTTCGTAAGTGGCTGATTTGGATCCACATGTTTCAGGCTATGGTTAGGTTTACCTTAATACTTCTTTTGTAGTTGCGGATGCTTGCATTAGAGGTTAATCATAAGTGGGAGGCTTGTCCAAGTAAGGGCAGCACCCAAGCACCGGTCCACCCACATACCAAATTATCAAAGTACCGAACGCGAATCAGACGATCGTGATGAAAACTAGCTTGACGATAATTCCCATGTGTCCTCGGGAGCGCTTTCCTTTATATAAGTGTTTGTACAGGCTTGTACTTTGCTACAAAAAGGATTGGTCCACCTTGCTGCACCTTATTTACTTTTACCTTTTGTCACTTGCTACCAATTACCTTATCACAAAACTATCCGTTACCTATAATTTCAGTGCTTGCAAAAAATACCTGACTGAAAACTGCCTATCATTTCCTTCTGCTCCTCGTTGGGTTCGACACTCTTACTTATCGAAAGGACTACGATAGTTCCCCTACACTTGTGGGTCATCAAGACTCTTTTCTGGCGCCGTTGCCAGGGAGTGAAGCACCTTTGGTAAGTGGAATTTGGTAACGAAAAATTTATATAGTGTGCTGAAATTTACTGTCACTTGTTACTATGGCTATGTTGAAATATGATGGTAGCAATTACACGGACTGGGTCCGTAACTTGATGATTATCCTCATTGCTGCATCGAAGAACTATGTCCTTGAAGCACCGCTAGGTGACAAGCCTGCTGCAGGAGCAACTCCGGACGTTATGAACGTCTGGCAAGCTCGTTCTGATGACTACACGATAGTTCAGTGTGCCATGCTTTACGGCTTAGAACCGGGACTTCAACGACGTTTTGAACGTCATGGAGCATATGAGATGTTCCAGGAGTTGAAGTTAATATTTCAAGCAAATGCCCGGATTGAGAAATATGAGATTTCCAATAAGTTCTATAGCTGCAAGATGGAGGAGAATAGTTCTATCAGTGAACACTTGCTCAGAATGTCTGGGTACTACAATCATATGACTCAACTTGGTTGCAAAGTTGACGAGGATAGTGTTATTCATAGATTTCTTCAATCACTGCCACCAAGCTATAAAGGCTTCATGATGAACTATAATATGCAAGGGATGCAAAAGAAAATTCCCGAGCTCTTCGCTATGCTCAAGGCTGCGGAGGTAGAAATCAAAAAAGGAGCATCAAGTGTTGATGGTTAACAAGACCACTAGTTTCAAGAAAAAGGGCAAGGGAAAGAAGGGGAACTTCAAGAAGAATAGCAAGACAGTTGCTACTCCCGCGTAGAAACCCAAGTCTGGAGCCAAGCCTGAAACTGAGTGCTTCTACTCCAAAGGGATTGGACACTAGAAGCGGAACTGCCCCAAGTAGTTGGCGGATAAGAAGGATGGCAAGGTGAACAAAGGTATATGTGATATACATGTTATTGATGTGTACCTTACTAATGCTTGTAGTAGTACCTGGGTATTTGATACCGGTTCGGTTGCTAATATTTGTAACTCGAAACAGGGACTACGGATTAAACGAAGATTGGCTAAGGACGAGGTGACGATGCGCGTGGGAAATGGTTCCAAAGTCGATGTGATCGTCGTCGGCACACTACCTCTACATCTACCTTCGGGATTAGTTTTAGACCTGAATAATTGTTATGTGGTGCCAGCGTTAAGCATGAACATTATATCTGGATCTTGTTTGTTGCAAGACGGTTATTCATTTAAATCTGCGAATAAAGGTTGTTCTATACATGTTTTGTCATAATACTTATGCCTTTTCTCTCTTATTTTACATGGTTTACATGAAGAGGGAGAATGCCGGCAGGTGGAATTCTGGGCTGGAAAAGGAGCAAACTCTGGAAACCTATTTTGCACAACTCCAAAAGCCCTGAAACTCCACAGAACATCGTTTCGGAAAATATAAAATATATCTGGCGGAAGAAACCCACGAGAGGGGCCACCAGCTGGCCTCGACGGTGGGGGCGCGCCCCCTTCCCAGGGCACGCCCCCCTGCCTCATGGGCCAGCCGGCAGGCCCCCGGTGCCCATCTTCTCCTATATGAAGTGTTTTGACCTGGAAAAAATCAGAAGGAGGCTTTCGAGAACAGACGCCGCCGTCTCGAGGCGGAACCGAGGCGGAAACCAATCTAGTGCTCCGGCAAAGCTGTTCTACCGGGGATACTTCCCTCCGGGAGGGGGAAATCATCACCGCCGTCATCACCAACAACTCTCCCATCTTGGGGGGAGGGCTAACTTCATCAACATCTTCACCAGCACCATCTCCTCTCAAACCCAAGCTCATCTCTTGTATCCAATCTTTGTACCTCAAACCTCAGATTGGTACCTGTGGGTTGCTAGTAGTGTTGATTACTCCTTGTAGTTGATGCTAGTTGGTTTATTTGGTGGAAGATCATATGTTCAGATCCATTATGCATATTAATACCGATCTGATCATGAACAATATTATGTCTTGTGAGTAGTTACTTTGGTTCCCGAGGACATGGGAGAAGTCTTGCTATTAGTAGTTGTAATGCCCAGGATGGGACTATACCTCCTACGTGTCGAGGCACGACTTAAAGGTATAAGCCCATCCTAGAATGATCTCAAGTTTGGTATCTTTGCACGACTCATGTAAAAGAGAGATTAAATTGCAAAAGAAGATAGTTGGCTTACACTCGCCACTTCACACAATACATTACATAAGCAAGACATCATTCAAAACATCACAACCCGACTACGGGTGAAGATCCAAAAGAAAGATACCAAAACAACATAAAGCCACGGGTCAGGATCGAATCCTAGTAGAAAAACCACTACTGATCGTCGAAACATCACAAGCAAACGGCCACGATCTTCAACGAACTCCAAGTGAAGTACTTGAACCATCTCCTGCGTCAAACTCGGCCGAACCTGCATCTGGTGTGGTGAAGTAACTGTGAGCCACAAAGGACTCAGCAATCCCGTTCCCGGGTAACACGACTATTTAAGCCTTGGGTGAGGACAAGGCTGAAGAAAGAACAAGAGGTGAAGGAACAACAAGAGTCTGCAGCAGCAACTAGCACTAACTTACGTAAAAGAGAGCGAGAAGAGAATGTGCCTCGGTCGAGAGATGATCACGAAGTGATCCTAACTAAAGCCGGTCAAACATAACCCCACCGTGTTCAACTCCCGAATCCCTATTCGGAAATTGACAGTCACGGTACACACGCTGGTAGTGTATTGGAACATTGTGTCAAGTTTTCTACAACCGGATATTAACAAGCTCCCATCTGCCACATAACCGCGGGCACGGCTTTCGAAAGTTCAAACCCTGCAGGGGTGTTCCAACTTGACCCATTACAAGCCCACGATCCGCGGAGTCGCAACTCCAAGGTGGGAAGACCCGAGTATTCTCGGAATCCCGTGCTCAAGATACTCCGAACTAAGGTAAGGCTAATCCAGCAAATCCTCCCGGCGTGTCGACACCCTGATAGTAGCCGCGCGTATATAAGTCTCAGGACACGACCGGATGAGTCATCCTACAGGTTTTTACCAAACCTCAAGTTTCCTTGAGGTGGCCCCGCAGTCTGCTCGTTTCGGACTAACACTCATGTGGAGCACTGGCCCGGGGTTGTTGAATTAAGAAAGAGGGTTTGCAAGACCCTTATGCAAGTTTTTATTAGTTATCAGGCGAATAGTACCAATGTTGGGACTTCCTGGAAAAGACTTAGCACTTAGCGGTTTATCGAGGGGGTCCCATACACCCCAACCGTGTTAGGAACGCATAATCAAGGAACATAACACCGGTTTATACGGTTCCTAACGGCATGAGTGGAACAAATCACCAAGCAAAAGGCTTAGCCTTCCACCCTTGCCAATATATTGATGATTTCATTTAAGCATTTATATAGTGTGATATAACCCAACCAAACTTCAACATGAAGCGAGCATCTTCGATCTTCACCTGCAACTAGCAATGCTATAAGAAGGGCTGAGCGAAGCGTACTTAGCCAAGCAACGGTTTGCATAGGTAGGGTGGTTAAACATGGTGATGGTTACAAGTAGGAGGCTGACAGGAAGAACATGGGCATCGAGGCAAAACTATAGATCGAGACTTCTAGCAATAGGCAAAGATAGTAATAGTATCCGGGTTCGGTCATCTTGCCTGGGATTCCACATGGGAGAAGAACGGATCCATGAAGTAGGCGGAGCAACACAGACGAGAGAATCCTCACAACTCCGGAACGAAACCGAAGCTAACAAGAGAAGCAACCGGAAAGAAAGAAACAACACGGTAAACACACAAGCAATAAACATGGCATACGATGCACATCCAAATATGATGCATGTCCGGTTTTAAATATGCAAGGCATGGCAAAGTGCACAAACAACACTACAAGTTAAGTGGAGCTCAATATGCAACGAGTTGCATATTGACGAAACACCACATATTAATTATTTAGTTGACTCTCGTTATTTACAAGGCAAGATTAAATGTTGGTTAACATGGCAAGAGGTGAAGCAAAAAACAAACTACCTATTTAGGCATTTTAAATGAGGCCGGAGAATAACAACAACATATCCGAAAAATCCTCATGAGCATGTTTAGTAAATATAAACAAACAACAATTCACACATATTAATGTTGTTAACATGATGCGGATGACATGATCAAGTTTATGCAATTTTATTAAAAGGTTGACTTAAAAGAGATATAGATGATAAGGAGAATTAGTCATCGTGGTGGAAAGAAAGGGTGCCACGGCAACGATCCGAAAATGATGCAACGGCACCATATCGGTTCCGATAACTCGTCGAGAGACCGGTGCAAAAGGAAAAGGTGGCGTGAGCGAGTCAAACGAGATGAAAGGTGGGGTGATCCCGTCACCGGGTTCCCACGAGTCGGCGACGAGGCAACAGAGGAACATGACAAACGGACGAAACGGGCACGGAGCACACACGGGAAACATTTCATACAACACAAGCAAGCATACCACGGGTCATCGTCTCGGGTTATACCTTCGGGACAAACGTTCTCGGGGAGGTTCGAGACGTAGTGGAAGAAGTCGTTCACGGCCATCGGTAGGGGTACTCGTGCGACGGTAGCGGAAGTAGTGGTACACGTTCCCGAAGAGGAAGTAGTTGTTCCGGCGACGGTAGTTGTTCACGTTCGTAGATGTACTCGTCATCGTAGCCATTCGGTCGTCGTGGTACTTGGCATCGGTAGATGTACTCGTTCCGTTCGGTCTTGCCGGTCTCGTCTCGAGTCGTAGTTGTACATGTCGTCAAGGTACTTGTTACGTCGCGATCGTAGGGGTACTTGACATATCGCCGTGTAGTCGAACTTGACGGTCGTCGGCGACTCGAAGGGGTACTCGTTTCTTCCGAAGGTAGTCGAGCACGTTCCGTAGATGTACACATATCCGTAGATGTTCGTGTCGCGAGGAGAGGTACTTGGCGCATTCGGAGATCGGGTCTGGCCTGCGATGCACTTGACGAAAAAACAACAGCAACCAACAACAAAAGAAGAACAAGCACGGCACGGCACGGAGCAGCGAGGAGGAGCGGCGGGCGGCTCGCGCTGCGGTGCTGGCGAGGAAGGGAGGCCACGGGCCTTGCTGGTCGAGGGAGCCGCACGGAGGCGCTGCTTGCGCTGGCGACGAAGGAACGGGGCGCGGAGGCACGGAAGGAGGCGCGCTGGACGCTCGCGCCGGGCGAGGAGACAGGGGCCGGGGCCCTCGGCCTTGCTGGAAGGAGGTGAAGGCGCTCGGGGCTGGCCGCGGTCAGCTGCGGAGGCGACCTGGATGAGGGGCGAGGCGAGCGGAGGGATCGGGCATCTTGCCTGGCTCGATGGGGCTCGGGCCAGAGAGGAAGAGCGAGGGGGAGTGCGGCGGCGCGCAGGGAAAGAGAGGGAGGATCGAGCGAGCGCTGAGGAAACGGAGGAGATGGGGTCGAGGCTCGGTGCTAGGGTTAGCCGGTCGGGCCTGATGGGCCGTGGGGAGGAATAGCCTTGGGCCTAGGAGGGAGGTGCGGCTGGGAGTGAGGAGAGATGGGCCGCTGGGCATCTGCTGCGGCTGGGCTCTCCCTACTCTTGACTGTTTTTTTAAAAAAAATAGCAAAGAAAGAAGAAGAAAAGGGAAGAAAAGAAAAGGTTAGGGAAGAGATTTAAACACGGAGTTAAATCTCTGGACTCATACAAAATGTAGGGAATTTAATTAAAATAGAAGGAGGGTTTTTGGAAGAAGAAAATTCAAACAAGTTCGAATAAAAGTCAAACTATTTGAATTTAGAAATCCCTTTAGATGAAATCCAAAAGGCTAGAATTTCAAGAGATGGCCCTACACATTAGATGTGATTTATGGGGAGATTTGGAACATTTAAAGATAAAGTAAAATTGCGACACAATTTTACTAAAGGCTCAAAGGAAGAAAAGGAAGTAGAGTTGGATGAAAGGAATTTGAAGAAAGGTGCAATTGTGTTATAGGTGATTCCAAGGAATGGAATATTTATAAATATAGCTCCCTAAATATTAGGAGGCTTTTATATGTTATAAAGAGAAGGCAACCTTCCCTCAATTTAAATGGACCGAAGGTCCACACGATTTATTTAAGTTGAGATGCAAAATAAAATATGACATGATGGCATGCTGACATGATGCAATGCAAAAATTAAATAACACAAACACAAAAGAACACACGGGCAACCCGGAACATCTGGAATCTTCTGGAATCTTCTGGGACGTCGGTCTTCGGGCGTCACAACTCTCCCACACTAACAGAGGATCTCGACCCGAGATCCTAGAGATAGCACCGGATAAAAACGAAGAGGAAGAGGTAAAACAAAGTTGCTTCTTTGACAGACGAGTGAAACCAAAGAACCTTGAGAGGTTAAACAAGTTGAAAGAAAGAATGCAACGGAGATGAACGAAGTTAAGAGCACTCCGGTAAAAATGAGGAACAAGGAACATTACGAGATCCTTGCAGGTTGAAAGACATGAAACAAAAGCTCATGGACGGAAAGAATATGAAACCGCAATGGTATGGCCAAGGAATAAGAATGACAGAATTTGGACAGCACTCCGACTGAAAAATGGAAGGAATTAGCAAGAACTTGCCAAGTTGGGATGATACTTGATGAAAACAACAACACACAGCCTCCGGAACATTGAAAGAATGGCACAAGGGGTAAGAAAGATTTCAGACAACACTCCGGTTGAAAAGTGAGGCAACTTGATAAGATGAGGGAACTAGAATGAAGAATACAACACTCCGGTTAAATGATAAGCAAGGAAAAAACATGATCTCGAAAAACGATATGATTGTTTGGAGAGAGCAACATCACAATGCCTCCGGAATGAAAGAATAGAATATAGATCCATGAAAGAATTGAACGGAGAAGAAAAAGACAACTTCTCCCGAAATTGAATTTGAAAGAGCATCCTTACGAAGAAGGGTTGAACAAAGTTGTTGGAAAAATCAACAACGAAAACGAATAAGCTTCATGTGGGCTTATGGAAAAACATATGAAAATTAAGAGGTGACAACCAGCCACTAATGGAAACAATTGATTGGATTGAGATCAACAAGGAGACTAAAAACTTAATTCACCGGAATGAAAAATGAAGAACTTGGGTCATTTATAAGCACCACAATAGCAAAATCCTTAGGAAAAAGCTTTTAGGTGAAATACAACCCAAAATAAGTCCAAGAGATAAAAATGAGGGGTTGAAAGGATCTCCTAAAGAGAAAGAAATGATGGTTTTAAATATCCCATTCTTGATAACTCGTGAATCGTAATTCATGAAGGACTTGTCAAGAATGACATAACACCATCTGAAAAGATAAGGTAGAAAGGATTGCGCTTGGAATACATGATGAAGAATGCTTGAGCTCCAACAAGAATCTTGAAGAAGACTTCGAGGATGAATTAAATCTTGATGAACCACCATGAAGAACTCCGGTAATGAAAGCATGAGAAGTGAAAGATGAAAAGAATAAGATTCAAGGCCCGCGATGAATTAGATGGGGCTTGGAATGATATAATTGAAATAACTTGGAGCTCCGAAAACAAGATGGACAACTTAGAACCGGGGATATGATATGATGAACAAGCTCCGAAGGAAGGGATTAAATCACCTTGAAGGAATAAGAATAAGAATTATGTTATGCATATCCTTCACCAATTTACATTGATGACAAGCAACGGATTTGGCATACTACTTATTCTCGTTGGAAAGAATTAAGAGAGATCTCGCACAACCTTGGGTACTCTTCAACGAAGCACCGGTAGGATTGTGAAAAGAACAAATGAATTAATACGATAACAAGGAAGAGTAAACTTGAACGAGCCACCGTAAGAATATGGAGACGAACGAAGAGACATCAATGAAGAATATTTGGAGAACGAAGTTGAAAACTGAGAACGAAGAATCTTCTGAATTGATGGCCTTCGGAGGATCACAAAGAAAAGAATACCCGAAAAGCTTCGGATGGGTATGAAAAGAATTCCTCACAATATGAACAATAATGAGGATGGCATGAAACTAGAACCACAACTCATCACGAGAACGGGTCAAAATTTAAGAGAACACTTCTCCGGTCTCCAAATGTGAGAAGACGAGAAATGCCATAAGAATTGTTGAGCACTCCGGAAGAATAAAAAGATGGAAGGTGGAGCTAAAGATGGAAATAATTGAAACAAGCTTGGAGAAGGCATGTGACTGATGGAGATCATTCTTACGTCACACTTTGAAAAGAATTTTAGAATAACTCCGGAAAAATAGAAGAGTCAGGTAAGATCCTGGAAAAAGACCTGTGGGTTAGGGCCCACTAAAGAAATCACCGTTGAAAAAGATTGCTGAAGAGATATTGCACCGATTGAATTAAAAGGCTTGAATAAGATAGCAATCCTCAAAATAGCTTGAACGGATTAAGAATGGAATTATGAATCTTCAGCACTCTGGATATGAATAGCAAGAGGAGAATGATTAATTGGTGCACCGGAATAAGAAAACATTGAAATTAGGAAAAGGATAAGATCAACACCGAAATCTTGAATTACATCCACCGGCAGAATTAGAGAACAAAAGAATGATGAACTTGAAGCTCTTGAGCATCTTCACAACAAATCACCGGATAAGAACATTGAAGGAAAAGAATGAAGAAACGTCACATTAATAAAATGGATATTTCATTAACAATTATGGATCCATAAGAAAAGGGTGGGAGGGTGGGGATAACAAAGACAACTTGGAATGAATGAAACAGACAAATCGTCAGATTTCTCGACGGCGTCCGTATGGAATAACTTGAAGAGAAGGCACACCGGTTGAAAAGGATTAACATGAAGATCTAGATGGTCAAGAAGAATTAGCACTCCAATAGAAATATGAGAACACCGATTAGGAAAGGTATGGAATCAACGTTTGACATCGAAGCAACTCGAATACCAGAATCAAAACAAAAACAAAGGATAGATATTTCGCAGCATCATCTTCACAATATCATCCGAGCAAAGAATGAACGAATGAATTCCGTAGGTACATCAACTTGACGAGAAGCCACTTGGAAGAAGAAAAAGATAAATAAAAAGGAACAAGGATCAGATAGAACAAATACAAGATAGGAGCTTCGTTCTAACATCTTTGTGCTGAAAGCATATGAACGCGTTACGAAAGGGTTTTGCAATCCCCGGATCAGCATAGCCAAGGACCCTTTAAGATGCAACTCCCGATCGGAACAAGTCCATAAAACCACTTCACTCAATGTAGAACCCCAAACTTCATATCGTGCACTCGTTGGAAGAATGCCTAGAACTACTAGATGAACCCACCTATTAATTTCCGAAAGTTTCCAGTTATGCAATCAGGTGTTGGGGATACAGGGGAAGCACCGCGTACTCAACTCTAATCCTACATCCAGTTGTATCCATCCTTCAACACATAACCAGTTGTTCTCGGAAACCGTTTACCTCGGACCTTCGAAACGCATCTACTATACAAGCTATGGCAATACTCTCGAACTACCTCCCCAGTACTGGGTGATGTCGGGGTTATCTTGCCACTAACCGTATAGGAGAGTTTTTCGATGTCGGCCGTCTTAAGTATTCTAGTACTGCCGTGATGGATTTGTGACGACAACACCTCGGAGCTCAACTCCCCGGGACACTGCCACAACCCCTAATGACAGGAGGCATCGAGAACAATGTTCTCGTCACAAAGACATCGAAACAATCCAAACAATACTCGCGAGATTCTAAAAAAATTTGGTGCATTTTTTTGAAAATAGAAGAGGCAAGAGTAGTCATCAGGAGTCCTCACCAGAGAGAAAGGGGATGAGAAGCAAAAGAAATCCTACTCTCCGATATATATATAGGACTCAAAACATTTTCAAGTGTGTGCCTAGACTCAACCGTCAACGATTCGATCAATCAGTGGGGGCTTCTAGGTCGGAGAAGGCTCTGAATACCAACTTGTAATGCCCAGGATGGGACTATACCTCCTACGTGTCGAGGCACGACTTAAAGGTATAAGCCCATCCTAGAATGATCTCAAGTTTGGTATCTTTGAACGACTCATGTAAAAGAGGGATTAAATTGCAAAAGAAGATAGTTGGCTTACACTCGCCACTTCACACAATACATTACATAAGCAAGACATCATTCAAAACATCACAACCCGACTACGGGTGAAGATCCAAAAGAAAGATACCAAAACAACATAAAGCCACAGGTCAGGATCGAATCCTAGTAGAAAAACCACTACTGATCATCGAAACATCACAAGCAAACGGCCACGATCTTCAACGAACTCTGTCAGGGATATAGATAATAGGTATAAACCGGATATTGTAAACCGGCTTAGTTATATCGTACTTGGTTTTACCATTTCAGTAGAGATTACGGCCCGTGAGATTTCAAGGCCCATGTATAGAAATACAGTTTGTAATCCGCCAAAGAGATGTAACTTGAGAGATAAGAAAGAAAGGGCAGAGACCGAGGCGGACACGATTATGAGCCGGCCTCGGGACTCTGTAAACCGGACCAGGCGTCACCTCTATATAAAGGGACGACCCGGTACCGGTTCAAGGACAAGCAACAATCAATCCGTCGAGACGCAGGCAAGCGATTCCGCTCCCTGTAAACCGACGCCCAAGCAATACCAAACCAACTAGACGTAGGCTTTTACCTTCTCAAAGGGGCCGAACTAGTATAAATCCTTTGTGTCCTTTGTGTGCCATGAACCCTTTCAAGCTAACCCGTGCGATGGTTCCATCATCAAGTCCGCTAAACCGGACATCTGCCATGTTAATTCCACGACAGTTGGCGCCCACCGTGGGGCTGCGCACGATGGTTTCGAGTTCTTGGAAGGCGGCTTCGAAGGGTTAAAGGGTTACGCAGTCGGCCGGATGACCAAGAGTCGTCGGGGCCGGATCTACATCGACGATGCGGGTTGGGGACCGGAGGCCGATTCGATTGAATACGGGTACCGGGTTCCCTTCGGCAGCATCCAAGTCTTCATCGGCAAAATTGGAGAACCGGGACCTGAGCCGGACACCTTCCCCAACATCGTCGAGCCGGTTCAGCGTGCGAGGTCGACCCGGATTCGACCTGCCATGAAGCATGTGTTCGTTGGAGCGATTCACGGAGGTCAAGCCGAGGACGGGTCGGAATCTGAGGGTGCAACCGTCGTCTATTCAGATGACGAGTCTTCGTCCGGGGAAACTGAATCTCTGTATCAGTTGCGGGACGGCCGGTCTGAGGGCGAGTCCGATGGAAACAGTATTCCGGGCCCCTCCGACCCGCCAAACCGTGTGGCGGTCTTCATGGCCGGTTCACAACCCCCGACGAACGGAACAACAGCGGAGGCTGGTGCAGGGGGAAGCGGTTCAAATCCCTCCATTACTGCAGTTCTATCCACCTTGATCGAGGAGTTCACAACTAAGGCAGTAGAGGTCGTAGCTCCAGCAGACAAGGCGCAACATGATGCAGTGCTTCTTCAGTTGAAGGCCCGGATCGATCAGTTAAAGGAGGATTTAAAGGCAGAAGGAGAGATGTTAGCCATAAGACAAGCAGAGTTGGATGAACAAGCTTTTCACTTAAGGATAGAACAGGCTTCTATGGAAGGAGTAAGAGGGCGAAAATATCGATCCCGCCTGCCGCCGGGTTACGAATCTGCGAATTTGTTCAGAACACCTGGGGCTGGGGCCAGTAATAATCCGATCTTAAACCGGAGAAGCCCACCAGCTCGAGATGAGCCGGTTCAGCAGCCCGCTGCAGAGCGGGAGCGACGGATTACATCGGCGCCTTATGTTCCTGTCCCCCCGGGACACTACTCAAACCCCGTGGATAATATTGCTGCAGCGGCAGCACGGTTGGCCGCTTTACCTGTGGAAGAAACATCCCCGGTGGCGATAGAGGCATGCAGGGCCCAGAAGCTACTCAATACGGCGTTAATACAGCAGCAAGCGTACTCTCATAGCAGGGAAAGGTTACATTCAACACCACGTCCCAACCGAAGTTACTCTAGACATTGGGAGGAGCCCGAAGTGTCTAGCAGTGAACGTAGGAGACATCAGCACAAGCAAGATAATCCGGCAAGGGCAGAGATGCCAGCCCCGGATCGAAATCGGCCTAGATCGGAGGCCAGGGAGGAAGTTCGTCAGTCGACGCCGGTTCACACAGGCACTACAGGGACAGGAGCGACAGCGAGCGGTTTTGGGATACAATGTCTCGTCCCCGCCCTGCGGAGCGTTAAGTTACCCAAGGATTTCAAAGGACCTCGCAAGGTGCCTAATTACACAGCCGATTTACCGCCCGAAGCTTGGGTGGAAAGTTACGAGATGGCCATGGAGATGCTGGACGTGGATGAATCGGCTTGTGCCAAATATTTCACTATGATGCTTGAAGGCACGGCCCGGACTTGGCTAAAGGCACTACCTCCGAATTCTATCGGATCATGGGGAGAGCTGCGCAGTCAGTTCATCAAAAACTTTAAGGATACGTGCAAGCAACCTATGTCGGTGATAGATTTAGCAGCATGCGTGCAAGGAGAGCAGGAGTCTACAGCAGCTTGGGTACGCAGAGTGGCAGAGATCTTGCACTCCTCAAACGGCATTAATCCGAGCACAGCAATTGTAACATTGGAGAACAATTGCCGGTTTGAATCTTTGAAATTAAAACTCGGACGGCTCAAACGGGAGTGCAATGACATGGGGACTTTGATGAGCGCCTTGGTGAAGTACGGAGACTCAGATAATACCAAGTATCCGGAGCCAGAAGGAGATAAAGCAGGAAAGGCCAGCAAGACTGGCAAACCGGCGCCAGCTAATCCGATTACTTCAAGTTTTTTGGGCAAACGGAAACCGGAAAATATCTCCGATTTTGTGGCTAATACACAGGTTCAAGGCGGTTTTCAGGTTAGTCAGCAAGGTCCCACTCGCCAAACCGGTGGAGGAAACCCGGGTTGGGAGCAGGATTTGGATCAACCCTGTCTAAAGCATAGCGGAAAAAGGGGGCCTGCACGGCACACTGCAAGATAATGCCTATACCCTATGATAGCAGGGAACGGCCGTTTTAATCCTCTTAGCCGGCCCCCAAACGGCGGTTCAGGGCCCGGGTTTTATGGTCCGGGTTACCAAGGGAACAACTCCGGTTCAGGATATAGGGGCAACAGCGGTTATCAAGGGAACAACGGTGGTTATCAATCCCGGCAAGGCGGCCAAGGTAGTCAAGGAAACTACAATGGTCAAGGAAATCAATCACATTATCAAGGTGGTTACAACAATCAGAATAATCAGCAGCAGGGCCAAGGGAGTCACAATAACCAAGGAATCAGCAGCAGCAGCGTCCGCAGCAACAACAGCAATCCGGATACCAGAGTAATCCGAAGGAGTTGAGCAGCGGTCAATATCATGTTTTCACCACGAGTTTATGCAAAAGAGACCAGAAGGTTTTAAAGCGGGCTGTTAATGCGGTAGAACCGGCGACGCCACAGTTTCTACGATGGTCAGAGCAGCCCATTGTTTGGAGCAGAGAGGACCACCCGTTACGGGTAGATAATCCGGGACATTTAGCCTTGGTGGTGGCACCTCAGGTGGGAGGATACAGGTTCACTAAAGTCCTCATGGATGGAGGTAGCAGTATCAATATATTATATTACGAGACTTTTCGCCGTATGGGTCTGACAGATAAACAGTTAAGGACATCAAACACAGTGTTCCACGGGGTGGTCCCAGGTAAGTCAGCTTATCCAGTTGGTAAGATTGACTTAGAAGTTACCTTTGGGGATGAGCATGATTCCAGATCGGAGATGATCACCTTTGAAGTTGTCAAAATTAAAAGTCCGTATCATGCTTTCTTTGGGAGGACGGTTTATGCTAAATTTATGGCTAGGCCATGTTATGTTTATCTGCAGCTCAAGATGCCGGGTCATAAAGGCACAATTACGGTGCACGGCAGTCGTAAGATAGCAGTGGAATGTGAGGAAGGTGATGCAGCTTATGCAGAAGCGGTATGTGCCACGGAAGAGTTAAAATTTTATAAGGATAATGTTGATCCGGCAGATATGACTCCGCTGAAGAAGCCAACCACCGAGCATGATCCGGCTTTGAAGTTCAAATCAGCGGAAGAGACTAAGTAGGTCGATTTTGTGCCTGGAGATTCGTCTAAGCAATTCACCATCAGTGCTAACCTGGATCCTAAATAGGAAAGCGCGCTCATCGAGTTCATCCGTGAGAACCGGGATATCTTTGCATGGAAACCTTCTGACATGCCTGGTATACCGAGGGAACTCGCTGAGCACAAGTTAAATATTGATCCGAAGTTTAAACCGGTAAAACAGTATCTGCGCCGCTTTAACGAAGAGAGGCGCAAGGCTATAGGAGAAGAAGTGGCCAGGCTTTTGGCGGCAGGGTTCATAGTGGAAGTGTTTCATCCGGAATGGTTGGCTAATCCGGTGCTAGTTCTAAAGAAGAATGGGAAGTGGAGGATGTGTGTGGACTACACAGACCTCAATAAAGCTTGCCCAACTGATCCTTTTGCTCTACCTCGCATTGATCAGATTATTGATGCTACAGCAGGGTGTGAGCGGCTGAGTTTTCTGGATGCGTACTCAGGTTATCACCAGATCAAAATGGCAGTTGAAGATCAAGAGAAGACAGCATTCATAACTCCTTTTGGTGCTTTTTGCTATGTGTCTATGCCTTTTGGGCTCAAGTGTGCGCAGGCAACTTATCAGCGTTGTGTTCAGAATTGTTTGAAGGGGCAGATAGGAAGGAACGTACATGCTTACGTGGATGACATTGTGGTTAAGTCAAAGGAGGAAAGAACAATGATAGAAGACCTCAGAGAAACCTTTGATAATCTTCGGACTTACAGGATGATGCTCAATCCGGAGAAATGTGCCTTTGGTGTCCCGGCTGGTAAACTTTTGGGATTCCTGGTCTCGAACCGGGGAATAGAAGCCAACCCGGAGAAGATCAAGGCCATCACATCTTTAGCGAAACCGGCTTGCATTAATGATGTTCAGCGCATAGCTGGCCGGATCACGGCGTTGAGCCGGTTTATCAGTCGCTTAGGAGAAAAGGCGGTCCCGCTTTATCAAATGTTGAAGAAAACGGACCGGTTCATTTGGAGTGATGAAGCGAATACAGCGTTTGAGAATCTGAAACAGCAACTAGCGAAGCCGCCGGTTTTAGCTGCTCCTATCGACAAGGAGCCTTTGCTATTATATGTTGCTGCAAACACACGGGCAGTCAGCGTTGCGATTGTGGTTGAGCGCAAGGAAGCAGGGAAAGAACATCCGGTTCAGCGCCCGGTTTACTATGTGAGTGAAGTACTCATTGAGTCCAAGCAAAGATACCCTCATTGGCAGAAATTGGTATATGGGGTGTTCATGGCAAATCGGAAATTGAAGCATTATTTCCAAGGGCATCCAATAACTGTGGTTAGTTCAGCTCCGTTGGGAGATATAATCCAGAATAGAGAAGCAACAGGCAGAATAGCCAAGTGGGCCATTGAGCTCAGTCCACATGAATTGAAATATGTACCACGTACTGCTATAAAATCTCAGGCACTGGTGGACTTCATCAACGACTGGACAGAATTACAGACTCCGGAGGAGAAGCCGGATCTCACTTATTGGACGATTCACTTCGATGGTTCGAAGCAGTTGGAGGGCTCAGGGGCCGGAGTTGTTTTAACTTCCCCCAGAGGTGATAAATTTTGTTATGTCCTCCGGTTGTTATTTCCTTGTACTAATAATGCAGCAGAATATGAAGCACTACTTCATGGTTTGCGGTTGGCAAAGGAGATGAATTTAAGCCGGGTTAAGTGTCTGGGCGATTCAGACCTAGTGGCACGGCAAGTTTCGGGCAAGTGGGATTCAAGGGATCCCCTCATGGCGGCTTATCGACGAGAGGTTGAAGCGGTCGCAGGTTACTTCAAAGGGTATCAGGTGGAGCATATAGACCGGCGGAAGAACGAAGCAGCTGACGCTTTAAGCCGGCTAGGGTCGCAACGTAAACCGGTACCACCAAACACCTTTTTGGATGAATTGCACAATCCTTCGGTTCAAGTACCTTCAGAGGACGATCTAGCTGTTCCGGACCCAGAGGCACAGTTGGTTGCGGCAACCCATGTTATTCCGGATTGGACGTTACCTTATTTGATATATTTAAGCCGAGGAGAGTTGCCAGAGGACGAAGATGAAGCACGGCAGATAATCCGGCGTTCCAAATCTATGACAATTGCCAACGGGGAGCTGCACCATCGTAGCACCTCTGGAGTATTTCAACGGTGTGTTTCAGCTGAGGAAGGTTGTGAGATTCTAAGGGAGATTCATGAAGGGGATTGTGGTCATCATGCCGGATCAAAATCTTTAGTGGCTAAAGCTTTCCGACATGGCTTTTATTGGTTAACCGCACATGCAGATGCGGCAGACCTGGTCCGCAAGTGTGACGCTTGTCAGAAGTTCTCAAGACGTGCCCTTGTTCCGGCACAAGAACTCCGGATGATACCAATAACTTGGCCTTTTGCAACTTGGGGGCTTGACATGGTTGGTCCTTTCAAGAGATCCCAAGATCAGAAAACTCATCTACTAGTGGCAGTGGACAAGTTTACGAAGTGGGTTGAAGCGGAACCTATAAGCAAGTGTGATGCGGCAACGGCGGTTAAGTTCATCAAAAAAGTGATATTCCGGTTTGGTTTTCCACACAGCATCATCACAGATAATGGCACCAACTTATCTCAGGGTGAGATGGAAGAGTTCTGTCAACGAGAGCATATTCGTTTGGACGTATCTTCTGTGGCTCACCCCCAATCCAATGGTCAAGCAGAAAGAGCAAATCAGGAGATTTTGCGTGGAATCAAGCCCCGGCTTATGACGCCTTTGCAGAGAACCCCAGGATGTTGGGTTGAAGAATTACCGTCTGTCCTTTGGAGCATTAACACTACACCCAACCGGTCTACAGGTTATACACCTTTCTTCATGGTTTACGGCGCAGAAGCAGTTCTTCCAAGTGACATACGCCATGATTCACCAAGGGTAGCGGCCTATGTAGAAGCCATCAATGAGGAGTCAAGACAAGACGGTTTGGATCGGCTGGATGAAGAGCGTGACATAGCTGCAGCACGGTCGGCGATTTATCAGCAAGATCTGCGCAGATATCACAGCCGCCGGATCAGAACCAGGACATTCCAGGAGGGTGACTTGGTACTCCGGCTTATCCAAGATCAAACAGATATGCACAAGCTATCCCCGCCATGGGAAGGGCCCTTTGTGATCAGCAAAAATTTACACAACGGGTCATATTATTTGGTGGACATTCGAGAGCACAAAGATTCACGGACATCAGAAGAGGAGACGAAAAGGCCGTGGAACATTGCTCATCTACGGCCATATTACACTTGAGCCGTAGGCTTCCATGTATCCTATGTATATATTATGAATAATGAATAAACCGGCACCCTCGGTAAACCGGGGGCTCAGCCTTTTTTCCACATACATAAATTTTTGCGGCAAATATCCATGTCAGTTTGTTATCAAAAAATCATATTTCAATGTTGGCTGGTTTTTAGAAACTAATTTTTGCAGGGTGTGTGAAGGAGCAGTAGAACTCACGGGAACAAGAGATTATGTCCGGTTCAGGAAGAGAAAAACCCCATAAAAGAAAAAGGAAAAACCTGCAGGGTCAGGATGAGCGTCAAAGGCCCCTGGGGACAGTCGGGTTCACCCACATCCCCATGAATGGCTATGTTATGAATTTTTGGGCTCCCTGAACAGTTGGTACGCCCACGTTCAAATGATGACCCGGCCCCTGGGGACAGTCGGGTTCGCCCACATCCCCATGAATGGCTATGTTATGAATTTTTGGGCTCCCTGAACAGTTGGTACGCCCACGTTCAAATGATGACCCGGCCCCTGGGGACAGTCGGGTTCGCCCACATCCCCATGAATGGCTAAACCTTGTTTTGAGCCTGGCAGCTCTTTGAAAACGCCTCGATTACATAGTTTGATTTAAAATAATGTGTTTCTTGATGTTTTTTGTGTTTCATAACCTTTTTAACCAAGGGGAACAGCTCCAGAAGTTGACCGTCTATCTAGTGTTACAAGTCTGGGTCATGAACACCAGTAAGAGTTAAACCGGCGTTCATCGTAACCCGGTTCGACCTCATGATGAGCTGACAGTTGGCAGCACACATCAGATACAAGTTACAAATTTCTCAACCGAGAAGAGAAAGATTTATCGACAAGATGAACCGAAGAGTTTCAAGGGTTTATTAAAATTGATGAAGACTGATTAAGGTGATTTTAAACATCCTGACCGGTTTAAGGTATTTTGGCTACATACAATTCAGGTATCACAGTTATTTGTTAAAGATATGCTTATTAGTTATACCAAGAGAACAAGTTAATCTGTCCAGTGGTAAAACCGCTAGGACATATTTTTGATCTTTTTATGGACAGAGCAAGGAGTCCGCATCAATCAACAAGTCAACGAATGAATACTTTATAAAGACCAAAAGTCGGATCACAGTGCATTAAGTCTCAGCTAAACCTATTACAAGGCATAAAAGCCAAATAGTTGGAAGCATTGTTTACGGAATAACAATCATGATTACAACAGTAGCATTCAAGATTGTGCTTCTCCTTGCCGGGATGATTGGCCACCGTCTTGTTCCGGAACATCTTCCTCCTCGTGAAGCGGCGGGAAATCTGGTGCACGCCAGTCAATCTTGGCCAAGGCACGGAAATATACTTCATCGTTGATCAGCTCAGCAGGATCAATATCAGGGGCAAAGGTGTGAGGACGAACCGGCGGGGTTAAGTTTGCAACATCGTAAACCGGTCGTTCCACCCGCTCGTTCTGCAGGTTGTATGCTGGATGATATCGAGACAAGTCAGATTCCATCGCAATCTTGCTGGCAAGGGGACGCACTTCCTTGGTCAGAACATAAAGATCCTTTTCATCAAAGATTGAACCGTCCTCTTTGGTATCAGGAAATCCGGTTAATACTTCTTCCGGATCAAGGTTTGGGACCCAAGCTTTAGCCCTTGTAAGGGCCAGAAGAGCACCTCCTCGAGCAGCCGATTTCTTTACCTCTTCAAGACGAGCCGGCAGAATAGACAAACTGTTCAAGGTAGATTTAATAGTCGAAGGAGCCGGTTTACCAAAGGAAGTGGCGCTGATAATCCTTTGTGCTCCTGAGTATAGTTGTTCAACCAAGGTATAGCAGGCCTTCAGCTTCTTCCGTACATCATCTCCAAGATGGGAGACACGACGTCCTGCATACAACAATGAAAGTTAAACCGGTACAGGTCACTGGTTGCAAAAGATAACGGACAAGAGTTCAGGTTATGCTTACCAAAGATAGCAGAAGTCATCAAATCAATTTGGCACTTTAACCCGGTCAATTCTTCAGTAACCGGGTTAAGTGCTCCTTCGGCATCCTGAACACGTTTTTCAAGATCCTTTTTCTGGACTTCAAAAGTAGTCCGTTCCTCATCAAAAAACTTCTTCAAATCTTCAGCAGTCTTTAAACTCACTTGAAGTTCTTTCTTCGCCTTTGAAGCAGCTGACTCAGTCTCTATAAGCCGGCTTCGAAGTTCACTAATTTCTACAGCGTTCCGGTTCAGCTCAGCCTGAAGACAAAAAGTTCAAAAGTAAGGTTAGAAATTACAAGTCTCAAGCACACAACCAAGTTGTCTACTTGACACTTGGGGGCTAATGGCAGTTGAAGTAATACAGCAAAGACAAATTGAAAATGCAAGTCTCAAGCACACAACCAAGTTGTATACTTGACACTTGGGGGCTAATGGCAGTTGAAGCGATGCATCAGAAACAATTTTTGAAATTACAAGTATCAACTACATAACCAAGTTATCTACTCGATACTTGGGGGCTAATGTATGGATCAGCAGTTCAAAACTACAAAGTTCCGGATTACCTTCAATAAAGCAGATAAACCGGAACTTGGGGGCTGTTATAAGATAAAGAGGCGTTGAAAAAAGGCAAAGTCAGAAGAGGAAAACTTACTTCATATTTTTCCCTCATCAGGTTTACTAGGCTAGCTTCATAATCCCGGCTACTATGGAGCCGGTTCAGATATCCGGAATAGATGTCTTGAGCACTCATACTTGAGAGACTGGAGATATCAGTACTCCACTTCCCCTTCTCCTGAGTCATCTTTTCCGCTTTAGCTGTATGTTTTGCTAAAACGGTGGGTTCGGCTGGCGCAACATAAGCAGTGCCAGTAACCACGACATCAGGGGAAGTGGGTGCATTGGGAGGAGAAACTTCAGTTTGAGCTGGATCAGGAGACGCCGGGTTAACTTGAGGAGAGGTAACCCGGGCTGGACTTGGTGGATTTTGGACATCTTCAGCAGCAGGTGTTTCAAGAGCGGGTTCGTCAACCGGAGCGGCAGGAGTACCTTCAGGAGGAACGGCGGTAGACGGATCAATCACCGGTTCATCAGTAGAAGGATCAGCAACAGGCTTTTTCGCCTTGGCTCTTTTGCTAGGTTTCGGTTTGCTGGAAAAACAAGCAAAAATAAGTTAACATTATAAAGGAAGGGGGGATCATAAACCGGAAGAAGTAAAGAGAATTACCCCGGGACGGTCTTCAAAGGAGGAAGCTGTGTAGCGGTTGATTCGCCAGAAGAAGACAGTGGAGTTTCCTGATAATCAGGATCAGTCGGTTTAAGTGGTTTTCTGATAAGACCGGCCTTGGGGTGAAGAAGGGTTGGAGAGAGTATCACCTCAGCGCGGCGCTTTCGAACCGGAGTTAATGAGATTCCGGAGGATTCCACTGCTAAGCCACTATGGCGAGTGGTCCGGCGCAAAGCTTCGTGCTGTTGCTTCTTCAAAGTAAAATTAGGATCCAACTTAGCATAAGGATGAGAAAATTGATATTTTCTAACAGTCCGACGGCTCTTTTGAGGAGGAGGTTCTGAATCAGAAGAAATAAGGGTTACCTCAATCTCAGCCGGGTTATCACCTTCAAGTGGATCCTGTGAAAGGGTATCATTAGATATGTTAACAAGCACATAAGAGCAAAATGTAAACCGGAGCAAGGCATACCTCGGAGTCCGGATCATCATCCTCAGAAGGAGAACCGGCATCAACGGCTGCTTTCCTTTTCTTGTTTGCAGGGGTTTTTCGGCGAGCTTGCCTTACAGGTTTTTCCTGAGGTTTCCTCCTCCAGAAAGGGTCATCAGCCTAAATGAAAAACGCAAAGGCAAGTAAAAAACGGTTCAAAGAGGACGGTTTATAAAGTACAAGTTAAAGACAAACTCACTTCAGGCAGCTTATTCTTCTTGAAGTACGGGGCCAAGCCAACTTTAGTGCAGTCTGTTAAAGCAGGATTGACAATTTTCTTGGCTGACTCAATTACTTCCGATTCAGAAAGCTTCTCCTTAGAAAACCTTTGAGGATCATCCGATTTACCGGAGTAATTACACATCAACTCAGGGCGCCGGCTTAAGGGAAGGATGCTCCAAGATAACCAGCAGCGAAGGAAATCAGTACCAATCAGGCCATTGGCCATGAAAGCTCTCAGCTTGGAAAGCTGTGGTGAAAACTGGATCCGTTCAGCAGCACTTAACCGTTGTGGCAAGGGGTGATTTGCCGGGATACGAGTTTCACGATAACCCGGCAAAGGATTTTCACCTTCAGGAGATGTGTCTATACAATAAAACCAGGACTTGTTCCAGTCCTTGGGGTGAGTGTGTAAAGAGGCGTGAGGGAAAACTGCATCCCTCCTTTTCTGAATGCTAATCCCCCCAAGCTCCTGGTGAGGCCCGCTGGTGAATTCAGTGTGCCGGTTTGCATGGAAGAAATCCCGGAATAAATCAACTGAAGGTTCTTCTTGCAGATATGCTTCAGAAAATACTTGGAAATCGCAAATGTTGGAAACAGAGTTTGGTCCGATGTCCTGCGGGTGCAGCTGGAAGGTAGCAAGAACATCCCGGAAAAATTTTGAACCGGGGGGAGAGAAGCCTCTGGAAATATGATCCAGAAATACGATGACTTCTCCGGATCTAGGAGTAGGAGGGCACTCGTTACCCGGAGCACGCCATTTTAGCTCGGCCCGAGGCCCTAAGGTGCCGATGCTCGACAGTTTGACTAAGTCTTCCTCAGTCACGACAGAACGGACCCAATCGCATGAAACGTACTGCTTAGCCATTCGAGCAAACTGCTGAAGAAGAGAAAAGTACATAAACCGGATTATGAACATACAAATGATCCGGGACCGATACATATTGTACAATGGTGGAAACGGAGAACTAGCTGGCAAGGTTAAACCGGCAATCATAATACCAGTTATATCATTTCCGGTTTAAAATGGCAGTTGAAGAGGAATCGTTTAAGTCATTGCATCAGTCTATATCATTTCCGGATTATGACATGACAATTTAAACCGGAACATACTTAGCGGATCTATCGAAGAGAAAAACAGGTTTCCAACGCATTGCTAAGGAGGAATAGATCTGAGCTTACTGAGATGAAAGAAACGAAAATTACATGGGAAAATTTACAGAGGTCCAATTCGGAGCAGACGAGTGTACAGGATATGCATAAAAAACGAGACCTAAGGCTGGCAACTGCAGAAATAAAACAGCAAGATCTAAAGGGCAAGGCGCAAAAGTTAAATCCGCAGAACTGGTGCTAAAGGTTCTAATGGCGGAGTTCTAATGGCGGAACAGATAAAATTGCAGCATTATAAAAGACAAGATCTAAGGCTAGTAGTGAGCGGAAGGTTTATTGGCCAGGCCTAAAGGTTACGGATCTTACAGAAGGAACGAATCTACAAGAACAGAAGGAAAGTTTTGCTAGGAGCCCTAATGGCGGAAGGACTAGGAGGAACACGGGCAGATGCAGATCGAAAACGAGGAAAGAAAAACATACCTGAAAAATGGAGGGTAGCAACGGAGTTTCTCTGGACAAATCAGGTTGATGCAGCGGCCTGGGAGCTCTTGATCCGACGAGATGATGACGGCGCTCCGAGCTCGGGCTCTAATGGAGTTCTTGCGGGTCAGGAAGCGGAAGGAGGAAGAAGACGCGAGAAGGAAGAATGAAAGAGGGCGGTATTATTTATAAGCAGAGAGGCAGATGCGAAGCGACAGGTGCGGTAATCAAGGGAGCAAAATCGGATAAAGATCCTTTAAACGCCTCGATTTTCGGGATAACCCTTAAAATACGTTACAGTACAGCTCGCAGCATTAAATGCGGAGATGATGTCATTGTCAGACTTTAATGATTTCGGAGGATGACGTCAGAGCCGGTTTACAAAGGATGAAGACAAGAAAATTGCAGGAGACGACGGAGACTGATATGAACAAGTTCAAATCATTCTGGGGCCTAATGTCAGGGATATAGATAATAGGTATAAACCGGATATTGTAAACCGGCTTAGTTATATCATACTTGGTTTTACCATTTCAGTAGAGATTACGGCCCGTGAGATTTCAAGGCCCATGTATAGAAATACAGTTTGTAATCCGCCAAAGAGATGTAACTTGAGAGATAAGAAAGAAAGGGCAGAGACCGAGGCGGACACGATTATGAGCCGGCCTTGGGACTCTGTAAACCGGACCAGGCGTCACCTCTATATAAAGGGACGACCCGGTACCGGTTCAAGGACAAGCAACAATCAATCCGTCAAGACGCAGGCAAGCGATTCCGCTCCCTGTAAACCGACGCCCAAGCAATACCAAACCAACTAGACGTAGGCTTTTACCTTCTCAAAGGGGCCGAACTAGTATAAATCCTTTGTGTCCTTTGTGTGCCATGAACCCTTTCAAGCTAACCCGTGCGATGGTCCATCATCAAGTCCGCTAAACCGGACATCTGCCGTGTTAATTCCACGACAAACTCCAAGTGAAGTACTTGAACCATCTCCTGCGTCAAACTCGGCCGAACCTGCATCTGGTGTGGTGAAGTAACTGTGAGCCACAGAGGACTCAGCAATCCCGTTCCCGGGTAACACGACTATTTAAGCCTTGGGTGAGGACAAGGCTGAAGAAAGAACAAGAGGTGAAGGAACAACAAGAGTCTGCAGCAGCAACTAGCACTAACTTACGTAAAAGAGAGCGAGAAGAGAATGTGCCTCGGTCGAGTGATGATCACGAAGTGATCCTAACTAAAGCCGGTCAAACATAACCCCACCGTGTTCAACTCCCGAATCCCTATTCGGAAATTGACAGTCACGGTACACACGCTGGTAGTGTATTGGAACATTGTGTCAAGTTTTCTACAACCGGATATTAACAAGCTCCCATCTGCCACATAACCGTGGGCACGGCTTTCGAAAGTTCAAACCCTGCAGGGGTGTTCCAACTTGACCCATTACAAGCCCACGATCCACGGAGTCGCAACTCCAAGGTGGGAAGACCCGAGTATTCTCGGAATCCCGTGCTCAAGATACTCCGAACTAAGGTAAGGCTAATCCAGCAAATCCTCCCGGCGTGTCGACACCCTGATAGTAGCCGCGCGTATGTAAGTCTCAGGACACGACCGGATGAGTCATCCTACAGGTTTTTACCAAACCTCAAGTTTCCTTGAGGTGGCCCCGCAGTCTGCTCATTTCGGACCAACACTCATGTGGAGCACTGGCCCGGGGTTGTTGAATTAAGAAAGAGGGTTTGCAAGACCCTTATGCAAGTTTTTATTAGTTATTAGGCGAATAGTACCAATGTTGGGACTTGCTGGAAAAGACTTAGCACTTAGCGGTTTATCGAGGGGGTCCTATACACCCCAACCGTGTTAGGAACGCATAATCAAGGAACATAACACCGGTTTATACGGTTCCTAACGGCATGAGTGGAACAAATCACCAAGCAAAAGGCTTAGCCTTCCACCCTTGCCAATATATAGATGATTTCATTTAAGCATTTATATAGTGTGATATAACCCAACCAAACTTCAACATGAAGCGAGCATCTTCGATCTTCACCTGCAACTAGCAATGCTATAAGAAGGGCTGAGCGAAGCGTACTTAGCCAAGCAACGGTTTGCATAGGTAGGGTGGTTAAACATGGTGATGGTTACAAGTAGGAGGCTGACAGGAAGAACATGGGCATCAAGGCAAAACTATAGATCGAGACTTCTAGCAATAGGCAAAGATAGTAATGGTATCCGGGTTCGGTCATCTTGCCTGGGATTCCACAAGGGAGAAGAACGGATCCATGAAGTAGGCGGAGCAACACAGACGAGAGAATCCTCACAACTCCGGAACGAAACCGAAGCTAACAAGAGAAGCAACCGGAAAGAAAGAAACAACACGGTAAACACACAAGCAATAAACATGGCATACGATGCACATCCAAATATGATGCATGTCCGGTTTTAAATATGCAAGGCATGGCAAAGTGCACAAACAACACTACAAGTTAAGTGGAGCTCAATATGCAACGAGTTGCATATTGACGAAACACCACATATTAATTATTTAGTTGACTCTCGTTATTTACAAGGCAAGATTAAATGTTGGTTAACATGGCAAGAGGTGAAGCAAAAACAAACTACCTATTTAGGCATTTTAAATGAGGCCGGAGAATAACAACAACATATCCGGAAAATCCTCATGAGCATGTTTAGTAAATATAAACAAACAACAATTCACACATATTAATTTTGTTAACATGATGTGGATGACATGATCAAGTTTATGCAATTTTATTAAAAGGTTGACTTAAAAGAGATATAGATGATAAGGAGAATTAGTCATCGTGGTGGAAAGAAAGGGTGCCACGGCAACGATCCGAAAATGATGCAACGGCACCATATCGGTTCCGATAACTCGTCGAGAGACCGGTGCAAAAGGAAAAGGTGGCGTGAGCGAGTCAAACGAGATGAAAGGTGGGGTGATCTCGTCACCGGGTTCCCACGAGTCGGCGACGAGGCAACCGAGGAACATGACAAACGGACGAAACGGGCACGGAGCACACACGGGAAACATTTCATACAACACAAGCAAGCATACCACGGGTCATCGTCTCGGGTTATACCTTCGGGACAAACGTTCTCGGGGCGGTTCAAGACGTAGTGGAAGAAGTCGTTCACGGCCATCGGTAGGGGTACTCGTGCGACGGTAGCGGAAGTAGTGGTACACGTTCCCGAAGAGGAAGTAGTTGTTCCGGCGACGGTAGTTGTTCACGTTCGTAGATGTACTCGTCATCGTAGCCATTCGGTCGTCGTGGTACTTGGCATCAGTAGATGTACTCGTTCCGTTCGGTCTTGCCGGTCTCGTCTCGAGTCGTAGTTGTACATGTCGTCGAGGTACTTGTTACGTCGCGATCGTAGGGGTACTTGACATATCGCCGTGTAGTCGAACTTGACGGTCGTCGGCGACTCGAAGGGGTACTCGTTTCTTCCGAAGGTAGTCGAGCACGTTCCGTAGATGTACACATATCCGTAGATGTTCGTGTCGCGAGGAGAGGTACTTGGCGCATTCGGAGATCGGGTCTTGCCTCCGATGCACTTGACGAAAAAACAACAGCAACCAACAACAAAAGAAGAACAAGCACGGCACGGCACGGAGCAGCGAGGAGGAGCGGCGGGTGGCTCGCGCTGCGGTGCTGGCGAGGAAGGGAGGCCACGGGCCTTGCTGGTCGAGGGAGCCGCGCGGAGGCGCTGCTTGCGCTGGCGACGAAGGAACGGGGCGCGGAGGCGCCGAAGGAGGCGCGCTGGACGCTCGCGCCAGGCGAGGAGAGAGGGGCCGGGGCCCTCGGCCTTGCTGGAAGGAGGTGAAGGCGCTCGGGGCTGGCCGCGGTCAGCTGCGGAGGCGACCTGGACGAGGGGCGAGGCGAACGGAGGGATCGGGCATCTTGCCTGGCTCGATGGGGCTCGGGCCAGAGAGGAAGAGCGAGGGGGAGTGCGGTGGCGCGCAGGGAAAGAGAGGGAGGATCGAGCGAGCGCTGAGGAAACGGAGGAGATGGGGTCGAGGCTCGGTGCTAGGGTTAGCCAGTCGGGCCTGATGGGCCACGGGGAGGAATGGCCTTGGGCCTAGGAGGGAGTTGCGGCTGGGAGTGAGGAGAGATGGGCCGCTGGGCCTCTGCTGCGGCTGGGCTCTCCCTACTCTTGACTGTTTTTTTTAAAAACAGCAAAGAAAGAAGAACAAAAGGGAAGAAAAGAAAAGGTTAGGGAAGTGATTTAAACACGGAGTTAAATCTCTGGACTCATACAAAATGTAGGGAATTTAATTAAAATAGAAGGAGGGTTTTTGGAAGAAGAAAATTCAAACAAGTTCGAATAAAAGTCAAACTATTTGCATTTAGAAATCCCTTTAGATGAAATCCAAAAGGCTAGAATTTCAAGAGATGGCCCTACACATTAGATGTGATTTATGGGGAGATTTGGAACATTTAAAGATAAAGTAAAATTGCAACACAATTTTACTAAAGGCTCAAAGGAAGAAATGGAAGTAGAGTTGGATGAAAGGAATTTGAAGAAAGGTGCAATTGTGTTATAGGTGATTCCAAGGAATGGAATATTTATAAATATAGCTCCCTAAATATTAGGAGGCTTTTATATGTTATAAAGAGAAGGCAACCTTCCCTCGATTTAAATGGACCGAAGGTCCACACGATTTATTTAAGTTGAGATGCAAAATAAAATATGACATGATGGCATGATGACATGATGCAATGCAAAAATTAAATAACACAAACACAAAAGAACACACGGGCAATCCGGAACATCTGGAATCTTCTGGAATCTTCTGGGACGTCGGTCTTCGGGCGTCACAGTAGTCATGTGAATTTGGTCTTCGTTCGATATTTTGATGAGATGTATGTTGTCTCTCCTCTAGTGGTGTCATGTGAACGTCGACTACATGACACTTCACCATTATTTGAGCCTAGAGGAAGGCATTGGGAAGTAATAAGTAGATGATGGGTTGCTAGAGTGACAGAAGCTTAAACCCTAGTTTATGCGTTGCTTCGTAAGTGGCTGATTTGGATCCACATGTTTTAGGCTATGGTTAGGTTTACCTTAATACTTCTTTTGTAGTTGAGGATGCTTGCATTAGAGGTTAATCATAAGTGGGAGGCTTGTCCAAGTAAGGGTAGCACCCAAGCACCGGTCCACCCACATACCAAATTATCAAAGTACCGAACGCGAATCAGACGATCGTGATGAAAACTAGCTTGACGATAATTCCCATGTGTCCTCGGGAGCGCTTTCCTTTATATAAGAGTTTGTCCAGGCTTGTCCTTTGCTACAAAAAGGATTGGGCCACCTTGCTGCACCTTATTTACTTTTACCTTTTGTCACTTGCTACCAATTACCTTATCACAAAACTATCCGTTACCTATAATTTCAGTGCTTGCAGAAAATACCTTACTGAAAACTGCCTATCATTTCCTTCTGCTCCTCGTTGGGTTCGACACTCTTACTTATCGAAAGGACTACGATAGTTCCCCTACACTTGTGGGTCATCAAGACTCTTTTCTGGCGCCGTTGCCAGTGAGTGAAGCACCTTTGGTAAGTGGAATTTGGTAACGAAAAATTTATATAGTGTGTTGAAATTTATTGTCACTTGTTACTATGGCTCAAAATCCTTTGAGGGGCTTGTTCGGGGTATCTTCACCCCGAGAAGAAGAGCTAAGAGTTGCTCCTCAACCTACTGCACCTATTGAAAATGTTTGCTTTGAGATTCCTTCGGGTATGATAGAGAAACTGCTTGAAAATTCCTTTACAGGAGACGGAACACTGCATCCCGATTTACATCTAATCTATGTGGATGAAGTTTGTGGATTGTTTAAACTTTCATGTATGCCCGAGGATGTTATCAAGAAGAAGGTCTTCCCTTTATCTTTGAAGGGAGATGCATTGACATGGTTTAGGCTATGCGATGATATGGGATCATGGAACTATAATCGTCTGAAGTTGGAATTTCATCAGAAGTTCTACCCTATGCACCAGGTTCATCGTGATCGTAATTATATTTATAATTTCTGGCCTCGCAAAGGAGAAAGCATCGCTCAAGCTTGGGGGAGGCTTAAGTCAATGTTATATTCATGCCCCAATCATGGGCTCTCAAGAGAAATGATTATTCAAAAAATTTATGCTCGGCTTTCTCATAATAATCGCTCCATGCTTGATACTTCTTGTTCTGGCTCTTATATGATGAAGACTATTGATTTCAAATGGGATTTATTGGAAAGAATTAAACGCAACTCTGATCTCGACGAAGGTAAGGAGTTAGGTATGACCCCTAAGTTTGATTGTGTTAAAGCTTTTATGGATACCGATGTTTTCCGTGAGTTTAGCACTAAATAGGGACTTGACTCTGAGATAGTAGCTTCTATCTGTGAATCCTTTGCTACTCATGTTGGTCTCCCCAAGGAGAAGTGGTTTAAATACCACCCCCCTATTGAAGTAAAAGTAGTCGAACCTATTAAAGTTGAAGAAAAGACTATCACTTATAATGTTGATCTTGTTATACCTACCGCTTATATTGAGAAACAACCATTCCCTATTAGGATAAAGGATCATGCACAAGCTTCAACTGTAGTTCATAAGAGTAATACTAGAACACCTACACCCTCTGAGCAAATTAAAGTCGAACCTAGTGTTGCTATGGTTAAAGATCTCTTGGTAGAAGATTTAGATGGACATGTTATTTATCTCCAAGAAGAGTCTGCTGGAATAGCCAAACCCCATGCTAGGAATAAACATAAACCTATTGTAGGCTTTCTTGTTATCTCTGTCAAGATAGGAGATCATTCTTATCATGGTTTATGTGCCGTAGGTGCTAGTGCGAGTATTATCCCTCTTGATTTGTACAACGAAGTTATGCATGATATTGCACCTGTTGAGTTAGAAGGTATTGATGTTACTATTAAGCTCGCTAATAGAGATACTATTTCACCAGTTGGGATTGTTAGAGATATTGAAGTCTTGTGTGGGAAAGTTAAATACCCTGCTAATTTTCTTGTTCTTAGTTCCCCACAAGATGAATTTTGCCCCATTATATTTGGTAGACCCTTCTTGAATACCGTTAACGCCAAGATAGACCGCGTGAAAGATATTGTTACTGTTGGATTAGGGATATGTCTCATGATTTTAACTTTGCTAAATTCCGTATACAACCCCTTGAAAAGGCACCACCCAGTAAAGATGAAATTATTGGTCTTGCTTCTATTGCTGTGCCACCTAAAAATCCTTTAGAACAATACTTGCTAGACCATGAAAATGATATGCATATGAATGAGAGAAGGGAAATAGATGAAATATTCTTTAAACAGGGACCCGTATTGAAAAACAACTTGCCTGTTGAAATCCTAGGGGATCCTCCTCCACCCAAGGGTGATCCCGTGTTTGAACTTAAACCTTTACCTGTTAATCTTTGTCGGGGGAAACTGTCCACCCACGAACACCTATGGGACCGGAGCCCCTTCTACGTTGCGGTAAGGGAGCGGAGGAAGCACGGAGAGCAGATCGTGGAGCACACGCGGGCAGTTTACCCAGGTTCGGCCGCGCGGACCCGTAAAACCCTACTCCTGCTTTTGGTTGTATTAAGTTCTTGGACTCGGGAGCTTGAAGATCTACAGTACCGGCTACACCGAGCGTAGGAGTGAGCGAGTTTCTGGGATCCAACCCCCCCTACGTTGTGCATGGGCCTCCTTTTATAGCTCAAAGGGGTCACCGACAGGTGTCAACGTAGAGGAGGGTAAAAGTGTAAATTCGGTGGTAGTTGTAACAGTGCATGAACAGTGTATGAATAGTGGTCTTCACCTAACTTTGACAGTGGGGGACAAGGGCATTGAATGCACGTCACCGTCGACCCCAAAAGCGTCCGTCCATGCGTCTCCGTTCGCCACGGCGATGGCTTCGTCACCGCGGCTTGCCACCGTGTACCCCAGGCTGCACAGCAGTCTGCCACGCGCCCCTGGAAGGGCCCCAGGGCGACGCGTGGATAGACGAGCTGGAGCGCAGGCGCACAGTGTAAGTCTCCCCGGCAAGCACCTTGCCGGGGTCACTACCTTGCCGGGCCCGGAAGCTTGCCGCTCTCCGGGCCCTGTCGGGGCGCGTGTCGCGCCTTGATATGACTCCTGAGATGTTTATTCCTAGGCCTTCCTGGCAAGCTCCTCTTGCCAGGGTCTTGTGTAGGAGTGATAGCTTTGAGCCTGGTGCGGCCTTCCCGGCAAGCTCCTCTTGCCGGGGTCTTGTCTCTTAACTTGAATACTTTGTTCTTGAATGGCTTCCTAGGGACCAGAGCGGGCCTTGGCGAGCGCGTGGTAAGCCCAGCCACGGGAAGCTGCTACTGCCCGTGCACAAGTTGGGGTACTAAGGTACCCCTACCTTAGTACACCGACAGGAGCCCCCGGGCCTGGGCCACACACGGTGCCGAGCGCTGTTGGGCCAGGCCCAAGACAGTGCACGGGCACACGCGGCCCACGGCAAGCCGTATCCCTCTCCGTATCCGCCGCATCCCTACCTAATGGCACGCGTCGATTGCGGCGTCGTGGGAGAGATCGTGGCCTGTTCTTTAATGGGAAATGCGGAACGTCCCCCACTTCCCCCTTAAAAGCAGAGGGAGCAGGGGCAGTTTCCCCCGTCTTCTTCATTCTGTCTTGAATCCCCCTAAGCCTCCGTCGCCCTCCGCTTCCGCAAAGGTCGACAGAGAGTTGAGCTCCACCCTCTCCTCCGCCGCTTCCAACATCCGCGGCG
>LR738709.1:19340799-19446857 GCA_902687465.1 Secale cereale
CCCCCCCCCCTCGCTTCCCTCCCTGCCGTCCCCGCCATGGCTCCGAAAAGCGACAAGGCGAAGAGCGACAAGGCGAAGAAGGAGAAGTCCGAGAAGGCGGCGAAGCTGGCAACCATGCGAAGAAGGAGGGTGGTGTTCCCGCCGAGGCTTGGCGCGAGGGAGCTGCGGGACAAGTATTACTTGTTCTGGGCGAGGGAGATGAAAGCTCATCCCCGCACCAGAGTCCTCCCCGCCGTCGCCATCGACATGTTCCCGGGAGGTTACTTCTACTTCGCTGCATTCTTCCATTGCGGTCTCTGCCCTCCGTATTCGGAGTTCTTCTGCGATGTGATGAACACCTACGGCCTCCACCTCTTAGATTTCACCCCCAACGCCGTCCTTACGATGGCTGTTTTCGCACATCTGTGCGAAAACTACGTCGGGGTCCACCCAAATGTAGCTCTTTTCCGCCATTTCTTCACGCCTAGAGTAGAGTCCGGATCTCCACTCTCCGGCGGCATCTCCTGGATCTTTAGGTTGAACAAGAAAGAGGCGTACTTGAAGGGAGAGCTTCGCGGCAAGTGGGAGGAGTGGAGAGCCGATTGGTGCTGGGTGCTGGAAGATGCGCCCAAGCCGTTTACCTCGCCGCGCAAGACTGCAATCGCGCGCGGCAAGGATTGGAGCGATTTGACCTCGGAGGACGACAAGTTGGAGATTGCCCTCAATGGGATCCTTCGTCTCCGGGCTGCCAATCTGACTGTGGGTGAAGTCGGGGCCGATTTCCTCCGCCGCCGCATTGCCCCCCTGCAGGAAAGGAAGAGGCCTGCCTGGGAGTTCGGCAACGCGGCATATCGCATGAGGCTGCGCCCCGGGTTGAACTATAATTTCACCGTCTTGGAGCTGAAGGGGATGGTCCGGGAGCTGTTTAAGCATGACCCCAAGCACCCGGAGTGGTTCAAACCGTCGGAAGGAGTAGTTCCTCTGTGCAACAACACCGCCCTCAGTGCCATCCGTGCGGCAATGCCTGAGTGCGACTCCCACGGGGTCGTCCCCACTTGGCTGGTGCCCTCAGCGGAGACCATGCAGGGCTTCTTCGACAATCTGGTCGAACGGCCACGCAATCCCGAGGAGAAGAAGGGCCTCACCCGGGAGACCACCGACCAGGATATGGCATACATTGCCTCCAGACTGGAGGAGGCCGCCGCAGCTGCGGCTGCGGGTGAATTTGGATATACGGTGGACGAGGCAGAGGCAGCGGACGCAGTGAGCCAGGCTAAGGAGGAGGAAATCCTCAAATTGTTGAAGCTCGCGCCCGACGAGTTTGCCGGGGAGCCTACCGGGGAGCCTGCCGGGAAGGGCGAGGCTGCCGGGTAGGGTACTAAGTCCAGCGGGCCCGCCGAGGAGGAAGAGGACGCCGAGTCCGGTGATTCTGACGAGGACTCTGGCGGGTCTCTGAATCTTGACGACGACGCCTCCTCATCCTCGGAGAATTCTCCGCCGCCACCAAGCCCTCCGCAACAACAAAAGAAGCGCCTCCGCAAGGCCGCCGAGACGATGAGGCCACGGGCACCCCGACAACAGCCGAAGCATCGTGCGACGCGCTCCACCACGACGAGCAAGGTCGGTAAGGAGGTGCCCCGAGCCCGAGCGACAAGCGGAGGAGGATCCTCGCGGAGTGGCTCTGGTGCCCCTTCTGCCCCTCGGTCCTTGGCGACGACTGGTGCTGGGTCTTCACAGGCCACAGCTCCGGAGCCCGCCAAGCGCCCGAGGGAGCCTTCTCCTCCAGCTCCTCGCGCTGGAGCACACGAGGCGGGGTTTGACTTCTCCGCCCTCAGCTCCGACGAAGAGGAGGAAGAGTAAGCACTTGCAATTTTTATTTCCCTCGATTTTGTCTTGATTTCTCTTGCTTGGTTCTAATTCTGATCCTGTTTGGCTTCCAGGACCTTGACCCAGCGGATGGCGAAGAGGGTGAAGATCCCTGTGGTCAACATCGAAGACGACGAGCCCGTCGCGGCGACAGGTGATGTGCCAGCGACAAGCCTGCCGGACCAGCCCACTGCTACGGAGAGCAGCCCCCAGCGCAGCCCCCAGCGTAAGCCTTGTGTTCACTTTTCTGTTTAACGGGCGCGCTTGAGGTTGTTACCCTTATTGATGTCTTGTTGTCTTGTGCAGAAGTGGAGCGCAGCCGCAGGAGCACCAGGAGGTCGCCCCCGACAAGCCGCTTGTTCCACCTTCCCCGCCAAGGATGGGCTCCCCGGCGAGGGACAGTGCTCCGCCAAGGGCGGGTACTCCGCCAAGGGCGAGTACCCCACCAAGGGCGAGCAGTCCGACAAGGGTGAGCACCCCGCCAAGGGAGGGCGCGGGCGGCCCTCCGCCAGCAGGGGCCACCACTACGCCGCCGAGGGAGAGCTCCCCGGTGAGGGACCCCGTCATCGAAGAGGCCCGCACAGGTAAACCCTTGTGCCTTCTTCTTCTTGAATTCTTCTTTTTGGATATTTACTTGACAAATCTTTCTTTTCTTTTTTCTTCTATTGCTAGACCCGCCCGCCCCGGAGCCGATGGAGACGGAAACCATCGCCGAGGAGGAGGTGCGCGGTAATGCTGGCGACGGCACCGCCGCGGAAGGAATGGCTGGCGCCGACGAGCCAGCCCCCGAGGAGACTGCCCCAATCGCTGATGCTGCGGCTGGGGAAGGGACCGGCGACCAAACCGCGGGCCCGGAGGCCGCGGGAGCGCCGGACGCTGCACCGGCCGCCGACCCTTCCGCCTCCGCACCTGGGTCGGGCGTCTATCTGGAGGCCGCCAACGGGGTTTTCATCCAAGTCCCGTGGGCGTCTTCATCAAGGGCACCAGCGGAGGGGGAGACCTTCGATGGAGAAGTTCTCACCTCCGCTGGGTTGAAGGTCGTCGACGCGCCCGGCAGTAGCGACGAGCCCGAAGAGGAGAAGCTCCTGCGTCGACTCCTGGGTTTGTACCGGGCCAGGCAAGCCAAACTGGAGTCCCGAGAGGCTCTGGCTGCCAAGGCCGGTGCTGACTTGGAGAAGCGTGCTGCGGAGCTCCGTGTCGCCAACCAGGCGGCCCTCCGAAACTTGGCGGAGGAACGCGAAGAGCTTGCCGGAGCACATCAAGCATTCCTCCTCGAGAAGGCCGAGGTGGAGGAGCAGCAGCGATTGGCCGCCGAGGAGCTGTCCCGGCGGGAGGGAGTGCTCAACCAGCGGAAGGTCGACCTCGACAGTCACGAGGACGACCTCACCGCTCGTGAGCATGCCATTGGCGGGGCTCTGCAGGAGGCAAGGGATGCCGCAGCTACGGCAGAGACCGCCAAGAGGGATCTAGAGGCCAGGGTGGCGCAGCTGGAGATGAGTCTGAAGGCGAGCGAGGACAGGGTTGCCGCGCTCAACGTGGCGCGGGAGAAGGACGCCCACACCAACTCCGATTTGCAAATCCGCCTCTCTGAGAAGGGCAAGGAGCTCACTGATGCCAAGGACTCCATTGCTGATTTAGAGCTGAAGGTCTCCACCCTTACTGACTCACTTGACGCTGCCCGGGATCGCGAGACAAAGCTGAAAGATGAACTCCGCACTGAGAGGCTCTTGCTGGAGAGCGCCGCCGTCTCGCAGAACAACTTCTAGCGGACGGTGGAGTAGTGGACTGATGAACTTGTCGCCTCCGCCGCCAACATTGACATGGAGATGATGGCGTTGAGGGCGGAGCACCTTGTGTACTCCCCCGACGAGAACCTCCCTCACAGCGCCAAACTGAGTCTGTTCTTCAGGGGAGTGGCGCCGGCGCTTGCGCGGCTGCGGGAGAAGATCCCCGTGCAGCTGGCCGACGAGGCGCGCCGGCTCTGCATGGGTACCATGGAGCGGGTGTTGTCGAAGATTGTCTACCGCAACCCCGGGATCAACCTCGTCAACGTCCTCCGGACCCTGCCGCCCGAAGCTGACCAGGAGGCGTTGAAGGCCCAAGTTGCCCACATCGTCGCCAAGGTGGGCAAGATCCAGAGGGTCGATGGAGACCGCAGGGACTAGGCTCCCTTCTTTCCGCTTCCTTTGCCGCTGTAGATTAAATTATAGGTAGTAGTTGGTTAGAACAGCGGCAACTTATCTTTGTAATATATACTTTTATTTCGGGTAATCAATGCAATGTTATCTCCCTTGCTTTAGTCCCTTCACTTTGTATGCTTCCCACCCTACGCTTTTAGGGAACTTGCCGGCAAAGGGGCCCTTGCTGCGAGCGCTGAGTGCAGGACTCTTAGCTGCCTGCCAGCAATGCTCTTGCCGGCAAGAAACCTTGCCGCAGCTAGTCGCAGCACACTTAGTTTGCTGAGCGAACGGCAAGAAACCTTGCCGCAGCTAGTCGCAGCACACTTAGTTTGCTGAGCGAACTCGAAAACGAATTAAGGGCGCGACACTTGTCGCAGCTCACTTAAGCCGTTGAGCGTGCTCGAAACAAAGTAAGGGCGTGGCCAGCCATGGGTAGGTTCCTCCGTGCATAGGTTTTCCATACAAAGTGTGACTGTTCAAGGAAGACAACTAAGAAATTCTGAAAATTTGAATTGCTCAAATTCTGGCAACTTAGCTTTCATGGATCGTTTGCTTCCCGGTAAGGCTTTCCTTTCTTGAACAGCACTTGGTCCACACTTCTATCTCCTTCCCCCCCGGCAAACTTGTGCGCGAGGAACACTCTTTCTGTTTTAGAGAGAAAGGTAGAAAAGGAGGAAATGCAAGTATAGGGCCTTGCGGCTTGTTATTGCTTACCGGGGATGTGTGCTGCACAAAATGTCAGATGATACACGCAAGTAAGAGGAAAAGCATGAAGTGACAAACAGTGCGAAGGACAAAAGTTTTACTGATGCACGGGGTCTGCGCCCGGCTTTGTACAAAGGTTTACATGCAACAGCGGCAAGACTTGTACAAAAGGTGGTTGCCGGAACGGATCACGGCAACCACGCCTTATGGGTGAAACTTGCGAAGATGCTCTATGTTCCAGGAGTTGCTCACCGGTAAGCCTTCTTCGGTCTCAAGGCGGACAGCGCCGGGCCTTGTGACTTGTCTCACCCGATAAGGGCCTTCCCACTTCGGCGTCAACTTGTTGGAATTCTTGGCGGACTGAACACGCCGAAGAACAAGGTCGCCTTCCTCGAGACTCCTGGCCTTGACCTTGCGGCTATGGTAGCGGCGCAAGGCTTGCTGGTATCGAGCAGCTCGTACAGCAGCCTGGAGAGGTTCCTCCTCAAGGAGCAATGCATCATCTTGCCGCAGTTGCTCTTGCTCGAGCTCATCATAAGCGAGCACTCGAGGAGACCCATATACGAGTTCCGTGGGGAGAACTGCCTCTGCTCCATAGACAAGAGCAAAGGGTGTCTGTCCGGTGGCTCGATTTGGTGTCGTCCTGATTGACCAAAGAGCCGCCGGCAACTCCTCTATCCAGTTTCTTCCGCACTTGTGCAGCCTGTCGAAGGTTTTTGTCTTGAGTCCGCGCAGCACTTCAGCATTTGCCCTCTCTGCTTGACCATTGCTCCTTGGGTGAGCAACAGAAGCAAAACATACCTTGGCGCCAAGGTCTTGGACGTACTGCATGAAGGTGCGGCTTGTGAACTGTGTGCCGTTGTCGGTGATGATCCTGTTAGGGATTCCGAAACGGCAAACAATTGACCTGAAGAACCTGACTGCTGACTGTGCCGTCACCTTTCTCACTGGTTCCACTTCTGGCCACTTTGTGAACCTGTCGATTGCTACATACAAGTACTCAAAGCCCCCGACCGCGCGAGGGAAGGGGCCGAGGATATCGAGCCCCCAGACCGAGAAGGGCCAGGACAAAGGGATCGCCTGGAGAGCTTGAGCTGGCTGATGTATTTGCTTGGCATGGAACTGGCACGCTTCACACTTGGTTACTTGTGCAGTTGCATCTTGGAGGGCTTCTGGCCAAAAGAAACCTTGCCGGAACGCCTTCCCGGCAAGTGCTCTTGCGCCAATGTGGTGGCCACATATGCCTCCGTGTATCTCTGCCAACAGCTTCTGTCCATCTTCCCGGGAAATACACTTCAACCTGACACCGTTGAGTCTTCTTCTGTACAGTTCGTTGTCGATGAACTGGTACATACTTGACTGTCTGGTTATCTTCTCTATCTCTTCTGGTTCTTCGGGAAGTTCTCCGGTTTGAAGAAAACAGACGATTTGTTGTGCCCATGCCGGAGCCTGAGGCTCAACAACAAGGACTAAAGGCATCATTGCTGCTGTGGGAACCTCAGCTTCTACGGCAAGAACCTACGGCTCTGTCGGAGCTAAGGGTTCCCCGGCAAGCCTGCCAGGGCAAGGCTTGTCGGGAACGCATGCTTCAACTGTACAGACCTTTGGGTCCGCAGAAGCAGACTGCTCCTCAGCATCTTGGTTGTTGATCTTGAGGACCTTGGCGACGGCTTCGGGAAGATCCGCCGGCAAGTAGTCGCCGGAGATCAACTTCCTCTTCTTGCTTTGCCCAACCGATGGTGTAACGGATGGCTGAGTTAGCTTGAGCACGAAGGTCCCTGGTTCCACAGGTAACTTCATTGCAGCACACTTTGAGAGGCCATCTGTGATATCGTTCTGAGCCCTTGGGACGTGCTCCATCTGCAGACCTTCAAAGTGTTCTTCAAGCTTCCTCACTTCATCAACATAAGCTTCCATCAAAGGGCTCTGGTAACTCTTGTTTACTTGTCGGACCACCAATTGTGAATCCCCCCGCACAATCAGCTTCTTGATCCCAAGTTCGGCCGCAATTCTGAGGCCGGCAAGCAAACCTTCATACTCGGCAGTATTGTTTGTCGGTTGCTCCTTGGGAAAGTGCATTTGAACAACATACTTGAGGTGTTCCCCGGTGGGCGCTATGAGTAACACGCCAGCACCGGCGCCTTGTAGCGAGAAAGCACCATCAAAGTACATTATCCACTCTTGGCTTGCTTCTTGGACGGGGACGCTTGTCTCTGGAACTTCCTCATCTGGTGTTGGTGTCCATTCTGCTATGAATTCTGCCAAAGCTCTGCTCTGTATGGTCGAAGTGCTCTCAAACTTGAGACCAAAGCTCGCCAGCTCCAGTGCCCACTCGACGATCCTCCCTGTTGCTTCTGGATTTTGCAATATCCTCTTCAATGGAAAGCGAGTGACCACTGTTATCTCATGTGCTTGGAAGTAGTGGCGCAGCTTTCTCGAGGCCATGAGGAGGCCGAAAAGCAACTTCTGCACCCCAGAGTATCTTGATCTAGCCCCCTGCAAGAGGGAACTTACAAAATAAACTGGGCGCTGCACCATCTTCTTTCGCACTTCTCCTTGTTCCTGCACAGACTTGTCCTTGTCGGGGCCAGAGCTTGTCGGGGAAGCCCCCTGCTTGTCGCTGGATGCGCTTGCCGGTGACGTGGGTTCCTCATCTGCCTCCCTCTCCGCTACTAACGCAGCACTAACCACTTGGTTGGTTGCCGCTAAGTACAGCAGCAACTTCTCTTGTGGCTTAGGTGCGACAAGTATTGGAGTGGAGGACAGGTATCCTTTCAAGTCTTGCAGCGCTGCCTCCGCTTCCGAAGTCCATTTCATAGGACCTGCCTTTTTCAAGATTTTGAAGAAAGGCAGGGCGCGTTCTGCAGACTTTGAAATGAACCTGCTGAGGGCAGCCACACAACCAGCAAGTCTCCTTACGTCCTTGACGCGCTTCGGGGCTTCAATCTGCTCGATGGCTTTTATCTTGTCGGGGTTGGCTTCAATCCCCCTCTGGGACAGAAAGAACCCGAGAAGCTTGCCGGAAGGGACTCCGAAAACGCACTTCTCGGGGTTCAACTTGAGTTGTATCTTGCGCAGATTCTCAAAGGTTTCTCCTAGGTCTTGAATCAGGGTATCCTTGCTCTTGCTCTTGACCACTATATCATCCATGTAGGCTTCCACATTCCTGTGTATCTGTGGCTCAAAAGCAGTGTGTACCACCCTTGCAAATGTCGAGCCTGCATTCTTCAATCCAAAGGGCATGCGTATGAAGCAATATGTGCCACATGGAGTAATGAATGCAGTCTTCTCTTCATCTTCCTCAGCCATGAATATCTGGTGGTAACCTGAGTATGCATCAAGGAATGAAAGCAACTCACATCCGGCGGTGGATTCAACAATCTGGTCGATTCACGGCAAGGGAAAAGGATCCTTGGGACAAGCTTTATTCACGTCCGTGAAGTCTATACAAAGTCTCCATTTCCCATTAGCCTTTCGCACGACAACTGGATTAGCCAACCACGTGGGATGGAGTATGCCTCTAACCAGGCCTGCTGCTTCCAACTTCTTTATTTCTTCGACAATGAACTCTTGGCGCTCCACAGCTTGCTTCCTGACCTTCTGCTTGACGGGTCGCGTGTGAGGACAAACAACAAGCTTGTGCTCAATTACCTTCCTGGGAACGCCGGGGATGTTAGACGGTTGCCATGCGAACACGTCGACATTCGCCCGCAGGAAAGCAACGAGCGCGCTTTCCTATTTGGGATCGAGCGTAGGACTGATGGTGAAGGTACCACCAGTGCCGTCCTCCTTGGCGGACACCTTCTTGGATGCCGGTGGAGCTGCCATCCCTTTCTTATACTTGCCGGTGGAGCTCAATGGTGCGTCCTCGACGGCAGCGCAGCACTCCGAAGAGGTGCGTTTGCCGGAGTGGGCCCCAGAGCTCTTGCCGGACTTGGTCTTGGTCTTCCCCTCGGGAGCTTCAGCGGCAAGTGCCTTGCTGTCTGCCGCGGCTGCTGCATCCCGGTAGATCTTGTCGGCGCAGATAAGCGCATCCTTTTTGTCGCCGGGGACAGAGATGACGCTTATCGGCCCCGACATCTTGAGCATATTGTACGCGTAGTGGGAAGCTGCCATGAACTTGGCGAGCGCATGATGGCCAAGTATCCCATTATACGGCAATGGGATATCGGCAACATCGAACGTGATCCTCTCCGTCCTGAAGTTGAGCTCTCCGCCAAAGGTCACTGGCAGCGTGATCTTCCCCTTCGGCTTGCTCCTTCCCGGGTTGATTCCTTGGAACGTCCCGGTTTATTCGAGCTCGCTGTCGGGGATCTGCAGCTTCTTGATCACAGCAGAGGAGATCAAGTTGAGGCCGGCCCCGCCGTCAACCAACATCTTGGTCACCTTGAGGTTGCGGATAGTTGGTGAAACCAACATCGGCAAACACCCGACCACGGTTGTGCGGTCAGGGTGGTCCTCAAGGTCGAAGATGATGGGCGTGCCGGACCATTTCAGCAGCCTGCGCGATTCGACGGGTGGCTCTACCGCATTCACTTCCCGCACCCACTACTTTAGTTGGCGGTGGGAAGTGTGCAGAGAGGCACCTCCGTCGACACACAGAACCTCTGTGGCCTTCTGGAACTCCTGCTCGCTGTTGTCTCCTTCATCCATGTCCTCATCGTCGTCTTCGTCCTCATCCTTGTCGCGGCCCCGGGGAGGTCTGTCACCTTGCCGCGGCGTCCTCCCCGGCCATTGAACGGCCGCTTCTTGCTGGGCCCCCCTCCGCCTCCTTGGGCCTTCTCCTTGTCGCGTCGCTCGTATTCAGCCTTCTGCTGCTCTACGAGGTACTCTACCCTCTTACTGTTTTGGAGATCGTGGCCCTTGGTGCGGTGGATCTTATAGTACTGCTTGTCGGAGCCGTCCTGCTTGTCGGCTGCCGCTACAGGGGCGGGCTCCTTGCCGGAGCCACCAGCCTGTGTCTTCTTGGCGGGAGCCTCCTTGCCGGACAGCTCGACAACAAGTACCTCCTTGTTCTTTTTCTTCTTGTTCCGCCGCCGGTTTTTCCTTGCCGGGGCGGCATCCTCGCTGTCGCTTCCTCCTGCGCCGGCATCCTCTCCGGGGAGTCTCCTCCCCTCTTCAGCACGTGCACATTTGTCAGCCAGAGCATAAAGCTCGCTGACGTCCCGGATCTTGGTCATCGCCATCTCCTCCCTCATCCGACGGTTACGCACGTTCTGGTGGAACGCGCTGATAACCACGGCAGGGTGGACATCGGGAATGTTGTGTTGCACGCGGCTGAACCTTTGGATGTATTTGCGCAGGGACTCTCCCTCCTTCTGGGCGAGGATGTGGAGATCGCTCTCTTGGCCGTGGGGTTTGTGGCCGCCCGTGAAGGCGCCAACAAACTGGTGGCACAAATCCGCCTAAGAAGATATGGAGTTCTCCGGCAAGTGCATAAGCCAAGACCTGACGTTTGGCTTAAGCACGAGCGGGAAGTAGTTGGCTAGGATCTTCTCGTCGCGCCCCCCGGCAGCCTGCACCGCAATGGTGTAGATGCTGAGGAACTCCGAGGGGTGTGTCTTGACGTCGTACTTCTCGGGTACGTCGGGCTTGAAGTTCTTCATGCTGGGCCACTGGACTTGCCGCAGCTCTCGGGTGAACGCAGGGCAACCTTCCGCGTACGGCAAGTCGCCTGGTTCACCGGGCGCGTGCATGTCGACAGCAGTCCCAGCGCGCTGGTCTGATTGCCTTCGGGCTTCTCTTCGACGCTCGATACGAGTTCGAGCGTCCTCTTGTCGCCTGTCGTCGAGGACTTGGCGCTGATCGCGGCGAGCCCGCGGATCCGACGACACCGTAGAGTCGTCGTCGACGTTGATCCGGCGGGGTGGCGATTTCTGCTTCCGCGGCGGGGAGTGCACGGTAGTTGCGCCCCCGGCGGTCTTGTCTCCGTCGGCCTTCGCTTGATCGACTTGCCGCGGGCGTGATGTCGTCGGCTGCTGCGGCGTGTCGTTGTTGGCGAAGGCGATGAGGCTCTGGATTGTAGCCCTCCAGTCTTCGGCCTTGTCCGCCGCTGGAGGGAAGTCGAGGAGCAGTTGGGCTCTAGCAAGAGCTTCTGCTGGAGAGGAGAGAAACGGTGGCGAGCGATGCGAGGAGCGGGATATGCTCGGACTTCTAACAGGGTTAGAAGGAGCAGGGTCCCACCCCGGCGACCGCGCCTTGCTCGTACCAGCGCGCTGGCCTTGAGCATCCCGTGACCCGCCGGCTTGCCCGCGTCCCAGCAAGCGTATGGTACCTCCGGTACCACGTCGCTGCTGGTCCGGCACCTCCTGAGAGGGACGTGGTGCGTGCACGGACGCCGAGGTCTTGGAGTTCGCCCGGTCGTCCGTCTTGTCCTTAGACTTGGCGGCGCCGCGAGTGTCCTCGCCGGCGTCTACCCTTCCGCCAGCGTCTACCCCACCAACCGTCGGTTCTGGTGGTGGTGGGATCGACGCGGACGGGCCTCCATCCTCCGAAGCCTTCTTCTTTGGAGGCATGCTAAAGTTGTCGATGAGGTTGATGAAGCTGGAGAAGTTGATGAAGAGTGCGCCCGCGTGAGCGCCGGATCAGGTTCGCACAACCTCGACGCCCCCTACCTGGCGCGCCAAAGATGTCGGGGGAAACTGTCCACCCACGAACACCTATGGGACCGGAGCCCCTTCTACGTTGCGGTAAGGGAGCGGAGGAAGCACGGAGAGCAGATCGTGGAGCACACGCGGGCAGTTTACCCAGGTTCGGGCCGTGCGGACGCGTAAAACCCTACTCCTGCTTTTGGTTGTATTAAGTTCTTGGACTCGGGAGCTTGAAGATCTACAGTACCGGCTACACCGAGCGTAGGAGTGAGCGAGTTTCTGGGATCCAACCCCCCCTACGTTGTGCATGGGCCTCCTTTTATAGCTCAAAGGGGTCACCGACAAGTGTCAACGTAGAGGAGGGTAAAAGTGTAAATTCGGTGGTAGTTGTAACAGTGCATGAAGAGTGTATGAACAATGGTCTTCACCTAACTTTGACAGTGGGGGACAAGGGCATTGAATGCCCGTCACCATCGACCCCAAAAGCGTCCGTCCATGCGTCTCCGTTCGCCACGGCGATGGCTTCGTCACCGCGGCTTGCCACCGTGTACCCCAGGCTGCACAACAGTCTACCACGCGCCCCTGGAAGGGCCCCAGGGCGACGCGTGGACAGATGAGCTAGAGCGCAGGCACACAGTGTAAGTCTCCCCTGGCAAGCACCTTGCCGGGGTCACTACCTTGCCGGGCCCGGAAGCTTGCCGCTCTCCGGGCCCTGTCGGGGCGCGTGCCGCGCCTCGATATGACTCCTGAGATGTTTATTCCTAGGCCTTCCTGGCAAGCTCCTCTTGCCAGGGTCTTGTGTAGGAGTGATAGCCTTGAGCCTGGTGCGGCCTTCCCGGCAAGCTCCTCTTGCCGGGGTCTTGTCTCTTAACTTGAATACTTTGTTCTTGAATGGCTTCCTAGGGACCAGAGCGGGCCTTGGCGAGCGCGTGGTAAGCCCAGCCACGGGAAGCTGCTACTGCCCGTGCACAAGTTGGGGTACTAAGGTACCCCTACCTTAGTACACCGACAATCTTAAGTACGTTTATCTTGATGAAAAAAAGATATATCCTGTTATTATTAGTGCTAACCTTTCAGAGCAGGAAGAAGAAAAACTATTGAAAACTCTGAAGAAGCATCGTGCTGCTATTGGATATACTCTGGATGATCTTAAGGGAATTAGTCCCACTATATGCCAACACAAGATAAAATTGGAAGAAAATGCTAACCAGTTATTGATCATCTGCGACGGTTAAATCCTAAGATGAAAGAAGTGGTAAGGAAGGAAATACTAAAACTTCTAGAGGCAGGTATTATTTATCCACTTGCTGATAGCCAGTGGGTAAGTCCTGTCCATTGTGTTCGTAAGAAAGGAGGTATGACTGTCGTCCCTAATGATAAAGATGAATTGATTCCACAAAGAATAGTTACAGGTTATAGGATGATAATTGATTTCTGTAAGTTAAATAAAGCTACTAAGAAAGATCATTACCCCTTGCCATTTATTGATCAAATGCTAGAAAGGTTATCCAAACATACTCATTTCTGCTTTCTAAATGGTTATTTTGGTTTCTCACAAATACCTGTGTCAAAAGGGGAGCAAGAAAAGACAACTTTTAGTTGTCCGTTCGGTACCTTTGCTTATAGACGTATGCCTTTTGGTTTATGTAATGCACCTGCTACCTTTCAAAGATGCATGATGGCTATATTCTATGATTTTTGTGAAAAGATTGTTGAGGTTTTCATGGATAATTTCTCCGTTTAAGGAACTTCTTTTGATGATTGCTTAAGCAACCTTGATCAAGTTTTGCAGAGATGTGAAGACACTAATCTGGTCTTGAATTGGGAGAAGTGCCACTTTATGGTTAATGAAGGCATTGTCTTGGGACATAAAATTTCTGAAAGAGGTATTGAAGTTGACAAAGCTAAAGTTGATGCTATTGAAAAGATGCCATGCCCTAAGGACATCAAAGGTATACGAAGTTTCCTTACTCATGCCGGGTTTTATAGGAGGTTCATAAAGGACTTCTCCAAAATCTCGAGGTCTCTGACTAATCTCTTACAAAAAGATATTCCTTTTGTCTTTGATGATGATTGTCTAGAAGCATTTGAAATACTTAAGAAAGCATTGATCTCTGCACCTATTGTCCTGCCTCCCGACTGGATTTTACCCTTTGAGATTATGTGCGATGCTAGTGATTATGATGTAGGAGCTGTTCTAGGGCAAAGAGTTGATAGGAAATTGAATGTCATCCCGTATGCTAGTAAACTCTAGATAGTGCCCAAAGAAATTATGCTACCACTGAGAAATAATTTTTAGCAGTTGTGTTTGCTTGTGATAAGTTTAGAACCTACATCGTTGATTCTAAAGTAACTATTTACACTGATCATGCTGCTATCAAATACCTTATGGAAAAGAAAGATGCTAAACCTAGACTTATTAGATGGGTTCTCTTACTACAAGAATTTGACTTGCATATTATTGATAGTAAGGGAACTGAGAACCCTGTTGCAGATAACTTGTCTAGGTTGGAGAATATACTTGATGACCCACAACCTATTGATGATAGCTTTCCTGATGAACAACTAGCTGTCATAAGTACTTCGCATACTGCTCCATGGTATGTTGTTTGTGCTAATTACATTGTTGCTAGGTTTATACCACCTAGCTTCACATATCAGCAAAAAGAAGTTCTTCTATGATTTTTGACATTACTTTTGGGATGACCCACATCTTTATAAAGAAGGAGCAGATGGTATTATTAGACATTGTGTACCTGAGCATGAACATGAACAGATCCTACGCAAGTGCCACTCTGAAGCTTATGGAGGACACCATGCGGGAGATAGAACTGCACACAAGGTCTTGCAATCCGGTTTTTATTGGCCTACTCTCTTCAAGGATGCCCGTAAGTTTGTCTTATCCTATGATGAATGTCAAAGAATTGGTAATATTAGTAGACGTCAAGAAATGCCTATGAATTATTCACTTGTTATTGAACCATTTGATGTTTGGGGCTTTGATTATATGGGACCTTTTCCTGCCTGTAATGGGTACACACATATTTTAGTTGCTGTTGATTACGTTACTAAGTGGGTAGAAGCTATTCCAACTAGTAGTGCTGATCATAACACCTCTATTAAGATGCTTAAAGAAGTTATATTTCTGAGGTTTGGAGTCCCTAGGTATCTAATGACTGATGGTGGTTCACACTTTATTCATGGTGCTTTTCGTAAGATGCTTGCTAAGTATGATGTCAACCATAGAATTGCATCACCTTATCACCCATAGACCAGTGGTCAAGTATAACTTAGTAATAGGGAGTTGAAATTAAACTTGCAAAAGACAGTTAATAGGTCTAGAAAGAATTGGTCCAAGAAACTTGATGATGCATTATGGGCCTATAGAACTGCATACAAAAATCCTATGGGTATGTCTCCATATAAGATGGTATATGGAAAAGCATGTCACTTACCTCTTGAGCTAGAACATAAGGCATATTGGGCTATTAAAGAGCTCAATTATGATTTCAAACTTGCCGGTGAAAAGAGGTTATTTGACATTAGCTGCCTTGATGAGTGGAGAACCCAAGCCTACGAGAATGCCAAACTGTTTAAAGAAAAGGTTAAAAGATGGCATGCCAAAAGAATACAAAAGCGTGAGTTTAACGTAGGTGATTATGTCTTGCTATTCAACTCTCGTTTAAGATTTTTTGCAGGAAAACTTCTCTCCAAGTGGGAAGGACCTTATATTATCGAGGAGGTCTATCGTTCTGGTGCCATAAAAATCAACAACTTCGAAGGCACAAATCCGAAGGTGGTGAATGGTCAAAGGATCAAACATTATATCTTAGGTAATCCTATAAATGTTGAAACTAATGTTATTGAAACAATAACCCCGGAGGAATACATAAGGGATACTTTCCAGAACGATTCGGCCTCCGAAAAGGAAGAGGTATGTGATACGGTAAGTAAACCGACTCCAAAACAGTTCAAAAGGCATTTTTTCTCCGTTTTGGAATATTTAGAAAAATAGAAAAATAAAACGCAGTCCGGAAGAGACACGAGGCATCCTCGAGGGTGGAGGGCTCGCCCCCCTGCCTCGAGGACACCCCGTGTGTCCCCTGGACTCCGTTTTCTTATGGGTTACTCCTTTTGTTTGGGAAAAAATCATTATATATACTCCCGAAGGTTTTGACTTCTGTATCACGCAAGAATCCTTTGTTCTCGTTTCGAGCCATTTTCTGTTAAGGTTTGCGAAGCCAGGCATCATGTCGTCTCCCTCCTCCAACAACGAAGGCAACAATGCTTGGCTAATGAAGATAGATCTAAAGAGGGAAGGACCTGAGGGGATCCACAAGGAGAAGAAGATCAAGATGGAGGTGGAAGATCCGGCTCCGGCAGCGGGAGAAGAAGACACATCTAAATCCCTTCCTAATCTCTTTACCTCAACTGAGTTAGAAGCTTTCAGGATGATTGAGTTATCTCAGATTCGAAACAAGCATCTCACAAGTGAAAATCTTTAGTTGAAGGACTACATAGCTGCTCTCAAAGGTATTATCCGCAAGCTGGAAGATCTCCTACGCTCAATATATGAGGACCCCCTGTCACTACTTGCAACTCCATCATCACCACCCCCAAAGAAGGAGACATAATCATATGGGTATGGGCACTCCCCTTGGAAACTGCCAAGCTTGGGGGAGTGACCCCGGTATCGTATCACCATCACTCCTATCTTTACCATTTTACTTAGTTCGATCCTTTTGGTAGTATCTTGATCTAGTAGAATAAAGTTAGCATGATCTAGTTGTGAGCTTTTGCTTTGTGAGCTTTATCCTTTGTAATCGAGTCCGTGAGCTATATAATAAAGATTAGTGTTTGAGTCAAGGGCTTGATTTCCTCACTTGGGTCATGATAAAAAGAAAGAAAACATAAAGAGTATCAAAGAGATCATATCGATCTTATGGGAAGTAATGACTTCACATACAAGAGTATGATAAATAAAAGTTGTTGGGAGGTGACAAACATAGTTTTGGTCATCATCGCAATTAATAGGAAGTAATAAAAGAAGAGAGGCTTCACATACAAATATACTATCTTGGACATCTTCTATGATTGTGAGCACTCATTAAAAGTATGACATGCTAAAGAGTTGATGTTGGACAGGGAAGACAACATAATGAGATATGTTTTCTTATATCCGAAATAAAGTATATTGTCATGGATCATCCAACATGTTGAGCTTGCCTTTCCCCCTCATGCTAGCCAAAACTCCTCGCACTAAGTAGAGATACTACTTGTGCTTCCATATATCCTTAAACCCAGTTTTGCCATGAGAGTCCACCATACCTACCTATGGATTGAGAAAGATCCTTCCAAGTAAGTTGTCATATTACAAACCCGCTAAAATATGTATGATTTATTAGTGTGGGAGAAATTAGCTTTATACGATCTTGTGATATGGAAGTAATAAAAGCGACGGACTACATAATAAAGGTCCTTATCACAAGTGGCAATATAAAGTGATGTTCTTCTATGCTAAGACTTTGTGCATCCAACCATAAAAACACATGACAACCTCTGCTTCCCTCTGCGAAGGGCCTATCTTTTATTCTTGTCTTATAAGTGTCAAGGTGAAATCCACCTTCCCTTTTTACATTTTATCCTTTGGCAAGCACATTGTGTTGGAAAGATCCTGACATATATACCCACTTGGATGTAAGTTTTCATGATCTAGTACTGTTGACATTACCCTTGAGGTAAACGGTTGGGAGGCAACACCATAAGCCCCTATCTTTCTCTGTGTCCGATTAAAACTCCATAAACATAAGTATTGCGTGAGTGTGAGCAATTGTGAAAGTCTATATGATAGTTGAGTATGTAGGCTTGCTGAAAAGCTCTTATATTGACTCTTTCTAATGTTACGATAAATTGCAATTGCTTCAATGACCGAGACCAAAGTTTGTTAGTTTCCAATGAAGTTTATGATGCATACTTAATATTGTGGATGAATTGTTACTTTAGCATAAGAATCATATGAATATATTTGTATAAGTTGCTGTTAGGAGAATGATCATGATGCCCTCATGTATGTATTCTGTTTTTATCGACACCTCTATCTCTAAACATGTGGACATATTCTTCGATATCGGCTTTTGCTTGAGGACAAGCGAGGTATAAGCTTGGGGGAGTTGATACTTCCATTTTGCATCATGCTTATAAGTTGATATTTATTGCATTATGGGATGTTCATACATGTTTTGTCACAATACTTATGCCTTTTCTCTCTTATTTTACAAGGTTTACATGAAGAGGGAGAATGCCGGCAGCTGGAATTCTGGGCTGGAAAAGGAGCAAACTCTGGAAACCTATTCTGCACAACTCCAAAAGCCCTGAAACTCCACAGAACATCATTTCAGAAAATATAAAAAATATCTGGCGAAAGAAACCCACGAGAGGGGCCACCGGCTGGCCTCGAGGGTGGGGGGCGCACCACCCTTCCCAGGGCGCGCCCCCCTGCCTCGTGGGCCAGCCGACAGGCCCCAGGTGCCCATCTTCTCCTATATGAAGTGTTTTGACCTAGAAAAAAATCAAAAGGAGGCTTTCGGGACCAGACACCGCCGTCTTGAGGTGGAACCGAGGCAGAAACCAAATTAGGGCTCCGGCAGAGCTGTTCTGCCGGGGATACTTCCCTCCAGGAGGGGGAAATCATCACCGCCGTCATCACCAACAACTCTCCCATCTTGGGGAGGGCTATCTTCATCAACATCTGCACCATCAACATCTCCTCTCAAATCCAAGCTCATCTCTTGTATCCAATCTTTGTACCCCAAACCTCAGATTGGTACCTGTGGGTTGCTAGTAGTGTTGATTACTCCTTGTAGTTGATGCTAGTTGGTTTATTTGGTGGAAGATCATATGTTCAGATCCATTATGCATATTAATACCCATCTGATCATGAACAATATTTTGTCTTGTGAGTAGTTACTTTGGTTCCCGAGGACATGGGAGAAGTCTTGCTATTAGTAGTCATGTGAATTTGGTCTTCGTTCGATATTTTGATGAGATGTATGTTGTCTCTCCTCTAGTGGTGTCATGTGAACGTCGACTACATGACACTTCACCATTATTTGGGCCTAGAGGAAGGCATTGGGAAGTAATAAGTAGATGATGGGTTGCTAGAGTGACAGAAGCTTAAACCCTAGTTTATGCGTTGGTTCGTAAGTGGCTGATTTGGATCCACATGTTTCAGGCTATGGTTGGGTTTACCTTAATACTTCTTTTGTAGTTGCGGATGCTTGCTTTAGAGGTTAATCATAAGTGGGAGGCTTGTCCAAGTAAGGGCAGCACCCAAGCACCGGTCCACCCACATACCAAATTATCAAAGTACCGAACGCGAATCAGACGATCGTGATGAAAACTAGCTTGACGATAATTCCCATGTGTCCTTGGGAGCGCTTTCCTTTATATAAGTGTTTGTCCAGGCTTGTACTTTGCTACAAAAAGGATTGGGCCACCTTGCTGCACCTTATTTACTTTTACCTTTTGTCACTTGCTACCAATTACCTTATCACAAAACTATCTGTTACCTATAATTTCAGTGCTTGCAGAAAATACCTTACTGAAAACTGCCTATCATTTCTTTCTGCTCCTCGTTGGGTTTGACACTCTTACTTATCGAAAGGACTACGATAGTTCCCCTACACTTGTGGGTCATCAAGACTCTTTTCTGGCGCCGTTGCCAGGGAGTGAAGCACCTTTGGTAAGTGGAATTTGGTAACGAAAAATTTATATAGTGTACTGAAATTTATTGTCACTTGTTACTATGGCTATGTTGAAAGATGATGGTAGCAAATACACGGACTGGGTCCGTAACTTGATGATTATCCTCATTGCTGCATAGAAGAATTATGTCCTGGAAGCACCGCTAGGTGACAAGCCTGCTGCAGGAGCAACTCCGGACGTTATGAACGTCTGGCAAGCTCGTTCTGATGACTACACGATAGTTCAGTGTGCCATGCTTTACGGCTTAGAACCGGGACTTCAACGACGGTTTGAACGTCATGGAGCATATGAGATGTTCCAGGAGTTGAAATTAATATTTCAAGCAAATGCCCGGATTGAGAAATATGAGATTTCCAATAAGTTCTATAGCTACAAGATGGAGGAGAATAGTTCTATCAGTGAACACTTGCTCAGAATGTCTGGGTACTACAATCATATGACTCAACTTGGTTGCAAAGTTGACGAGGATAGTGTTATTGATAGATTTCTTCAATCACTGCCACCAAGCTATAAAGGCTTCATGATGAACTATAATATGCAAGGGATGCAAAAGAAAATTCCCGAGCTCTTCACTATGCTCAAGGCTGCGGAGGTAGAAATCAAAAAAGGAGCATCAAGTGTTGATGGTTAACAAGACCACTAGTTTCAAGAAAAAGGGCAAGGGAAAGAAGGGGAACTTCATGAAGAATAGCAAGACAGTTGCTACTCCCGCGTAGAAACCCAAGTCTGGAGCCAAGCCTGAAACTGAGTGCTTCTACTCCAAAGGGATTGGACACTAGAAGCGGAACTTCCCCAAGTAGTTGGCGGATAAGAAGGATGGCAAGGTGAACAAAGGTATATGTGATATACATGTTATTGATGTGTACCTTACTAATGCTTGTAGTAGTACCTGGGTATTTGATACCGGTTCGGTTGCTAATATTTGTTACTCGAAACAGGGACTACGGATTAAACGAAGATTGGCTAAGGACGAGGTGACGATGCGCGTGGGAAATGGTTCCAAAGTCGATGTGATCGTCGTCGGCACACTACCTCTACATCTACCTTCGGGATTAGTTTTAGACCTGAATAATTGTTATTTGGTGCCAGCGTTAAGCATGAACATTATATCTGGATCTTGTTTGTTGCAAGACGGTTATTCATTTAAATCTGAGAATAAAGGTTGTTCTATTTTTATGAATAATATCTTTTATGGTCATGCACCCTTGAAGAGTGGTCTATTCTTGTTGGATCTCGATCGTAATGATACACATCTATAATACCTAAATAGTTCATCCTCACTAACCTATTTCTCTTGACATGCAAGCTATCCACATCATCAAGTAGGTCCATTACTTCATTTTTCTTGACATGCAACCATCCCACCACAACACATGTGCCATGTCAGCAGATGTTGCGACCAGTAGTTAATTACCAGGCGTAACAACAGATTAACACCCAGCCACGTAGAAAAAAAGCCCATGCCTCTCATCCTCAGAGGAAAAAAACGCCATATTCTCCCCAAGAGTCGAAGGCCAACAGCCCCTCTCTCGCTCCATGTCTAAAAAAATCATTTGTCTGATGATAATCACCCCCATTCACATCTTTTCATTACTCCTTCTTCGGTTCCTCCCCACGAGGCACCTCACCTCACCCATTTTATCTTCTCATTGCGAAGAATTGACATGGTTACCTCTTCATCTTCAATCTTCTCTTCTTCCTCACACTGATTTTTCCTCCTCTCCCTCTTTCATTCTTGAATCTTTCATTTGGATCAGATGTTCGTACAAAGTTCTGAATGAGATTTTTTTGTGCGCCAGGAGTGCTGCTGCATCGCAGGAGCGCCGCCGGCCTTTCTGCCGGTTCTAGAGCACGCTGGCGCACCTGGAAGCGCGCGCGTCGGCTCAGCCCCAGCGAGACTTTCCACCATCCGGATCTCCATGGATGGGCGGCGGCGCCTGGCCGTCCTGCCGGGCTACTTCGGCAGCCTGGTCCTTTGGGCGTTCCTGCGGTCCATGGTGGGGGGCCCGCTGACCCGGCCGCTGAAGCACGCATCGGAGACGATTGGACGTTCCTACAATGTTTTGAGTGAGATTTTGTTGTCCTTTTTATTTTGATTTTCTAGATCAGTAAGGAGAAGGACGAACAGATCCATCACTTGCGCTCTGTTTGAGGTTTGTGAGGAGTAGGAGGAGCAAATTTGTGGTGTGCCTCCGAGGTTCTTCGTGGAACTGTATGTTTTCTCTCCATCAGTTTTTGTTGTTCTATTTGATAGATTGCATCTGATCTATAATCAGATTTTTCTCTAATTTCCTCATCTGATCTTTTTATCCGTGGCTCTGGAAGTACGAATGATCTAATTGTCTGCCGCCACTAAAGATCGATGTTGCATCACTGCCAACCATCGAGTCATCAATGTCTATGCCGGGAGTGCAACTGCCTCACCCTGGCTCTGCCCTTTCGCCTACTATACGCATGCAACCTTATGGTATGCCAGCCAATATCCCCCCTTGCTTCTATAGTTTGTTTTGATTTTTTCTACTGTGTGGTGTTGAAGTGTCTCTATGTAATTAACCACACACCAGATTATGCCCTAATATGCATCTACTCTGGATGATTTTGCAGGTTGAAGCGTGCTAATCCCCCCACATGCACTACCTATTGCTTTGTTGTCATGGCCTATAGCTTCACCTGGAGATGTTGTTGTCTCCACATGCCCGTTGGTAAACATTGATGAAGTGGTGAATTGGTTATGAACCGAAATATTTTAATAATTTCGAGTCTGGCCGTTTATTTCTCCATGATTTGATTTATAATTTTTCATTTGTGCAGATAGATGATTTTTTTAGACCGAGACCAAGAATTAAGATTGATCCATATTTCTTTGTTACTTTTTTTGCATTTATGAAGGATAGTCGTCATCCTAGAGGAATCGAGTTTTGTTGCAATTCGTACCTAAAGTGAACATGAAGATTTCAATTACCTACCGTGTCATGTTGGTATATCCCCTCTCTTTTTACATTCCGAGTTTACTATTATTTCAGTTTCAAGTGCACTTAAATTTTCTCCAAGGGTGATAAGCACATCCCAAGTCATAACAGGTAATTGTTTTTTAGCCATTGTAAATCTGAAGTGTTAGCCCCACTATAATCTTGGATTAGCTAATTGAATTTAGAGTAAGTTCCATTGTTTACTAATTCTGATTTATAATTGCTGCTTTCTATGGAATAAATAAGATAAGTATCTGAGTCGGCAGGTTATGTACGTTTCATACCAAGCTCCCTTTGCAACTTTATTAAGAGGTAAATATCTTAGCCCTCTATTAATGATGTCTTTGGCGGTTTAAATCATGTCATGTGGCTGCTCATGTCTTGCTCTCTTGATGCCTAACTTTTTGGTGTCTTTAGCCTCTCATATTGTTCCTTATTATTAAATAATCATATTGAGTATTGCTAGCACAATACACTTCTAAAGCACAAGAAAACATGTTTACAATTTCTGTGAAATAAGCATTCATTTTTTGCAGGAAGTATGCATATTCATTTGTTATTGCGAAAAAAGTGAGCTCAATGCCAAATAACAGTGCTCCAATTTGTTTTCCATACCCCCAAAATATGTGTTATCATTATAGTTTATTCTTGAACATAGTACTATGTTTTTTTTTTGCGATTTGAATTAGCGAGAAATAATCTCCAATTTCATATGGTCATATTTATTCTTTATTTAGCAGGACTATACAAACATTTTACATTTGGTTACAAGTGAATTTAAGTGCCTTTGTCTTGAACTCGGTCAAAGTTAACAGTACCCTTTATGAACTTTAATTGTTTCAGTGCTCTTGGAAGCCAACCTGCCTACCAAGGAAAGAAATATATGATTATGCCATGTTAGTGTCGAGTCCAAGTCCATACCATATATGTATTTATCATTCAACATTCAAAAGGACATATCAACTTTGTTTCTTTCTGTTTCATGTACTGTAATGTGTTTCTTTCAAGTTGCTTGCAAAAAGTACAATTTAGAAGTCCCGCAGCAACGCGCGGGGTTTCATCTAGTATTCATAATATTGAAGACAAAAGATGCAAGGTCAATAATGATAGTGCAACTTATTTGTGGCACTGCCGTTTAGGTCATATTGGTGTAAAGCGCATGAAGAAACTCCATAGTGATGGACTTTTAGAATCACTTAATTATGAATCACTTGGTGCTTGCGAACCATGCCTCATGGACAAGATGACTAAAACTCCGTTCTCAAGAACAATGGAGCGAGCAACAGATTTGTTGGAAATCATACATTCTGATGTATGTGAACCGATGAGTGTTCACGCTCGCGGCGGGTATCGTTATTTTCTGACCTTCACTGATAATTTGAGCAGATATGGGTATATCTACTTGATGAAAGACAAGTCTGAAACATTTGAAAAAGTTCAAAGAATTTCAGAGTGAAGTAGAGAATCATCGTAACAAGAAAATAAAGTTTCTACGATCTGATTGTGGAGGAGAATATTTGAGTTATGAGTTTGGTCTTCATTTGAAACAATATGGAATAGTTTCACAACTCACGCCACCCGGAACACCACAGCGTAATGGTGTGTCCGAACGTCGTAACCGTACTTTATTAGATATGGTGCGATCTATGATGTCTCTTACCGATTTACCACTATCGTTTTGGGGTTATGCTTTAGAGACAGCTGCATTCACGTTAAATAGGGCACCATCTAAATCCGTTAAGACGACGCCTTATGAACTGTGGTTTGGCAAGAAACCAAAGTTGTCGTTTCTTAAAGTTTGGGGTTGTGATGCTTATGTGAAAAAGCTTCAACCTGATAAGCTCGAACCCAAGTCGGATAAATGTGTCTTCATAGGATACCCAAAAGAGACTGTTGGGTACACCTTCAATCACAGATCCGAAGGCAAGATATTCGTTGCCAAGAATGGATCCTTTCTAGAGAAGGAGTTTCTCTCGAAAGAGGTGAGTGGGAGGAAAGTATAACTTGATGAGGTAATTGTACCTTCTCCCGAATTGGAAAGTAGTACATCACCGAAACTAGTTCGAGTGATTCCTACACCAATTAGTGAGGAAGCAAATGATGATGATCATGAAACTTCAGATCAAGTTTCTGCTGAACTTCGTAGATCAACCAGAGTACGTTCCGCACCAGAGTGGTACGGCAACCCAGTTCTGGAAGTCATGTTACTAGACCATGATGAACCTACGAACTATGAGGAAGCGATGATAAGCTCAGATTCCGCAAAATGGCTTCAGGCCATGAAATCTGAGATGGGATCCATGTATGAGAACAAAGTATGGACTTTGGTTGACCTGCCCGATGATCGGCAAGCCATCGAAAATAAATGGATCTTCAAGAAGAAGACCGACGCTAACGGTAATGTTACTGTTTGCAAAGCTCGACTTGTTGCGAAAGATTTTGTACAAGTTCAAGGAGTTGACTACGATGAGACTTTCTCACCCGTAGCGATGCTTAAGTCTGTCCGAATCATGTTAGCAATTGCCGCATTTTATGATTATGAAAGCTGGAGAATGGATGTCAAAAGTGCATTCCTGAATGGATATCTCAAAGAAGAGTTGTATATGATGCAACCAGGAAGTTTTGTCGATCCGAAAGGTGCTAACAAAGTGTGTAAGCTCCAGCGATCCATCTATGGACTGGTGCAAGCATCTCGGAGTTGGAATATACGCTTTGATGAGGTTTTATATAGACTTTTGGAGAAGCATGTATTTACAAGAAAGTGAGTGGGAGCTCTGTAGCATTTCTGATATTATATGTGGATGACATATTGTTGACTGGAAATGATATAAATTTCTGGATAGCATAAAAGGATACTTGAATAAGAATGTTACAATGAAAGACCTCGGTGAAGCTGCTTACATATTAGGCATCAAGATCTATAGAGATAGATCAAGACGCTTAATTGGACTTTCACATAGCACATACCTTGATAAAATTTTGAAGAAGTTCAAAATGGATCAGTCAAAGAAAGGGTTCTTGCCTGTGTTACAAGGTGTGAAGTTGAGTAAGACTCAATGCCCGACCACTGCAGAAGATAGAGAGAAAATGAAAGTCATTCCCTATGCCTCAGCCACAGGATCTATCTTGTATGCTATGCTGTGTACCAGACCTGATGTGTGCCTTGCTATAAGTCTAGCAGGGAGGTACCAAAGTAATCGAGGAGTGGATCACTGGACAGCGGTCAAGAACATCCTAATGTACCTGAAAAGGACAAAGGATATGTTTCTCGTGTATGGAGGTGACAAAGAGCTCGTCGTAAACGGTTACGTCGATTCAAGCTTTGACACTGTTCCGGATGACTCTAAGTCACAAACCGGATATGTGTTTTTGTTAAACGGTGGAGCTGTCAGTTGGTGCAATTCCAAGCAGAGCGTCGTGGCGGGATCTACGTGTGAAGCTGAATACATAGCTGCTTCGGAAGCAGCAAATGAAGGAGTCTGGATGAAGGAGTTCATATCCGATCTACGTGTGATACCTAGTGCATCGGGTCCAATGAAAATCTTTTGTGAAAACATTGGAGCAATAGCCTTGGCGAAGGAATCCAGGTTTCACAAGAGAACAAAGCACATCAAAAGACGCTTCAATTCCTTCCGCGATCTAGTCAAGGAGGGAGACATAGAAATTTGCAAGATACATAGGGATCTAAACGTTGCAGACCCATTGACTAAGCCTCTTCCACGGACAAAACATGATCTGCACCAAGACTCCATGGGTGTTAGGATCATTACTTTGTAATCTAGATTATTGACTCTATTCAAGTGGGAGACTGAAGAAAATATGCCCTAGAGGCAATAATAAAGATGTTATTTGTATTTCCTTATATCGTGATAAATGTCTTTTATTCATGCTAAAATTGTATTAACCAGAAACTTAGTACATGTGTGAATACATAGACAAAATAGTATGTCCCTAGTATGCCTCTACTAGACTAGTTCATTGATCAAACATGGTTATGTTTCCTAGCCATAGACATGAGTTGTCATTTGATCAACGGGGTCACATCATTAGGAGAATGATGTGATGGACAAGACCCATCCGTTTGCTTAGCACTATGATCGTTTAGTTTTACTGCTATTGCTTTCTTCATGACTTATACATATTCCTATGACTATGAGACTATGCAACTCCCGAATACCGGAGGAACACCTTGTGTGCTATCAAACGTCACAACGTAACTGGGTGATTATAAACATGCTCTACAGGTGTCTCCGAAGGTGTTCGTGGTGTTGGCATAGATCAAGAATAGGATTTGTCACTCCGAGCAAATGATTAATGAGTTAGTCATGGGATGATGTATTACGGAACGAGTAAAGAGGCTTTCCGGCAACGAGATTGAACTAGGTATTGAGATACCGACTATCGAATCTTGGGCAAGTAACATATCGTTGACAAAAGGAACAACATATGTCGTTATGCGGTTTGACCGATAAAGATCTTCGTAGAATATGTAGGAGACAATATGAGCATCTAGGTTCCGCTATTGGTTATTGACCGGAGATGAGTCTCGGTCATGTCTACATAGTTCTCGAACCCGTAGGGTCCGCACGCTTAACGTTTGATGATGATCGGAATTATGAGTTTATGAGTTTTGATGTGCCGAAGGTAGTTCGGAGTCCCGGATGAGATCACGGACATGACGAGGAGTCTCGGAATGCCCGAGATGTAAATATTGATATATTGGACGACTATATTCGGACACCGGAAGTGTTCCGGAAAGTTTCGGAATAAACCGGAGTGCCGAAGGGGTTACCGGAAACCCCCCGGGGAAGCTATGGGCCCTAATGGGCTTTAGTGGAAAGAGAGAGGGCCGGCCAGGGCTAGGCCACGCGCCCCTCCCCGTTGGTCCGAATTGGACAAGGAAAGGAGGGGGGGCGCCCATTTCCTTCTCCCTCTCCCTGTACTTTCCTTCCCCCTCTCTCCCTCTTGGTGGATTCCTACTAGGAATAGGATTGCAATCCTATTCCTAGTAGGATTGCCTCTCTAGGCGTGCCATAGGGGGCCGGCCGGCCTCCCCCCTTGCTCCTTTATATACAGGGGCAGGGGGCACCCAAAGATACACAAGTTGATCTCTCCAGCCATGTGCGGTGCCCCCCTCCACAAGAACACATCTCGGTCATACCGTTGCAGTGCTTCGGCGAAGCCCTGTGCCGGTAACTTCATCATCTCCGTCACCACACCGTCGTGCTAACGAAACTCTCCCGCAAGGTTCTATTGGATCAAGAGCTCGTGGGACTTCATCAAGTTGAACGTATGCTGAACAAGGAGGCTCCGTACGTCCGGTGCTTGATCGGTTGGATCGCGAAGAAGTTCGACTACATCAACCGCGTCACTAGACTCTTCCTCTCCGGGTCTACGAGGGTACGCAGACACACTCTCCCCCTCGTTGCTATGCATCTGGTAGATAGATCTTGCATGATCGTAGGAAAATTTTGAAATACTACGTTCCCCAACAGCCATCGAGGATAAAAAGATGGGGTTTATATCACTAAGTTTGAGTTTATCCCTCTACATCATGTCATCTTGCTTAAGGCGTTACTCTGTTCTTATGAACTCAATACACTAGATACATGCTGGATAGCGGTCGATGTGTGGAGTAATAGTAGTAGATGCAGAATCGTTTTGGTCTACTTGTCTCGGACGTGATGCCTATATATAATGATCATGCCTAGATAGTCTCATAATTATTCGCTTTTCTATCAATTGCTCGATAGTAATTTGTTTACCAGCCGTACAATATCGCTATCATGAGAGAAGCCACTAGAGAACACTATGGCCCCCGGGTCTATTCTCAACATATCAATCTATAATCTACTTTACTTTTCCGCTTTTACTTTCTATTCTTGTAATAAAAAATACTAAAAATATCAAACTATCATCTCTATCAGATCTCACTTTCGTAAGTGACCGTAAAGGGATTGACAACCCCTTATTGTGTTGGCTGCGAAGTTCTTATTTGTTTGTGCAGGTGCGAGGGACTCGCGCGTGGTCTCCTACTGGATTGATACCTTGGTTCTCAAAAACTGAGGGAAATACTTATGCTACTGTGCTGCATCACCCTTTCCTCTTCGAGGGAATACAACGCAAGCTCGAGAAGTAGAAGTTACACAATATAATTAGGTAGTAGATGGGTTCAATTACTAAAAAATATTTGTGCGGATAGCAGACGGGATCTCTTACCTGATGTTCTTGTTGATTCCCTTGAATTTGCATAATCCTGATCTTGACGGCATGGTGGGATCTCACAAAGTTCTGACAATCCACGATCCTTTCATGTTGCTCCTGAGCTAATATGCTAATTGACAGATCAACAATGTGCTAACAGTTCTTTGGGTTCAACCATAGTTAAAGAAAGATGGATGTTTCGCAGACGAAAGGGCAATGCAGATATGGTCTGCACGGGGGTCATGCGTATGAAGAATTTCAGTATGGGGCTAAAACCTCAACCTTATGCATGAAGCTAAGGACCCAATAAACCATAGAGTCGGGCATCCAAGAAAAAGCTAGTAGGCGCAGGAGGCATCACGAAGGGAATAGAGCCCACTTGAAATTATAATCATGGGTTGGCCAAAAGGGAAGGTCTGAGGTTTTGAGGAAACACTAAAATGAAATACATGAGCTCACTCGCATTTCATCGAATATGTCAAGTACGGCGACGAGAACCTAAATTACGAGGAATAGACAAGAGAGGGACCAACCTTAGAGTGACCTAGGAGGAAAAAACCTAAACCGTATGTGATTGATAATTCAAGTTGGCACCAAACCTTCAGCATGAGGAGTGAGCAAGAATCAAATAATTCCCAGGATCATATTGCTCAAGCTCGTGGTATATGGAATAAAAACTAAAATACGAAGATGATTCACCCTTTTTTTCATGTTGATTAGGCTGTAATGTCAAAGTATAATATAATTATCGCTTCATGCAGAGCAAAAGAAAAGAGGTTGAATTGGGAGAGAAGAAAGCAGCGCCAGAAGCCTCCGCTCCCTTCTTTCGTGCCTCTCGCCTGGTCCTCTCCACTCCTCTCCTCTTCGGAGCAAACTAACTAACAGATACCCCCAGCAAGGGCTTCCTAGCGGATGCCAAGGAGCACTCCAATGACTGATTCCTAGTGTGACCAGCAGCCGTCACATGTTGCAAGTTGCGTGCACCCAGCGTGGGTTGCATTTTTTTCTTCACGTTCTTTACTGCCTTTTCTGGTTTTCTAGGTTTTCCAATTTTGTTTGGTTTTCCTACTTGGAAAAACCATGTTTTTTAAGCAGTCCGGATGTGCTTCCTAAAAAGGGAAAAACATAGTTGTGCTTCCCGAAAAAGGGAAAAACATAGTATGTGCTAACATCAGAAGCACATTTGTGTTTCCCAAAAAAAGGAGAAACACAACATATGCTTCCACCAGAATTACAACTTTGCTTCCACCAAAATCACAAGTGTCCTTGTCGAAAAGGGAAAAAGCATAGTTTTTTGCTTCCGCGAGAAGCTTAGGTTTAGTAATTGTTTGCTTGTTGCCATTGGTTGTCCCACGGTAATGCTTTCATGTTCTTAGATTCTTGTTCTATGAGCATCAGGGTGGAGGCTGGTGCCGAAATTTGAAGTCATGCGCTTCATGCCAGAAATTGATGATGGGTTCTTCCCGTTACATGGAACGCCAGGTTGAGTTTGCTGGCATGTTGAGCGATGCCGAAGATCAGAATCCAGGTAACTATGTTTCATCTTAGTATAGATTAGAGACCTAACTCCATTTTGTACCAAAGCTAAAGATTTCCTCTTTAATGTTACATTTTATTGATGTGCAATGCCGCTAATCTTTTATGACCAAATTAATAATAAAATATCAACCATCAGCTCAATCTTAAAGTAGTATTTGCGGAAGCAACAAGCCCTAAGTGATTTCTTCCATCAGTTCTTGAATTGTAATCTTGCATCATGAGTACATAACCAAGTATATCATATTTCACTTATCAGTTTATTGTCACGACCGGTAAGAGTGGTAGTTTTTGGCAACACTAACCACAAGAGTGATAGTTTTTGGAATAATGGGGGAAGCTCCTACTCTCATTTTAACCAAACACAAACAACTTCAGTGTCCTTGCAACGACGGTAAAATGAGCATTCACAAAAAAACAACAAGGCACTGCTCTATGATAGGGCGAGTTTTTTAGCACACTTTGAGGTTCATCCTCACTGAGAAAATAGAGCACCTAACAACACATGTTCATTGAACATTCGTTTTTGGAGCAGATCCCTCTAGCCGATCTTATAGTTGTTGGATGTTGGACCAATCCCATGCATAGACCGATCATTTGGTAATCTCCCATAAGTATGAGAGCACTGATAATGCACCAGTGCCAACCCATAGGCCAAGCAAAAGAAGCGACCGCACATGCCCCAAAGAGGTGAGGGCCTCGAATTCAAATTATAATAGTAATAACCACTATACAACTATACAATACATGATTAAAATTATTGAATACATAAAAGATAACACCAATTTGTAGAAACGCAAGTTCACCATATACTAATAGTTTATACCACATGGGGGATAAACCAATCCGAGTGGTGAAATTGAGTTTGATTACGTTGATGATCCCTCTTTACGATGGATGTCTTAGTACATTATGATATCTATCATAACTAGATCTGTTTGTTTAAATCAATGCCCAATTCTTCATTTGAGAAATAAGTATGCACAAAATCAAACCTAGTGAATCGAAACGAGAATGTCAGATAGTAGAATTGTATGCTATTCGTGATTGTACTAATCTCACAAAGCATGCCCATGTTAACATATTTGTCATGCCCTATTGTAGTTTCTATAAATATGCTTGTGTACTATACACTAGAATCTTCTATTAACTATTAATATACACTAGCATATGATTTAGTAATCTCTAGTCATGCATATATATTTGTATACACTATAAACTTTAAGCAATAATAGAAAACTTATTCAAATGAAAATTTCCTGAACAAAAAAGTGATTTTTTGTTACATCCTAAAATTTAAACTTCGTAGACCAAACTTTCTAAATATATACATTACAGCTGCATAACAAGGAATAATATAAATATAATTTATTAATATTTTTATGTTGCTAACTATGATAGACAAATAGTAAAAATATTATATTAATTAGAATTGTATTATGGTACAACTAATTTAAAATAAGTAAAAATGTTTAATATGAATAAATTAGACCGGCTCTACAAAGCACAATGTGTGCTGCCCTACCCTGGCCTCCAAACTAGGTATAAGTAAGAAAATAACTGCATACCCTACCTATGTGAAATTGAAAAATAGTAAACAACACTAGGAAATTGAACACACTAACACAATGCTTGGCAACACGTATGAAATAGAGAGCCCTTAAATATCTAGTTACACTCTAACGGATGGGTAAGGTCAGAGTTTATCAGGAAACACGAAAAGTGGACACGCTAGCTTATAGTTATATTATCAAACACGACCTGATTAAAGGAAAAATGGCAGCGCCGATCAGCTAAATTTATGGAAGAGCCACAGAAAAACAACGGTAGGCCTGCACGACAAGCCAAGAAAATAATTATCGTCTTGAAAGGCAAATCAAAACAAATATAACTAAAGAAACAATTGCACATCGTGACATTATGAAATTGCAAAACAATAAGAAGTACTAAGCATTGAACACACAAATACAATAGCCATGCATAATTGACGAGACAACCAGTAAATGGAACGGAAGATGCAAACCTTGACGTAGCCGAGAAAGAACACACCAGCAAATAGGAAAAGCAAGCCTACAAGATTCTGTCCTAAACTCAGCAAATTAGAGGAAACCATTGCAAAGAGTAAATCACATGCCAAACACATACACGCAACTACACGGTCAAAGGTCTCAAAAAGGGTGTCGTCCGAAGGTCAAAGGTTCAGAGGTAAAACGAAAGCATAGCCACAGGACATAAGCTACATAGGAAACAAGGTAAAGAAGAAAACACGGGACTAAGAACATGTTAACTAACATGCATTTCATCAAAAAACTACATGTGCAGATAAGAACATCATTGATCACCTGAATCTAGATATACACTTTTTCGTAGACGAAAGGAGTAAGTATGAGTGTCACTGTCTGTACTATGTTAAGAAAAAACTTCCAAACCCTATGCACTATGAGAAAAAACTAATTTGCCATCAGGGGACGTCTTGGCCGTCAGCTTTTCATCGGGCAGATGGCAAAGAAAGGGTTTGCCGTCATCAGTAGACGGAAAAGAAAAAATTGTCGATAAAATAAACTTTGTCGTCTGCGAAAAAAAACACAGATGGCAAAGAATGTACTTTGCCGTATGTAATCGAAAAAGTAGAAGGCAAAGATCTTCACCGTCTATATTTTCTATTACACACGGCAAAGCACATACTTCGCCGTGTGTAATATAAAACGCAGACAGCAAAGATCTTTGCCATCTGGAATAGAAAACGAAGACGGCAAAGAAAGAAACACAGCACGCGGATCGATCAAATGGATCGATGACATGGCAGGATCTCAGCCACACATCTCCTCGTGCCCCAACACGCCCCGCGCCCAAGCCTCACGGGCCCAACACCCCAAGTGCATCACTCTCTCCCTTATCCTCTCCCCCACCACGATCTCTCTCTCTGGTTTCTCTCCCTTATCAACAAACCGTCACCGGTTACCACCTCTCCCATCGGCCACAATCTCTCTCGCCAGCCCCGGCCATTTCTCCCTTCGCCCCCGGCCCCAGCCCCGTCCCCGTCGCCCCCGGCCATGGCTCCAGCACACCCGAAGCCCCGCCGGCGACCGGCCACCACCTCTCGCGCCGGCCACCACCTCTCGCGCCGGCCCCAGCCACTTCCTCCGTGGCCCCGGGCCTCAGCCCCGCCGCCCTCGAAGCTCCGCAGGCGTACGCACGATGTTGCGAGCCATCCCCGTCGCCCTTCCCCTTCGCCACGGGTGCCGCCGGCCCCGTCACCCCAGTCAGGCTCCTCCGGCCATGGATCCGGCCCCGCATGCCTGCGCCGTCCCTGGCCCCATCGCTCGACGCTTTTCACCTCTCGCCTCGAGGAGCGGGGGCAGCTCATCGGGCGTCCATGGCGGTTCTGCTCTGTCCGTGGAGAATGAAGGCGTCCATGGTGGTGCTGCTCTGTCCTTGGAGAATGGAAGGGGAAGGGAGAGGGCGCGGCTGCTGTTTACTGCTGCTCTGGTGAGCACGGGCACAGGATATGGTTGCAGGTTGGTGCGGGTGTCAAGATCCAACTCAAGATGGCTTCGCTTGCTGTTGCTGGATCTTGGGCTGCTATATCACCCTGTTCTTCTGTAATCTTTTCATGTGTAATTCGTTCATCTTATGAAATAGAGAAGTTTTGCCTCGAATCAGCAAGTGATAATGTATTATGTGTAAATAGAGTAATTTTGTGTTGGGAAATTTGTTCGGTAGATTCTTGGAACAAAGTGTTGATGTGTACTGTGGTGTGGTGTTCATTGTTGTCTCCTGCACTAGGACTGTTGATTTAGGTTATTTTAATACATTATGTGAAGGCTGACGGCCGCTGTGTTTTTTTTAATTTGACCCCATTCTTTGCCATGGTGATATACGAGGCTGAAGGCAAAGACGCGAATGGCTGACGGCAAAACTACTTTTCTTTGCCGTTTGTGATTTATAAGGCAGACGGCGAAGAAGTTTCGGCTGACGGCAAATTCTTTGCCGTCTGTCAGATAAAAAGCTGACGGCAAAGTATTCTTTGCCGACTTATCTTTGCCGTCTGATTTTGCCATCTGCTTCCCGACGGAAAAATCTTTGCCGTCTGGATTTAGGTCTTTGCCGTCTGTGACCCACAGACGGCAAATTTCCTATTTCCTGTAGTGGCGTTTTAATCATTTGCACCTTCATTTTGGTAGCACCAGTCCATTTGCGGCCAGATGTCAACCGAAAATCAATTAGGACATTGGGTCGGCAATGATGGCATTGCCTTACCCTTATGGGATGTAATGCTCGATCCCAAGAAACCGACCACGTTTCACTCCTGCATCTGCGACAAAATCTTCGGATATGCACCTTTCAGTTGGTCTCAAAGGGCAATAATTTGAGGGAGTTGGGTTCTTATATATTTGAAGTTTCAAAGGTGTCAATGAGATGATTCGCCTCCTTCAGTCTATGCTTTTCAACAAAGCTTCTTAGGGAACCAAACCAAGTATTTTTCTATAAAACTTTGTCGAACTTAATGTCATAACAAATCAATGTGGCATTTCTAGGAATATTTAGATTTTTTCCATGAAATTGAAATTATTGGTCAAATAAACTTCAGGTCTAGCCTCGTGGCACCTCATGCAACGTCCCCTATCGCGTGCCTTTGGTACCAGCGCCGCCACGACCACCTTCTCCACCACACCCCAACTACTTTGGGTTAACTAGATAGAGGGCCATGCTATTTTTAATGTTTGAACAACAAATTAATTTTTTTATGACAAAAGTGCTGTCAAGCATGCACACACACATACAGGTCCAAACATCAGAAGCTAGAAACAAACTATCTATTTCCTAAGTGACGAGCTCTCCACACATTGATTTGGCACGTATTGCCTTCAGTGGCGGTGATGAGAACGGCTGGGGAGACCAGAAACTCTCGAGGACACACGCCGGGCTCAAGAAGTACGCCTTCTCGCTCTTTCGATCAGGGGACTAAAACCGCGCTCACTAGTAGAAAACGGAGCTTTATTACCGGTTCGTAAGGGCCTTTAGTGCCGGTTCTGCAACCGGCACTAAAGGGTGGAGACTAAAGGCCCCCCCTTAGTACCGGTTCAGCACGAACCGCCAGTAAAGGCCCACCACGTGGCATGAGCTCGCGCCGTGGTATGGGGGACCTTTAGTACCGGTTGGTAACACCAACCAGTACTAAAGGTTTTTTTTTTTGAATGTTTCGGAAAAAAATCTGATTTTTTTTCGATTTTCGATTTTCTGAATTATTTGATGATTTAGTCTCTAATCACCCCTCTTAACTGCTCAAGTGTGGATCACTCATTCCAAATCATCTAACTTTCCGGCCGGTCACCCATAGATGTCAATTCTATTAACCCTCAGGAGTTTAGCTTGAGCATTAAGTCATAGTTTGAGTTTGAAACTATTATTCTAAAAAACAATAATTATTTAGTAACAATAATTATTTAGTAACACTAATATTTCTTGAATAAGTAGTTTGACCAGATTTGACCAAAATAAAAAAATTGAAATAATTACTTAGTAACACTAATATTTTTGAATAATTATTTAGTAACACTAATACTTCTTGAATAAGTAGTTTGACCATAGTTTTATCAGATTTAACTAAAATTCAAAAAAAACTAAAATTTGAGCATAACTTTTTTCCTTTTGGAATTTGAGGATTCTAAAAAATTGCAAACAGGCCGTAGGCGGTCAAAATCGGATGCGGATTTTCGTGCTGAACATTTTGATATATTATACATTTTTTTCGACATCGTATGCAAGAGATATAGTCGTTTTACTTTTTCATCACATTTTTTTGCAAAACATGTCCAAATTTAAGTTTTAAAATTTTCCTAACTTGTAGATGTAGTAACATAACTACGTCTCGAAGGATTTTAATTTTTGAAGTTTTTATCATTTTCTTTTGTTATTTTTCAAAACAGAAATGGCGATCGCGCGGGGGGTGGGGGGGTAGAGTTTGAAAATTGCCCCATAGTCCCGATTTGTGTCTCTAACCAAGACTATAGGTTAGACACCTTTAGTGCCTGTTTATGGCACGAACTGGTACTAAAGGGACTCGTGGGGCCCCGGCCTGACGCCAGCCTGCCACCACCCCTTTGGTACCGGTTCGTGCCACGAACTGGTACTAAAGGTTCAACACGAACCGGCACTAATGCATAGCCGTTCGAGCCGAGACTAATGGTACCAATAGTACCGGGCTAACATCGAACCGGGACTAATGTGTCTCACATAAGGTCCTTTTTCTACTAGTGGCTGTCTCAGGTCCCCATTGTTTGGATAGCCATTGGTTCCTACACATAGTCAGCTACTCAGGATCAGCAGAGGTTCTTGCATCTCCCTGTTAGGAGTCAGGAAGAAGGAGAAGGCCTCCAACCTTTTCTTCTCCGGATATGGTTATAGAATATGCCAAATTTTGGCTGTTCTCAAAATCCTCCCCAACACCTGTTTCACAGACAACCATATGGCATTGTCAAAGATAATGGAATTTCTAGTTTAACATAGACTCCACATGGCAGCTGCACTGATTGTATTTAAGGAAGAATTATTTTTATCGTATAGCCAAAATTTAGCAATAGATAGATAATCAGTGCCTAAGGTTAGTCCAAAATGTTCATTGATTACACTCCAGACATAACTAGCTACCCCACACTCAAAGTCTCAAACATCGAGTGGTGCGCTGATTCATCCGTTCAGTGAAAGATCGATCACTTCATCTTGAGATCCTTTTCGGTCAATCTACAGGTTTACCTGTAAAACTAAAAATACAATAGATCAAAATCGTGAGTTTTATTTTGAAAAGCGCAGTAGAGCACACACTTTCAGCCAAATGGTAAGTCCCACAGATTCTACTCACTCCGTACCATAATATATCTCGTTTTAGCAGTTCAGAAGCAGTCGTTCTGTTGAAGATGAAAAAGAGCAGAATAGGGATCATAGGTGATCAGAAAGCCTAGCGCTCTCGTCTGATGAGAGGCGCCATCAGCAGCAAGTCGCATAGGTGGTCCATCCCCTGTCATAATTACAAATAGTTTCGGCCAAAATGGTAACTAGTGCAACCTGGTAGTTCTTTGCAAAAAAGTACCTCCAAAAGTGGTAGTTTTTGGCAACACTAGCCACAAGAGTGATAGTTTTTGGCTATATTCCCACCACTGCTTGATTCTTATGCGCCAGCGCTCGATCTCTCCTTTCCTTCAGTCTTGGAATAACGGGGCAGCTCTGACTATCAGTTTTACTGAACGCAAACAGCTTGAACGTCCTTGCAACGGCGCTGAAATGATCAGAGGATGACCTTCAACCTCTTTCCAAGGCCTCCTCGAAAGATGTACGACCAGCTCCTTGTACGTAGTCCTCCTTGAAAAGACTTGGGTGCTGTGTCTTAATAATATACTTCGATACATATTAGTAAAATTTACTTTGCCAATGCATTTGAGCAATCACAGAATTAGCAAAAGACGTACCAGTGTTGTGTCTTAATAATATACTCCCTCCGTTCCTACATATAAGTCTTTTAGACATTTTAAATAGACTACGACATACGGATGTATATAGACATCTTTTAAAGTGTGGATTCACTCATTTTGCTCCGTACGTAGTCACTTGTTAGAATCTCTAGAAAGACTTATATTTGGGAACGGAGGGAGTACTTCGATACATATTACTGCAAGTAAGTAAGAAGCTGGAATTGTCATGTTCTGAGTCACACATTATTTTACAATAACGAATTGGTAGGTTCATGAGGATATAATTTCTCCACCGGAACATGCTATAGTGGGGAAATAGAAATGCAGGATACACACACAAACATGACTCAAGGCTCAAATTCTACTCCGCATTGATCAAAGTTTTAAATAGCCCGCTATAGCTTTTAGAACAGGTTCCGCGCTAAATATATTTTGTCTAACCACATGAGCGAGCATTTTAAATAGCCTGCTATAGCGCCGCTATAGCAGCTATAGCATTCAGGTCCGCCGCTAAGAGGTTTAGGGCTCTATTTAAAACTTTGGCATTGATACATAGCAAGCAACTGCGCTGCTGCTATAGTTGATACAGGATACTAGCAAGCTCCTGGAGAATCAAAGTGCCCTTAATTTGTTTTCCTCGCACTCCAACAGCCCTGCACGACATATTACGGGCTCCCCTAGTGTGTGTTCTCATTTCTCAATGAAGGCGGCGCCGCCGTGCATCAAGTCCCCAATTCTGTTTTAATCATCAGAAGTACCATCCAGGCTAGACAAATAAAAAAGGTTAATGAGCTGAAAGTTCTAAATCTATTTTATTTTTCAGGAGCGACATATGGAGATTAACCAGCTATCTGAGGATAAATTCTAAAGAACAAATGATGTGCATACAGTAGTTAAATTGCCCGTCATTGTACATACCAGTGATCGAATGGCTGTCGTATTTCCTGGAGCTGGTGGCACGACTGTATGCTCACTTTCTTTATTTTATCAACAGCTGCTGCACCACCAATGGACTTGAGGTCTGAACAGTTGTAAATGCTAAGTTCCTCCAATACCGGAGAACATGCCAACTGGCTATTGGCGAGGTTGATGGATTCTATGCCCTGACAATAAGTCAAGGTGAGCTTCTTAAGAGAGGATGGTAATATCATTGCCCTCGGCATATATTGAACTTATTAGAACCTCCAATTTTCAACTGCTGCAACCCGTCGAGCCTATCAACAGAGAGCGACATTAACTCTTCACAATGGTCAAACCTCAATGGTCTTCACGGCAGGTAGACAATCTGGCTTGAAGAAGTCATGCAAGCTCAATAATTTCGGACAGTAAAGAATACGTATTTAGCAAGGGATGAGAATCCTTTAATGTTGCCGTTGGTGGTGCTACTGCTAATACTTGCTTCAGAAACCATTGATGTAAGGGTATTGCAAAAACAAATTTCTAGTTCCTCCAGGGATGGAAGATTGCTTCTCCACACATGCAGGGGAATAGCTGTCAACGAGTCGCAGTTACGTATTTCCAAATAAGTGAGGGAGGTGAGGTCAAGGAAGCAGCTCACGAAGTGATCCATGGAATAGCCCGAGCTCCAAAGTTCTAGCTTTCTAAGAGAAGTAGGTAAGACCACCGAGCCTTGCCAACTGATTTGACCACATCTTGTTATGGCTAACTCTTCAAAACGATTAATGTTGTCTGACCGTGATGTATTGCCAAGTGACCCATCTTACTGGAGAAATAATGGTATGCTCTTCAAGTTGAAACAGTCCGTAAATTCAAGAGAACGTAACCTTGGCAGGAGGTTGGGCTGGAGCCAGCTAGGGCAAGATTCACGTCCATAGTACTTTACCTGCAAATGTTGGAGATTCCAGTGAGGTAACATTTCCAGCTGGTTTTCTATTATCTTCACCGCCTCAGGACTTTTCTGCAGATGGGACCATTTTAGGCAGAGTTTGCCAGACTGGTCCTTGATATAACTAAAACTATTTGAATTGATCTTCTCTAAGCTGAGGACATCACCGAAGTCTGGAGGAAACTTTTCAATCACACAACTGCCAGAGTCTATAACTTTCAGATGATGCAGACGACATACTGATGATGGAAATCTGCTAAAAGTAACACTTCCAAGTAAAGAAAGGTAACACAGATGCTTTGAATTGCCCATGCTCTCAGGTAGTTGTCGTACTCCGGAAAGTTTAAAACTCAATACACGGATTTTCGGTAGCTCCCAGAACCAACAGTTCATCACAGGCTCAAAATCTTTTGCTTTGCTGTATGAGTCATCGCATACCAGGGACCTCAAATTTTTCATATCGCATATGCTCTTCAATTCAGAACACTGAACATTTCCGTTTGTGAAAATTGACAGATGACGGACATTTGAAGGAACTTTGTCCGGGTCACTAACATGCTTTATAATGAAGCACTCATCCTTCGAGACTAGCTGTGCTGTATCATGCATCAGATCATGAATAACATACTTAGGACTCTGCGGTGATGGTTTCTGGAAGAATGAACGATTTGCAAGGGCATCAAAGCACATTGATGCTTCTTCTCGCCCCTCCACATATCCTTGTGCAATCCAAATATCAGCTAGAAAATCCTTCCCAAATTTGTAATCCTTGGGAAACATTGCACAGACTGAGAAGCATCTCTTCAGTTTCTGTGGTAGATACATATAGCTCAGTCGAAGGGCTGGCAGAATGTCAGTATCTGATTGTTTTAATTTCCAAAGTTCACTTTCCTTTATATTTTTCCAGTGTAATGTACTTAGTTCCATTCTCAGCAAGCGTCCAATAGTCTTGGCAGCTAATGGGGAACCCTTCAACTTTGGAACAATGTCTTTACCAATGCTCTCCAACTCCAATGACTCCTGGTTGTTGCAAGAACTCATGGATCCAAATGCACAGGATTTGAAGAAATCCCAGAATACCTTAGGTTCTAAGCCATTTAACGCATAATTATTCTTAGGGCCAATTAGGTCGGCAACCTCAGGAAATCTAGTGGTGACCAAAATCCTACTTCCTTCAGCACCATTTTCCAAACATGCACACAAGCTCTTCCACCCTGCCACGTCATCCTTCAAGATATCATCCCACATGTCATCAAGGACAAGCAAGAACTTTTTGGATCTGACATGAAGCTCTAATTTACCCATAAGAACATTCAGATTATCAGATGATGCATCTCCTCCGAGGCCTTCTATAATGGCTTTCGTTAACCTTTTTGTGTCAAAGTCATCTGAAACACATGTCCAAATTATGGGGCCAAAGTGTTTCCTCACATTTGTATTCTTGCAGATTTGTTGGGCCATTGTTGTCTTTCCGACACCTCCCATACCAACAATGGATAACACAGGCAACTCTGTCATTCTTGCTTTGCTTTCAGTTCTTCCTCTCTTCAGTCCACGAACTCCTAGTCTTCCCACCAACTCCTTCATTTCTTTTTCACGACCAACCATATTCTCCACACGATTAAAGTAGGTAGTTGTTTCTGGCCTAACTGATTTATCAAACTTCCGCAGTGCTTGGTGCAATCCCATATCCATGGCCTGCTTATAGACATGATCTAGTTTTTCTTGAATTATGTTGACTTGTCTTATGTAATCACTGGATCTGTCAAAGAATTCCAGAAAGGTGTCATTATAATGATCTGGCTCCAAATTCTTGCTGCATTTAACCTTCAACTTGAGTACATCATAATCAAACTCATCAAGCAGGTCCTCCGCATCGAACACTGCACCTTTGATATCGGGGAGGAGAGCACCCGCTTGTTCCTTATGGCTTAGAAACTCAACCTGATCAATGAGGACAAGCATCTTGGGCATTGTTGTCTTCAGCTTCCAAAGATCAACCTCCAGCCGATCAAATTTCTTTTTATCATCTGCTTGGGCAGCTTTCTTGTCTCTGCCTAGCGACTCAAAGGTGCTCTGTCGATAATGAATGGCGGTTATAACTGATGTCGTCCAGATGAAGAATTCTTTATATGCATTGAAGTTGGAAAGCACCCCAGCACCATCATTGTAATATCCCCAAGCCATGTCCATAATTGAGGACTGTTGAAATTATATAAACGAATTAAGCTTAGTTCAAAGAGTACGCTATTGAAAACAGGCAATCATCTTGAATGGGGAGAGACGTCACTTGAAGATATAGTTACCAAGTTTATTGGCTGATTTGATGCCATGTTGGTGGGGAGATGCTTCTTGTTCAAAATGTTTGGTCAGCAAGTGACTAGATACCTTGGTGCTCCACTCCTCTGGGAAAACAAAGGCATTGATGATCCAGGCGCTGCTGATCTCACATGCCTTCTTATGTAGTTCTGTAAATATGTTGTTGTTACAGACAAGTTTATAATGTCTAAAGTAGTAAGCACACATGTAAACTATATAGTTGAATTTTGTTTCAGTGTTGATTATAGAAAGGTGCAAGAACAAAAAAAGCTACTCCAACATATGCAATGCAACTATTGAAGGAAAGTACTCGCCTTCGCCACTACTCCCATTTCCTTATGTCCCCTTTTCACTTTGTTAGGATAGTAATGACCAAAAACAGGATATGCAGTTATGCATGCAAAACTCAGTGGCAAAAAAGCCTGTTAGTATACCTTAAACAAAATGCAGAGAAGCACCTATTTTCTTCACGATTATGTTCCGTGTTATTTTAAAAGAGTATCATGCCTACGTAGTGCGGATTATTAGAGGTCACGACAATGTAAGCCAAGTCAGTTTGAAGTTTCCTATTCAACATGGCAACTCGGTGGTTATCCAGGGCTGGCCATTAAATCCCGAGGCTGCTGAAGCAGTGCAGGGATGACGCCGTGCTGTCGAGAGTGCGGCTACCTGATGCTCCCAAAACAGCCGCTGATGCTTGGTTAGCCTGTTTGGCATGCGATATGCCTGCCTAGCTATGTGTGCCAACCTTTTTGGTGCTCATTGTCCAGTACATTAGCAAATACACGCTAACTCCATAGTATGTTGCTCCTTATTGGTCATTGTCGAGTAGGCCGCCTCCGCTGCCGCTGGTTGTCGGTGTACTAAGATAGGGGTACCTTAGTACCCCAACTTGTGCACGGGCAGTAGCAGCTTCCCGTGGCAGGGCTTACCACGTGCTTGCCGGGAACCTTTCTGGTTCCTATGAAGCCATTCAAGAACAAAGTATACAAGACAGAAGATCAAGGCCCCGGCAAGAGGAGCTTGCCGGGAAGACCGCACCAGGCTCAAGGTTATCACTTTTGCACAAGACCCTAGCAAGAGGGGCTTGCCAGGAAGGCCAAGGAACACATACCTCAAGAGATGCCTCGGCGCATCTTGCGCCTCGGCAGGACCCGGAGAGCGACAAGCTTCCGGGCCCGGCAAGATCACTACCCCGGCAAGGTGCTTGCCGGGGAAACATACGCTGTGTGCCCGCGCTCCAGCTCATCGGCCCACGCGTCGCCCTAGGGCCCTTCCAGGGGCACGTGGCAGATGGCTGTGCAGCTTGGGGCACACGATGGCAAGCCACGGTGACAAGGCTACCGCCGTGGCGAACGGAGAAGCATGGACGGACACTTTTGGGGTCGACGGCGACGAGCATTTAAGGCCCTTGTCCCCCACTGTCAAAGTTAGGTGAAGACCACTGTTCATATACTGTTCACGCACTGTTGCAACTACCACCAAAATTACACTTTTACCCTCCTCTACGTTGACACCTGTCGGTGACCCCTTTGAGCTATAAAAGGAGGCCCATGCACAACGTAGAAAGGGTTCGAAACCTAGACAACTCTCTCGCTCGGTGTAGATAGTACTGTAGCTCTTGAAGCTCCCGAGGTCAAGAACTCAATACAACCTAAGGCAGGAGTAGGGTTTTACGCGTCCGCGCGGCCCGAACCTGGGTAAAACTGCCCGCGTGCGCTCCTCGATCTGCTCTCCGTGCTCCCTCCGCTCCCTTACCGCAACGTAGAAGGGGCTCCGGTCCCATAGGTGCTCGTGGGAGGACAGTTTCCCCCGACACTGGTCTTCACATTAACTATTAGAGTAGCGTGTTACGTCTATAAGCTTGACGATGAAAGCGAGCAAGTTGTTGACAAACATGACATTGTGTTTGATTTTAACATTTCCGGTATGTCATGAGTTAGCTTCAACGAAGCTGTGGCACATCATATCAAAATGGGGATAGGCCAAGAGGTGCGACTGTTTGCATTAGACACCACTCAAAACACAGTTGATCTTGTACTTAACTATCACCAACTATCATCGCACTTTGTTGGCAATCATTGGGACTTTGAGGCCAAAAAATCATTTTTATTAGGTGAGGTTGTTACATTGGAAACACCAAATGCAAAGAAAATAGGAAAGAAAGGGGCTCCCAAACAACCAGCTGCTCCGAAACAGCCGCATTCTTCAAAACAGCCGGCTACTCCGAAACAGTTTTAAGCAACAACAAGCATTTATATGTATTTTTAGTCAGTCAATTATATTTATATACTACTATAAAACTAATTTAATAGGACCAAATAGACTAAACTGTACCTGGTTATAACTTGGCCTCATTAGTCACAAATCTCATCATTTTGCTTGGACTAAACTTCTTCTTGTGATAACATGTAGCGTGGTGTATTACTTGTATCAATTCCTAAACGAGAAAACTAATTGATGAAGCACATAAAAAAACTCTTCTTTGAACGTAATGTTGCAACCTATCAACAAACCACTTCCTTCCAAAATTTTCTTCTTTGTTTATCTATGGTGTGCACTAGAACCGTGTTCACATATCGTGTGCACTCTAATTGTTCATCTATCACGTGCAATCAAACAGTTTGTGTGCACCACGGTATCGCCGGCGGTAAATTTTGTGTAAAATAGAACATGATCTAATTTCAAAGCTCTCGTCGTGACGGATTTCATATGTGATTTTTTTTATAAGACTGACAATTTGAGCTATAAAATATTTTGAAGTTTTGAAATACAAGAGAATCTAGAGTTATTCCATAAATTTTGTCGAGCCAATATGCGAGAGGCGTTCGGATTTGATGTTAAGAAACGGAATGTTCGGAAGTTAGTCCAGTCCATATTTATATTACCAAACAAATATCACGAAACCAACTCAACCAGAAATAAGAACAATATTTTTGTTAAAAAAGATTTGAAGTTAAGAAACGGAACGTTCGAAATCACCTCCCAACCTTTTTTATGAACATTTGTTCTCAATTAATGTGTGAGCATTTTCTGTTAACTACTCCATCCGTCTCAAAATAAGTGACGCAAAAATGACTCAACTTTGTACTAAAGTTAATACAAAGTTGAGTCACTTTTGCGTCACTTATTTTGGGACGGAGGGAGTACATGATGTATACCCCCCAACTCTACTGTATTTTTAAAATTCTATCTGGCTCTCTAGAGTACAACTACCCTGCAGTGGAATTTTTTTTATTCCCGCGTGGCAGGACAACGCTACTAGTACTGGTGAAGATGATTAGCGAATTATCCGCAAAAAAATAAAGATCATTAGGAAATGCTCTGCCCGAAATTAACACTTGACTTCACAATCATACACCGCTATGAATAAAACAGCGAGGGTGCGGCGACTAGCGATGGGAATAATGGAGCAGATGAAACTGAGCCAGCCCATTCACAGTACATGTCCCTACAGCAGTACCAAACATATACGCCTACCATCGACAGCTTTATAGCCTGCCACCGAACTGACAGATTCCAGATCACGATGCAAGTATGAACGCCCAGGATAGCCACCGTCCTGGTGGTCGACCAGCCAAAGTTTGCACGGCGTTTGGCCCCCTTTTAATGATAAAACTCAGGTGGGGAACACACACCCCCCCCCCCCACCCCTGAAAATAAAAAAAAAGTTTCCTATTCAACTGTAGATCTCAGTCGTTTTGGCTGTAAGAGAGGAAGACCCTTGGCAAAGGCATCCAATGTTTCTTGCCTGGTTCATTTATGTGTGTGCGCGCGCGCTAGAAATGTACTTTACGGACGTAAGCCGAATGTGTCTCATCTACGGACGTTTGAGTGGTGACACATGTGAGGAAGGCGGAGCCGCACCTCTCAAAGACTGCCGACCATAGCACCAAGATGGCATTCATCGGTTACGAGAGGAGTTCCGGCACCGCATACCGCTTCTACGATCCACGAACCAAGCGTCTACGAATTTCACGCGACATTGCGTTCGAAGAAAACCAAGCGTGGAATTGGAGCGCAGCAGCCGACTAGGCTCCAAACGGTAATATATTCACATTTGAATTTCCAACTGATGATGATGCAGGGGAGGACATCCAGGTGGCTGGCAAGACGCCCAAGCAAGGTGACCGCAACGACAGTGATCACCATGGTGCCTGCACTGAGGACGACCCACAGGGGTCAGCAAGGTGATATCGACAAAGACGCGTACGAAATGGGCGGAGATATTGGCGACGACATCGACAACGAGGCGCATAGTGATGATGACAATCAATATGATTGTGACGATCACGACGACTACACGGACGACGTGGATGCCGACGACCCCGCATCTACCACACCCGGGACACAACCGTATTCCTCAAATGCACCAACACCGACACAATTTGTGTCGCCTCCTTCGCAAGCCACAGCGGACTCTGCCTGGCCTCGTCGCTACAAGACCCTCAAGAAAGTCTACAAGTGGAACACCCTTTTTAGAAAAATACAATTTAGTAATTTTTTTCCTAGGATCCACCGGCTGAAATTCGGCAAACAATGGCCGCCATCATGGCTCCGTCTACTGCTTGACATTTGGTCCCGCATGTCAGTTATTGCCGAGTTTCTTTCTCCGGGAACTCGGCGAATGTGTTATTCTACAAGTTAAAGAATGACACAAATGGTGTGATTGTCAAGTACAAGGCATGAATCGTTGCAAAGGCCTACATACAACGTCAAGGAGTTGACTATGATGAGGTGTTTGCGCCGGTTGCTCGACTCGAGACGGTGAGAGTGCTTCTAGCTTTGGCAGCACACGAGGATTGAAAGGTTCATCATATGGATGTTAAAGTCCGCTTTTGTCAATGCTGACCTCACAGAAGAAGTGTACGTGGAATAACCCCTCGGCTACGAGAAGAAAGGAGAAGAAGGAAAGTGTACAAGCTCAAAAAGGCACTTTACGGTCTGAAGCAAGCACCAAGAGCTTCGAACTCAAAATTAGACCAAAGATTGATCTCGCTCGGGTTCGAAAGATGTCCCCTCGACGATCCAAATGACAGTCTACCAAGCATCTAAGAACAGGTGAAGGCTGAAGACGCGATCAAGAAGGAGTGTTGGCGTCAAGTTACGGATAAGTCAACGGTAGCAAAGTTGGTGACTCGGACGCTACGAGGAACGACGAAGAGAATTCCAAGGGTAAAGCCTACAAGTAGTCGTATTTGGGATCCTGGTCAAAACCAAAGAGCAAGTCATGTTTAGGGTGTGAATGTTAGAGAAATAGAGATAAACAAGCCAATGCTGTGTACTAATGTGTGAGTAATACTTGTACTAGTGTCCGAGTAGTGCTCCGATCAGTAACCGAGAAGGTTAGCTTGTACATGTCCTGACTGTTATATATAGCCATCTAAAACACCCTGTAATACAACCAAGGAAAAAAAGCAATACAAAGTAAAGAAAGGCTCGATACGAGCCTTTGGCGATCCATCGATTCGCATATGTTCGTAAGTTCTCGCCGGGAAAAGTTGATCGATCTAATCTAGCTAGCTCTATCGCGCTCACGTACGTACGTGAAGTATCTGTGCATGTGCTTCGCTACTGTTGATCAATCAAGGTGATTGCTAGCTAGCTTGCACGTACGTGTGCTGCTGCTCTCTGGTGAATTGATCAAGCGATCAAAAACAAACACAATAGATCTCAATCGCTTTGGCTGTAAGGAAGGAAGACCCTTGGCAGAGGCATCGAATATTCCTTGCCTGGTTCGTTTGTGTGTGTGCGCGCGCGCTAGAAATTCATCAGTAGCAGCAGACGACATACCTCTCTCCAGTCTCCTCGGCGCCGGCAACAAGACAACCTCGGCTTCTCCGCTGTACGGCCGCGCCGTGTTTTGTGGCACAAAGGAGCTCCGCCAGGAGGGTCAAGCTCTGTGTGGCCTTTACATCCCCTTCAGGATTGGGGATGTGTGGATCGGGGAAGGAGACGACCACGACCTGACGGCGCTTTCGAGGAAAGACCGGGGAAGTTAACCCGGCGCGGTTTAGGTGACGCACGCACGTGCCTAGCTGAAAAAAATAGGGCGGGCCTAGTTACTCCCGGAGGGAGTACCATCTAAAAAATTGTTCATGATATTAAAAAATGCCCGTGTGTTAAGAAATATGTTTCATGACATTTCAAAAAATTGTTCATGAAATGTAAAAATTTATTCGTGTCATTTTGGAAAAATGTTCGCATCATATAAAAAATGTATGTGATATTTAGAAACATGTTCTATACATAACAAATGTTTGTACATTTTTTTAGAAAATGTTCAAATGTTTTTAAAAAAATGTTCACTATGTATTTGAAAAAAAAAATGTTCAATGTGCCTTTTATAGATGTTCGACATGTATTTAGATTATTCTTTAGCGTGTATTTTAAAATATTTCATGCGTAGCTGGAAAATATTCTACTTGTATACAAAAATGTCAATGTTTTTTTTATGAAAGCCTACATGTTTGAAAAATGAAAAAATAAATACAAAATGAAAAGCAAAAAGAAATAAAGAAAACCTGGTAAAGGAAACATACAAGAAAATCATATCAAACCTGGTTCCAAAAACTCGGCAAAGAAATTAGTTTATACGAAAACCCCCAGAACTAAAACCAACCAACACCTCCTCTTTGCCGTGTCGGCCCATCGACGACGCATTGTAGGTGAGGCGGTGTTGTACCTCACAATAAGCGAGAAACAACGAAATCACTAATTACTTGTAGCCTTTGAAAATGCCACTCTCACCTTGCATGGAGCCATCCCTTGTAGACCTATCCTAGCAGGTTGCCATATCAAAGACTCACCAATATGTCCTATTTGTGGGGAGGGAAGGGAAGATATCGGGCATTGCCTATTTGAATGTCCAAGAGCGAGGAACGTATGAAATAAAGTGTGCATTCACAAAAAAAGACAAGGCCCACCTCTATGATAGGGCGAGTTCAGTTGTGTTAGAGAAACTCGTCTATGGATCGGGCGTTGACCATTTGTTTTTGAAGCAGACCCCTCTACGTGATCTCATAGTTCTTTGATGTTGGCCCAATCCCATGCATAGACTGAGCGTTTGGTAATCTTGCATAAGAGAGCATCGACAATGCACCAGGGCCAACCCGTAGGCCAGGGAAAATGGGCGACCGCACAGGCCCCCAAGAGGCGAGGGCCTCAAATACAAATTATAATAGTAACTACTATACTATTATACAATACATCCTTAAAATTATTGAATACCTTAGAGATAACACCAATTTGTAGGAGCGCATGTTCACACCACATACTAATAGTTTATACCACACGGGGGCCAAACCAATCCGACTGGCGAAGTTGACTTTGATTGCGTTGCTAGTCTCTCTTTATGATGGTCGTCTCAGTACATTAGGAAATTTATGATAACAAGATTTTGTATGTTTAAATCAATGCACAATTTTCCATTAGAGGAATGAGTATGCACGAAATCGAACCAAGTGAATCTAAACGGGTATGTTATATAATAGAATCTTATGCTTTTCGTTGATTATAGTAACGGTACAAAGCATGCACATGTTGTCGACCTAGTACTGAACTGACCTTGCAATTCATGTTTTCCATGCCCTATAAGTTTCTATGAACATGCTTGCGTAATATACACTAGAAAATACAATTAAGATATTTGTTAATGCATAAGATTTAGAAGTCACTAGCGTGATATTCAATAATAACTAACAATATATGAACTCACGCATAGTCATCCATATATATGTGTATACACTATAAACTTTAAGCAATAATAAAATTAATTCAAAAAATATTTCCCGAACAAAAAATAGAATTTTTGTTACATCGTAAAATTTAAATTTGGTGGAACAAAAATTTCAAAGAATGTAGGAGGTTTTCTGCATATATACACATGTAGGTGAGAGTGCCTATGCGGACGTGGCATACCACATGGCTCATGTAGATGGACTTTGTTGTCATTTGTTACACAAGACAAGTTATTGTATGATTTTTCTGGACTTTTCAATATTATATATAAATCTGTTAAATTGGTGCAAGTTGTTGTACCACAGGTGTAATTAACTCTATACATTACAACTGCATAACAAACAATAAAATAATTATTATTTAAAAACATTGTTACGTGGCTAAATATGATAGCTAAGTAGTAAAAACATTATACTAATTAAAACTATATTATAATATAATTAATTTAAAATAAGTATAAAAGTTTATTATAAATAAATTAATGTTTTATATGTCCCTGGGTCGAAAAATGAAATATTGATGTCACATACCTCCATCAAACTAAAAGCTCTCTTTTGAATAAAATATATTTTCTGCATAAGAAAAATAAATATTAATGTGGGAAAAAGTTAATTGTAAAAAGTATCAGTATATGTATGAGATATTACAAGATTTACTAAATCCACTATACAAAAAGTAATAACTATTTATAATCCATAAATATTATCAGAATTTCTGTATAATAAGCCATACCTGAACTTCAGTAAGTTCATATTCATGTGAGTATAACCCACTATATAAAGAGCAGAATCTTGTGTTCTTAATCCCATCGTATGCATGTTTTTATGAAGGAAGCAGTGCTGGTTTATGTTTGGAAAGAGGCCAGTATCAGCATTCCAAGGTATACTGCAGATATTTGATGCTTGAACAACATTTCCTGAAATCGGGTTTATTTAAAACAAAAAAATATTTGATATGTAAAAAGGTGTTCTCTAACAAAAAGTCCCAAAAGAAAGTAAGTTTTTTTATTTCCTTCATAACAGAAACTGCATCTCCTCTAGAGTAGAAACATGTGTCAATATAAAATGGGAAAAATAATAAATTTTGGAAAAAATAGTTATTTACAGTGAAACTTCTTGAGCTTTTTTTGTAAGATCAATAAGTTTTTTTGAAAGATCAATAAGTTAACAACAGGTTAAAGACACCTCCTAGTCCAATTCTATTAAACTCTTAAGGAATATTGAAAATCACGTCAAGAGAAATACAATATCATGAACATCTTCTAACTGGTATTGGGCTACTTTTACACCCGGAATAAATTATACTTTTCATAGATTAGGCAGGTCCGATGTCTGCCCATTATTATATTTAATATGATTAATATGTGAGAAAGCTCGTGCCCCTACAACTAGAATTCCCGAAAAGGAAAAATAAACTAACTCACTCAGTTTGCTAATTCACATGTTCTTCGTCAGTTTATTTTTACACTTGAAATAAATTATAATTTTCATAGGTTAGGCAGGTCTGATGTCTGCCCATTATTATATTTAATATCATTAATAGATGGGAAAGTTCGCACCCATACAAACTAGAATGCCCGAAAATGGAAAATAAAATAAATCACCCAGTTCGCTAATTCACAAGTTCTTCATCAGTTTGTACATTAGAGAAAAAATAAATTCAGAAAAACATAAGTTCATTACCTTGTTCCACTCATAAATTGGTGAGCTGGGACATAAATTTACAAACCGGGACTAAAGGGGTGGTGGTGGGCTTGGGTCAGGCTGAGGCCCACACGAGCCCCTTTAGTCCAGGTTCGTGTCACAAACCGGGACTAAAGATGGAGAGAGGCGTTGCAGCTACCGAGCTCCACTGCTCTCTATATTTGAACAATTTGAAATTCGGGTTTTTAGTTTGAAAAAATGTGAATTTTATTCCGGGGATACATATACACATTCCGAGTCCACGCATCAAGTTTCGGTAGAAATCTCGTTTTGTTTTGGGACATAGGAAAATAAATAAAATTCTGACAGTATATAGGATAAAAAGGGTGCCATTTATGTCAGAAATTTCTCTTTTTTGTATTACCCAAAGTAGAAAGTATTTCTTTCCCAAATTTTTACCAGGCCTTAGGAATATGTGTATGTATCCACGTATTTGTTTTATGATTTCTTTGAGTAACAAAAGTGTATTTTTCAAATATTTCAAATACCAAGAGCAGTGGAGCTCGGTAGCTGCAAGCACTTTTCGACTAAAGATGCCCCTATATAAACCCTTCATCCAGCCCGAGCCCATTCTCTTTGTTTTCCCCTTTCCTCTCCTCTGTTCTTCCTCTTGCTCGACCTCATCCTTCATTTTTGCCAAGATTTGTCAAGGTTTGAAGGCCCCCCATCCATCCAAGTGTTCACAAAGATTAGCAGCTTTGTCCTTTCATCTCATTGCTAGATTAGCTCGTGCGATGCTCTAAGTGTAGTGATTTGTGGGTTTTAGTTTGAGAGTAATTATATGTGGGAGTTATATTTGATTTATATGCAATTTGAGCTCAAATTAACTTCTTAGTTTATGTAGGTGTGGTTTACTTAGTGCATTCCCGTCCTCGTCCTAACCACCGTCGATCGCCCGCACCGTCCAGTTGCCGGCACCACCTTGGTGAGCTTCTTATTCTTATCCTTCTTATAAAAAAAATCTAATTGTATAATTTAGATAGTTACTTGTATAATTTTCTTAACCGTAGGCCGTATAGTTGTTTGTTATACATAGTGCCATGGTTTCGATATCCGTCCCCGTTGGCCGTCGTCCGGTTTATGATTCGGATGTGGTACACATATTCTCTTTTATAACTATTTGTTGAATTTCGTGTTTATGAAAATTATGCCCATCAAGTTGACATGGATATTTTTATTTAGGAGGTATGCGAGCCAGAAATTGCAACTGACCCTCTTGTTGAGAAGTTAAATTTAGTTGAAAAAAAGAAAACGAGTATTTGAAAGAAAAATTGAAAAGAACTGATGAAGAGAAGATGAAACCGGAGTTGTATGTTGCCGATGTCGTCGATGATCATAAGTTCAAGAAGGATGTAATGCGCTTGAACATTAGAAAGATTGAAAAAATATCTCGTTAATAAGGAGGCTTGGTATCACTATGATGTTGGATCAATTGTTACCTTAGTTGTTATCTTGATCACATTTGTTGTTGCATTTAAATGCTTTACCTAGAGAGTTTGTATGTTGTTTTATGAGAATAAGTGCGTTTGAACTTGTATTAATTTGGTCTTTTCGGTGTTGTGTAATGAAGAAGACTCGGCCATGGATGTACGATGACCGATGCTCTCCCCAGTTCATTGATGGTGTGCGTGCTTTTCTGCTTGCGGCTGAGGCAAACAAGCGGCCGGATGGTTTTATTTGTTGTCCATGTTGTATCTGTAAGAATGATCATAACTACTCTAACTCAAGAACCATTCACGTCCACCTGTTTACGTCCGATTTCATGTCCGGTTATAACTGTTGGACCAATCACGGAGAAAGAGGGGTCCTAATGGGGGGAATGAAGAAGAAGAGGATGATGACAACTATCCTGGCCATGGGTTCCCTAAATACGATGGTACAACAATGGGGTAAGAAGCTGAAGAAGAGGCATCAGATGAGCCCGCTGACCATCTTGGTCTGGCCATTTCTGACACAAAGAGAAATAGTGCAAGTGAAAAGGAGAAGTTGAAGTTACAACGCATGTTAGAGAATAACAAGAAATTGTTGTACCCAAATTGCAAAGATGACAAGAAAAAGCTGGCACCACACTGGAATTGCTGCAATGGAAGGCAGAGAATGGTGTATCTGACTAGGGATTTGAAAAGTTGTTGATAATGTTGAACAAGATGCTTCCAAAGGACAACGAATTGCCCGACCGTACGTACGAAGCAAATAAGGTTGTATGCCCTCTAGGATTAGAGGTGCAGAATTACATGCATGCCCTAATGATTGCATCCTCCACCGCGGTGAGTACGAGAATTTGAATGCATGCCTGGTATGCGGTGCATTGCGCTATAAGATCAGCCGCGATGGCCCTGTTGACGATATTGAGGGCGAGCGCCCCAGGAAGAGGATTCCTGCCAAGGTGATGTGGTATGCTCCTATAATACCATGGTTGAAACATTTGTTCCAAAATAATGAGCCTGCCAAGTTGATGCGATGGCACAAAGAAGACCATAAGACAAACGGGAAGTTGAGAGTACCCGCTGATGGGTCGCCGTGGAGAAAAATCAAGAGAAAGTGGGGGACTTTGTAGATGAATCAAGGAACGTATGGTTTGGTTTAAGTGCAGATGGCATTAATCCTTTTGGAGAGCAGAGCAGCAATCATAGCACCTAGCCTGTGACTCTATTTATCTATAACCCTCCTCCTTGGTTGTGCGTGAAGCAGAAGTTCATTACAGTGCTCATCCAACGCCCCAAGCAACCTGGCAACGACATTGATGTGTACCTAAGGCCATTAATTGAAGAACTTTTCCAACTATGAGACAAAAAAGTGTAAATGTGTGGGATAAGCACAAACAGCAGGAATTTGACCTACGAGGGTTGCTGTTCGTAACCATCAATGATTGGCATGCTCTTAGTAACCTCTTAGGCAGACAAACAAGGGATATCACGCATGCACGTACTATTTAGATGACACCGAAAGTATATATTTGGATAAATTTAAAAAAAATGTGTACATGGGACATCATCGATTTCTTCTGATCAATCATCTTTTAAGAAAGAAAGGCAAGCATTTCAAAGGTGAGGCAGATCACCGAAAGAATCCTCGCCACCGTACTAGTGATGATATACTTGATATGGTTAAGGATTTAAAACTAATCTTTGGAAAGGGTCCTGGCGGACAATCTGTTCCGAATGATGCTGACAAACAAGCACCCATGTGGAAGAAGAAATCTATATTTTGGGACCTACCCTATTGGAAAGACTGTAGGGGAATGTAGTAATTCAAAAAAATTCCTACGATCACGCAAGATCTATCTACCAGATGCATAGCAACGAGAGGGGAGAATGTGTCTACGTACCCTCGTAGACCAAAAGTGAAAGCGTCTAGTGACGCGGTTGATGTAGTCAAACTTCTTCGCGATCCAACCGATCAAGCACCGAACGTACGGCACCTCCGCGTTCAGCACGCGTTCAGCTTGATGACGTCCCACGAGCTCTTGATCCAGTTGAGCTTCATGGGAGAGTTTCTTCAGCACGACGGCGTGGTGATGGAGATGAAGTTACCGCTGCAGGGCTTCGCCTAAGTGCTGCAACAGTATGACCGAGGTGTGTTTCTTTGGAGGGGGGCACCGCACACGGTTGGGAGAGATCAATAGATCAACTTGTGTGTCTTTGGGTGCCCCCTGCCCCCGTATATAAAGGAGCAAGGGGGGAGGCCGGTCGGCCCCCTATGGCGCGCCCTAGAGAGGCAATCCTACTAGAATAGGATTCCAATCCTATTCCTAGTAGGAGTCCACCAAGAAGGAGAGAGGGGGAAGGAAAGAGAGGGAGAGGGAGAGGGAAAGAGGGGGCCGCGCCCCCTCCCCTAGTCCAATTCGGACTCCCCTTTGGGAGGGGGCGCGCCACCTCCTGGCTGCTGCCCTCTGTCTCCCCTAAAGCCCACTAGGGCCCAATACTTCCCTGGGGGGTTCCGGTAACCCCCTCGGCACACCGGTTTTATCCGAAACCTTCCGGAACACTTCCGGTGTCCGAATATAGTCGTCCAATATATCAATCTTTACGTCTCGGACAATCCAAGACTCCTTGTCATGTCCGTGATCTCATCCGGGACTCTGAACTAACTTCAGTACATCAAAACTCATAAACTCATAATACCGATCGTCATTAAACGTTAAGCGTGCAGACCCTACGGGTTCGAGAACTATGTAGACATGACCGAGACTCATCTCCGGTCAATAACCAATAGCGGAACCTGGATGCTCATATTGGCTTCTACATATTCTACGAAGATCTTTATCGGTCAAACCGCATGACAACATATGTTGTTCCCTTTGTCATCGGTATGTTACTTGCCCGAGATTCGATCATCGGTATCTCCATACCTAGTTCAATCTCGTTACCGACAAGTCTCTTTACTCGTTCCGTAACACATCATTTCATGACTAACTCATTAGTAATTTGCTTGCAAGGCTTATTATGATGTGCATTACCGAGAGGGCCCAGAGATACCTCTCCGACACTCGGAGTGACAAATCCTATTCTTGATCTATGCCAACACCACGAACACTTTCGGAGACACCTGTAGAGCATCTTTATAATCACCCAGTTATGTTGTGACATTTGATAGCACACAAGGTGTTCCTCTGGTATTCGGGAGTTGCATAATCTCATAGTCATAGGAACATGTATAAGTCATGAAGAAAGCAATAGCAGTAAAACTAAACGATCATAGTGCTAAGCTAACGGATGAGTCTTGTCCATCACATCATTCTCCTAATGATGTGATCTCTTTGATCAAATGACAACTCATGTCTATGGTTAGGAAACATAACCATATTTGATAAATGAGCTAGTCTAGTAGAGGCATACTAGGGACATACTGTTTTGTCAATGTATTCACACATGTACTAAGTTTCCGGTTAATACAATTCTAGCATGAATAAAAGTCATTTATCATGATATAAGGAAATACAAATAACATCTTTATTATTGCCTCTAGGGCATATTTTCTTCAAAGACCTAGAGGTCCGCTCTGCAATTGACGTGATGCACATGATGAAGAATCTTTTCGTGAACCTGCTATGCTTCTTGGGCGTGTATGGGAAGACAAAAGATACACCAGAGGCACAAGAGGACTAGCAACGTATTCACGAAAAAGACAGCATGCATCCAAAGCAGTATCAGGGTCTGATACGTCTCCAATGTATCTATACTTTTTTATTGTTCCATGCTATTATTTATGAAGTCTTAGATGTTTAATGGGCTTTATCATTCACTTTTAAATCATTTTTGGGACGAACCTACTAACCCAAAGGCCTAGTCCAGATTGCTGTTTTTTTTTGCCTATTTTAAGGTTTTGCAGAAAAGGAACATCAAACGGAGTCCAAACGGAATGAAACCTTCGCAGGAGATATTTTTGGAGAAAATCACGTGAGATAGACTTTGGGGCCAAGCCAGCGGACAGGGGGCCCACCCTCGAGGGTGGGGGGCGCGCCCACCTTCTCAGGGTGCGCCCCCCTGCCGCGAGGGCTGGCCCGGTGGCCCCTGGTGTCCCTCTTCCTCCTATATATGCCTACGTACCCCAGAAACTCCATATGTAGAGAGAAAACCCTAATTCCACCGCCGTAGCTACTGTTCCAGTGGATATCCCATCTTGGAGCCTGTTCCGGGAGGGGGATCCATCACGTAGGCCTTCATCATCATCATCATCGCCCTCACCATGAGTTGTGAGTAGTTTACCACAGACCTTCAGGTCGATAGCTAGTATCTAGATGGCTTCTTCTCTCTCCCCGGATCTCAATACAAAGTTCTCCTCGGTCTTCGAGGAGATCTATTCGATGTAATCTCTTTTTGCGGTGTGTTTGTCGAGATCCGATGAATTGTGAGTTTATGATCAAGGTTATCTATGAAAGATATTTGGTTCTTCTCGGAACTTTTTATGTGTGCTCATAATATCCTTGCAAGTCTCTTCGAATTATTAGTTTGGTTTGGCCTACTAGATCTGTAGTTCTTGCAATGGGAGAAGTGCTTGGCTTTGGGTTCAATCTTGCGGTGTCCTTTCCCAGTGACAGTAGGGGCAGCAAGGCACGTATTGTATTGTTGCCATCGAGGATAAAAATATGGGGTTTTCATCATATTGCTTGAGTTTATCCCTCTACATCATGTCATCTTGTTTAAGGAGTTACTCTGTTCGTATGAACTCAATACACTAGATGCATGCTGGATAGCGGTCGATGTGTGGAGTAATAGTAGTAGATGCAGGAAGGAGTCGGTCTACTTGTCTCAGACGTGATGCCTATATACAATGATCATGCCTAGATAGTCTCATAATTATTCGCTTTTCTATCAATTGCTCGACAGTAATTTGTTTACCCGCCGTAGAATATCGCTATCATGAGAGAAGCCACTAGAGAAAACTATGGCCCCCGGGTCTATCTCTATCATATTACTTTCCCGTTAATTTCTTTTTCCGTTGTTTATTTGCTATTTTATTAAACTAAAAAATACCAAAAATATAATTATCATCTCTATCAGATCTCACTATCGTAAGTGACCGTAAAGGGATTGACAACCCCTTATCGCGTTGGCTGCAAAGTTCTTATTTGTTTGTGCAGGTGCGAGGGACTGGCGCGTGGTCTCCTACTGGATTGATACCTTGGTTCTAAAAAACTGAGGGAAATACTTACGCTACTGTGCTACATCTCCCTTTCCTCTTCGAGGGAATACAACGCAAGCTTGAGAGGTAGCAAGAAGAATTTCTGGCGCCGTTGCTGGGGAGGCTTACGCAAAAGTCATATACCAAGTACCTATCATAAACCCTTATCCTTCACATTACATTTATTTTCCTCTCGTTTTCCACTCCCCCACTTCACCTTTGCCATTTTATTTGCCCTTCTTCCGCCGTGTGTTTTTCGTTCGCTTGCTTCTTGTTTGCTTGTGTTGCTATGTGCCCTCAATGAGCTTGCATCTTTGCTTGGTAAAGTATTAATCCTCATCCACTTGCTAATCTCTTTAAGAGATCCAATTATGTTGAACCTATTGCTGTTGAGAACCAATTATGGGGTTTTGCTTGAAATTCATGAATCTGAAAATTGTGAGGAATTGTTAAAAGAAAAAGTGATTCATGATAGCTTGTTAAATAAAAAGCATGATTGCAGTGATGTTAGTATAAATTCTCTTAATGCCAATTGTGCTAATGACATGCAAAACCCTAAGCTTGGGGATGCTTATTTTGCTATGCCCACTACTTGTTGTAATGATCATGATTGGGGTGATTCTTCTTATGATCTTGAAAATTTATTTAAACCCCATGATCAATATGAGATTGATGTTAATGTTTGCAATAATATTGGAAGTGGGTTTGAAAGAGTGTCAACTTTTGATCCCACTACTTTAGATAATGATCAATCTTATTTTTTTTTTGATAAAAGTGGGTTTGGAAAGGTCATGACTTTAGTTAATGTTGATCCCACTATTTTGGAAGAGTGTCAACTTTGCATGCATGTGGATCGTGTTGAGAATATGTTATGTGATAGCTATTTTGTAGAATTTGATCCTGATCCTACATGCAATTATTATGAGAGAGGGAAATATGGTTGTAGAAATTTTCATGTTACTAAATTACCTCTCGTTATGTTGAGATTTCTATTGTTTCTTTCTCCTTCCTTGCATATGCTAGATCTTACTTGTCTTGGTAATTTGTTTTCTTATAAGATGCCTATGCATAGGAAGTATGTTAGACTTAGATGTGTTTGTCACATGTCTTATGATGCTCTCTTTGTGCTTCAATTCTTGTCTTTCATGTGAGCATCATTAATATTATCATGCCTAGCTAGGGCGTAAAACGATAGCGCTTGTTGGGAGGCAACCCAAGTTTATGTTTTTTGTTTTTATTGCTGTTAGGGAATAAATATTGCATCTAGCCTCTGATTAGATGTGTTTTCATGTTTTGTTTAGTGTTTGTGCCAAGTAGAACCTTTGGTAAGACTTGTGTGAAGTTTATATGATCTTGCTGTGAAAAACAGAATCGTCAGCGCTCGCTAAAGTAGTCTTCAGATTTTACTGTAGTGTACTTTTTAACTGATTCTTTTTGCTTCTGATTGGTAGACAAATTTCGCAAATTTACCAATTTAGTTTGAAGTTTTTGGAGTTCCAGAAGTAGGCGAACCCAGCAGATTACTACAGACTGTTCTGTTTTTGACAGATTTTGTTTTTCATGTGTTGTTTGCTTATTCCGATGCATCTATGAGTAATATTGGAGGATATGAACCATAGAGAACTTGGAGTACAGTAGGTTTAACACCAATATAAACAATGAATTAATTAATTGCTGTACCTTTGAGTGGTGGTTTGCTTTCTCTTACTAACGGAGCTCACAAGAATTTTGTCTAAGTTTTGTGTTGTGAAGTTTTCAAGTTTTGAGTATTGCTTTGATGGACTATGGAACAAGGAGTAGCAAAGGCCTAAGCTTGGGGATGCCCATGGCAACCCAAGTAAATTAAAGATAATCAAAAGCCTAAGCTTGGGGATGCCCCGGGAAGGCATCCCCTCTTTCGTCTTCATCCATCGGTAACTATACTTGCAGCTATATTTTTATTCGCAACATGTTATGTGTTTTGCTTGGAGCGTCTTGTATAATTTGAGTATTTGCTTGTTAGTTTGCCACAATCATCCTTGCTGGACACACCTATTTGTGAGAGTTAAATATGCCCTAGAAATTGTTAGAACACTCTATATGCTTCACTTATATCTTTTGAGTTGAATAACTTTTGCTCTAGTGCTTCACTTATATCTTTTACAGCACGGTGGTGGTAATATTTTGTAGAAATTGTTAAACTCTCATGCTTCACTTAGATCTCTTTGAGAGTTTATTAAAACAGCATGGTAAAGTGTTTAGGCTAAAGAAACTAGTCTTCACATGATAAACATCCAATGTCAATGTAGTAAAAAAATTCACATCAAGTGCATTGAATAGAATGAGATGTTGGATGCTTGATAATTGTTTTGAGACATGAGGATAGTGATATTAGAGTCATGCTAGTGGAGTAATTATGAAATTGAGAAATATTTGTGTTATGGTTGGTGATTCCTGTAGCATGCGCGTATGGTGAACCGTTGTGTGACTAAGTTAAAGCATAAGGTATTTGTAGAGTGTCAACCTTTGTATGGAGGTCGGGGGCGCGCGATGGTTAACTCCTACCAACCTCCCCCCTAGGGGCATGCGTTGATTGCTTTGTTTTGATGACTCGTAGATTTTTGCAATAAATATATGAGTTCTTATGACTAATGTTGAGTCCATCGATTATACGCACTCTCACCCTTCCACCATTGCTAGCCTCTCTTGTACCGCGCAACTTTCGCCCGTGCCATAAACCCACTATATATTGTTCCTCAAAACAGCCACCATATCGTTCCTCAAAACAGCCACCATACCTACCTATCATGGCATTTCCATAGCCATTACGAGATATATTGCCATGCAACTTTCCACCGTTCCGTTCATATGACACGCATCATATTGTCATAGTGCCATGCATGATCATGTAGTTGACATAGTAGTTGTAGCAAAGCCACCATGCATAATTTTTCGTACATGTCACACATGATTCATTGCGTATGCCGGTACACCGCCGGAGGCATTCATGTAGAGTCATACTTGTTGTAGTATCGAGTTGTAATAAAAATGTGTGATGATCATCATTACTAGAGCAGTGTCTAGTGTGAGGAAAGGTAAAAAAAAAGGAGAAGGCCCAAAAATATAGAGAGGGGCTAATAAAAAAAATGAGAAAGCCCCTCCAAAAAAATGAGAGAAAAGAGAGAAGGGACAATGCTACTATCTTTTTCCACACTTGTGCTTCAAAGTAGCACCATGATCTTCATTGTAGAGAGTCTCATGATTAGTCACTTTCATATACTAGTGGGAATTTTCATTATAGAACTTGGCTTGTATATTCCAACGATGGCTTCCTCAAATGCCCTAGGTCCTCGTGAGCAAGCAAGTTGGATGCACACCCACTAGTTTCTTTTGTTGAGCTTTCATTCATATTTAGCTCTAGTGCATCCGTTGCATGGCGATCCCTACTCACTCACATTGATATCTATTGATGGGCATCTCCATAGTCCGTTGATACGCCTAGTCGATGTGAGACTATCTCCCTCTTTTCGTCTTCTCCACAACCACCTCTATTCCACCCATAGTGCTATGTCCATGGCTCACGCTCATGTATTGCGTGAAAGTTGAAAGGTTTGAAAAGATAGAGCATGAAAACAAATGCTTGGCTGAAATCGGGGTTGTGCATGATATGAATATTTAGTGTGATAACGAGGGAGCATAGTCAAAACTATATGATTTTGTAGGGATAACTTTCTTTAGCCATAGTATTTTGAGAAGACGTGATTTCTTTGTTAGTATTGCTCGAAGTATTGTTATTTCTTATGTCAATATAGACTTTTATCTTGAATCTTTCATATCTGAACATTCATGCCCCAATTAAGAGAATTACATTGAAAAACTATATTGGTTAGCATTCCACATCAAAAATTCTTTCTTTATCATTTACCTACGCGAGGACGAGTAGGAATTAAGCTTGGGGATGCTTGATAATTTTTTATTGTTCCATGCTATTATTTATGAAGTCTTAGATGTTTAATGGGCTTTATCATTCACTTTTATATCATTTTTGGGACTAACCTACTAACCCAAAGGCCCAGTCCAGATTTCAGTTTTTTTGCCTATTTCAGGGTTTCGCAGAAAAGGAATATCAAACGGAGTCCAAACGGAACGAAACCTTCGCAGGAGATATTTTTGGAGAAAATCACGCGAGATAGACTTTGGGGCCAAGCCAGAGGACAGGGGGCCCACCCTCGAGGGTGGGGGCGCGCCCCCTGCCTCGAGGGCAGGCCCGGTGGCCCCTGGTGCCCCTATTCCTCCTATATATGCCTACGTACCCCAGAAACTCCATACAAAGAGAGAAAACCCTAAATCCACAGCCATAGCTGCTGTTCCTGTGGAGATCCCATCTTGGAGCCTGTTCCGAGACGGGGATCCATCACGGAGGCCTTCATCAGCATCATCATCGCCCTCACCATGAGTTGTGAGTAGTTTACCAAAGACCTTCGTGTCCATAGCTCAATACAAAGTTCTCCTCGGTCTAGATGGCTTCTTCTCTCTCTTCGGATCTCAATACAAAGTTCTCCTCGGTCTTCAAGGAGATCTATTCGATGTAATATCTTTTTGCGGTGTGTTTGTCGAGATCCGATGAATTGTGAGTTTATGATCAAGGTTATCTATGAAAGATATTTGGTCCTTCTCTGAACTTTTTATGTGTGCTCATAATATCCTTGCAAGTCTCTTCGAATTATTGGTTTGGTTTGGCCTACTAGATCTATAGTTCTTGCAATGGGATAAGTGCTTGGCTTTGGGTTCAATCTTGCGGTGTCCTTTCCCAGTGACAGTAGGGGCAGCAAGGCACATATTCTATTTTTGCCATCGAGGATAAAAAGATGGGGTTTTCATCATATTGCTTGAGTTTATCCCTCTACATCATGTCATCTTGCATAAGGCGTTATTCTGTTCGTATGAACTCAATAAACTAGATGCATGCGGGATAGCGGTCGATGTGTGGAGTAATAGTAGTAGATGCAGGCATGAGTTGGTCTACTTGTCTCGGACGTGATGCCTATATACAATGATCATGCCTAGATAGTCTCATAATTATTCGCTTTTCTATCAATTGCTCGACAGTAATTTGTTTACCCGCCGTAGAATATTGCTATCATGAGAGAAGCCACTAGAGAAAACTATGGCCCCCGGGTCTATCTCTATCATATTACTTTCCCGTTAATTTCTTTTGCCGTTGTTTATTTGCTGTTTTATTAAACAAAAAAATACCAAAAATATAATTATCATCTCTATCAGATCTCACTATCGTAAGTGACCGTAAAAGGATTGACAACCCCTTATCGCATTGGCTACGAAGTTCTTATTTGTTTGTGCAGGTGCGAGGGACTGGCGCCTAGTCTCCTACTGGATTGATACCTTGGTTCTCAAAAACTCAGGGAAATACTTACGCTACTGTGCTGCATCTCCCTTTCCTCTTCGAGGGAAGACAACGCAAGCTCAAGAGGTAGCAGGGTCCTGCCAGTTACACTCTTACCAAAGAAGAGAAGGAAATATTTTTTGAATGCCTTCTAAGTATGAAGGACCTGTCTGGCTTCTCATCGAATATAAAGGGTATAATAAATATGGCAGAGAAAAAGTTCCAAAACCTAAAGTCCCATGACTGCCACATGATTATGACGCAACTGCTTTCGATTGCATTGAGGTGGCTTCTACCGGACATCACTCGGTTAGCTATTGTGAAGCTATGTGCATTCCTCAATGCAATCTCTTAGAAGGTAATCGATCCAGAAATTCTACCAAGGTTACAAAATGATTTGGTGCAATGCCTTGTCTGTTTCGAGTTGATGTTCCCACAATCCTTTTTCAATATCATGACACTGATAACTCACAAGTGTAGGGGATCGCAATAGTTTTTGAGGGTAAAGTATTCAACCCAAATTTATTGATTCGACACAAGGGGAGCCAAAGAATACTCTTAAGTATTAGCAGCTGAGTCGTCAATTCAACCACACCTGGAAACTTAGTATCTGCAGCAAGGTAGTTTAGTAGGAAAGTAATATGGTAATAGTGGTAACAACAATAAAATTAACGGTAGTTTTTTTGTAGTTTTTGTAACAGTAGCAGCGGAAAAGTAAATAAGCAACAAGCAATATGTGAAACGCTCGTAGGAATTGGATCGGTGATGGAGAATTATGTCGGATGCGATTCATCATGTAAAAGTTATAACCTAGGGTGACACAAAACTAGCTCCAGCTCATCAATGTAATGTAGGCATGTATTCCAAATATAGTCATACGTGCTTATGGAAAAGAACTTGCATGACATCTTTTGTCCTTCCCTCCCGTGGTAGCGGGGTCCTAGTGGAAACAAAGGGATATTAAGGCCTCCTTTTAATAGAGTACCGGACCAAAGCATTAACACATAGTGAATACATGAACTCCTCAAACTACGGTCATCACCGGGAGTGGTCCCGATTATTGTCACTTCAGAGTTGCCGGATCATAACACATAGTAGGGGACTATAGACTCGCAAGATAGGATCAAGAATACACATATATTCATGAAAACATAATAGGTTCAGCTCTGACATCATGGCACTCGGTCCCTAGTGACAAGCATTAAGCATAGCAAAGTCATAGCAACATCAATCTTAGAACATAGTGGATACTAGGGATCAAACCCTAACAAAACTAACTTGATTACATGGTAAATCTCATCCAACCCATCACCGTCCAGCAAGCCTACGATGGGATTACTCACGCACGGCGGTGAGCATCATGGAATTGGTGATGGAGGAAGGTCGATGATGACGATGGCGGTGATCTCCCCTCTCCGGAGCCCCCAACGGACTCCAGACCAGCCCTCCCGAGAGAGATTAGGGATTGGCGGCGGCTTCGTATCGTAAAACGTGATAATTCTTCCTCTCTGATTTTTTCTCCCCGAAAGTGAATATATGGAGTCCAGGGGTACGTCGGTGGAGCATCAGGGGGCCCATGAGGCAGGGGGCGCGCCCAGGGGGAGGGGGCGCGTCCCCACCCTCGTGGACAGGGTGTGGGCCCCTTGACGTAGATCTTTCCGCATGTATTTTTTATATTTTCCAAAATAATTCTCCGAGGATTTTCAGGTCATTCCGAGAACTTTTATTTCTGCACAAAAACAACACCATGGCAATTCTGCTGAAAACAACGTCAGTCCGGGTTAGTTCCATTCAAATCATGCAAGTTAGAGTCCAAAACAAGGGCAAAAGTGTTTGGAAAAGTAGATATGTTGGAGACGTATCAACTCCCCCAAGCTTAAACCTTTGCTTGTCCTCAACCAATTCAGTTGATAAACTGAAAGTGATAAAGAAAAACTTTGACAAACTCTGTTTGCTCTTGTTGTTGTAAATATGTAAGCTAGCATTCAGGTTTTCAGCAGAGATCATGAACTAACCACATTCACAATAACTTTCAGGTCTCATGTCTACTCACATCAATGGCATAATCAACTAGCGAGCAATAATAATAAACCTCGGATGACAACACTTTCTCAAAACAATCATAATATGATATAACAAGATGGTATCTCGCTGGCCCTTTCTGAGACTGCAAAACATAAATGCAGAGCACCTTTAAAGATCAAGGACTGACTAGAGATTGTAATTCGTGGTAAAAGAGATCCAATCATGATCATACTCAATGCAAATTAATAGCAATACATGCAAATGACAGAGGTGCTCTCCAATCGGTGCTCTCCAACAGAGGATGATGACTCAGCATGAATGTAAATAGATAGGCCCTTCGCAGAGGGAAGCAGGGATTTGTAGAGGTGCGAGAGCTTGGTTTTTAAATAGAAATGAAAACATTTTGAGCGGTATACTCTCATTGTCAACATAACAACCCAGAATCACGATATCTTCCATGCTACGCACATTATAAGCGGTTCCCAAACAGAATGGTAAAGTTTATACTCCCCCAACCACCAACAAGCACACTCCACGGTTAGCCCGAAACTACGGGTACCGTCCAAACCAGCAACTGCCCTGGGGGAGTTTTGTTTAATTATTATGATTTTGAGCATGGGACTGGGCATCCCGGTTACCAGCCATTTTCTCATGAATGATGAGCGGAGTCCACTCATCGTGAGAATAACCCACCTAGCATGGAAGATATAGACAACCCTAGTTGATACATGAGCTGTTCGAGCATACAAAACAGAATTTCATTTGAAGGTTTAGAGTTTGGCATATACAAATTTACTTGGAACGGCAGGTAAATACCGCATATAGGAAGGTATGGTGGACTCATTGTAATAACTTTGGGGTTTATGGAAGTGGATGCACAAGCAGTATTCCCGCTTAGTACAGGTGAAGGCTAGAAAGAGATTGGGAAGCGACCAGCTAGAGTGCGACAACAGTCATGAACATGCATTAAAATTAATCAACAGTGAACGCAAGCATGAGTAGGATATAAATCACCATGAACATAAATACCGTGGAGGCTATTTTGATTTGTTTCAACTACATGCGTGAACATGTGCCAAGTCAGACCACTTGAATCGTTCAAAGGAGGTTACCACCCTATCATACCACGTCACAACCAATTTAATATCACGTTGGCATGCAAGATAGACCATTATAAACTCTCAGATAATTAAACATGGCATAAGCAGCTATGATCTCTAATTGTCATTGCAAGCATGTTTCATTCATAATAGGCTGAATCTGGAATGATGAACTATCATATTTACAAAAACAAGAGAGGTCGAGTTCATACCAGCTTTTCTCATATCAATCAATTCATCATATATCATCCTTATTGCCTTTCACTCGCACGACCGAATGGTGTGGATAATAATAATAGTGCACGTGCATTGGACTAAGCTGGAATCTGCGAGCATTTAAATACAAGAGAGAAGAAAAGGTAATATGGCTCAAGGTTAAATAAACAATAAAGCATATGAGAGCCACTAAGCATTTTCAATCATGGTCTTCTACTCTTAACCCCCAAAGAAAAGAAAATAAACTATTTACACGGGAAAGCTCCCAACAAGCAAAAGAAGAACGAGAAATCTTTTTGGGGTTTCTTTTAATTACTACTACTACAAGCAAGGAAAGTAAACTAGCTAAAAGCTACAATTAATACATTTTTTGTGTTTCTTAAGGTTTATTCTAGCACACAAGAAAAAGACTAAGAAAAAGAATTGAAACTAAGCATGGATGGTACAATGAAAGAGTGTGAGCACCGACAACTAGAATAAGTGTGTGAGCATGAATGTAAAGTCGGTGAGAAGCACGTACTCCCCCAAGCTTAGGCTTTTTAGCCTAAGTTGGTCTATGGCCAGTATTGGCGTGACGGATATCCAAAGTCGTAGTTGGGGTTGTACTGGGATGCAGCAGCTACTGTCTACTGAGCTGCAGCCCGGAGACGGGCTGCTTCCATCATACCATGATACTCATTTGCCTCCTCCTGTTATAGTATATCTCCCTTTTCCTGAAAGTCAAACAAGGTAGGGGCATGAAGAGCAATATGGACAGTATGACGCCTGTTAAAGATTAGTCGATATTTGAGGGACTGTTCATCCCTCTCTATAAATCGGTGATTAACCATAGCATTGTAATCCAAATGAGCAAGCGGTAAAGGTTCATCTTTTTCATGTACAGGCACACCAAGACGGCGGGCTATGGGAGTGGCATAAATCCCGCCAAATAAATCTCCATACAAACCATTATGATGTAGCCTATGTGCAACAATGGCTCCCAAGTTGTATTATCTATCACCTAATACAGCACTCTTGAGAACACTAAGATCAGGGACAAACATGTGACAAGCCTCATCTTTACAGTTTATGTATCTACCAATAAAAAGAGCAAAGTAGTGAATAGCAGGAAAATGAATGCTCCCTATGGTAGCTTGTGTGATTTCTCTAGATTCCCCACAGTGATACTAGCAAGGAAGTCTCTATAGTAAGATTTGCGAGGATCACCCATACTGCCCCACTGCGGGAGCTTACAAGCATCATTAAAATCCTCTAAGTCCATGGTGTAGGATTTATCATAAAGGTCAAACAGGACAGTGTGACAATTTCATGAAGATGAAAATTTAAACCCTCTCACAAAGGTATCAGTTAAGTAACGATATTGAGGGCACTTATCTGGTATGAAGCCCTCGAGGTCAGCGTTGCGCACATATGCATCAAATTCCTCCGTAATGCCAACCTGAACCATAAATTTGTCTGACGGCCATTCACAAGGCCGCACTTTAGCTTCCCTCGGTAGTTCATCGTCCGGCTCACGAATCGCGAGCCTTGGTTCTTGCTTCCTTGAAGAACCACCTTGGAAGATTTTCCTATGCATTTTTCTGAAATTTTGTGAAAATTTTAGTGACTCAAAATAAAAGTTAACCAAACTCAACAAGATTGATAGCAACAACTCCTACAAGTGCCTAGAGACTATATCATGCATTATAACTACTTGGGACCAAAGAAATTTGACATGCAAGCTCAAGAACAAGGTCACCATAACAACAAAAATTTGCAATAAATAAAGCACTAGAACAAAAACTAATTGGACCAATGGAGGAGTCACATACCAAGGAACAATCTCCCCAAATATTTTTGTGAATTGAGCTTTGAGCAAGGAGATCGAAAATGGCAGCAAGATGAGCTAGAACTCGTGCTTGAGCTGGTTGGTGATTTTTTTGGGAGGAAGAAGGGTACGGGTGCAGGAATAAGTGGAGGGGGGCCACGTGGGGCCCACGAGGCAGGGGCGCGCCCTGTGAGGGTGGGCGCGCCTTGGACCCTCGTGGCCAGGTGCTGGCTCCCCTCGCTATGTTTGCTGTGCCATATATTCTCAAATATTCTGGAAAAAAATCATATTTCATTTTCAGGGCATTTGGAGAACTTTTATTTTCGGGGTATTTTTTTATTGCACGGATAAGTCTGGAAACAGACAAAAATACTATTTTTGATTTATTTATTCTAATTAATAGAAAGTAAAAGGGGCATACAGATGGTTGTGCTATCTAGATTCACCTATCTCATGTTCATCAAAAGGAATCCATTAACAAGGTTGATCAAGTCTTGTTAATAAACTCTTTCCGAATAACATGAAACCGAAGAATGTTCGAATAACTCTAGGTTACCTCAATGGGGATATGTATGTCCCCAACAATAAGAATGTCATATGTCTTCTTGACAGTAGGAAGAGGAAATTCAAAACCTCCAATAGTAATAGTTGAAAATTTTCCAATATAATTGATACTGTGGACCTGAGGTTGTTTCCTCGGAAAGTGTATCGTATGCTCATTACCATTGACATGAAAAGTGACATTGCCTTTGTTGCAAAAAATAACAGCCCCTACAGTATTCAAAAAGGGTCTACCAAGGATAATAGACATATTATCGTCCTCGGGAATATCAAGTATAACAAAGTCCGTTAGAATAGTAACATATGCAACCACAACAGGCACATCCTCACAAATACCGACAGGTATAGCAGTTGATTTATCGACCATTTGCAAAGATATTTCAGTAGGTGTCAACTTACTCAAGTCAAGTATACGATATAAAGAGAGAGGCATAACACTAACATCGGCCCCAAGATCACATAAATCAGTTTTAACATAGTTTCCTTTAATGGAGCATGGTATAGTGGGTACTCCTGGATCTCCTAGTTTCTTAGGTATTCCTCCTTTGAAAGTATAATTGGCAAGCATGGTGGAAATTTCTACTTCAGGCATCTTTCTTTTATTGGTGATAATATCTTTCATATATTTAGCATAAGGATTTATTTTGAGCATATCAGTCAAACGCGTACGCAAAAAGATAGGTCTAATCATTTCAGCAAACCGCTCAAAATCCTCATCATCCTTTTTCTTGGATGGTTTAGGAGGAAAAGGCATGGGTTTCTGAACCCATGGTTCTCTTTCCCTACCGTGCTTCCTAGCAACAAAGTCTCTCTTATCATAACGTTGATTCTTTGATTGTGGGTTATCAAGATCAACATCAGGTTCAATCTTTATATCATTATCATTGCTAGGTTGAGCATCATCATGAACATCATCATTAACATTATCACTAGGCTCATGTTCATTACCAGATTGTGTTTCACCATCAGAAATAGATATATCATTGGGATTCTCAGGTGTGTCAGCTACAGGTTCACTAGAAGCATGCAAAGTCCAATCATTTTTCTTTTTCTTCTTAGAAGAACTAGGTGCATCTAAATTAGCTCTCTGGGAATCTTGCTCAATTATCTTAGGGTCGCCCTCAGGATATAAAGGTTCCTGAGTCATTTTACCACCAGTAGTTGCAACTCTAACAGCATAGTCATTATTATTACTATTTAATTCATTGAGCAAATCATTCTGAGCCTTAAGTACTTGTTCTACTTGAGTGGTAACCATAGAAGCATGTTTACTAATGAGTTTCAATTCACCCTTAACTCTAGAAATATAATCACTCAAGTGTTCAATCATATAAGCATTGCGTTGCAATTGTCTACCAACATAAGCATTGAAGTTTTCTTGTTCCATAATAAAATTGTCAAATTCATCTAAGCATTGGCTAGCAGACTTATAATGAGGAATATCACCTTCATCAAATCTATAAAGAGAATTTACCTTTACTACCTGTGTCGGGTTATCAAGACCATGTATTTCTTCAATAGGTGGTAAATTCTTAACAGCTTCAACTTTAATACCTTTTTCTTTCATAGATTTCTTTGCCTCTTGCATATCTTCAGGACTGAGAAATAGGACACCCCTTTTCTTCGGAGTTGGCTTAGGGGCTGGTTCAGGAAGTGTCCAATTATTTTCATTGGCCAGCATATTATTCAATAGTAATTCAGCTTGATCAACTGTTCTTTCCCTGAAAACACAACCAGCATAACTATCTAGATGGTCTCTGGAAGCATCGGTTAGTCCATTATAAAAGACATCAAGTATATCGTTCCTCTGAAGAGGATGATCAGGCAAAGCATTAAGTAACAGGAGAAGCCTCCCCCAAGCTTGTGGGAGACTCTCTTCTTCAATTAGCACAAAGTTATATATTTCCCGTAAGGCAGCTTGTTTCTTATGAGCGGGAAAATATTTAGCAGAGAAGTAATAAATCATATCCTGGGGACTACTCACACAACCAGGATCAAGAGAATTAAACCATGTCTTAGCATCACCCTTTAACGAGAACGGAAATAGCTTAAGGATATAGTAATAACGAATCTTTTCATCGTTGGTAAACAGGGTGGCTATATCATTCAACTTAGTAAGGTGTGCCACAACAGTTTCAGATTCATAGCCATGGAAAGGATCAGATTCAACCAAAGTAATTAACTCAGGATCAACAGAGAAATCATAATCCTTCTCGGTAACAAAGATAGGTGAAGTAGCAAATTCAGGGTCATATTTCATTCTAGAATTCAAAGACTTTTCTTTCAACTTAGCTAATAATTTCTTAAGATCATATCTATCGTTGCAAGCAAGAAAATCTCTAGTAGTTTCTTCATCCATAACATAACCCTCAGGAACAACATGCAATTCATATCTAGGGGGAGAAGCTTCATCATCACTTTCATAAATATTATCAGTTTCAATATTTGGATTCTCCCTAACCTTAGCAATTTGTTCAACTAGAAATTCACCTAGTGGCATAGTATTATCAAGCAAGGAAGTAGTTTCATTATACATAGCAGAAGTAGCATCATCAAGAACATGCAACATATCAGATTCAATAGCAGGAGTAGGCGATACGTCCATTTTGCATCATGCTTATATGTTGATAATTATTGCATTATGGGATATTCTTATATGTTTTGTCACAATACTTATGCCTTTTCTCTCTTATTTTACAAGGTTTACAAGAAGAGGGAAAATGCCGGCAGCTCGAATTCTGGGCTGGAAAAGGAGCAAACTCTGGAAACCTATTCTGCACAACTCCAAAAGCACTGAATCTCAACAGAACATCGTTTAGGAAAATATGAAATATATCTAGCGAAAGAAACCAACGAGGGGGGCCACCGGCTGTCCTCGAGGGTGGGGGGCGCGCCCCCCTTCCCAGGGCATGCCCCCTGCCTCGTGGGCCAGCCGGCAGGCCCCCGATGCCCATCTTCTCCTATATGAGCTGTTTTGACCCGGAAAACATCATAAGGAGGCTTTCGAGACTAGACGCCGCCGTCTCGAGGCGGAACCGATGCAGAAACCAATCTAGGGCTCCGGTAGAGATGTTCTGCCGGGGATACTTCCCTTCGGGAGGGGGAAATCGTCACCGCCGTCATCACCAACAACTCTCCGATCTTGGGGAGGGCTATCTCCATCAACATCTTCACCAGCACCATCTCCTCTCAAACCCTAGTTCATCTCTTGTATCCAATCTTTGTACCCAAACCTCAGATTGGTACCTGTGGGTTGCTAGTAGTGTTGATTACTCCTTGTAGTTGATGCTAGTTGGTTTATTTGGTGGAAGATCATATGTTCAGATCCATTATGCATATTAATATCCCTCTGATCATGAACAATATTATGTCTTGTGAGTAGTTACTTTGTTCCTGAGGACATGGGAGAAGTCTTGCTATTAGTAGTCATGTGAGTTTGGTCTTCGTTCAATATGTTGATGTGATGTATGTTGTCTCTCCTCTAGTGGTGTCATGTGAACGTCGACTACATGACAATTCACCATTATTTGGGCCTAGAGGAAGGAATTGGGAAGTAATAATTAGATGATGGGTTGCTAGAGTGAGAGAAGCTTAAACCCTAGTTTATGCGTTGATTCGTAAGGGGCTGATTTGGATCCATATGTTTCAGGCTATGGTTAGGTTTACCTTAATACTTCTTTTGTAGTTGCGGATGCTTGCATTAGAGGTTAATCATAAGTGGGAGGCTTGTCCAAGTAAGGGCAGCACCCAAGCACCGGTCCACCCACATACCAAATTATCAAAGTACCGAACGCGAATCAGACGATCATGATGAAAACTAGCTTGACGATAATTCCCATGTGTCCTCGGGAGCGCTTTACCTTATATAAGAGTTTGTCCAGGCTTGTCCTTTATTACAAAAAGGATTGGGCCACCTTGCTGCACCTTATTAACTTTCACCTTTTGTCACTTGCTACGAATTACCTTATCACAAAACTACCTGTTACCTATAATTTCAGTGCTCGCAGAAAATACCTTACCGAAAACTGCCTATCATTTCCTTCTGCTCCTCGTTGGGTTCGACACTCTTACTTATCGAAAGGACTACGATAGATCCCCTACACTTGTGGGTCATCAAGACTCTTTTCTAGCACCGTTGCCGGGGAGTGAAGCGCCTTTGGTAAGGAAAAATTTGTATAGTGTGCTGAAATTTATTTTCACTTTTTTACTATGGCTCAAAATCCTTTGAGGGGCTTGTTCGGGGTATCTTCACCCCGAACAGAAGATCAAAGAGTTGCTCCTCAACCTACTGCACCTATTGAAAATGTTTGCTTTGAGATACCTTCGGGTATGATAGAGAAACTGCTTGAAAATCCCTTTACAGGAGACGGAACACTGCATCCCAATTTACATCTAATCTATGTGGATGGAGTTTGTGGATTGTTTAAGCTTGCAGGTATGCCCAAGGATGTTATCAAGAAGAGGGTCTTCCCTTTATCTTTGAAGGGAGATGCATTGACATGGTTTAGGCTATGCGATGATATGGGATCATGGAACTATAATCGTCTGAAGTTGGAATTTCATCAGAAGTTCTACCCTATGCACTAGGTTCATCGTGATCGTAATTATATTTATAATTTCTGGCCTCGCGAAGGAGAAAGCATCGCTCAAGCTTGGGGGAAGCTTAAGTCAATGTTATATTCATGCCCCAATCATGAGCTCTCAAGAGAAATGACCATTCAAAATTTTTATGCTCGGCTTTCTCATAATAATCGCTCCATGCTCGATACTTCTTATTCTGGCTCTTATATGATGAAGACTATTGACTTCAAATGGGATTTATTGGAAAGAATTAAATGCAACTCTGAAGATTGGGATCTCGACGAAGGTAAGGAGTCAGGTATGACCCCTAAGTTTGATTGTGTTAAAACTTTTATGGATACCGATGTTTTCCATGAGTTTAGCACTAAATATGGACTTGACTCTGAGATAGTAGCTTCTTTCTGTGAATCCTTTGCTACTCATGTTGATCTCCTCAAGGAGAAGTAGTTTAAATACCATCCCCCTATTGAAGTAAAGGTAGTTGAACCTATTAAAGTTGAAGAAAAGACTATCACTTATAATGTTGATCCTGTTATACCTACTGCTTAGATTGATTAAGCACCTTTCCGTGTTAGGATAAAGGATCATGCTCAAGCTTCAACCGTAGTTCGTAAGAGTAATACTAGAACACCTACACCCTCTGAGCAAATTAAAGTTGAACCTAGTGTTGCTATGGTTAAAGATCTCTTGGTAGAAGATTTAGATGGACATATTATTTACCTCCAAGAAGAGTCTTCTAGAATAGCTAAACCCAATGCTAGGAACAAACATAAACCTGTTGTAGGCTTGCCTGTTATCTCTATTAAGATAGGAGATCATTGTTATCATGGTTTATGTGACGTGGGTGCTAGTGCGAGTATTTTCCCTTTTGATCTGTACAACGAAATTATGCATGATATAGCACCTGTTGAGTTAGAAGGGATTGATGTTACTATTAAGCTTGCTAATAGAGATACTATTTCACCAGTTGGGATTGTTAGAGACGTTGAAGTCTTGTGTGGGAATGTTAAATACCCTGATGATTTCCTTATTCTCAATTCCCCACAAGATGAATTATGTCCCTTTATATTTGGTAGACCCTTCTTGAATACTGTTAATGCCAAGATAGACTGCGTGAAAGACATTGTCACTTTTGGATTAAGGGATATGTCTCATGATTTTAACTTTTCTAAATTCCGTAGACAACCCCTTTAAATGGCACCACCTAGTAAGGATGAAATTATTGGTCTTTCTTCTATTGCCGTGCCACCTAATGATCCGTTAGAACAATACCTGCTAGACCATGAAAATGATATGCATATGAATGAGAGAAGGGAAATAGATGAAATATTCCTTACATAGGGACCTGTATTGAAAAACAACTTACTTGTTGGGATCCTCCTCCACCCAAGGGTACTCCCGTGTTTGAACTTAAACCTTTGCCTGATAATCGTAAGTATGTTTATCTTGATGAAAAGAAGATATATCCTGTTATTATTAGTGCTAACCTTTGAGAGCAGGAAGAAGAAAAAATATTGAAAACTCTGAAGAAGCATCGTGCTGCTATTGGGTGTACTCTGGATGATCTTAAGGGCATTAGTCCCACTATATGCCAACACAAGATAAAATTTGAAGAAAATGCTAAACCAGTTATTGATCATCAGCGATGGTTAAATCCTAAGATGAAAGAAGTGGTAAGAAAGGAAATACTAAAGCTTCTAGAGGCAGGTATTATCTATCCAGTTGCTGATAGCCAGTGGGTAAGTCCTGTCCATTGTGTCCCACAGAAAGGAGGTATGACTATCATTCCTAATGATAAAGATGAATTGATTCCGCAAAGAATAGTTACAGGTTATAGGATGGTAATTGATTTCCGTAAGTTAAATAAAGCCACTAAGAAAGATCATTACCCCTTGCCATTTATCGATCAAATGCTAAAAAGGTTATCCAAACATACTCATTTCTGCTTTCTATATGGTTATTCTGGTTACTCTCAAATGCCTGTGTCAAAAGGGGATCAAGAAAAGACCACTTTTACTTGTCCTTTCAGCACCTTTGCTTAGGCTAACTCCACCGCATGACCCCATTTCGTACGGGTGCGTCCGTTTGGGGTAAAAGGGACATACCAGACGACCCAGCGGCAGACCCCATTTTACTTTTTCGTCCGTTTCGTGTCCGTTTCACCCTATCTCTGGACCAAAGTTGGTCTCGTTTTGAGGCCGAAGCGGACACAGACGGACACTCTCTGGCCACTCCTCATCCGCCTCGGTCCGCTTGCATGTGCAATGTGGCCCACCTGTCATACAAACAAAAAGGGCCCATCTGCCCCCCCATCCCATCTCTCCTCATTTTTTATCTTTTCCTGGCCATGGATGCCCAATTGGTGCTGCAGCTGGCATCCACGACGAGCTCCGGCAAGGCAGGAGCTGCGGGCGCAGGCTAGGGCGGTGAGACCGAAGTGGGACGGGCGGGGCGAGCGGGGCCCCGGTGATGGTGAGGCTGCACACGGCGATGGGTGCAACAGCGACGTTCCCTCCTGGCCCACACCCACCTACCGCACCTCGCCGGCGTGGAGACCTCTCCAGGTCTGCTCGTGGGCGCGGCGGCGCGCGGAGACCACGACAGCGACGGCTGCGGCGCGATGTTGCACGGAAGACCATGGATGCAGCGAGCGGCGAGGTCGACAACGCCGGCAACTACGAACTCGACGGTCGGCGGGCGCGTCCTTGCGCGCATGCTAGCTAGCTAGTTGCGGCTGCCGCATGCCGCGTGCACAGCTAGCTAGCCGCGTAATAGGTAGTTGGTAGCTGGTCGCGCATGCGTGCACAGCTGCGGCCACGCTCGCCGGTGTAGCTCGCGTGCCCAGCCACGACGCGCTGCCATGCTCGCCGTGCATCTAGCCGCCTCGCGTTGCCGCGCCCAGCCGCAACGCCTCGTCATGCTCGCCGCGCTCGCCACATGCGTGCATCGCTGCGGCCTTGCTCGCCATTGTAGCTCGCGCGCCCAGCCGCGGCGCGCTGCCGTGCCCGCCGTGCGTCCAGCCGCCTCGCGTCGCCGCGCCCAGCCATGACACCTCATCGTGCTTGCCGTGCTCGCCCTGCTGCTTCTCACCGGCATGGGGTTCGAGCTCGACCGCCAGCGTGGGGTTCGAGCTCGACCGGCGTCCTCGCCTCGCGCCTGCGCCCGCGTCCGACCGGTGCTTCTGCAGACGTTGGCCTCGCCTCTTCGCGCCCAGCCGCTGCGAGCTTCCCTGCCTGCTACGTGTTTGACAAAATTCCAGGACGGACAAGTCACCCCGGACATGATTTGGGGTGCGGCCGCGCGTTGGGCGCACCCATGACCCAACGGACAGAAGCGGACATGGGCGAACCCATTGTCGCCCCAAAGGGACAAAATCCAGCTAAACCGGATGTCCGTTTGGGGTCATGCGATGGAGTTGGCCTTATAGACGTATGCCTTTTGGTTTATGTAATGCACCTTCGACCTTTCAAAGATGCATGATGGCTATATTCTCTGATTTTTGTGAAAAGATTGTTGAGGTGTTCATGGATGATTTCTCTGTTTACGGAACTTCTTTTGATGATTGCTTAAGCAACCTTGATCGAGTATTGCAGAGATGTGAAGACACTAACCTTGTCTTAAATTGGGAGAAGTGCCACTTTATGGTTAATGAAGGCATTGTCTTGGGACAAAAAATTTCTGAAAGAGGTATTGAAGTTGACAAAGCTAAAGTTGATGCTATTGAAAAGATGCCATGCCCTAAGGACATCAAAGGTATACGAAGTTCCCTTGGTCATGTCGGGTTTTATAGGAGGTTCATTAAGGACTTCTCCAAAATCTCCAGGCCTCTGACTAATCTTTCACAAAAAGATATTCCTTTTGTCTTTGATGATTATTTTCTAGAAGCATTTGAAATACTTAAGAAAGCATTGATCTCTGCACCCATTGTCCAGCCTCCTGACTGGAATTTACCCTTTGAGATTATGTGTGATGCTAGTGATTATGCTGTAGGAGCTGTTCTAGGGCAAAGAGTTGATAAGAAATTGAATGTTATCCAGTATGCTAGTAAAACTCTAGATAGTGCCCAAAGAAATTATTCCACTACTGAGAAAGAATTTTTAGCAGTCGTATTTGCTTGTGATAAGTTTAGACCCAATATCGTTGATTCTAAAGTAACTATTCACACTGATCATGCTACTATCAAATACCTTATGGAAAAGAAAGATGCTAAACCTAGACTTATTAGATGGGTTCTCTTGCTGCAAGAATTTGACTTGCATATTATTGATAGAAAGGGAGCTGAGAACCCCGTAGCTGATAACCTGTCTAGGCTAGAGAATATACTTGATGACCCACAACCTATTGATGATAGCTTCCCTGATGAACAATTATCTGTCATAAGTACTTCTCGTACTGCTCCATGGTATGTTGATTATGCTAATTATATTGTTGCTAAGTTCATACCTCCTAGCTTCACATACCAACAAAAGAAAAAGTTCTTCTATGACTTGAGACATTACTTCTGGGATGACCCACATCTTTATAAAGAAGGAGTAGATGGTATTATTAGATGTTGTGTACCTGAGCATGAACATGAACATACCCTACGCAAGTGCCACTCCAAAGCTTATGGAGGACACCATGCGGGAGATAGAACTGCACATAAGGTATTGCAATCCGGTTTTTATTGGCCTACTCTCTTCATGGATGCCCGTAAGTTTGTCTTATCTTGTGATGCATGTCAAAGAATTGGTAATATTAGTAGACGTCAAGAAATGCCCACGAATTATTCACTTGTTATTGAACCATTTGATGTTTGGGGCTTTGATTATATGGGACCTTTTCCCCTCTAATGGGTACACACATATTTTAGTTGTTGTTGATTACGTTACTAAGTGGGTAGAAGCTATTCCAACTAGTAGCGCTGATCATAACACCTCTATTAAGATGCTTAAAGAAGTTATTTTTCCGAGGTTTGGAGTCCCTAGATACCTAATGACTGATGGTGGTTCACACTTTATTCATGGTGCTTTCCGTAAGATGCTACATGATGCATTATGGGCCTGTAGAACTGCATACAAAAATCCTATGGGTATGTCTCCGTATAAAATGGTATATGGGAAAGCTTGTCACTTACCTCTTGACCTAGAACATAAGGCATATTGTGCTATTAAGGAGCTCAACTACGATTTCAAACTTGCCGGTGAGAAGAGGTTATTTGACATTAGCTGCCTTGATGAGAGGAGAACCCAGACCTATAAGAATGGCAAGTTATTTAAAGAAAAGGTTAAAAGATGGCATGACAAAAGAATACAAAAGCGTGAGTTTAACGTAGGTGATTATGTCTCGCTATTCAACTCTCGTTTAAGATTTTTTGCAAGGAAACTCATCTCCAAGTGGGAAGGACCTTACGTTATCGAGGAGGTCTATCGTTCCGGTGCCATAAAAATCAACAACTTCAAACGCACAAATCTGAAGGTGGTTAATGGTCAAAGAATCAAACTTTATATCTCAGGTAATCCTATAAATGTTGAAACCAATATTATTGAAACCATAACCCCAAAGGAATAAATAAGGGACACTTTCCAGAACAATTCAGCCTCCGAAAAGGAAGAGGTACGTGATACAGTAAGTAAACTGACTCCAAAACCGTTCTAAAGGCAATTTTTCTCCGTTTTGGAATATTTAGAAAAATAGAAAAATAAACCACAGTCCGGAAGAGACACGAGGCGTCCACGAGGGTGGAGGGTGCGCCCCCTTCCCAAGGCGCGCCCCCTGCCTCGTGGACACCCTGTGTGTCCTCCGGTCTCCGTTTTCTTGTGGGTTACTCCTTTTGGTCTGTAAAAATTCATTATATATACTCCCAAAGGTTTTGACCTCTGTATCACGCAAAAATCCTCTGTTCTTGTTTCGAGCTGTTTTCTGCTAGGGTTTGAGAAGCCAGGCATCCTGTCGTCTCCCTCCTCCAACAACGAAGGCAACGATGCTTGGCTAATGAAGATAGATCTAAAGAGGGAAGGACCCGAGGAGATCCACAAGGAGAAGAAAATCAAGATGGAGGTGGAAGATCCGGCTCCGGCAGCGGGAGATGAAGACACCTCCAAACCCCTTCCTAACCTCTTTACCTCAACTGAGCTAGAAGCTTTCAGGATGATCGAATTAGCTCAGATTCGTAACAAGCATCTCACAAGTGAAAATATTTTCTTGAAGGATTACATTGCTGCTCTCAAAGGTATTATCCGCAAGCTGGAAGATCTCCTACGCTCGATATATGACGATCCTCCGTCACTTCTTACAACTCCATCATCACCACCCCCGACGAAGGAGCATAATCATATGGGTATGGGCACTTCCCTTGGCAACTGCCAAGCTTGGGGGAGTGACCTCGGTATCGTATCGCCATCAATCCTATCTTTACCGTTTTACTTAGTTCGATCCTTTTGGTAGTATCTTGATCTGTTAGAATAAAGTTAGCATGATCTAGTTGTGATCTTCTGCTTTATGAGCTTTATCCTTTTTAATCGAGTCCGTGAGCTATATAATAAAGATTAGTGTTGAGTCAAGGGCTTGATTTCCTCACTTGGGTCATGATGAAAAGAAAGAAAACATAAAGAATATCAAAGAGATCATATCGATCTTATGGGAAGTAATGACTTCACATACAAGAGTATGATAAATAAAAGTTGTTGGGAGGTGACAAACATAGTTTCAGTCATCGTTGCAATTAATAGGAAGTAATAAAAGAAGAGAGGCTTCACATACAAATATACTATCTTGGACATCTTTTATGATTGTGAGCACTCATTAAAATATGACATGCTAAAGAGTTGATGTTGGACAAGGAAGACAACATAATGGGTTATGGCTTCTTATATCCGAAATAAAGTATATTGTCATGGATCATCCAACATGTTGAGCTTGCCTTTCCCCCTCATGCTAGCCAAAACTCCTCGCACTAAGTAGAGATACTACTTGTGCTTCCATATGTCCTTAAACCCAGTTTTGCCATGAGAGTCCACCATACCTACCTATGGATTGAGAATGATCCTTCCAAGTAAGTTGTCATGTTGCAAATCCGCTAAAATATGTATGATCTATTAGTGTGGGAGAAATTAGCTTTATACGATCTTGTGATATGGAAGTAATAAAAGCGACATACTGCATAATAAAGGTCTTTATCACAAGTGAAAATATAAACCGAAGTTCTTCTATGCTAAGATTTTGTGCATCCAACCATAAAAACACATGACAACCTCTGCTTCCTTCTGCGAAGGGCCTATCTATTATTCCTGTCTTATAAGTGTCAAGGTGAATCCACCTTTCCTTTTATATTTTATCCTTTGGCAAGCACATTGTGTTGGAAAGATCCTGACATATATACCCACTTGGATGTAAGTTTTCATGATCTATTACTATTGACATTGCCCTTGAGGTAAAAGGTTGGGAGGCAACACCATAAGCCCCTATCTTTCTCTGTGTCCGATTAAAACTCCATAAACATAAGTATTGCGTGAGTGTGAGCAATTGTGAAAGACTATATGATGGTTGAGTATGTAGGCTTGCTGAAAAGCTCTTATACTGACTCTTTCTGATGTTACGATAAATTGCAATTGCTTCAATGACCGAGATCAAAGTTTGTTAGTTTCCAATGAAGTTTATGATTCATACTTGATATTGTGAATGAATTGTTACTTTAGCATAAGGATCATATGACTATATTTATATAAGTTGCTGTTATGAGAATGATCATGATGCCCTCATGTCCGTATTTTGTTTTTATCGACACCTCTATCTCTGAACATGTGGACATATTTATGGATATCGGCTTTCGCTTGAGGACAGGCGAGGTCTAAGCTTGGGGGAGTTGATACGTCCATTTTGCATCATGCTTATATGTTGATAATTATTGCATTATGGGATGTTCTTATATGTTCTGTCACAATACTTATGCCTTTTCTCTCTTATTTTACAAGGATTACATGAAGAGGGAGAATGCCGGCAGCTGGAATTCTGGGCTGGAAATGGAGCAAACTCTGGAAACCTATTCTGCACAACTCCAAAAGCCCTGAAACTCAACAGAACATCGTTTTAGAAAATATGAAAAATATCTGGCGAAAGAAACCAACGAGGGGGGCCACCGGCTGTCCTCGAGGGTGGGGGGCACGCACCCCTTCCCAGGGCGTGCCCCCTGCCTCGTGGGCCAGCCAGCAGGCCCCCGATGCCCATCTTCTCCTATATGAGGTGTTTTGACCTGGAAAAATTCATAAGGAGGCTTTAGGGACCAGACGCCGCCGTCTCGAGGCGGAACCGAGGCGGAAACCAATCTAGGGCTTCGGCAGAGCAGTTCTGCCGGGGATATTTCCCTCCGGGAGGGGGAAATCGTCACCGCCGTCATCACCAACAACTCTCCCATCTTGGGGAGGGCTATCTTCATCAACATCTTCACCAGCACCATCTCCTCTCAAACCTTAGTTCATCTCTTGTATCCAATCTTTGTACCCAAACCTCAGATTGGTACCTGTGGGTTGCTAGTAGTGTTGATTACTCCTTGTAGTTGATGCTAGTTGGTTTATTTGGTGGAAGATCATATGTTCAGATCCATTATGCATATTAATATCCCTCTGATCATGAACAATATTATGTCTTGTGAGTAGTTACTTTTGTTCCTGAGGACATGGGAGAAGTCTTGCTATTAGTAGTCATGTGAGTTTGGTCTTCGTTCGATATTTTGTGAGATGTATGTTGTCTCTCCTCTAGTGGTGTCATGTGAACGTCGACTACATGAAACTTCACCATTATTTAGGCCTAGAGGAAGGCATTGGGAAGTAATAAGTAGATGATGGGTTGCTAGACTAACAGAAGCTTAAACCCTAGTTTATGCGTTGCTTCATAAGGGGCTGATTTGGATCCATATGTTTCAGGCTATGGTTAGGTTTACCTTAATAATTCTTTTGTAGTTGCGGATGCTTGCATTAGAGGTTAATCATAATTGGGAGGCTTGTCAAAGTAAGGGCAGCACCCAAGCACCGGTGCACCCTCATACCAAATTATCAAAGTACCGAACGCGAATCAGACGATCGTGATGAAAACTAGCTTGACGATAATTCCCATGTGTCCTCGGGAGCGCTTGACCTTATATAAGTGTTTGTCCAGCCTTGTCCTTTGCTACAAAAATGATTGGGCCACCTTGCTGCACCTTATTTACTTTTACCTTTTGTCACTTGCTACCAATTACCTTATCACAAAACTATTTGTTACCTATAATTTCAATGCTCGCAAAAAATACCTTACCGAAAATTGCCTATCATTTCCTTCTTCTCCTCGTTGTGTTCGACACTCTTACTTATCGAAAGGACTATGATAGATCCCGACCCCTACACTTGTGGTTCATCAGTAGGTGTCGCTAATTTACTCATAACAGAGGGTGAATCAAGTGCAGAGCTAGATGGCAGTTCCTTACCTCCCGTCGTAGTTGAGGGATAAATCTTGGTTTTTGAGTCTTTCAAATTCTTCATAGTGATCAACAGATATAAATCCCAAGTGACTTAAAAAATATAGCTATGCTCCCCGGCAACGGCGCCAGAAAATAGTCTTGATAACCCACAAGTGTAGGGGATCGCAACAGTTTTTGAGGGTAAAGTATTCAACCCAAATTTATTGATTCGACACAAGGGGAGCCAAAGAATACTCTTAAGTATTAGCAGCTGAGTTGTCAATTCAAACACACCTGGAAACTTAGTATCTGCAGCAAGGTAGTTTAGTAGCAAAGTTATATGGTAATAGTGGTAACAGCAATAAAAGTAACGGTAGTGTTTTTGTAGTTTTTGTAATAGTAGCAGCGGAAAAATAAAGAAGCAACAAGCAATATGTGAAAAGCTCGTATGCATTGGATCAGTGATGGAGAATTATGTCGGATGCGATTCATCATGTAAAAGTTATAACCTAGGGTGACACAGAACTAGCTCCAGTTCATCAATGTAATGTAGGCATGTATTCCGAATATAGTCATACATGCTTATGGAAAAGAACTTGCATGACATCTTTTGTCCTACCTTCCCGTGGCAGTGGGGTCCTAGTGGAAACTAAGGGAATTAAGCCCTCCTTTTAATATAGTACCGGACCAAATCATTAACACATAGTGAATACATGAACTCCTCAAACTACGGTCATCACCGGGAGTGGTCCTGATTATTGTCACTTTGCGGTTGCCTGATCATAACACATAGTAGGTGACTATAGACTTGCAAGATAGGATCAAGAACACACATATATTCATGAAAACATAATAGGTTCATATCTGAAATCATGGCACTCGGGCCCTAGTGACAAGCATTAAGCATAGCAAAGTCATAGCAACATCAATCTTAGAACATAGTGGATACTAGGGATCAAACCCTAACAAAACTAACTCGATTACATGGTAAATCTCATCCAACCAATCACCGTCCAGCAAGCCTACGATGGGATTACTCACGCACGGCGCTGAGCATCATGGAATTGGTGATGGAGGAAGGTCGATGATGACGATGGCGACGATCTCCCGTCTCCGGAGCCCCGAACGGACTCCAGATGAGCCCTCCCGAGAGAGATTAGGGCTTGGCGGCGGCTCCGTATCGTAAAACATGATAATTCTTCCTCTCTGATTTTTTTCTCCCCGAAAGTGAATATATGGAGTCCGGGGGTACGTCGGTGGAGCATCAGGGGGCCCACGAGGCAGGGGGCGCGCCCCCCACCCTCGTGGACATGGTGTGGGCCCCCTAACGTAGATCTTTCCGCAGGTATTTTTTATATTTTCCAAAATAATTCTCCGTGGATTTTCAGGTCATTCCGAGAACTTTTATTTCTGCACAAAAACAACACCATGGCAATTCTGGTGAAAATAGCGTCAGTCCGGGTTAGTTCCATTCAAATCATGCAAGTTAGAGTCCAAAACAAGGGCAAAAGTGTTTGGAGAAGTATATACGTTGGAGACGTATCAGATGCACGTCCTAGTTCCCCTAGTCGAAGAGTTTGCCATTCTGGATCCTATATTTCTACACAATATGTTCCCCTTTGAGAGGTTCATGGGAGTCTTAAAGAAATATGTTCATAACCGTGCTAGGCCAGAATGAAGCATCTCCAAGGGCCATGAAACAGAGGAGTTCACTGAGTTTTGTTTTGAATTTATTCCTGACCTTAAGCCGATTGGTGTTCCCGAATCACGACATCAGGGCACACTTGGTGGAAAAGGCACGCTAGGAAAAGACAAAGTTATATGTATGGGCGGGCATTCTTGGGCGCAAGCACACTACAAGGTTCTACAAAATTCCACATTGGTGGCTCTGTTTATCGACGAACCAAAGAATATTCTACGCTCAAAACACCCGGAGCAGTCTAACGACTGGATTACACGTGAACACACGGGGACTTTGGATGATTGATTGCAGACACGTCTCATGCATGATGACACTACTGTAGATGAGTTGTACTTGCTGGCCAAGTTACCATCTTCGATTATATTGACTTTCAAAGGGTACGAGATAAATGGGAATACATTTTACACTATCGCCCAAGATAAAAAGAGCACCAGCAAACACCAATAGGCCAAAAGACACATATTATGGTTACCTAGAGGAGATACGGGAACTTGACTTTGGAAGTGATTTGAAGGTCCCTCTGTTTCGGTGTAAATGGGTCACTCTGTTAGGAGGAGGCGTAAAGGAAGACCCGCGGCATGGAATGACAACAGTGGATCTCAATAATCATGGGTATGTAGACGAACCATTCGTCCTAGCCAATGATGTGGCATAGGTTTTCTATGTGAAGGACATGTCTACCATGCCAAGAAAAAGAAAAGATATGGAAGTGAATACATCATATGATGAGCCAAAGCGCCACATAGTTCTTTCTGGGAGAAGAAATATTGTGGGAGTGGTGGACAAGACAGACATTTCAGATGATTATGAAAGTTTCAAGAAATTGCTCCCTTCACAGTGAATATTGACCCAAGCATCCTGTTAAATGATGAAGATTGTCCATAGTTACGGCACAAAGGGACACACGCGAAGAAAAAGTTTTATACTACAAGATCCCACTCTAGGATGTGACCGGCTTCACCGTCATCACTCTCTTCTCTAGTGAGTTTCCGGACTTATCTCGAAAGTCCCACTTCGGGCAAACCAGAGGGAATCTTTCTAAAGGGTTATATGTGTTTGGCATTTGAAAGACAAACAAATATATCTGCGTTTGAAAGCCACATCATCAATTTTCAACACTTTCTGACTTAATTAGCTATTTTCATGCATTTACTGGATATTTTTGAGCTAAATGACCCTGAAATTGTAAAGCACTACAAATCAAGTCTTAAAAGGTTGAAAGTTGGCATGCTATCTTCATTGCGCTCACATAACATGTGCTAAAAAGTTGAGAGGGTTACGAGAAAAACTGGATACACTTCATGTACAAACTGGACAATCTCTTTCGAAGTATCAGGCTTTCGGATGAAAACTCATCTGTTACAAAGGCATTTCATTTACTTATTTCAACTCCAGACTTTTTGTGACTTCAACATGCACCATTAAAGACCACATCATCAATTTTCAACCCTTTCTGACTTCATTCGCTATTTTTCATGCATTTGCAGATTTTTTGTGAGATAAATGACCCTGAAATTGAAAAGCACTACAAATGAACTCTGAAAAGGTTGAAAGTTGGCATGGTATCATCATTTCACCCACATAGCATGTGCTAAAGAGTTGAGAGGGTTACGGCAAAAACTGGATGCACTTCGTGTACTGATAATTTTTGATTGTTCCATGCGAATATTCTACAACTTTCATATACTTTTGGCAACTTTTTATACTATTTTTTGGGACTAACATATTGATCCAGTGCCTAGTGTCAGTTCTATTTGTTGCATGTATTTTTGTTTTGCAGAATATCCATATCAAACGGTGTCCAAACGGGATAAAAATGGACGGATTTTTTTGTGAATATATGTGAATTTTGGGAAGCGGAACCAGCGTGAGACGATGCCCGAGTGGCCCTCGTGGCCACTCCGTAAGGCGGTTGATGCCCTTCTTTCGCCGCAAGAAAGCTAATATCCGGATAAAAATCGTGTCAAACAATCAGCCCAATCAGAGTTACGGATCTCCGGGAATATAAGAAACGGTGAAGGGCCAGAATCTGGGAACGCAGAAACAGAGAGAGACAGAGAGACAGATCCAATCTCGGAGGGGCTCTCACCCCTCCGCCGCCATGGAGGCCATGGATCAGAGGGGAAACCCTTCTCCCACCTAGGGAGAAGGTCAAGGAAGAATAAGAAGGAGGGGGGCTCTCTCCCCCTCGCTTCCGACGGCACCGGAGTGCCACCGGGGCCATCATCGTGTGACGGCGATCTACACCAACACCTCCGTCATCTTCACCAACATCTCCATCACCTTCCCCCATCTATCTATAGCGGTCCACTCTCCCACAACCCGCTGTACACTCTAATTGAACATGGTGCTTTATGCTTCATATTATTATCCAATGATGTGTTGCCATCTTATGATGTCTGAGTAGATTATCGTTGTCCTATCGGTGATTGGTGAATTGTTATGATTGATTTAAATTGCTTGTGGTTATGTTGCTGTCCTTTGGTGCCCATCATATGAGCGCGCGCGTGGATCACACCATAGGGTTACTTGTATGTTGATTGGACTACATATTGGAGGGCAAGAGTGACAGAAGCTTCAACCTCGCGTAGAAATTGATGCATACGGGATTGAAGGGGGACCAATATATCATAATGCTATGGTTGGGGTTTACCTTAATGAACGTTAGTAGTTGCAGATGCTTGCTAATAGTTCCAATCATAAGTGCATAGAATTCCAAGTAAGGGATGGCATGCTAGCAGTGGCCTCTCCCACATAAAACTTGCTATCGGTCTAGTAGCGTAGTTAATTGCTTAGGGGCAATTTCGCCAGTCCTACCACCACTTTTCCACACTCGCTATCACTAACTTTATTTCTTCTTTACCTTAACAGCCCCTATTTATATTTACGTGCTCTTTATATTCTTGCAATCCTATCCCACAAAAACTACAAAGTACTTCTACTTTCATACTTGTTCTAGGTAAAGTAAACGTCAAGCATGCGTAGAGTTGTATCGATGGTCGATAGAACTTGAGGGGATATTTGTTCTGCCTTTAGCTCCTCGTTGGGTTCAACACTCTTACTTATCGAAAGAGGCTACAACTGATACCCTACACTTGTGGGTTATCAAGACCTTTTTCTGGCGCCATTGCCGGGGAGCAATAGCATGTGGTGAATATTCTCGTGTGTGCTTGTTTGCTTCATCACTAAGTAGATTTTATTTGTTGTTCTAAGTTGTTTTCTATCTTTAGTTATGGGTTGGAAACGAAAAATACCAAAAACATTAGTCGTACCTACTGAACCAATGGTTGAAGAACCACTCAAAATCTATCACAATACTGAAGCTTATTACTTGGATCATCTTCGATCCCTATGTGATCGGGCTGAAACCCCATCTAGCTTAGTTGAGGGAAACTATTTAGATGAGCATCCTTGTTATGTGCGACACCGCATATCTGAAAAAGGGAAACTTTTACTGGATCAAATTCATCGTTTGCAATGCTATGCTTGGAATTTATGTGAAATATATGATTTTAGTTGTTGTTCTGAAGACCCTAAGAAACACCTTCCCTACCAATGTGAGTTTAGTGATAATGGAATCGCATCTTCGTATGCTAAGGGTGTTTATAGTTACTATGATGTTCAACAAATTGAATAATTTGTTGCTTTTAAGGGTGCTTATGAAATTGCTTCTTTGATTGAAAAGTATGATGCTACTCTTTACAAATCTGAAAATTTTGCCATATTTAAATGTTGTTATGATAATTATGCTTCTAATGCCTATGTTAAACCATATATTGAGGCCTACTCCGCTGTCCAACAAGAGACTAATATTTTGCAGGAGTCTATGGAAGAAGAAATTAATGACACTGTGAGCTCATTAGATGAAAAAGATGACGAGGAGAACAAAGAACAAAAGGAGGGAGAGAGGATTAGCTACCCGTTCCCACCTTCTAATGAGAGTAACTCTTCAACTCATACATTGTTTAATCTCCCTTCGTGCTTACCAAAGGACGAATTCTATGATGATTGCTATGATCCCATTGATTCTTTTGAAATATCCCTTTTTGATGATGCTTGCTATGATTGTGGCCAAGATGCCAATATGAATTATGCTTATGGAGATGAACTTGCTATAGTTCCTTATGTTAAACATGAGATTGTTGCTATTGCACCCATGCATGATAGTCCTATTATCTTTTTGAGTTCTCCAAACTACACTATATCAGAGAAGTTTGAACTTATTAAGGATTATATTGATGGGTCGCCTTTTTCCGTTAGACATGATGATTTTGATGAATATAATATGCATGTGCTTGCTGCTCCTACTTGCAATTATTATGAGAGAGGAACTACATCTCCGCCTCTCTATGTTTCCAACATGATAAAATTGCAAGAAATTGCTTATACTATGCATTGGCCTTTACTTGATGTGCATGAATTGTTCTTGTATGACATGCCTACGCATAGGAAGAGAGTTAGACTTCATTTTTGCATGACACATATCACTCTGTGCTCACTACTAAATGACAAATCATTGCTAATTAAAATTGGCTTTGATATACCATGGGATCCGGGTGGATCCATTACTTGAGCACTATATGCCTAGCTTAATGGCTTTAAAGAAAGCGCTACCAGGGAGACAACCCGGAAGTTTTAGAGAGTCATTTATTTCTGTTGTGTGCTTTTATAAAGTTTAAAAACAAAAAAATAAAGAGGGGAACCTAAAACTTTTTCAAAAAGAAAAGTGAAAGTAAGAAGGACGAGCACCGTTGAAATGGGGGAGCTCCTTGAACTTTGTTCATGCCCATGGAAACTTTGCAAATCTTGAATTACAGAAACTTTTCAACAAAACTAATTATCCCCTTATACAATTCCATTGTATTATAAAAATAATGTGCCAAGAGTTTCCTTTAGGATGATTAAACTGCTTGTTGGTTTGTGCGGTGCCAAAACAGAAACTTTGGCTGTAGTGCGCGATTTTACCTTTTTTACTGGAATGTCAAAAGGATATAAAACTTTTTGCAAAGTCTTGCTATACAAATTTTTGATTTTTCCTAATTTTTCCAGAATTTGTAGAGTTACAGAAGTATGGTTAATGTTCAGATTACTACAGATTGTCCTGTTTTCGCAGATTGCTGTTATAGCTTCATTATTTGCATATGTTTGAATTCTTGTTGATGCCTCCTTGACTTGGGGCCATAGAATTGTGATAGCATACAGTAGGTAATGTTTTTTTAATAATTATACAATAATATTAGAGCAGTATATGATGGGATTTTATTGATCATATGCACTAACTCCGCCACTAAAGTTCAGTTTAGTTTTGTGTGGATGAAGTGTTCGACGATCGAGGAGGTCTCGATGTGAGAAGAAGGAGGAGAGGCGAGGGCTCAAGCTTGGGGATGCCCAAGGCACCCCAAGTAAATATTAAAGGAGACTCAAGCGTCTAAGCTTGGGGATGCCCCAGAAGGCATCCCATCTTTCTTCAACAAGTATCGTTATGTTTTCGGATTCATTTCGTTCACATGATATGCGTAAACTCTTGGAGCGTCGTGTGCTTTTTATTTTTCTTTTAATAAATGCACCATGCTGGTATGAGATAGTCATTGGTTGATTTATAGAATTCTCTTTGCAATTCACTTATATCTTTTGAGTATGGCTTTATAGAATGCTTCATGTGCCTCACTTATATCATTTGAAGTTTGGATTGCCTGTTTCTCCTCACAGAGAAAACCGCCATTTGTAGAATGCTCTTTTGCTTCACTTATATTTGTTAGAGAGTGGGCATAACTTTTGTAGAAAGAATCAAAACTCTCTTGCTTCACTTATATCTATTTAGAGAGTTGACAGGAATTGGTCATTCACATGGTTAGTCATAAAATCCTACATAAACTTGTAGATCGCTGAATATGATATGTTTGATTCCTTGCAATAGTTTTGCGATATAAAGATGGTGATATTAGAGTCATGCTAGTGGGTAGTTGTGGATTGTAGAAATACTTGTGTTGAGGTTTGTGATTCCCGTAGCATGCACGTATGGTGAACCATTATGTGACGAAGTTGGAGCAAGATTTATTTATTGAGTGTCATCCTTTGTGTGGAGGTCAGGGGCGCGCCATGGTTAACTCCTACCAACCTCCCCCCTAGGAGCATGCGTGTAGTACTTGGTCTCGATGGCTAATAAATTTTTGCAATAAGTATGTGAGTTCTTTATGACTAATGTTGAGTCCATGGATTATACGCACTCTCACCCTTCCACCATTGCTAGCCTCTCTTGTACCGCGCAACTTTCGCCGGTAACATACACCCACCATATACCTTCCTCAAAACAGCCACCATACCTACCTATTATGGCATTTCCATAGCCATTCCGAGATATATTGCCATGTAACTCCACCGTTCCGTTTATTATGACACACACCATCATTGTCATATTGCCTTGCATGATCGTAAGATAGCTAGCATGATGTTTCCATGGCTTGTCCGTTTTTTGATGTCATTACTATGCTAGATCATTGCACATCCCGGTACACCACCGGAGGCATTCACATAGAGTCATATTTTGTTCTAGCTTCGAGTTGTAATCTTTGAGTTGTAAGTAAATAAACGTGTGATTATCTTCATTATTAGAGCATTGTCCCATGTGAGGAAAGTGTTGGAAATATGCCCTAGAGGCAATAATAAATTGGTTATTATTATATTTCCTTGTTCATGATAATCGTTTATTATCCATGCTAGAATTGTATTGATAGGAAACTAAGATACATGTGTGGATACATAGACAACACCGTGTCCCTAGTGAGCCTCTACTAGACTAGCTCGTTGATCAAAGATGGCTACGGTTTCCTAGCCATAGACATGAGTTGTCGTTTGATAACGGGATCACATCATTAGGAGAATGATGTGATGGACAAGACCCAATCCTAAGCCTAGCACAGATCGTGTAGTTCGTATGCTAAAGCTTTTCTATATGTCAAGTATCTTTTCCTTAGACCATGAGATTGTGCAACTCCCGGATACCGTAGGAATACTTTGGGTGTACCAAACGTCACAACGTAACTGGGTGGCTATAAAGGTGCACTACAAGTATCTCCGAAAGTGTCTGTTGAGTTGGCACGAATCGAGACTGGGATTTGTCACTCCGTGTGACGGAGAGGTATCTCTGGGCCCACTCGGTAGGACATCATCATAATGTGCACAATATGTGATCAAGGAGTTGATCACGGGATGATGTGTTACGGAACGAGTAAAGAGACTTGCCGGTAACGAGATTGAGCGAGGTATCGGCATACCGACGATCGAATCTCGGGCAAGTGCTATACCGATAGACAAAGGGAATCGTATACGGGATTGATTGAATCCTTGACATCGTGGTTCATCCGATGAGATCATCGTGGAACATGTGGGAGCCAACATGGGTATCCAGATCCCGCTGTTGGTTATTGGCCGGAGAGTTGTCTCGGTCATGTCTACATGATTCCCGAGCCCGTAGGGTCTACACACTTAAGGTTCGATGACGCTAGGGTTATAGGGAAAGTATGTACGCGGTTACCGAATGTTGTTCGGAGTCCCGGATGAGATCCCGGACGTCACGAGGAGTTCCGGAATGGTCCGGAGGTAAAGATTCATATATGGGAAGTCCTGTTTTGGTCACCGGAAAAGTTTCGGGCGATATCGGTAATGTACCGGGACCACCGGGAGGGTCCCGGGGGTCCACCAGGTGGGGCCACCAACCCCAGGTGGCTGCGTGGGCTAAGTGTGGGAGGGGACCAGCCCCAAGGGGGCTGGTGCGCCCCCCCACCAAGTCCCAGGGCGCCCCAAGAGGGGAAGGGGGGCAAACCCTAATGCAGTTGGGCCCTAGGGCCCAATAGTGGTGCGCCTCCCCCTCTCTCCCCCTTTGGCCGCCCCCCCTAGATGGATCTAGGGCTGGCCGCACCCTAGGGGAGGGAAACCCTAAAAGGGGGCGCAGCCCTCCCTTCCCCCTATATATATGAGGGGTTTTGGGGCTGCTAGAGACACGAGAACATCTCCCTCTTGGCGCAGCCCTACCCCTCTCCCTCCTCGTCTCTTGCAGCGCTTGGCGAAGCCCTGCTGGAGTCCCGCGCTCCTCCACCACCACCACGCCGTCATGCTGCTGTTGGATGGAGTCTTCCCCAACCTCTCCCTCTCTCCTTGCTGGATCAAGGCGTGGGAGACGTCACCGGGCTGCACGTGTGAAGAACGCGGAGGCACCGTCCGTTCGGTGCTAGGATCTTCGGCGATCTGAATTGCGGCGAGTACGACTCCATCAACCGCGTTCTTGAACGCTTCCGCTTAGCGATCTACAAGGGTATGTGGATCCAACTCTCCTCTCGTAGATGCATCTCCTAGATTGATCTTGGTGAACGTAGGAAAATTTTTGTTTCCCATGCGACGTTCCCCAACAGTGGCATCATGAGCTAGGATCTTGCGTAGATGCTTTCTCGAGTAGAACACAAAAGGGTTTGTGGGCGTTGATGTTTAAATTGCTGCCCTCCTTAGTCTTTCTTGATTCAGCGGTATTATGGGATGAAGCGGCCCGGACCAACTTTACATGTCCACGTACATGAGACCGGTTCCATCGACAGACATGTGACTTTTGTTGCATAAGATGGCTGGCGGGTGTCTGTCTCTCCTATCTTAGTTGAATCGGAATAGAACAAGGCGGTCCTTGTAGAAGGCTAAATAGCAACTTGAATATCACCGTTGTGGCTTTGCGTAGGTAAGAAGCGTTCTTGCTAGATACCCATAGCAGCCACGTAAAACATGCAACAACAAATTAGAGGACGTCTAACTTGTTTTTGCAGGGTATGTATGTGATATGATATGGCCAATGACATGATGAGATATATTTGATGTATGAGATGATCATGTTGTAATAGTTAATATCGACTTGCATGTCGATGCATACGGCAACCGGCAGGAGCCATAGGGTTGTCTTTAATTTTTGTATGACCTGCGTGTCAATCATTAAGCGCTTTGTAATGCTTTACTTTATCGCTAAACGGTAGCAATAGTAGTAAGAGCATGGTGTGCGCCGACAACCCCGATGGCGACACGATGATGGAGATCATGATGATGGGGATCATGGTGTGGCGCCGGTGACGATGGAGATCATGCCGGTGCTTTGGAGATGGAGATCAAAAGCACGAGTTGATGGCCATATCATGTCACTTATGATTTGCATGTGATGTTAATCCTTTTATGCATCTTATTTTGCTTAGGACGACGGTAGCATTATAAGATGATCCTTCACTAAAATTTCAAGATAAAATTGTGTTCCCCCCGAGTGTGCGCCGTTGCGAAGGTTCGTCGTTTCGAAGCCCCACGTGATGATCGGGTGTGATAGACTCTACGTTCGCATACAACGGGTGCAAGCCAGTTTTGCACATGCAGAACACTCGGGTTAGACTTGACGAGCCTAGCATGTACAGACATGGCCTCGGAACACGGAAGACCGAAAGGTCGAGCATGAGTCATATAGTAGATATGATCAACATGAAGATGTTCACCATTGACACCACCTCATCTCACGTGATGATCGGACTTGGGTTGGTGAATTTGGATCATGTCACGCTCGGATGACCAGAGGGATGTCAATTTGAGTGGGAGTTATAAGTAATTTGATTAGTTAAACTCACTTATCATGAACAATAGTCTAAGTTGCCTTTGCAAATTATGTTGTAGATCAATAGCTTGCGTTGTAGCTCCCTGTTTAATACGATCCTAGAGAAAGACTAAGTTGAAAGATATTGTAAGCAAGGATGCGGACTGGGTCCGTAGTCCGAGGAGTGTCCTCACTGCTGCACAGAAAGCTTACGTCTTTGATGCACCGCTCAATGTGCAAACCCCTACAACGTTGTCTGTGGATGTTGTGAACACCTGAGAGACACGTCCTGATGACTACTTGATAGTTTAGTGCACCATACTTTACGGCTTAGAATCGGGATTCCAATGACGTTTTGAACGCCATGGAACATATGAGATGTTCTAAGAGCTGAAATTGGGATTTCAGGCTCATGCCCGTGTTGAGAGGTATGAGACCTCTGACAAGTTCCTTTGCCAAAAGGATGGAGGAGAATAGCTCAACTAGTGAGCATGTGCACAGAATGTCTGGGTGCTAAAATCACTTGAACCAAGTGGGAGTTGATCTTCCAGGTGAGATAGTGGTTGACAGAATTCTCTAGACACTATCACCAAGCTACTAGAACTTCGTGATGAACTATGACATGCAAAGGATGGAGATGATCCCGAAGCTATTAGCGGTTCTTAGTACCGCAAAAGTAGAAATCAAGAAGGAGCATCAAGTGTTGATGGTTTAGCAAGACCACTGGTTTCAAAAGGGGTAAGGGCTAGAAGGGAAACTTCATGAATGGCAAACCTGTTGTCGCTCTGATGAAGGAACCCATGGTTGAACCCAAACCTCGAGACCAAGTGCTTCTATTGTAAGGGGAACGGTCACATGGTAGCGGAACCACCCCAAATATTGGGTAGATATGATAGATGGCAACTTCAACAAAGTATATTTGATATACGTGTTATTGATGTGTACCTTAGTAGTACTCCTTGTAGCACCTGGGTATTGGATACCGGTTCAGTTGCTATTATTAGTGACTTGAAGCAAAAGCTACGGACTGAACGGAGACTAGCTAAGGGCGAGGTGACGATGTGTGTTGGAAGTGTTTCCAAGGTTGATGAGATCACCATCGCACACTTCCTCTATTTTCGAGATTAGTATTGAACCTAGATAAATGTTATCAGGTGTCTACGTTGAGCATGAAAATGATTAGATCATGTTCATCGCAATACGGTTATTCATTTAAGTTAGAGAATAATGGTTATTCTGTTTACATGAATAATACCTTTGTGGTCATGCACCCAATGGTTCGTTGAATCTCGATCATGGTAATACACATGATGATAATATTAATGCCAAAAGATGTAGAGTTAATAATGATAGTACCACTTTCTTGTGGCACTGCCGCTTAGGTCATTTTGGCATAAAATGCATGAAGAAACTCCATGCTGATGGACGTTTGGAGTCACTTGATTTTGAATCGCTTGACACATGCGAGCCATCCCTCATGGGCAGGATGACTGAGATCTCGTTTTCAGGTACAATGAAACGGGTAAGTGACTTATTGGAAATCATACATGCTGATGTATGTGATCCAATGAGAATTAAGGCGTGTGGTGGATATCGTTATTTTCTCATCTTCACTGACGATTTGAGTAGATATGGTATATTTACTTAATGAAGCAAAAGTCTGAAACGTTTGAAAGGTTCAAAAATTTCAGAGTGAAGATTAAGAATCATCATAATAAGAAGATCATGTTCCTACGATCTGATCAAGGGGATATTATCTGAATTATGAGTTTGGCAATCACTTAAGACATTGTGGAATTGTTTCGCAGTTGAAGTCCCCTGGAATACCATAGCGTAATGGTGTGTCCGGACATCGTAATCGAACCTTATGAGATATGGTGCGATCTATGGTGTGTCTTACCGATCTACCGCTATTATTTTGAGGTTATGCATTAGAGACAGCTGCATTCACTTTATATAGGGCACCATCTAAGTCCGTTGAGATGACGTCGTATGGTTTGGCAAGAAACCAAAGTTGTCGTTTTTGTTTGGGGCTGCGATGCTTATGGCTTCAGCCAGGAAAAGCTCGAACCCAAAGCGGACAAATACATCTTCATGGAATACCCACTGGTAACGGTTGGGTATACCTTCTATCTCAGATCCAAGGACAAAAATGTTTGTCGCTAAGAATGGGTCCTTTCTCGAGAAGGAGTTTCTCCCGAAAGAATTGAGTGGGAGGAAGATAGAACTTGATGAGGTTGTCGAACCCTCACTTCAACCGGAGAGTAGTGCAACACAGAAAGATGTTTCTGTGGAACCTACGACAGTTGAAGAGGATACTAATGATCGTGATCATGAAGCTCCAGATCAAGTTGCTATCGAACCTCGTGGGTCGACAAGGATGTGTACTACTCCTGAGTGGTACGGTGATCCTGTCTTAGAGGTCATGTTGTTGGACAACGATGAACCTACGAACTATGGAGAAGCGATGGTGGGCCCATATTCCGACAAATGGTTAGAAGCCGATAAATCCGAGATAGGATCCATGTATCAAAACAAAGTATGGACTTTGGTGGACTTGCCCTGTGATCGACAAGCCATTGAGACAAATGGATCTTTAAGACTAAGACGGATGTGGACGGTAATGTCACCGTCTATGAAGCTCGACTTGTGGCGAAGAGTTTTCCACAAGTTCAAGGAGTTGACTACAATGAGATTTTCTCACCCGTAGCGATGCTTAAGTCCGTCAGAATCATGTTAGCATTAGCTGCATTTATGAAATCTGGCAGATGGATGACAAAACAAGTTTCCTTACCAGTTTTCGTAAGGAAAGGTTGTATGTGATACAATCAGAAAGGTTTTGTCGATCCTAAGGATGCTAAAAGATATGCTAGCTCCAACGATCCTTCCATGGACTAGAGCAAGCATCTCGGAGTCGGAATATACACTTTGATGGAGTGATCAAAGTTTTTGGGTATACAAAGTTTGGTGGAAACTTGTATTTACAATAAAGTGAGTGGGAGCACTACAACATTTCTGATAAGTATATGTGAATGACATATTGTTGATCCGAAATGATGTAGAATTTTTGGAAAGCATAAAGGGTTGTTTGAAATGAGTTTTTCAAAGGAAGACCTGGATAAAGCTGCTTACATATTGGGCATCAAGATCTATACAGATAGATCAAGACGCCTGATGATACTTTCAAAAGATCACACACCTTGGCATGATTTTGAAGAAGTTCAAAATAGATCAGTCAAAGAAGGAGTTCTTACCTGAGTTGTAAGGTGTGAAGTTGAGTAAGACTCAAAGCTTGACCACGGCAGAAGAAAGAGGAAGGACGAAGGTCGTCCCCTATGGTTTTGTCATAGGCTCTATACGATATGCCATGCTGAGTACCGCACCTGATGTGTGCCTTGACACATGTCTGGCAAGAGGGTACAAAGGTGATCCAGGAGTGGATTACTAGATAGTGGTCAAAATTATCCTTAGAGGAATAAGGAAATGTTTCTCGGTTATGGAGGTGATAAAGAGTTCGACATAAAGAGTTACGTCGATGCAAGCTTAGCACCTATTCGGATAACTCTAAGTGGAGATACCGGATACGTATAATGGAGCAACAGTTTGGAATAGCTCCAAGTGGAACGTGATAGCAGCATCTACGATATGACATAAAGTTTTGCGAAGTACATAGGGATCTGAATGTTGCAGACCCGTTGACTACAAACCTCTCTCACAAGCATAACATGATCAAACACAGAACTCATTGAGTGTTAATCACATATTGATGTGAACTAGATTACTGACTCTAGTAAACTCTTTGGATGTTGGTTACATGGCGATGTGACCTGTGAGTGTTAATCACATGGCGATGTGAACTAGATTATTGACTCTAGTGCAAGTGGGAGACTGTTGGAAATATGCCCTAGAGGCAATAATAAATTGGTTATTATTATATTTCCTTGTTCATGATAATCGTTTATTATCCATGCTAGAATTGTATTGATAGGAAACTAAGATACATGTGTGGATACATAGACAACACCGTGTCCCTAGTGAGCCTCTACTAGACTAGCTCGTTGATCAAAGATGGCTACGGTTTCCTAGCCATAGACATGAGTTGTCGTTTGATAACGGGATCACATCATTAGGAGAATGATGTGATGGACAAGACCCAATCCTAAGCCTAGCACAGATCGTGTAGTTCGTATGCTAAAGCTTTTCTATATGTCAAGTATCTTTTCCTTAGACCATGAGATTGTGCAACTCCCGGATACCGTAGGAATACTTTGGGTGTACCAAACGTCACAACGTAACTGGGTGGCTATAAAGGTGCACTACAAGTATCTCCGAAAGTGTCTGTTGAGTTGGCACGAATCGAGACTGGGATTTGTCACTCCGTGTGACGGAGAGGTATCTCTGGGCCCACTCGGTAGGACATCATCATAATGTGCACAATATGTGATCAAGGAGTTGATCACGGGATGATGTGTTACGGAACGAGTAAAGAGACTTGCCGGTAACGAGATTGAGCGAGGTATCGGCATACCGACGATCGAATCTCGGGCAAGTGCTATACCGATAGACAAAGGGAATCGTATACGGGATTGATTGAATCCTTGACATCGTGGTTCATCCGATGAGATCATCGTGGAACATGTGGGAGCCAACATGGGTATCCAGATCCCGCTGTTGGTTATTGGCCGGAGAGTTGTCTCGGTCATGTCTACATGATTCCCGAGCCCGTAGGGTCTACACACTTAAGGTTCGATGACGCTAGGGTTATAGGGAAAGTATGTACGCGGTTACCGAATGTTGTTCGGAGTCCCGGATGAGATCCCGGACGTCACGAGGAGTTCCGGAATGGTCCGGAGGTAAAGATTCATATATGGGAAGTCCTGTTTTGGTCACCGGAAAAGTTTCGGGCGATATCGGTAATGTACCGGGACCACCGGGAGGGTCCCGGGGGTCCACCAGGTGGGGCCACCAACCCCAGGTGGCTGCGTGGGCTAAGTGTGGGAGGGGACCAGCCCCAAGGGGGCTGGTGCGCCCCCCCACCAAGTCCCAGGGCGCCCCAAGAGGGGAAGGGGGGCAAACCCTAATGCAGTTGGGCCCTAGGGCCCAATAGTGGTGCGCCTCCCCCTCTCTCCCCCTTTGGCCGCCCCCCCTAGATGGATCTAGGGCTGGCCGCACCCTAGGGGAGGGAAACCCTAAAAGGGGGCGCAGCCCTCCCTTCCCCCTATATATATGAGGGGTTTTGGGGCTGCTAGAGACACGAGAACATCTCCCTCTTGGCGCAGCCCTACCCCTCTCCCTCCTCGTCTCTTGCAGCGCTTGGCGAAGCCCTGCTGGAGTCCCGCGCTCCTCCACCACCACCACGCCGTCATGCTGCTGTTGGATGGAGTCTTCCCCAACCTCTCCCTCTCTCCTTGCTGGATCAAGGCGTGGGAGACGTCACCGGGCTGCACGTGTGAAGAACGCGGAGGCACCGTCCGTTCGGTGCTAGGATCTTCGGCGATCTGAATCGCGGCGAGTACGACTCCATCAACCGCGTTCTTGAACGCTTCCGCTTAGCGATCTACAAGGGTATGTGGATCCAACTCTCCTCTCGTAGATGCATCTCCTAGATTGATCTTGGTGAACGTAGGAAAATTTTTGTTTCCCATGCGACGTTCCCCAACAGAAAGGCCAAAAAAAGAGATGGCCTAAAAAAATAAAAAAAATAAAAAAATAAAAAAAAATAGAGAGGGGCTAAAAAAAGAGAAAGCCCCTCCAAAAAAATGAGATAATAGAGAGAAGGGACAATGCTACTATCCTTTTCCACACTTGTGCTTCAAAGTAGCACCATGATCTTCATAATAGAGAGTCTCTTGTTTTGTCACTTCCATATACTAGTGGGAATTTTCATTATAGAACTTGGCTTGTATATTGCAACGACGGGCTTCCTCAAATGCCCTAGGTCTTCATGAGCAAGCAAGTTGATGCACATCCACTAGTTTTCTTTTTGAGCTTTCATACACTTATAGCTCTAGTGCATCCGTTACATGGCAATCCCTACTCACTCACATTGATATCGATTGATGGACATCTCCATAGTCCATTTATTTTCCTAATTGATGTGAGACTTTCTCCCACCTTTTGTCTATCACCACCTTCTATTCCACCCATAGTGCTATGTCCATGGCTCACGCTCATGTATTGCATGAAAGTTGAAAAAGTTTGAGAATACTAAAGTATGAAACAATTGCTTGGCTAAACCCGGGGTTGTGCATGATTTAAATACTTTGTGTGGTGAAGATGGAGCATAGCCAGATCATATGCTTTTGTACGGATAACTTTCTTTGGCCATGTTATTTTGAAGAGACATGATTGCTTTATTAGTATGCTTGAAGTATTATTGTCCTAATGTCAAATGATAGACTATTGATTTGAATCACTCGTGTCTTAATATTCATGCCATGATTAGATTACATGATCAAGATTATGCTAGGTAGCATTCCACATAAAAAAATATCTTTTTTATCATTTACCTACTAGAGGACGAGTAGGAATTAAGCTTGGGGATGCTGATACGTCTCCTTCGTATCTATAATTTTTGATTGTTCCATGCCAATATTCTACAACTTTCATATACTTTTGGCAACTTTTTATACTATTTTTTCGGACTAACATATTGATCCATTTCCCAGTGTCAGTTCCTGTTTGTTGCATGTTTTTTTCCGCAGAATATCCATATCAAACGGTGTCCAAACGGGATAAAAATGGACGGAGATTTTTTTTGGAATATATGTGAATTTTGGGAAGCGGAACCAACGTGAGACGATGCCCGAGTGGCCCACGAGGCAGGGGGGCGCGCCCACCAGGGGCAGGCGCGCCCTGGGCCCTCATGGCCACTCCAAAAAGCGGTTGATGCCCTTCTTTCGCTGCAAGAAAGCTAATATCCGGATAAAAATTGTGTCAAAAATCAGCCCAATCGGAGTTACGGATCTCCGGGAATATAAGAAATGGTGAAGGGCCAGAATCTGGGAACGCAGAAATAGAGAGAGACAGTGAGACAAATCCAATCTCGGAGGGGCTCTTGCCCCTCCGCCGCCATGGAAGACATGGACCAGAGGGGAAACCCTTCTCCCACCTAGGGAGAAGGTCAATGAAGAAGAAGAAGGAGGGGGGCTCTCTCCCCCTTGCTTCCGGCGGCACCGGAGTGCCACCGGGGCCATCATCGTGTGACGACGATCTACACCAACACCCCCGTCATCTTCACCAACATCTCCATCACCTTCCCCCATCTATCTACATCGGTCCACTCTCCTGCAACCCGATGTACCCTCTACTTGATGATGGTGCTTTATGCTTCATATTATTATCCAATGATGTGTTGCCATCTTATGATGTCTGAGTAGATTATCGTTGTCCTATCACTACTAGGAAAAGGGCTATAGATGGGATGGACACTAATGGCGCACCAGACATGCGGTGCGCCATTAGTATATACTAATGGCGCACCATGTGCTGGTGCGCCATTAGTGTGGAACACACTAATGGCGCACCGGGCTCATGGTGCGCCATTAGTATCATTTTTTTCTTTTCCAAACATACTAATGGCGCATCCAGACACAGTGCGCCATTACTAGTTGTAACTAGTAATGGCGCACCAGCCACAAAGTGCACCACTACTATTGTTTTTTTATTATATTTTTTATTATATTTTTTATTCTTTCTTTTGCAAAACTACTAATGGCGCACCGTGCCACAGTGCGCCATTACTAGTTTAAACTAGTAATGGCGCACTGTCCCACAGTGCGCCATTAGTATGTTTTTTTTTGCAAAACTACTAATGGCGCACCACCAGCAGGTGCGCCATTAGTAACCTGGGTTACTAATGGCGCATTTGGAGATGGTGCTCCATTAGTAACCTGGGCACCAACATGATATTTTGGACAGCCACTCCTACCCACTCACTTTCTCCCCACTTCATTCTCTCCACCTCCTCCTCCAAAGCTTGTCTCGGCTACCTCCTCTTTGTCACCTCATTTCCACCATAGATTCATTCAAATTAAGTGGTTAAATTACCTTTTTTGATAGGTAAGTAAGGGGGGAAGCTATCTTTATGTTGTTCTCCCTCCAACAATGTGCACATGCACTTTTTATGGCCTAGCTATATGTTCGTGGTGTTGCATATGTTTGTGGTGTTGCATATATGTTTGTGTTTTTAGGTGTACCGGTATTTGAAATGCGATAGTTGCCAATATTTTGCCGGAATGTTGATTCATTTCCGTTTCGGCGAGAGTTTTGTCATTATGCATTCTTTTTGGTCCTATTTTTAGGGAAAGTCCTGCCAAATTTTTTGTTGGTTCTAAAATATCATTTTGCTCTACCCCGCAGGTGACCATGGTCCGCACGATGACCGAAGGCATCGTGAATAGGTTTTTGAGCTCCACGAAGGCCGAGATGCTTCAAAAGAACGAGACGGAGATAAGATGTCCGTGTCGAAGATGCAAGCTGAAGAGCCTTATTGCGGACCCAGATTCCGGGCAGGGGCGGGACCACCTGCACTTGCGTGGTTTCATGGATGGCTATCGGTGGCAAGGTGATGAAGATGACTATGAAGTCGTCCATGGGGGCCGGGAAATAAATGAGGAAGGGCAGCAAGACAACCACCGCGGCTCGGGCGGGCGAGAAGACGAAGAATCTCCAGGAGATGATCACGACGGTGATGCTGTACACAGTCATCATGTAGAAGATGCAGGACATGATGATGAGGAAGATGCCGGAGCAGACGACGGGCATGATCATGAAGATGATCATGCCGGCGGAGAAGACGACGCTGGACCATCGATGGGCTGGGTGCAGGACCCTCATATTCAAGAGCTGCTTCTCAAGCAGACGGATAACGCAAGAGCTGCCGCCCGAGAGAAAGCCAAGATGGATCAACTGGAGATAGACGCGGTTACTCCATTGTATGAAGGATGCAGGCCCGAGGATACCCGCGTGAAAGTAACGCTCGTGGCTCTAGAGATGAAGGTAAAACACAAAATGACCGACGCATGCTTCGACGAGAACATGTCATTCTGGCACGAACGTCTTCCCAAGGGGAACAAGTGCCCGACCAGTTTGGAGGAGGCGAAGAAAATCGTGTGTCCTCTAGATTTACCGCACCTTAAATACCATGTGTGCATGAACAATTGCATCATTTATCGGGACGAGCACGCGGAGTCTACCATATGTCCGGTGTGCGGCGTCACTCGATACAAGAAGAGGAAGAAAGCTCCTCGAAAAGTGGTGTGGTACTTTCCGATCACTCCTCGTCTGCAGCGGTATTTCGCAGACCCTAAGGTAGCAAAGCTCCTGCGTTGGCACGCGGATAGGGAGGAGAAGAAGCGAGAAGATGACGCAAATAAACCGAAGATAGATAAAAAAAGACAAGATGCTGAGTCACCCTAAGGATGCGAGCCAGTGGCAAGCGTTGAACTTCGAAGACACAAAATTTGGGAACGATCCAAGGAACATCGTGCCGGGCGTGAGCACCGATGGAGTCAATCCGTTTGGCAGCCAGAGAAGCACACATAGCACCTGGCCTATGTTTGTGTGGATGTACAACCTCCCCCCCTAGTTGTGCATGAAGAGGAAGTACATTCACATGAGTATGCTAATTGAAGGACCAAAACAACCAGGGAACGACATCAATCTGTATCTGGGGCTGCTGAAAGAGGAGCTAGACACGCTGTGGAAAATGCCAGCCAATACGTGGGACGCCGCAGAGAAACAATATTTCCCTATGAGAGCCACACTGCTCACGATGGTGCATGACTATCTCGGTTACGGATATGTCGCGGGGCAGGTGGTCCACAGATTTTCTAGATGCGTCAGGTGCATGGATGACACAACGTATCGCCAGCTAGATACAGATCCCGGGTCTTCGAAAACCGTGTTCATGGGACATCGAAGGTGGCTTCGCGATGATTACCTGTGGAGAAAACGCAAGGATCTGTTCGATGGTGAAACCGAACCCCGAAGACGCCCGCGTACGAGGAGCGGCGAGGAAATAGACGAGTTGTTGAAAAATTGGAAAGATTGCCCATTGCCTGGAAAGAAGCAAAAGGCGCCAGAGCCGGGAAAGAAGCGAAAGGCGCCAGAGCCGCTGCTGAAGGTATGGAAAACGAGGTCTGTTTTCTGGGACTTGCCGTACTGGAAGATCCACCGTGTGCCTCACAGCCTTGATGTCATGCATATCACGAAGAACGTGTGCGAGAGTCTGCTTGGTACCCTGCTCAACATGCCAGAGAGGACCAAAGATGGGCCAAAAGCAAGGGCAGACTTGAAATCAATGGGCATCAGGCAGGAGCTTCACGCTAATGATGATGATGAGGCGAAGCAGGACACGGAAAGTCGTCGCAAAGGCAAAAAGGCCAAGAAGACCGGAAATGACTACCCTCCAGCGTGCTTCACTCTAAGTCAGAAGGAGATCGAGCAGTTTTTCACCTGCCTCGTAGGAGTAAAACTTCCTTACGGTTACGCGGGGAAGATAAGCAGATACCTAGACCCAGCGAAGCAGAAGTTCAGCGGGATGATGTCTCACGACTGTCACGTGCTGATGACGCAGATACTTCCAGTTGCAATCCATGGGATCATGGACGCGCATGTCCGTGAAACGCTATTTGGCCTATGAAACTTTTTCGACGTCATCTCTCAGAAGTCGGTTGGCGTGAGGCAACTCAGAAGGCTACATGAAGAGATCATGGTGATACTATGCGAGCTTGAGATGTACTTCCCGCCCGCATTCTTCGACGTTATAGTGCATCTGCTGGTCCATATCGTGGACGATATCATCCAACTCGGGCCGACGTTCCTGCACAGCATGATGCCGTTCGAAAGGATGAATGGTGTCATCGAAGGATACGTTCGCAACATGTCACGTCCAGAGGGAAGCATAGCCAGGGGATTTCTGACCGAAGAGTGCATCTCCTACTGCACGAATTATCTAGGCATTGAGAACCCCGTTGGTCTGCCCGTCAACAGGCACCTCGGCAGGCTCGCTGGATGGGGTCACCACGATGGTCGCCGCGAAATGCATGTCGACTTCGAGGGTCGACTCGCCGACTTTGAAAGAGCAAACCTAGTCGCGCTACAACACATAGACGTGGTCGATCCTTGGGTGGTAGAGCACAAAACCTTTATTGAGAAGACGTACAATGACCGAGGCCAACAGAGGACGGACGGAGATATAATCAAAGAGCACAACTCATGTTTCACGCGTTGGTTCAACCAGAAGCTTCTGTCGTACCCTTTACATGAGGATTCTTCCGCGGAAGAACAACTCATATTCGCCTTGTCACAGGGCGCCGAGCACAACCTGATGACCTATGAGGCGTACGATATCAACGGCTACACATTCTACACTGAGGCCAAGGACATGAAGAGCGATGGTTATCAGAACTCCGGGGTAACGATGGAATCCTACACCGGTAACGACAAGGACAGATACTACAGAAGGATCGAGGAGATCTGGGAGCTGAGCTACGCTGGAGAGAAGGTCCCGATGTTCCGTGTCAGATGGGCCAAGAGCGTCCTAAAAGAAGGCCGGTATTTCACCACCATGGTTATACCCGAAGCCAAATCCAAGACCGCGGCCGCAAACGTCACCGCGAAAAATGAGCCATGGGTACTGGCTTCCCAAGTTGACCAATGCTTCTTCATTACCGACCCGTTAAAGCACAGTCGTGTTGTCGTGAGGAGAGGCAAAAGGAAGATCATCAGAATGGATGGACTAGCCAATGAGCAAGACTTCGACAAGTACGGCGACCCGAAGATCGAACCTGACGACGATGATGAAGTAGCAGCATACACCACAAGAAGAAGCAGGACCACCCTACCTAAAGGACGTCCGTTCCACAGAAGAACTCTATTTGCGAAAAAGAAGGGCAAGAAGATTGTGAACAGATAGCTAGCTAAGATCGATTGTATTTAAATCGTAGCCTTCATTTCTCGATTGTATTTCATGGGCACTTTTTGAACTCTTGAATGTTTTTAAATTTCATGGACACTCGATCTCGATCCCCCTCCATCTCGGTCGCTATCCTACCTCGCCAGATCCGGTCCCCCTCGCCGCCGAGCACCCCCCGCTCCACCGGCCGCCGCCGCCGACCCCCCGCCCTCCCCTACTCCATCGTCGCCGACGACCCACCGCACCCTCC
>LR738709.1:19446907-19472042 GCA_902687465.1 Secale cereale
CTACTCCACCGCCGCCGCCGACCCACCGCACCCTCCCCCGCTCCACCTGCCGCCGCCGCCGACCCATGAACTCATGATATTTTCAAATAATAAATTTGATGATATTTTTCATATTCATAAATATATTCAAATAACAAATTTGATGATATTTTTTTAAAAAATTATTACTGTTTTATAAAAAAATATTACTGTTATGATTTAAACAAGTTTGAACATATTTAAACACAAATAAGTATCAAACAACATTTTAAATGCATAAAAACAAAAATTGTGGAGCCTAGGAATCGAACCCAGGACCTCCAGGTGTGAGAACTGCGTGTTGACCAGTCGGGCTACCAGAGAGGATTTGATGTAGATGAGGTTTGGTGAAAGATAACCTGTTGGCTCGAACAAAAATAAAAAAAATACTAATGGCGCATCAGGGGGAGGTGCGCCATTAGTATTGTGCCCCCATCCATATTTCGTCCCCCTCTCCACCTATTCCCTCTCTCCCTCGCCCTCGCCCTCGATCCCCTTCCCCTCTCCCTAGCTCTCCTGACGCCGCTGCCCCGACGCCGCCGCCCCCGCGCCCCCCACCACCGCAGCTCTCCTGACGCCGCCGCCCCCACGCCCCCACGCCCCCACCACCGCAGCTCCCCCGCTCCGTCAATTGACTCGTCGCCACTCTCTCGCCGGGCACGCTCGCCTAGAAACCCTAGAGATTCGTGGGGAGGATTCCGCCGGCAGTTCGACGGGTGAGGGCGGCGCGCACGTGCCGGAGAAGTAGGAGAAGGAAGAGGCGACGGGGAAGGAGAAGAAGGAAGCGACAAAGCGGTTCTGCGCGAGGCGGTGGACGACCGGAGACGGCGAGATCCTGCTGATTGGACGCCCCGAGGTCAGTTAACCCACGCCCCCTCGTCCGCACATCTCGTTGCTGCTGGGATTTCATCGCCGACGCTCTCATCCCCATCAACAACCGCATGAGCGAATCAAAATGGACCGATAGAGTCGGGGGTAGTTGGAATTTTCACGAGAGGCTCTCGGGGAGGAGGAGGAGGGGAGGTGCTCCAGAGCTTTTTTCACACCATTGGGGATGCGGCTTCCTCTGCCCAAACGTAGGCAACAACATTTTTACAGAGTTTTTTTTCTGTAGGCAATTGGACATAGATAAATAGGCAATAAGCGTTGTGTTTTTGCAGGCAATCAGATAGAGAAATAGAGAATAGATGCAAGCAATCATCAGAAATAGAGAAATAGGCAGTGTTGTGTGCTTTTGCAGGCAATCAGATAGAGAAAAGCAGAGATAAGTAGGCAACACCACACCTGCACGATTCCTTTGCATCCTTCCTGCATACAATGTCAAGAGAGATTCAGAGACACAGCCACACTGATTTTTCATGCACCACCGCAAAATTGAATGAGATCAATTTGGTTTCATCTCTGTTTTTATACAACTAGCTTCATCCCTGTTTAAACTAACTTTGCTTTCAATGCACCACCACAACAGATAGATGAAGCATGTAGGCAATTCACATTTCAACACAATTTCAAGGTGTCTGGTTCGTTTATTTTTGGACAGACTACATGGTACTTGGTACTTATTTTGATCAGTACACTGATATCATTGTTAGTATCATCATTAGTTTCCCAGGTTGCTTCACCTTTTCTGACTTGCTGTTTTACTAAATAGAGGCAAATTTTGTCTGTCTGTGAGCGATTGCACTACCTTCCAGATTGTTTTTTATGGTGGCATAAAACAAGGAATAATACATATATAATGGAAACTTTCTTAAATTACTGTTAGTTTTATATAACCGTGTCATAGAAATAATGGCCCACATATAATTGAATTGCCTGTAGGACTGCCTAATTCAATTGCACAGGGTGTTTTGCTGATGAAGGAGGAATGGATAGAACCTTCAAATCATATGGCATACCTCCATATTCGTTAGATTGAATCTATGTATTTGGATTCAGAAATTCCTCATGTTGCTAAGAAGAGGAGTTAAGAAGATGTTAGTTAAAATATTGTTTTTTTTCTGACATCTCTCAGGTTTCTTTTTAGTTATAGTAGACTAGCAGTGCCGGTATTCTGACGGTTATATGGACACTTGAAATTGTTAGCTATTTCCTTCCAGTCCACTGGAAAAACAAACTGTACAATAGCCCTCAAATGTTAACCGTAATGAAATGCGGAGACAAGCAAGCATTTCAGATTACAACCAATTTCACTATATGATGAATGAATCGATGAATTGCCCTAGTCTTTCTTGAAAAAATTGCCCTAGTCTGTTTTGTTCACTATATACTTATTACAGCCTGTCTTGAAAATTTTGATGAAATTTTTTGATGAAAAAATTGACTTGCTACAGTCTGTCTTGAAAATAGTGGGTACATGCATTTGTAAAAATGCCAAGTGTTGGATAGTGAAGTGAGTAGGCAACATATGCATTTAGCTGGATAATTTGCATGTGTAGAAACTGCATTTAGGTATGGCAGTGTTATATGATCTGAATATATGGATAACTAAAAATGATATGGCACTGCTAGATAATTTAAATAGATAGATAATTTGTAACATATGCATTTAGTTGAAGTAGTTTCATGATCTGGTTTTGTATGTTCAATATATCATATAGGATCACTACAAGTCACCTAAGAGAGTGGTCTTACGTGGTAGTGTCGAAATGCTAACTTGGTTGTAGAAGTCTCGATAGTCTTGTTGTTATTTCAATTTTTATTAACTGATCCATCCAGTGTTGGTGCTTATATTTTCTCTTATAGGATCATTGTTATTCCAATATGTCGGCTTTTATTTGTTCTTATACAATGTTGGTGCTTGTCTTTATGAAGCTTCAGTACCAGACAATATATGATTTTGCAAGCTATACACAGCTATTTGAAATGATATGCTCAAGCCTATGCAAACTGGAATTTGAATAGTCTAAAGTGGAGTTGAAAGCCGGATGCACTCCATCCAGATTTTTGCTGGGTTTTGTCTCCGACCATCGTGTCGTGATGATTTTTCAGGTACCCCGAGAGGCCCTTGAGTTTGCTGGAATGTCGATAACTTCCGTTCCGGCAAATTCGGGTACTCCATATGTCCTATTTTCAGCAAAGGTCATGCTGAAATTTTCCGTGAATTTTAGCATGACTTTGCTAAAAATAGGACATATGGGGTACTTGTCACTAATGCATGGGCCGGGGTATCTTAGTAGTTAATTAAGTAGGATCAACTGCTCCTTTATTCTTGCTGCATTAAACCATAGGCGGCAATAGAGCCAAGTGATTAGGCCCAACTTTGAATTCTCCTTCCCAGCTTAGCTTTTAGGATGCCTCGGTGTCGACAAACCATAAATTATAAAACCTTGGCTTTTAGGGTGCCTCGGTGTCGATAAAAACCTAAATGATGAAAGCTTAGGCTTTTAGGGTGCCTCGGCGTCGAAAAACCCTAAATGATAAAAGCTTAGCTTTTAGGATGCCTCGGTGTCGACAAACCCTAAATGATGAGACCATGATCTTGTTCCTTGACAATAACCAACTTTTTGACCAAACTTTTTTCCTATTTAGAGAGAAACATGGCCCATAACGATGAGGCCGGCGGTTCGGGCGGCAAGGCATTCTGGGAGCTGTCCCAGGAGATGGAGGAACAACCTCACTTGTATGAGGACGCCGCGAAATACACCGATCCTGACACCACTGATGGTGCCGCCGACGATGACCCCACTGATGGTGCCGTCGGGGATGACACCACTGATGGTGCCGCCGAGGATGCCACCACTGATGATGGCGGCGCACGCACAGATGGCAGCCAACCGAAGAGGCAACGGAAGGACCGGCACCTGATACGTCCAAAACGTATCTATAATTTCTGCTTGCTCCATGCCACTTTTGGGTGATATTGCTATGATATTCATACACTTCCATACACTTTTGATCATATTTGGACTAACTTACTAATCCAGTGCACCCCAGTGCCAGTTTCTGTTTTCGGCTGTTTTTGTATTTCAGGTTTTCATGTTTCGAGAACTGCCCAGAAAAATATAGAAAAAATATATAAAAAATCAGCGTTTCGGGAACGACACTGCTTCCGAAGGGGAGACTGGGTGGGGGCCACAGGGGCCCCAGGAGCCCTGTGGGCGCGCCCCCCCTGGGCCGCGCCGGGGGGGCGCCTCGGCCCCCCGAGAGCCCCTCGATGCCCTACTTTGGCAGATATTTAAAGGGTCCCCCGTAACCCTTGAAACAAGACCTCTTTTCGCGATCCCATCTCTGTTCCACCGCCGCCGCCGCTTCCAAGATCGGGAGCACCAGGAGAACTCTTCCCGGCACCCTGCCGGAGGGGAGGATCACCACCGGGAGCTTCTCCACCACCATGGACGCCTCCCGGATGACTCGTGAGTAGTCTCCCTTGGACCATGAGTCTATGACCAGTAGCTATGTGATGTTCTCCTCCCGTTCTTGTGCTTCACTAATTAGTCCTCGTGAGCTACCCTACATGATCGAGGCACCTATGTAATCCTTATGCTGTTGCTATGTTGAGTTTGCTGGGATCCGATGGATTATGAGATTATGTTCAGATTGATCTTGAGTAATATATTTGATTAACCTCTTTTATATTTTAGTTCATAAGTAATTCTTGCATGTTCTCCGTTGTTATTTATTGCTTTGGCCAAGTAGTAGGTAGTGACTCCAAGAGGGAACGTTATGCTCGATTGTGGGTTCATGCCCCTCGATGACTAGCTTGAGTGACAGAAACATGAGTCTAGTGGATGTGCTGTTGCCACAAGGGGGAAAACAACGGTGCTTGTGCCCGCGGGTGCAAGGATTGTTTACTTTACGCAAAGTTCTTTTAATGCAGTTGTCTGTTGCATTGAGTTTACACTATGGGTGGGACTCGCAACTTAATACCAGCGAGATGTTCTGGATAGATATCTCAAGGTGGATGATTAGTAGTAGATATTGATGGATTTCGGTCTACTTACTTTGGCGTACCGCTCATGCTTTGAACCTCAACCTTTCTTGCAATGTAATCAGCATTGGTTTGCGTTCGTGGTCCTGTCAATTGCCCAGCTGTAATTTGTTACCTCACATAGCCGTTTTATCGTCTTTTGGGAGAGAGACATCACTTGTGAACATCATGTGACTCCGGTCCTTATTACCATCATTGATCACATACACTATTTACTTTTCGCTATTTTACTTACTATTGCAAAACACTATCTATCACTACTATCATATTGCTTTTAACCCTTTGTGAACTACAAGGCCGGAGAGATTGACAACCTCTCTGTACTCGTTGGGAGAAAAGTTATTTGTATCTGTGTGCAGGTCCACGTTGATTGCTAATTGCGCCGTTAGCAGTTGACACCTACCTGTTGAACCTAGGAGTCTCTGGGGATTCGATCCTTGGCATCTTTGCTAGGGGAAAACACTTCTACTTACTGCATCTTACACCTTCCACTTGGGGTAATCCAACGAGGGGTTCGAGGCCCATCAAGGAGTATTTTCTGGCGCCGTTGCCGGGGACTCCGCTCTTCATGATAGGGGAGTTGCATGCTATCTTTTACCTTTGCTTTTTAGTCTTGTTAGTTTACCTTTCAGTTTTCTTTATGTCTTTTCACTAGTTGTCCTTATGGACAACCCTATTATTGGATCGTTGCTTGCGGGAAGACGCCCCACACCTGTGGTGGTTGATCCCCCCCCTACTGAAATTGTGCCTTATAAAATACCAGCTGGTATTATGAATTATGTTTTGGCTAATCGTTATGCAGGAGACAGACATCCCGGTGAACACTTGCTATATCTGTCACAACTATGTCCATTATTTAAGCTTGCAGGTGTATCAAGGGAGTTTGTCATGAGGAAATTGTTCGCCGTATCACTTATAGATAAAGCTTTAGATTGGTATAAGCTTCTCGATAACTCGCACTTGCTTGATTGGCAAGAGCTTGTGTCTCTCTTTTATACTAAGTTTTATCCTCTTCATGATGCTTATGTGGAGAGTAAGAGTACCTTTTTGCATGTGGATCATGGTAACAATGCTTTATGTGATGCTTATATTGTTGAGTTCATCCATGATGCCACTGAAATTTATAATGAGAGAGGAAGACTTGGTTCTAAATATTTTAATAACAAGAAGTTTCCTCTCTTTACGGTGAATGTTTTGAAGTTATGCTTGTTTTGCCTTCCTATGCTAGTTGCTTTGTGCTTCAATGAATTATTCTATTGCAATATTCCTATGCATAGGAAGCATGTTAGGCTTGAATGAGTTTAGTATTTGCTCCTTGATGCTCTCTTTTGTTCTTCAACTCTTATTCCTTCGAGAGCATCATTAAAGCATTATGCCTAGCTTAAAGGCATAAAAGAAAGCGCTTTTGGGAGGCAGCCCACATGAATATTTTTTTTGCTTTTGTTGTGTCTTGATGTTGTTTACTACTGTAGCATCATCATTGTATCTTTGCTTTTCATATTTGTGCCAAGTATAGCCTCTGATTGCTAGAAAGTTCAAAAGTTGTGAGGTGCTGTCCAGGAAACAGATTCTGTCCTTGGATAGAAAAATTCGTATAAAATCACCAGATCATCTTTTTGGTCTGAATTTTTTCGACAGCGTTCTCTATATAATTTTCTTTCGTGCGTCAGTTCTGAGTTTTTTGATTTGAGTTGCAGAAGTATCCCGAACAGGTCAATTACTGCCTGCTGTTCTGTTTTTCACAGATTCTGTCCTGTTTTGCCTTACCTTCACTTTGCAAATTAAGAACTTGTTTTTTATTTGCGAAAACCTTTTGGCAATCTTGAGAAACAGTAGAACTTCAAGAATATCCTTATTTCCAGCAAGGTATAATTATTTTATTAAGGGTACTAACCTCGCTAATCAGATTATGAATGAGTTATGTATGAAGGGAGTTTTCAAGTGTGCGAGGGAAGATGATAAAAAGATTCAGGAGTGTCAAGCGCTCAAGCTTGGGGATTCCCCCGTGCACCCCCAAGAAATATTCAAGGAGACTCACGCGTCTAAGCTTGGGGATGCCCCCCGTGCATCCCCTTCTCCATCAACATTATCAGTTCGTCTTTCGTTCCGCTATATTTTTATCACTTCATGTGTTATGTGTTATGCTTGGAGCGTCTTGCTTTTAGTTTTCTTTTTAGTTTTTCATAACGAGTCAGAACCCAGCATTCCTTTATGTGGGAGAGAAACACGCTCCACCTCTACCTAGAACATTACATAGAATTTTCATGTCTATCTATGCTGTGTGTGTTCTTTATCTTTTAATAGCTACTATCGTGCTTTGCTCTTAGTATTCATGCTTATCTTTTCAAAGAGCTTTTATTTAGTTGGTTGCTTGAACTCTCTTTAATTACCATGCTCACCTTATTAAGAGAGTTTGCTTCCGTTTCATGGGTTATTGTGTCTATGATAAATATGCTACTTTCATGATGGTGCTTAGTAGTTCAGGTTTTCTTATGGTTAATCTCAGATAGCTGGGGGGTTCCCAATGTGTCATTGGAGTACCAACTTGGTTTGTTTGTCTATGATGTGGTATGGTTTAGTAATATCTTCCTTCGAGAATTTATTTTGATTGACTTGGCGTATGCTCACGCATATTCAAGACTGTAAAGAAAGTTTGTCAAGCCTTGATGATCTTTTGTTTCTAAGTAGCGATATAACTACCATGCCTGATTCAATATTGCTTTGTCGCTCTGCATGATTATGACCGTCATTGCTCTCTTAGTTGGTCGCTCCCAGTCTTTTGCTAACCTCCACCTGCACTAAGCAAGCAAATCATGCAATACATAGCTCATGGGAAAGTAGCCTAAAAACTATTGTGGTAAAGAATATGTTGCTTATGTATCTTATTTCTTATGAGTTGCTTGCTGAGCGGTAACCATGTTTCTGGGGACGCCATCAACTGTCACACTTTTGTTGAATATCATGTGAGTTGCTATGCATGTTCGTCTTGTCTGAAGTAAGGGTGATTTACCGTGGGTTGAATTAATATGCATATTGTTAGAGAAGAACATTGGGCCGCCAACCAAAGCCATGCCTCATGGTGGAAGTTTTAGCTTGGACCTTAATCCTCAATCTCTCATGAGAATATGCTTATGCATTAAAGAGGAGTCCATCATCTATTTTCTATGTTGTCCCGGTATGGATGTCCTCAAGTTGAGATTTATCAAAAACGAGAAATCAAATGCGATCTATCTCCTTGGACCTTTGTACAGGTGGCATAGAGGTACCCCTTTGTGACACTTGGTAAAAACATATGCAATGCAATAATAACCCATGGGGATCCGAGCTAATTAGGACAAGGAGCGAGCACTATTGGTATTCGATGCATGAGGCTTGCAACTTATAAGATGTTTTATACATGACACATATGAAGTACTACTACCGTTGACACAATCTTCCATGTTTCATAATAAAAGGCTCTAGCACTTCAAGCATCAACTACTGAGAGCATGATTGTCATTCCGAGTGTAATGTGCATTGTCCCAAAGTAGCATTGTCTTTTGCATGATTGTGATATCGTTTATTCTGAAATGATTGTATCTAGTCATCACTTAAACCTTGAAGGTGCCCTTGCATTTATGTTTTGCATCACTAAAAGGGGCAAGCTAGATATCACTTGATCATATTTGCACAACATGTTCATTGCAAATCTTTTTGTTGTTTCAGTTTCATATTGTAAAACTTTCAGTCATTTGTGATTTTCTCTTGAGACAACTTAATTACTTTAGAATCATTGTCTCAGTAAGCTTTTGTCATATGACTATGAGAAAGTCCAGTATGGTTAATAGCATGTCACCACAGAAATTATTCTTGTTATCATTTACCTACTCGAGGACGAGCAGGAATTAAGCTTGGGGATGTTGATACGTCCAAAACGTATCTATAATTTCTGCTTGCTCCATGCCACTTTTGGGTGATATTGCTATGATATTCATACACTTCCATACACTTTTGATCATATTTGGACTAACTTACTAATCCAGTGCACCCCAGTGCCAGTTTCTGTTTTCGGCTGTTTTTGTATTTCAGGTTTTCACGTTTCGAGAACTGCCCAGAAAAATACAGAAAAAATATATAAAAAATCAGCGTTCCGGGAACGACACTGCTTCCGAAGGGGAGCCTGGGGGGGCCACAGGGGCCCCAGGCGCCCTGTGGGCGCGCCCCCCCTGGGCCGCGCCGGGGGGGCGCCTCGGCCCCCCGAGAGCCCCCTGATGCCCTACTTTGGCAGATATTTAAAGGGTCCCCCGTAACCCTTGAAACAAGACCTCTTTTCGCGATCCCATCTCTGTTCCGCCGTCGCCGCCGCTTCCAAGATCGGGAGCACCAGGAGAACTCTTCCCGGCACCCTGCCGGAGGGGAGGATCACCACCGGGAGCTTCTCCACCACCATGGACGCCTCCCGGATGACTCGTGAGTAGTCTCCCTTGGACCATGAGTCGATGACCAGTAGCTATGTGATGTTCTCCTCCCGTTCTTGTGCTTCACTAATTAGTCCTCGTGAGCTGCCCTACATGATCGAGGCACTTATGTAATCCTTATGCTGTTGCTATGTTGAGTTTGCTGGGATCCGATGGATTATGAGATTATGTTCAGATTGATCTTGAGTAATATATTTGATTCACCTCTTTTATATTTTAGTTCATAAGTAATTCTTGCATGTTCTCCGTTGTTATTTATTGCTTTGGCCAAGTAGTAGGTAGTGACTCCAAGAGGGAACGTTATGCTCGATTGTGGGTTCATGCCCCTCGATGACTAGCTTGAGTGACAGAAACATGAGTCTAGGGGATGTGCTGTTGCCACAAGGGGGAAAACAACGGTGCTTGTGCCCGCGGGTGCAAGGATTGTTTACTTTACGCAAAGTTCTTTTAATGCAGTTGTCTGTTGCATTGAGTTTACACTATGGGTGCTACTCGCAACTTAATACCAGCGAGATGTTCTGGATAGATATCTCAAGGTGGATGATTAGTAGTAGATATTGATGGATTTCGGTCTACTTACTTTGGCGTACCGCTCATGCTTTGAACCTCAACCTTTCTTGCAATGTAATCAGCATTGGTTTGCGTTCGTGGTCCTGTCAATTGCCCAGCTGTAATTTGTTACCTCACATAGCCGTTTTATCGTCTTTTGGGAGAGAGACATCACTAGTGAACATCATGTGACTCCGGTCCTTATTACCATCATTGATCACATACACTATTTACTTTTCGCTATTTTACTTACTATTGCAAAACACTATCTATCACTACTATCATATTGCTTTTAACCCTTTGTGAACTACAAGGCCGGAGAGATTGACAACCTCTCTGTACTCGTTGGGAGCAAAGTTATTTGTATCTGTGTGCAGGTCCACGTTGATTGCTAATTGCGCCGTTAGCAGTTGACACCTACCTGTTGAACCTAGGAGTCTCTGGGGATTCGATCCTTGGCATCTTTGCTAGGGGAAAACACTTCTACTTACTGCATCTTACACCTTCCACTTGGGGTAATCCAACGAGGGGTTCGAGGCCCATCAGCACCCGACCGTGCTCCGCACCGTCAAGGATGAATTTACTGAAGTGGACTCCGACGGGTATCCAACGGTGCCCGAACGAATAGTCAAGGGGTACTAGCTTCAGCTCGGGTGCATTCTCCGGAGCACCGTCTCAATCAACACCGAGAACATAAGGCATAAGGACCGAGGGAATTTGCGCAACCTCCTCTTCACGAAGCTGCACGAACGTTTCAAGTTCCCCGCTGAATTTGAAAACACAAGCCTCACAGGGAATAAAGTGAACAATGCCGCCCTCACGAGGATGAGCATGGACCTGTCTACTTGGAGAAGCTCGGTGAAGAGAATGATTGACAAAGGTTTTAGTTATGAGAAGATCAAGGAGAAAAATCGTTCGATCACCGAAGATGACTACAACGACTTCAAGATCAAGTGCGAGAGCACCGCAACCTCCGAATCAAGTCAGTGGGGGAAAGAAATGCGGGAGTTGAACTTAGGGGAACACACACTCGGTCCCGGCGGTTACAGAGTGGCGGAGCCTATATGGGACAAGGAGGAGGTGGAGCGTGCCGAGCAAGGCCTACCGCCCCTCTTCGATAAATACGGTGACAAGCAGACCAGGAACTTTGTCAGGGCCCGGTACAAGAAGGACCCGAAAACAAAGGAGCTTACCACGGATCCGAAGACCAGGGCGCTTGAGCTTGTTCTGGTAAGGAATACACCCCCGCGTAATTAGCTCCATATGGTTGCATTCTAATTAATGAAGCCAAATTTCTAAATGGTTCACATTCCTTCCGCGGGCGACTGAAAGCAGTAGCGCGGGGTCGACTCAGAGCACCCCTTGGGACACCACTCTAAATAGGGCGTTGAATGTAATGAAAAAAAGGATAAGCTCAGTAAGCCATCGTCAGCTGGTCGTGTGGCCGGCAAAGGCTTGTCCACAAAATGGTCGTCATACTATAACGTTGGTGGGCGAAAGGAGAAAAAGACCAGCTCGGAAAGCCAGTCGCGCGAGGTTCAATAACTCAAGGCAAAAGTGGCGCGGATTCCGGAGATTGTCCAAGAGCAAGTGAAACAACAACTGGGATCGACGCTCACCGGCATTATGCCTACCTTGATTCAGGGGCTTATGACGTGGATTGCGGGCGGCCAACAGGGGCCGCCCCCGATTCCCAGCTTCACGGCCAGCAACTCGCAGAACGCGATGGCGGGGGCATTGGTGTCTCCGGCGGAGGCGGCATTGGTGTCTCCGACGCCGGCACGGGAGCTTAATGCACCCGGGTGTACGCCGGCCGGCACCTCTACAGCAAGCGGCCCCTCCGTCAATTGCACGCCCGCCGTTGGCGGTGCCTCGACATTAGCCGAGCTCGATGCCATCATCACGGTAACTAATTAAGCCTCTCTCGGCCGAGGACTTCATCTCCTTGCCTTTGACTGGGCATCCCTGACGCCCTACATGTTTTCGCAGGGCGCCGCCGACGTTTCGTGCACTCTCCTGCACTTCGTGAACAACGAGTTGGTCGATGTCGCCAAGGGCAAAATCGTTCAACCGGGCAACCCCGTGTTCCACGGTACTCCGATGCCACCCACCTTGTAGAGGGTTCAACTGGTTCGGGTGCTGCCAGGCTGCGACGAGTTGTTACCTCCGATTCGGCCCGTCGGGGCCGACGAAGATGATGTGATGACCCTCAGCGCCTGCCTAAGCTGGCCCTTGCTTTGGCCGAAGAGCCAGATTCGTTTGGGGGCGGGGGACACCACCCCAAAGACAACACCGCCAATCGTGCCGGCGCCAAGCCATGGCAAGACCGCCGCAATGGTGCCGGACATCCCTATGGCACTGGATCCGAACATGCATATGGCACATGATCCGAACGACGACGACGACAACGACGACGATACTTTTGCCAACGTCGATGAGTACTTTGTCGATCATGGGTACGATGACGAATTCATGGGGCCTCCTTCTCAAGAACCCAAACCTACAAAAGACGTGCGCGATCTAGCTGGTACCGCGGAGAAACCAAGTTGCAACAGGTGTCGTCTATCGTTCAGATCTCAGGAGACGCCTCCAGCTGCCGACTTCACCGAGCCTCAGATAGCCGAGGTGCGAAATATTATCAGCCCCAACACACTCAAGAAGGCGGTCTGTGAGCAGAACTCGGTCCCATTACAGGAGAAGAAGAAGGCATGGAAAAGAAAGAGTAACAAGGGTGCGAGCCAGCCGGCACCGAGTATGATCCGTGCTCAGGACGGGCCACCTTCACCTGAGGATATAATGAGGAGGGTGCATGTGGCGGGTAGGCCGATGCTACCGACTAATATTCTCAATGCTGTAACTGGTGCTATGCGGAGTCTGCATGACAGTGTTCTTTCTTTGGAGAAGCGGCATCTCAGAGAGAAGGATGTGGCATACCCGGTTTTCGCGGCCAAGGTGCCAGAGGGCAAGGGCTTTGTGGATAACTCCATCGGGGGTACGATCGTCCTGCAGTTTGATGACATCTTCGCTATGTTTAACCTTCATCCGCTGCACTACACCTTCGTTCGGCTATTTTCGCTGAGTATGGAGATGCGGATCATTAGAGACAAGACCCCGGACATCGTGATAGTCGACCCCTTCTACATGCGTGCCAAGGTCTTGGGCAGCGCTAGGGACCGGCAAGTCGCGAGTTCTTACGTCGAAGGCATCATTCTGGCAAACCGAGATAAGGATAACTTCCTCGTGCCTTACTTTCCCGAGTAAGTCGTCCCCTCAACCGCCCCGTAACATATGAATTCTTAGGTTTCGATAGTTTTTATTTTAACACTCCGTGTTTTGTGCAGTGACACACATTGCACACTCATCCTCCCAAGCCCAAAATATTCCATGGCCACGTATTTCTACTCGGACCGTCATTCGAAGGTAGACTACACAAATGTCAAGAAAGTTGTTGATGATGTTCTCCCCGGCTACGCCAAATCTGGAGGCACCTTCACCAGGCCTCTTCGTAAGTACGGCAAACACGTGTTCGCCCACAATACGACGTTCTGCTGCGTCAAGCAGCCGCCTGGCGGTCAGAAGGGTGCCTACTACGCCATCCATCACATGTGGGTGATCTTACGGGACCATCATCACCTTCTGCTACCGAGTAAACTCAAAGATTGGGCGGCGAGCGTGTCGGCAATCCCGGACGCGGACATCAGACAAGAATTCTTTCGCATCCAGTCGGAGTTTCCGGAAATCATCCATCAAGATGTCCTTCGTACCTCGGGGCAGTTCTACCTCAGAAATCAATCGTCCAACAGTGACATAGACACAATGCTACAAATGCAGGCTGACAACGCCCGCGGTTTCATGATTCCCACGATAGACGGCGGCTTCATCCATGCTCTGGTCCCTTGAGTCGAGTCGAAAGTAGTGATGCTGTGTCTAGTTCTGAAACATCGATTGGCTCATGTTGTAATTAAAATTTAATGAACATGTAGTATGTCTCTTTGGTTTCGACAGTCGTTCAACTTAGATGTAATCGAAGCTATTAATGTCTTGCTTTTCTCTTCCGTCGTTCTGTTGCATACTTATATATTGCTTATGTATTGTCTGTGAATTGGTACTAACGTTTCGTTTGGCTAGTGCATAGCAATGCCGTCGTATGTCGTTTACAAGGGTAAGGTTCCCAAAGTCTACGACGACTGGGAGGAGTGTCGGAGACAGGTTCACCGTTTCAGCGGTAACAGTTACAAAGGGTACACCACTAGGGCGGAGGCGGAATCTAGATACGCCCGCTAGCTAGCGGGAGAGGGGAGGGAGCGTTGGAGGAACCGGATGAACATGAGTTTCATCGTGATGATGCTCATCGTGATGACCGCAGCTCTCATCTATGTGATGGTAGTTTAGATGATCGATATTGACTTGTAATGTGAAGACAAACTCGCTACTCGCGGTCTCGAGACTTGTAATATAATGTTCTATCTTTGTTCGGTCTTTTGAATTCGGAGACTAATATGATGAATTATTTTTGGAGACTAATATGATGAATTGTATTCAGAGACTAATCTTCTATTGTATTCGATGAATCTGTTGTTGCTGTGTGCTGCTGTCTATATTCTGTCCAATAATACATTTTGTAACCTGTGCAAAAAACAGAAAATTAAAAAAAACCTAATATTCATACTAATGGCGCATCACATCATAGTGCGCCATTAGTATGCCAAAGGATACTAATGGCGCATCATCCAACAGTGTGCCATTAGTATGCCAAAGTTACTAATGGCGCATCACGCAAGAGTGCACCATTAGTATGCGAAAGCACCTGGGTATATATGCCCCCCTGGGAGGCATACTAATGGCGCACCGTGGTCTATACTAATGGCGCACCTGTGGTGCGCCATTAGTATACCAGATACTAATGGCGCACCAGTGGTGCGCCATTAGTAAAAATACTAATGGCGTGGCACTAATGGCGCACCAGTAATGCGCCATTAATGGCCAAAATAGGTGCGCCATTAGTAGACCTTTTCCTAGTAGTGTATCGATGATTGGTGAATTGTTATGATTGATTTAAATTGCTTGTGGTTATGTTGCTGTCATTTGGTGCCCATCATATGAGCGCGCGCGTGGATCACACCATAGGGTTAGTTGTATGTTGATGGGACTACGTATTGGAGGGCAAGAGTGACAGAAGCTTCAACCTAGCGTAGAAATTGATGCATATGGGATTGAAGGGGGGCCTATATATCATAATGCTATGGTTGGGTTTTACCTTAGTGAACGTTAGTAGTTGTGGATGATTGCTAATAGTTCCAATCATAAGTGCATAGAATTCCAAGTAAGGGATGACATGCTAGTAGTGGCCTCTCCCACATAAAACTTGCTATCGGTCTAGTAACGTAGTCAATTGCTTAGGGGCAATTTCGCCAGTCCTACCACCACTTTTCCACACTCGCTATCACTAACTATATTGCTTCTTTACCTTAACAGCCCCTAGATATATTTACGTGCTCTTTATATTCTGGCAATCCTATCCCACAAAACAACAAAGTACTTCTAGTTTCATACTTGTTCTAGGTAAAGTAAACATCAAGCGTGCGTAGAGTTGTATCGGTGGTCAATAGAACTTGAGGGAATATTTGTTCTGACTTTAGCTCCTCGTTGGGTTCGACACTCTTACTTATCGAAAGAGGCTACAACTGATCCCCTACACTTGTGGGTTATCATGTACATACTAGACAATCTATTTCGAAGTATGAGGCTTCCGGACGAAAACTCATTGTTACAAAGGCATTTCATTTTTTAAAACTTATTTTAACTCCAGAATTTTTGTGAATTCAACATGCACCATTAAAATACACATCATCAATTGTCAACCCTTTCCGACTTCATTAGCTATATTTCAAGCATTTACTGTTTTTAGCTAAATCACCCTGAAATTGAAAATCACTACAAATGAACTCTGAAAAGGTTAAAAGTTGGCATGGTATCATACTTTCACCCACGTAGCATGTGCTAAAAAGTTTAGAGGGTTATGGTAAAAACTGGATGCACATCGTGTACAAACTCGACAATCTATTCCGAAGTATAAGGCTTTCGGACAAAAACTCATCTCTTACAAAGGCAATTCATTTTTTAAACTTATTTCAACTTCAAAATTTTTGCGAGTTCAACATGCACCATTAAAACCCACATCATCAATTTTGAACTCTTTCTGACTTCATTTGCTATTTTTCATGCATTTACTGGTGTTTTTTCAGCTAAATGACCCTGAAATTGAAATGCACTACAAATGAACTCTGAGAAGGTTGAAAGTTGGCATGGCATCATCATTTCCCCCACATAGCATGTACTAAAAAGTTGAGAGGCTTACAGCAAAAACTAGATGCACTTTGTGGACAAAGTGGACAATCTCTTTCTAAGTATCAGGCTTTCAGACAAAAACTTATCTGTTAAAAAGGAATTTCAATTTTTTAACTTATTTAAACTCTACACTTTTTGTGAGTTCAACATGCACCATTAAAAGCCACATCATAAATTTTCAACCATTTCTGACTTTATTAGCTATTTTTCATGCATTTACTGGATTATTTTTGAGCTGAATGACCCGGAAATTGAAATGCACTACAAATGAACTCGAAAAAGGTTGAAACTTGTCATGGTATCATCATTTCACCCACATAGCATGTGCTCAAAAGTCTAGAGGGTTACGACAAAAACTGGATGCACTTCGTGTACAAACTGGACAATCTCTTTCGAAGTATCAGGCTTTCGGACGAAAACTCATTGTTACAAAGGCATTTCATTTTTAAAATAATTTCAATTCCATACTTTTTGTACGTTCAACTTGCACCATTCAAAGCCACATCATCACTTGTCAACCTTTTTGACTTCATTCGCTATTTTTCATGCATTTAATGAATTTTTTGAGCTAAACAAAAACTATTTTTGATTAAATCACCCATTTAAAATAACCTCAAAATTACCAAATTGAATATAATGATAAAACACACAAATATTAAATAGCAGGAAAAAGAATCACTCAAAAATATATTTTTAAAGTAAAGTTACTCACAAAATAGTGATTTAGACAAATTTTGAAGAATTCAAATTTAAACTATTCAAATTTGAAAACTACAGGCACTAACAGAAAGTTTATAATTTTTGTGACCTAAAGCAAAAAGATTCACTCAAAAACTCTAAATATTTGGCTGTAATTAGAAATAAAATAAAATATATAAAGGTAAAAATAAAACAAAAAAATGCTCGCCTACTAAGCGACAACGGCGTGCATACGACTACAAACCCAACTACTTGTTGGGCCAGGATGCAGGCTCTCAAGGCAAGTGTGCCACACAGGGTAGTGAGAGGAACATTAGGCCCACACAGGCTTGGTTTAGAGAGGAACCCGAACTAGAAGCTGGGGTAGAGCTTATAAACTGGTCCGAGCCCCCTTCGCTTGGGTTGGTGAGACTAAACTTCGATGCACCTCGCCTGCCAGCACGAGACCTCTTTGTTCCCAGGTCATGGCACAAACTGGGACTAAAGGCCCTTCTTAATTTAGTCCTGGGTCTTGGCACTAACCGGGACTAAAGGGGGGGCATTAGTCCCGGTTTGTGCCACACAACCCGGGACTAAAGAGGTCTCCTATATAAGCAGCACTTTGCAAATTTCCTCTACATTCCCTTGACTCCCAACATGAGACGCCGCCAGGCTGTTGCGTCGTCGCCTGCCCCGACGCTGTCACCTCCCCCAACGCTGGAGATCGTCGCTGCCCTTGACGTCAGCAGCCCGCGCCTCCTCCCTGACGACGCCTGATGTCTACTACGCAACCTTCTTCTTGTAGACGTTGTTGGGCCTCCAAGTGCAGAGGTTTGTAGGACAGTAGCAAATTTCCCTCAAGTAGATACTCCATTGTTACCTCAAGTATCCGTGGGCATGATTATACGATATGCATCACACAATCTCAGATTCATCTATTCAACCAACACAAAGTACTTCAAAGAGTGCCCCAAAGTTTCTACCGGAGAGTCAAGACGAAAATGTGTGCCAACCCCTATGCATAGATTCCCAAGGTCACGAAACCCGCAAGTTGATCACCAAAACATACATCGAGTGAATCAATAGAATAAACCATTGTCACCATAGGTATCCGATACGTCTCCAACGTATCTACTTTTCCAAACAGTTTTGCCCTTGTTTTGGACTCTAACTTGCATGATTTGAATGGAACTAACCCAGACTGACGCTGTTTTCAGCAGAATTGCCATGGTGTAGTTTTTGTGCATAAATAAAAAGTTCTCGGAATGACCTGAAAATCCACGGAGAATTATTTTGGAAAATATAAAAAATACCCTGTCCACGAGGGTGGGGGCGCGCCACCCCTCCTAGGGCGCGACCCCCTACCTCGTGGGCCCCCTGGTGCTCCACCGACGTATCCCCTCATCCTATATATTCAATTTCGGGGAGAAAAAAACCAGAGAGGAAGAATTATCGCGTTTTACGATACGGAGGCGCTGCCAAGCCCAAATCTCTCTCGGGAGGGCTGATCTGGAGTCCGTTCCTCCATCACCAATTCCATGATGCTCACCGCCCTGCGTGAGTAATTCCATTGTAGGCTTGCTGGACGGTGATGGGTTGGATGGGATCTATCATGTAATCGAGTTAGTTTTGTTAGGGCTTGATCCCTAGTATCCACTATGTTCTGAGATTGATGTTGCTATGACTTTGCTATGCTTAATGCTTGTCACTAGGGCCCGAGTGCCATGATTTCAGATCTGAACCTATAATGTTTTCATGAATATATGTGTGTTCTTGATCCTATCTTGCAAGTCTATAGTCACCTACTATGTGTTATGATCCGGCAACCCCGAAGTGACAATAATCGGGACCACTCTCGGTGATGACCTTAGTTTGAGGAGTTCATGTGTTCACTATGTGTTAATGCTTTGGTCTGGTACTCTATTAAAAGGAGGCCTTAATATCCCTTAGTTTTCAATAGGACCCCGCTGCCACGAGAGGGTAGGACAAAAGATTTCATGCAAGTTCTTTTCCATAAGCACGTATGACTATATTCGAAATACATGCCTCCATTGCATTGATGAACTTTAGCTAGTTCTGTGTCACCCTAGGTTATAACTTCTACATGATGAATTGCATCCGACATAATTTCCCATCACCGATCCAATGCCTACGAGCTTTTCATCTATTGCTTGTTGTTTACTTACTTTTCCGCTGCTACTATTACAAAAACTACAAAAACACTATCGTTACTTTTATTGCTGCTATCGTCACTATCATATTACTTTGCTACTAAACTACCTTGCTACAAATACTAAGTTTCCAGGTGTGGTTGAATTGACAACTCAGCTGCTAATACTTAAGAGTATTCTTTGGCTCCCCTTGTGTCGAATCAATAAATTTGGGTTGAATACTTTACCCTCGAAAACTATTGCGATCCCCTACACTTCTGGGTTATCAGTATCCCACGCGAGACATACATCAAGTGTTCTCAAATCCTTAAAGACTCAATCCGATAATATAACTTCAAAGGGAAAACTCAATTCATCACAAGAGAGTAGAGGGGGAGAAACATCATAAGATCCAACTATAATAGCAAAGCTCGCGATACATCAAGATCGTGCCATCTCAAGAACACGAGAGAGAGAGAGAGAGAGAGAGAGAGAGAGAGAGAGAGAGAGAGAGAGAGAGAGAGAGAGAGATCAAACACATAGCTACAGGCACATACCCTCGGCCCCGAGGGTGAACTACTCCTCCCTCGTCATGGAGAGCGCCGGGATGATGAAGATGGCCACCAGAGAGGGATTCCCCCCTCCGGCAGGGTAACAGAACGGGTCTAGATTGGTTTTCGGTGGTAACAGAGGCTTTCGACGGCAGAACTCCCGATCTAGGTTACTTTCCGAAGGTTTCAGTATATATATGAGGTGTTGGAGTCGGGGACAAGTAAAGGGGGTCTCCGGACTGTCCACGAGGCAGGGGGCGCGCCCAGTGGGGGGGGGGGGCACCCCCTACCCTCATGGGCAGCCCGTGGACCTTCTGGCCCCCTCCGGCACTCTCTGGGCTTCTTCTGGTCCAAAAATAACCTCTGTTGAGTTTCAGGTCAATTGGGCTCCGTTTGATATTCCTTTTCTGCGATACTCTAAAATAGGAGAAAAACAGAAACTGACACTGGGCTCTGGGTTAATAGGTTAGTCCCAAAAATCATATAAAAGTGTATATAAAAGCCCATACAAAATCCTAGAAGGATAATATGATAGCATGGAATAATAAAAAATTATAGATACGTTGGAGACATATCAACGCTCGCGCCTCTTCCCCGACGTCGCCCGTGCCTCCTCTCCAATGCCGCCCACGCTAGGCGTATAGTCTCACATCAACTAGGCGTATCAACGGGCTATGGAGATGCCCATCAGTAGATATCAATGTGAGTGAGTAGGGATTTCCATGCAACGGATGCACTAGAGCTTTAAGTGTATGAAAGCTCAAAAAAAGAAACTAAGTGGGTGTGCATCCAACTTGCTTGCTCATGGAGAGCTAGGGCAATTTGAGGAGGCCCATCATTGGAATATACAAGCCAAGTTATACAATGAAAAATTCCCACTAGTATATGAAAGTGATAAAATAGGAGACTCTCTATTATGAAGATCTTGGAGCTACTTTGAAGCACAAGTGTGGAAAAGGATAGTAACATTGTCCATTCTCTCTTTTTCTCTCATTTTTTTCCTTTTCCCTCTTTTTTTCTTTTGAGCTCTTTGGCCTCTTTTTTTTCTTTTTATTGAGCTCTTTGGCCTCTTTTATTTTATATTTCGTCCAGAGCCTTATCCCGACTTGTAGGGGGAATCATAGCCTCCATCATCCATTCCTCACATGGGACAATGCTCTAATAATGATGATCATCACACTTTTATTTACTTACAACTCAATGAATTACAACTCGATGCTAGAACGAAATATGACTCTATATGAATGCCTCATGCTTATTGATACGTCTCCAACGTATCTATAATTTATGAACTATTCATGCCATATTTACTACAATTTTCTATGGTTTTGGTATGATTTGCATGGGACTACCGGGCTGATGATGTTTTCAGCAGAGCTACCATGGTGTTGTTTTTTGTTCAGAAATGAAAGTTCTCCAAATGCAACAAAACTTTTCGGCGATTTTTTTGGAACAAAAGAGGCACTAGAAGCATCATGGAAGGACCAGAAGGTGAAGGAATAGGGAACAAGACACCGGGCCACACTAGGAGACCCATGCTCGCCCTGGTTGGTTCTGCCCCCTTGTGGCCTATCAGGCCCAAGATACGATTCTATCCCGATCACGTTACACTTACGTGATTGGGGCACAACCGCATTTCGGGCGCTTAGGAAGATGGATATCATTACATCGTACCATTACATACATATATGGGGGATACAACAATACATACAAGTCACATGAATACAACAAAATCAATACAAGACATCCGACTACGGATGCAAACATGAAAAGCACAACGACATCCATCTTCCATCCCAGGCTGCCGACCCGGAACCTAACCCAAGACTGACGAAGAAGAAGAAGAAAGAACTCCAACACAAAGGATATCGCTCTCGCGTCAAGTCATCGGAAAACCTGCACCTGCAACTGTTGTTGTAGTATCTGTGAGCCACGAGGACTCAGTAATCCCATAACCATGGGTAACAAGACTAGCAAAGCTTAAAGGGTAGGAAGAGGTTAAGTGGTGAGGTTGCAACAGCGGCTAAGCAAAAGTATGGTGGCTAACTTACGAGTACAAGAATAAGATGAGCATCTACGCAGACGGTCGCAAACTAGTAGTGATCGCTAAAGATCCTGAACTACCTACGAGTCAAACATAACCCCACCGTGTTCTCTTCTCAAAGTGAAAAGAGACAGTCACGGTTACTCACACAGTTGTGTGTTTTATTTCGGATCCTCTGACAAGTTTTCTACAACCGGACATTAACAAATTCCAATCTGCCACATAACCGCGGGCACGGCTTCCGAAAGATCATAACCCTGCAGGGGTGTCCCAACTTAGCCCATCACAAGCTCTCACGATCAGCAGAGATAATAATAATATTACCCTTATCTTAGGGAATGCCCAATCAGACTCGGAATTCCTGGTGCACAAGACATTTCGAAAATGGTAAAACAAGTCAAGCAAGACCTCCCGGTGTGCCTACACCCTGATAGTAGCCGCGCGTATCTGGTGTCAGGCCACGTCCGGATGGTTGATGCTACAGGTAAAACCAGCCCTCGGGTTTCCCCAAGGTGGCCCTACAGGCTCCCCATTAGGGACCAACACCATCAGCACTGGCCCCCCATGCTATGTAGAAAAGAATCCTCGAGGGCACGACCCCCTATGCAAATTTAATTAATTAATTAAGTTGTTATTATGAGGCAAATTAAAACCAATGTTGGGCCTTGCTGGAGGAGTTTTATTCAAAGACGAACTGTCAAGGGGTCCCCATATACCCAACCGTGTAAGGAACGCAAAATCAGGGAACATAACGCCGGTTTATCGGCGCCTAAGGCGGCATGAGTGGAACAAAACACCGAGAAAAAGGCCAAGCCTTCCACCCATTGCCAAGTATATAGGTGTGTTAAGATATATAAGATATATTGTGATATTCCAACAACAAGTTCCAACATGGAACGAATCTTCATCTTCACCTGCAACTAACAACGCTATAAGAGGGGCTGAGCAAGCGGGTAACATAGCCAAACAACGGTTTCCTAGGAAGGTGTCAAGGTTAGAGGTTTCATGGCAACAATGAGAGGGGCTGACAATAAAGATGGGTAGCGCGACATATAATGATAGCATTGAGACAGCTAGCATGGCAATGATAGTAAGGGTATCCAAGGTGATGGTCATCTTGCCTGAGATCCCGCAAGGAAGAAGAATGAGTCCACGAAGAAGACGAAGAAGAAGCCTCGAAGACGAACCACGTGTAGTCGAAAGAATCCTCATGATCGCAACGGAAAAGAACTAGCGGAAGAAGCACACAACATGGTAAACACACAACACAAGAACACGACAAGATGCTCAACCAAGTATGATGCAAGACAAGTCTATATGATGCAATCATGGCAAGGGATGAAGCACACAAGAACAACACGAACCAACAAGTTTAAATGAGGCCGGAATCAACATATAACAAATCCGGTAAGTCCTCATATGCACATTTTGAAAATGGTCCAGATCTGAACAAACCTTAAGTTAAAGTTGTTAAAAAGCAAGTTAACATGCACCAAGATGATCTACTCAAAATTCTAGTCAAGTTTCATATAAAGTTCATTTAATTCGGAGCTACGGCCTAGAAGTTTGAGCAAAACAAGACAAGCATGTCAAATATGCAAGATGCATCCAAACAACAAGCAAACACACTCCAAGCATGAAAACAACATGATATTATGCTTCTACATGCAAAATCACACAGGTTCATATAGGACACGCTCAAAACGGAGCAACGGTTCAACACATACACACGAAACAAGATATAACAACAAGCTGTCCAAAATCAGCAACATAGCAACTTTGGAGCAAGGTATAGATATGCTATAGCACCCAAACATGATAACAAGAGGCGTGGATGTGAAATAGACATGATACTTAACAAGCATGAACTTAGAACACACCCAAAACTTGCTGGAACACAATTAACCAAGCATGGCAAGTTGCAATAAATTTATCCAGACTTAGTCAAAATCTGGGAAGGCAAAAGCATCATCACGACGCTGCCTTCGGAGGCACAAAACAACAAGCATATCAACTCTACTAAGCATATGAATATCATGGACATGTAATAGACATAACATACATCAAACAACTCCATTGGAGCAACTCCATAGGAGGCATGGATCAATAACAACAAGCTTCACCAAATTGATCATGCTGATAAGAGTCTGACAGGTAAAATTTATAGCAACATGAGAGCAAGAAATAAATAAGCTACAACAGGCCATATGTGCAAGTAAGGGCATGAATGGATATAAAAAACATGTAAAACAAGACATGATCATTGGCCACTCCAAAACAAGCATGGAATTGAGTGAGGCATCAAGCAAACATAGCATCAGGTTTAACAGATTTCACTAAGTATAAAACAGCAACAACGACATGACATGTTTACAAGCTTGTTTAAGTCACCTCAAGGCATATCTTGGAAAGTGGATTGCACCACAGCAAAGACCATATGATTGTGCTTCTAAAACATATAGACATGTGGCATGAAGACAAACACACAAATAGCAATGAGCAAGTCAAAACAACATCTCACAACAAGTTTCAGCACTTAACAGCCAAATGCACTTTTGCAACAGAGATTAACATGGCAAGATGGCACCTAACATGAATTCTACAGCAACCATCATGTAGAGCACTTCACAATGAACATTTTGACATATCACACACTCCATTTGGACCAACATGCAGAAAGTTATCATCACCACAAGCATGCAACAAATTTACAGTTACCAACAATTTTAAACATATAGCACTCTTGCAACAGAGATTAGGACATCAAGATGATCTCAAACAAGCATGCCACAATGGAACAAAATGAAGTTCATATCACAACGATCATTTTGACATATTATTCACTCAATTTGGATAAGCACACAAAAAGTTATAGGCAGTCAAACATGCAACATTGTTAACAGTTTTCAGGGACTTAGCCAAATTTCAACAACGAAAACTGAGCGCATCTTAGCTAAAGTGTGCACAGGCGAGGGATGGCGGCGCTTACCACTGGGCTTTGGCCCAGCTGGAGGAGAGGCAGGCAGGCCGGAACAGTGGCCGCAGCTGGGCCTTGGAGGAGCTGGCTGGGGGAGGCCGACTGATACGTCCAAAACGTATCTATAATTTCTGCTTGCTCCATGCCTCTTTTGTGTGATATTGCTATGATATTTATACACTTCCATACACTTTTGATCATATTTGGACTAACCTATAAACTCAGTGCACCCCAGTGCCAGTTTCTGTTTTCTGCTGTTTTTGTATTTCAGGTTTTCCCATTACGTAAACTGCCAGAAAAATTCCGGGAAAATATATAAAAAATCAGCATTCCGGAAGCTTCCATGCGGCCAAAGTAGGGCCGGAGGGGGGCCACCAGGGCTCCAGGCGGCCTGCCCACGCGACCCCCCTCCTGGCCGCGCGGGGGGGGGGGG
>LR738709.1:19487861-19579389 GCA_902687465.1 Secale cereale
GTTGGTGGCTGAAACTGGGACTAATACACCCCTTTAGTCCTGGTTGCTGCCACCAACCGGGACTAAAGGTCCCTTTTCAGCAGCCCAAAGGGCGGGAAGGAGGGGCCTTTAGTCCCGGTTGGTGGCAGCAACCGGGACTAAAGGGGGGTATTAGTCCCGGTTTCGGCCACCAACCGGGACTAATGCCACCCTTTAGTCCCGGTTTCAGCCACCAACCGGGACCAAAGGCCCTGTGCTGGCGCGGGTGCGGTGGGATGTTTAGTCCCACCTCGCTAGCTGAGGGAGCTCGAGAGTGGTTTATAAGGGCTGCTGCTCCCACCCTCTCGTGCTCCTCTCAAATGCAGGCTTCTGGGCCTAACTCTGCGCGCTGCCCTGTGAGTTTGCTGGGCCTTATAGTACAGGTGGATCCTGTGCTATAGGCCTTGCAGGCTCACTGGGCAGCGCCCAATTATTTTTTACCTTTTTTGCTTTATTTATGTCTAAGTTGTTTTTTTGCTGTATTTAGAGTTGCTTTATTTATTTTATTTTATTTGTTTATTTCTAAGTTGTTTTTTGCTGTATTTAGAGTTGCTTTATTTATTTTACTTCCTTTATTTATTTTCTTTGTTGCTTTATTTATTTTATTTTGTTTATACTTACAACAAAATACTTATTGTTGCTATTTATTTATAAGTTGTTTTTTGCTGTATTTAGAGTTGCTTTATTTATTTTATTTTCTTTGTTTATTTCTAAGTTGTTTTTTGCTGTATTTAGAGTTGCTTTATTTATTTTACTTCCTTTATTTATTTTCTTTGTTGCTTTATTTATTTTATTTTGTTTATACTTACAAAAAAATACTTATTGTTGCTATTTTTTTTCAAGTTTTTTTGTTTTGTTTTCTGCATTATTTATTTTCTTTTGTTATTTACTTTATTTTTTTAATTCTTTCTGGTAAAACCAATTACAAACTTTCTCTGTTAGTGCAAGTAGTATTGAAATTTGAATAGTACAAACGGACAATGGTATCATACTCGTTTGTTACAAAGTTGGCATGGTATCATCATAATAGTTGCGGAAAAAACTCTTCACTTTTTCTTCGCTTGTGTCATTTGCTTATTGCGCCGTAACCATGGATAATCTTCATCGTTTATCAGGATGCTTGGGTCAGCCTTGACTTTGAAGGGAGGAATTTCATGAAACTTTTCATAATCTTCAGACATGTCTGTCTTGCCCTCCACTCCCAGGATGTCCCTTTTTCCTGAAAGAACTATGTGGCGCTTTGGCTCATCGTATGATGTATTCGCTTCCTTATCTTTTCTTTTTCTCGGTCTGGTAGACATGTCCTTCACATAGATAACCTGTGCCACATCATTGGCTAGGACGAACGGTTCGTCAGTGTATCCAAGATTTTTCAGATCCACTGTTGTCATTCCATACTGTGGGTCTACCTGTACCCCGCCTCCAGACAGATTGACCCATTTACACTTAAACAAAGGGACCTTAAAATCATGTCCGTAGTCAAGTTCCCATATGTCCACTATGTAACCATAATATGTGTCCTTTCCCCTCTCGGTTGTTGCATCAAAGCGGACACCGCTGTTTTGGTTGGTGCTCTTTTGATCTTGGACAATCGTGTAAAATGTATTCCCATTTATCTCGTATCCTTTGTAAATCAATACAGTCGAAGATGGTCCCCTGGACAACAAGTACAACTCATCACAAACAGTGTTGTCACCTCTGAGACGTGTTTCCAACCAACTGCTGAAAGTCCTGATGTGTTCACGTGTAATCCAGTCGTCGCACTGCTCCGGGTGTTTGGAGCGCAGACTGTTCTTGTGTTCAACGACATACGGGGTCACCAATGTAGAGTTCTGTAGAACTGTGTAGTGTGCTTGAGACCAAGAATAACCGTCCCTGCATATTATTGAGTCCCTTCCAAGCGTGCCTTTTCCAGTCAGTCTCCCCTCGTACCACGATTTAGGGAGACCTATCTTATTAAGGCCAGGAATGAAGTCAACACAAAACCCGATGACATCCTCTGTTTGATGGCCCATGGAGATGCTTCCTTCTGGCCTTGCGCGGTTACGGACATATTTCTTGAGGACTCCCATGAACCTCTCAAAGGGGAACATATTGTGTAGAAATACGGGCCCCAGAATGACAATCTCGTCGACTAGATGAACTAGGACGTGTGTCATGATATTGAAGAAGGATGGTGGGAACACAAGCTCGAAACTGACAAGACATTGCGCCACATCACTCCTTAGCCTTGGTACGATTTCTGGATCGATCACCTTCTGAGAGATTGCATTGAGGAATGCACATAGTTTCACAATGGCTAATCGGACGTTTTCCGGTAGAAACCCTCTCAATGCAACCGGAAGTAGTTGCGTCATAATCACATGGCAGTCATGAGACTTCAGGTTCTGGAACTTTTTCTCTGCCATATTTATTATTCCCTTTATATTCGACGAGAAGCCAGTCGGGACCTTCATACTGAGAAGGCATTCTAAGAAGATTTCTTTCTCTTCTTTCGTAAGAGCATAGCTGGCAGGACCTTCATACTGCTTCGGAGGGATGTCGTCTTTTTCGTGCAAACGTTGCAGGTCCTCCCGTGCCTCAGCTGTATCTTTTGTCTTTCCATACACGCCCAAGAAGCCTAGCAGGTTCACGCAAAGGTTCTTCGTCACGTGCATCACGTCGATTGAAGAGCGGACCTCTAGGTCTTTCCAGTAGGGTAGGTCTCAAAATATAGATTTCTTCTTCCACATGGGTGCGTGTCCCTCATCGTCATTCGGAACAGCTAGTGCGCCGGGGCCCTTTCCAAAGATTACGTGTAAATCATTGACCATAGCAAGTACGTGATCACCGGTACGCATGGCGGGCTTCTTCCGGTGATCTGCCTCGCCTTTGAAATGCTTGCCTTTCTTTCGACATTGATGGTTGGTCGGAAGAAATCGACGATGGCCCAGGTACACATTCTTCCTGCACTTGTCCAGGTATATACTTTCAGTGTCATCTAAACAGTGCGTGCATGCGTGGTATCCTTTGTTTGTCTGTCCTGAAAGGTTACTGAGAGCGGGCCAATCGTTGATGGTCACGAACAGCAACGCCTTTAGGTCAAATTCCTCCTGTTTGTGCTCATCCCACGCACGTACACCGTTTCCATTCCACAGCTGTAAAAGTTCTTCAACTAATAGCCTTAGGTACACATCAATGTCGTTGCCGGGTTGCTTAGGGCCTTGGATGAGAACTGGCATCATAATGAACTTCCGCTTCATGCACATCCAAGGAGGAAGGTTATACATACATAGAGTCACGGGCCAGGTGCTGTGATTGCTGCTCTGCTCCCCGAAAGGATTAATGCCATCCGCGCTTAAAGCAAACCATACGTTCCTTGCGTCCTTTGCAAACTCCTCCCAGTACTTTCTCTCGATTTTTCTCCATTGCGACCCGTCAGCGGGTGCTCTCAACTTCCCGTCTTTCTTACGGTCCTCACTGTGCCATCGCATCAACTTGGCATGCTCTCTGTTTCTAAACAAACGTTTCAACCGTGGTATTATAGGAGCATACCACATCACCTTCGCAGGAACCCTCTTCCTGGCGGGCTCGCCATCAACATCACCAGGGTCATCTCGTCTGATCTTATACCGCAATGCACCGCATACCGGGCATGCGTTCAGATCGTTGTATGCACCGCGGTAGAGGATGCAGTCATTAGGGCATGCATGTATCTTCTGCACCTCCAATCCTAGAGGGCATACGACCTTTTTTGCTGCGTATGTACTGTCGGGCAATTCGTTATCCTTCGGAAGCTTCTTCTTCAATATTTTCAGTAGCTTCTCAAATCCTGTGTCAGCCACAGCATTCTCTGCCTTCCACTGCAGCAATTCCAGTACGGTACCGAGCTTTGTGTTGCCATCTTCGCAATTGGGGTACAACCCTTTTTTGTGATCCTCTAACATGCGATCGAACTTTAGCTTCTCCTTTTGACTTTCGCATTGTGTCCTTGCATCGACAATGACCCGGCGAAGATCATCATTTGGTTCCTCTTGATCTTCAGCAGCTTCACCCGTTGCAGCATCATTGGGCACATCGTCTGGTTCCTCTTGATCTTCACCAGCTCCCCCCATTGCAGCATCACCGTATTCAGGGGGCACATAGTTGTCATCGTACTCTTCTTCTTCGCCGTCTTCCATCATAACCCCTATTTCTCCGTGCCTCGTCCAAACATTATAGTGTGGCATGAAACCCTTGTAAAGCAGGTGGGAGTGAAGGATTTCCGGGTTAGAGTAAGACATCGTATTCACACATTTAGTGCATGGACAACACATAAAACCATTCTGCTTGTTTGCCTCAGCCGCATTTAGAAACTCACGCACGCCCTTAATGTACTCGGAGGTGTGTCTGTCACCGTACATCCATTGCCGGTTCATCTGCGTGCATTTATATATAATTAAGTGTGTCAAAAACCATTACAGAACATCATAAATAGATAATTAAGTGACCAAATGGATAAAAGTTCATCATCACATTAAAACCAAAGTACATACATATATAGTTCTCTTCTAACAACATATAGCTCTCCATACACATCGAAACTATGTAAAACATTTCAACGCGAAAACAAATGCTATCATAATCACAACCAAGGTAACAATTGATCCAACGGCATAATGATACCAAGCCTCGGTATGAATGGCATATTTTCTAATCTTTTTAATCTTCAACAGCATTGCATCCATCTTGATCTTGTGATCATCGACGACATCCGCAACATGCAACTCCAATATCATCTTCTCGTCCACAATTTTTTTTTTATTTTTTCCTTCAAGAATTTGTTTTCTTCTTCAACTAAATTTAACCTCTCGACAATAGGGTCCATCTTGATCTTGTGATCATCGATAACTTCCGCAACATGCAACTCCAATTGCATCTTCTCCTCCTCCATTTTTTCCAATTTTTTCTTTAACGAAATGTTTTCCTCTTCAACTAAATTTAACCTCTCCACAAGAGGGTCGGTTGGAATTTCCGGTTCAACTACCTCCTAGACATAATAAAACATCTATGCATGTCAGGTTGGTCGGCATAACTATCATAAGCACTAAAACAAATAGTTATAAATTAAAGATAATATACCACATCCGAATCGTAGACCGGACGAGGGCCCACGTGGGCGGATATCAAAACCATCGCACTATATAATAACAAGCAATAATAAACGTAAGAAAATTAGACAAACATCTATCTAAAGCAATAATAAAAGTAAGAAAAGCATGGACATAACAAGAGGCTCACCACGGTGGTGCCGGTGACGAGATCGGCGGGGGCGATCGACGGCGGCGAAGACGGGGACGGGACGTGACGGACCGCTAAACCTAGACAAATCTCGGAGAAAATAGAGCTTCGAGAGGAGAAAAGCTTAACTAGTGTGGCTCGGGCATTCCACCGAACACGTTGTGTGCATAGGAGGTGGGCTAGAGCACCACTAACCCCTCTCCCCCTCGGCCAGAAAAAAAAAACAGAGCAGTGAGCTCTGCTCTTGAGTGAGGGGGTTTATATAGGCAACTCACTGGTCCCGGTTGGTGCTACAAACCGGGACTAAAGGGGTGCCTTTGGTCCCGGTTCATAACACCAACCGGGACCAATAGTGGTGGGCCAGGAGCAAGAGCCATTGGTCCCGGTTTTTAGCTCCAACTGGGACCAATAGGTCCAGACGAACCGGGACCAATGGCCCACGTGGCCCGGTCGGCCCCCTGGGCTAACGAACCGGGTCCAGTACCCCCATTGGTCCCGGTTCTAGATTGAACCGGGGCTAATGGGCTGGACCAATGCCCTGTTTTCTACTAGTGTTGCTTTTAGTTTCCTTTTGAGTTTTCTTTAGCTTTGCTTGCTTTTCATAACGAGTTGGAACTCAGCTTTCTTTGTGTGGGAGAGAAACACGCTCCACTTCAACCTAGAACATAACATAGAATTTTCATGTCTATCTTTGCTGTATGTGTTCTTTGTCTTTCAGTAGCTACTATCATGTTTAGCTCTTAGTTTTCATGCTTATATTTTTAAAGAGCTTTTGTTTAGTTGGTCGCTGGAACTCTCTTTATTTATCATGCTTATCTTATTAAGAGAGTTGGCTTCTGTTGCACTGGTTGATATGTCTATGATAAAATGCTATGTGCATAATGATGCTTAGTAGTTCATGTTTTCTTATGGTTAGTCTCAAATAGCTGGGGGGTTCTCAATGTGTTATTGGAGTACCAACATGATTTGTTTGCCTATGATGTGGTATGGTTTAGTAATATCTTCCTTCAAGAATTTATTTTGATTGACTTGGCGTATGCTCACGCATATTTAAGACTGTAAAGAAAGTCTATCAAGCCTTGATGATCTTTAGTTTCTATGTAGCGATATAACTTCCATGCTTGATTCAATGTTGCTTTGTCGCTCTTCATGATTATGACCGTCATTGCTCTTTTAGTTGGTCGCTCCCAGTCTATTGCTAACTTTCGCCTGTACTAAGCGGACTGACTGCTTGTGCATCCAAAATCCTTTAAACCAGTTATGCCATATGAGTCCACCATACATTCCTATACATGGTATTTACCTGCCATTCCTAACGAAGACTTTCATGTACCATGTCGAAATTAATCAAAAAATCATTTCTCTTTTGTGCCTCTGTTTTAGCTCATGAGGAAGTAGTAGTTAATTCATGATCTTTTTAAGTTGGACAAGCTTCACCCCGGGATTGCATGTCTAATGTGCAAACCCATAATACGAGAAGGAACTGGCATAGAGTGCGCCCGGCTCAATAAAAAATTATACAACAAACAAACCCTCCATCACGCTTTGTTCATGAGAAATCAGAAAACTTTGGCAGTGATAAACAAAGGAGATTAAGAGGATGTGATCGTCCTCATTCGGGAGCCGTTCCTCGAAACTTGTCCAGCTCGAGAAGTAATTGAGTTATCTGCTAGCATTCGTTGACGAAACATGCATATTCCAAAATAATAATTATTACCTCTGTTTTTAAAGCACCAACTATTGAGAGCATGATTGTCATTCTGAGTGTAATGTGCATTGTCCCAAAGTACCATTGTCTTTTGCATGATTATGATATCTTTTATTCTGAAATCATTGTATCTAGTCGTCACTTAAACCTTGGAGGTGCCCCTGCATTTATGTTTTGCTTCACTAAAGGGGGCAAACGAGATATCACTCTGTCATATTTGCACACCATGCTCATTACAAATCTATTGAGTGTTTCAGTATCATATTGTAAAACTTTCAGTTCTTTGTGATTTTCTCATGAGGCAACTTAATTACTACAGATTCATTGTCTCAGTAAGCACTTGTCATGTGACTGTGAAAAGTTCTTATATGGTTAATAGCATGTCACCACAGGAATTATGCTTGTTATCATTTACCTACTCGAGGACGAGCAGGAATTAAGCTTGGGGATGTTGATACGTCCAAAACGTATCTATAATTTCTGCTTGCTCCATGCCTCTTTTGTGTGATATTGCTATGATATTTATACACTTCCATACACTTTTGATCATATTTGGACTAACCTATTAACTCAGTGCACCCCAGTGCCAGTTTCTGTTTTCTGCTGTTTTTGTATTTCAGGTTTTCCCATTACGTAAACTGCCAGAAAAATTCCGGGAAAAATATATAAAAAATCAGCGTTCCGGAAGCTTCCATGCGGCCAAAGTAGGGCCGGAGGGGAGCCACCAGGGCTCCACGCGGCCTGCCCACGCGGCCCCCCTCCTGGCCGTGCGGGGGGGGGGGGGCCTGGGCCCCCCAGGCCTCCGCTGATGCCCCCCTCTGGCATATATTTAACACCCGTCGAGGAAACCCTGATTCCGGACCCCTTTTCTCCAGACGCAATTCCGATCTCCGCCGCCATCGCCATCAAGCTTCGGGGGACCAGAATTCCTGTGCTGGCACCCTGCCGGGACGGGGAAGTGCCCCCGGATTCATCTCCATCGACGTTGCTTCCTCCCTCCATGATGCGGGAGTAGTTCCTCCTCGGGGCTGAGGTTTCTACCAGTAGCTATGTGGTCAATTCTCTCTCCCATGATGTGATCTTCGTTGTGATCATAGGCTATGTTAATCTAGGGTGATCCCATGATATTTCCCCTTCCTCTATGTATTGGATTGATGTACTCACTTGTCTTTATCTAGTATAATCCCCAAGACCAAGGTGACAGCGGTCTATTGGACATGGATTAGAAAAATATTTTCATGAGTGATTTCCTCTCTTGTGTGTTGATTGAAGATTGAGAGTCTCTTGGTGCTTGTCTTTGACTATCCTTTAGATATGTTGTGGTGATTGTGGGACTCTCTTTGGATGGCCGCGGTGAAATTGGGAAATCCTTAGATTGAGAACTACGAACTTTGAGGTGTGCTTTTGTAGCCCTACATAATTCTCGTCCTCTCTTGACCACGGAGGAATGACCTCCGGGTGCGTCTCCATTGCATGTTTTATGGGAAATATCATGTGATTCGATTATGTTAATGTTGTTGGGAGTTGCCACTAGTGAAAGTATGAACCCTAGGCCTTGTTTCCACCATTGCAATACCATTTGTGCTCACGTTTACCACTTGTTTGCTTGCTGCACTTTTTATTACAGATTTATATTACTTTGTTTTGCCATCCATATCACTTGCCATTTAACATCTCTTCGCCGAACTAGTGCACCTATACATCTGACAAGTGTATTAGGTGTGTTGGGGACACAAGAGACTTCTTGTATCTGAGTTGCAGGGTTGCTTGAGAGAGACCATCTTCAACCTCTACTTCCCTGAGTTCGATAAACCTTAGGTCATCCACTTGAGGGAAATTGCTGCTGTCCTACAAACCTCTGCGCTTGGAGGCCCAACATAGTATACAAGAGTAGAAGCGTGTGTAGACATCACCGACCCGGTGGGGCTGGCAGGGCGTGGCCCATGCGGCCACGGGCGGTCAACGCGGGCGGACCGTGGCGCTCGTCGTCCTCCTCGACGGGAGCGGCAGAAGGGGCGGCGCCGGTGACGGAAAACGGCCGGTGATGATGTTGATGGTTAGATCCGGGCCTGGGGACCCCGGATCTGTCGCTGGAAGTGGTCGGCGGGACTCGCAGAGGCGGCTCCGGCGAGAGCCTCGAGCATGGCGGCGGCGGCAGCTCCCCGCGAAGGAGAGCGGGGGCGCGGAGGAACAGAGGCGGCGGCACTGGAGGCGAGCGGGATGGCGGCGGCCGAGCGGGACCTGGGCACTGGTGCGCGGGGCGCCTGCGGGTGATGGCGGCGGCAAACGGGCTCGCGCGGCCCGATCCGGGTCCCGTGGGCCCGGCAGATGGGAAGGCGACGGCCGGACAGATGGTGTGCCGTGGTTGAACGCGGCGGTGAGGAGGGTGACGTGGCGCCACCCGATTGGACGGAGTGACGTGTCCGGCTGGACATGTCCGGCGGCGCGAGAGTGAGGAGGCTAGGGTTCATCCGCAAATTTCGGGGGAGGGGTTGTTTATATAGGCATAGGGAGCTAGGAGTGTCCAAATGAGGAGCGGTTTTCGGCCACGCGATCGTGATCGAATGGCCAAGATCATGGAGGAGGTTAGAATGGGCTAGCGGGCTGTTGTGAAAGGGGTGTTGGGCTAAAAGAGAAAAGGCTTCCGTCGGTTAACGCGGTTAACCGTTGGGCTATCAAACGAACTCCGAACGCGACGAAACTTGACAGGCGGTCTACCTATTCTATAATAAGACCACACGCCAAGTTTCATCCCATTCCGAGAACATTTTCCGGACACTCATAAAATAAATATTCGGAGGTGCCGCGGGCACGTGCAAGTGTGTCTGGGCTCATAACGGACAACGGAGACGACGGGCGGACTCTGACGGATGCAAGTTTTGAAAACATGATGATGCAACACACATGATGACATGTCAAGATGCAACACGGAAGCAGATGACATGGCAACGGTGATGAATAACTAACTGACACCTGGCGCACCGGTCTCGGGGTGCCACATGGCCCATCTTCGCGTGATTCCAACACTGAAAAATCCTAAAAATACCAAAAACCCCAGAAATAACCCTAGATCAGAAGTTCCACCACCGCAGTCCTCTATAGCCACGAAAAACCAATCTAGTGAAGGAAATATGCCCTAGAGGCAATGATAAAGTTGTTATTTTATATTTCCTTGTTCATGATAAAGGTTTATTGTTCATGCTAGAATTGTATTGATCGGAAGCCTAAATACATGTGTGAAAATGTAAACAAACAACGTGTCCCTAGTGAGCCTCTCACTGGCGGTCATAAACAAACGGTTTTTAACCCCTTTCCGCAACGGCATTCGGAACCGTCGCCAAGTGAGTGTGGGAGATAGGGGGGTCCTTCCCACACGACCCAGAAACCATTGGGGATATGCCCTCCTGGCACACATGCTCGGCAAAATGAGGTCGTGTGCGACCGGCGAGCACTCAAATATAGAAATACGTAAAGTAGTGCTAAAAAAATACAATTATACAGGTGAAATCATTTCCAGTCGTAAGTACATCCCACACAGTCAGTCACCACTAAACGTTTCCGTTCGTATATACATCCCACACAATCACTACAGGGAAAACGTTTGCGCAAGGTGGCGTAACGCAAACAATTTTGAAGAGAATATCGTGTGTGATTGCTCATTGATTCCACATGGTTTATTCCTAGAAACTGTGTGCGTTGCCTGAGGTCATCGCCCACGGTGGTTTCTCATTAACCATTTGCAGTAGGAAAACCCAATTAGCAAGCTATTATTAATAATCCATTTACTAATCGAATTGAAATTCATATTAAGCACATAATATATTCCATTTCCATATTAAGGAAGCAGGATTTCATATTTGGAATACATCAGAGTATAACATGATATAGCTTCAGCACTCAGCTACCCCATTACACAACTGCACCAGCAGCAAGTTTCACATGCAACATCTAGAACCTTTCGAAATTAGCATCATAGACGGTACATAGAGAGATGCATCTCATCTGGAAAACTGCCGAAGCGGAAGGCGTATATTGAGGCTTCATTCATGTTGAAGGTCTCTGCAACTTTAGGCCAGTGCCTGTGGATTATTGACCGTCCATCATTCGACCTCTTCAGGAACACTTCAATATTGAACCATGGGTGTTGTATGAAAAATTTCCTCACCTCCTGACCACAGAGGTGGTTTGATAGGTAATCATCAATGAAGCCTGAAAACAAGAATGTGCATAAATATCTTCTCTATATTGGAAATGGGGCAAAGGAATACAAAAAGGCAAGGTATAATAGTTAGTACCATCTTGTAAACCTCGGTGCTTCCCATAGGTTCCCTGCAACACATATAAGGTAGTTAGTCATCAGGTTAAGTAAGTGTTCGCATGCTATCAGTAAAATATGTTGATGATAAATAATCACATTGCATATTCATCAGATTAATTCAAACCACATGGAAAATCCATTTATCCAAACCAAGCATGATTAAGAACTAGGAAATATAGCACTTGTATATGTTTCTCATGTATTAAGTGCAACCAAATTCGATTTATTCCTCACATGGTAGACAATAACAGAATGCAGCCACGTCAATTGAACATCGCATTGCAGAATTGAACCAAGCAATTAAATAAACACCACAACAAATGAACGAAACGTTAACTGGGCACCACATTTAACAATATAACATACTCCTAATAGAAGATCAGACAGTTAACCAAACCAAGCATGCTTAACAACTTGGAAATATAGCAATTGTATTTGTTTCTCATGTATTTAGTACAGCCATATTCGATTTATTCCTCACATGGTATACAATGACAGAATTCAGCCACAGCAATTGAACATCACATTGCAGAATTGAACCAAGCAGTTAACTAAACACCACAACCAATGAACCAATCCACAACAAATGAACCAAGCAGTTAAGTAAACACCAATTGAACAATATAACATACTCCTAATAGAAGATCACACAGTTAACCAAACCAACCATGCTTAACAACTTGGAAATATTGCACCCTGAAGAATTCAACATCACATTTGCAGAATTGAACCATGAAGTTAATTGAACACCACACCGCACGACATATAGAACATATACACTATAGCAGAAGATTGCATGGTGAAAGTAGATAGCACAATTCACTAGTATTTGTTACGGAAAGGTAGTTGCTAGCAAACTGAACATGGGTCCTTATAGTGAGCTAATAAGAGAAGCTACTCCTAATTGTCGGAGATATCGATGACGATTGGCTCCTTGGACATGGAAGAGGGAAAGGCCTCCGCATTGTGGGTGCCCTTGTTGTAGTGGTGAGTTGCTTGAGCCGCTCCGGGCACCAACCTTCTGGCTCTCGAGATGAGGTAAGCACGTGCACGCTGAGAAAACACCTTGTAGTCTTCGTCGAAGGCATGATGGTGGCCTCGAGAAAATGCCACAAACTGTCGTTTAAAGTAGCCAACCGCGTCACAACGTCGGCGCGTGAGGCGACAACGGTGGCATCGACGGCGAGGTGCTCTTCCAAGAACTGGGGGTCGGCGCGAATGGCAGCCATCGAGACCTCATCCGCGCGTGCGTCCGCGATTTGCTTCTCCTCTGCCAAATGCTCCTTGAGATCCTGGCTATACTGCGTGCACCGTGGCTTAGGTCGGCGCTTATTTGGTGGAGGGGTCGGTGATTTGAGTGGAATGTGTCGCGTTCGCGCCGGCGGTCGGGGCATGTGGGATGTGGAAGGAGGAGGAGGATGGGGGTCGGGTGTGCACTACCTGCCTGGATAGGCGAGGCCGAGCAGCGTGAAGGAGGGTCAACAGCGAGGAGGCGGCGGCGCTGCAAGCAAGGAGTGAAGGTTTCAACATGGAAATGAAGGGAAATGTGGCTTTGGCAAGGGAGGGGGGTGGGAAGGTAGATATTTCAGCGGAAGCCGAAAATTTGGAATCGCTTCAGACAAAAACCAGGCGCACAAAGTGTCATCAGACACGGTCCCTTATTCATACACGGTCGAAGATATTTTGTGCTGCATCTCACACGTTTGGTTATAATAAACTGTTTGAGATCTACTTGATTTTTGGTCTTCATTTGAATTACATTATGGGGTCACAACGGCCATGGATGGTGTTTGAATTGCTAGACCTTTTATCTGCAGTGATCATAAAATAATTGGAATAATTCAGGGGTTGTTTGGATATTTTTATGCATTAAGTTAGTTTTCAATGCATTTATGTGCATAATTCAAATTTGAACTACATGCGCATGCTCCAGTGCATATAAATTCATTGAAAAATCAAATCTTTGTCCTTGGGTGCATGCTTAGGTCCCATGCAAGAAATGGGAATGAATTTCAAACACCATGGCACCGTTGATTGCCAGTAGAACATTGAGATGCCTTGTCTTTAAATTCTAGTAAATCCAAAACTCTTCTGAAATTCGTGAAACCTACATGAAGTCATCATTGACAAAACCCAAGGTTAGTTCATCCCTCTTAGGGGGGATATCACATCTAGGGGGAGCTTTACTCTAATCAATTGAGCTAAAGCAACTCTAATGATGTGAACACAACAATGCTTAATGTAAAAGTGTGTCGGTGTATTTGGATCGACACCTATGGGATCACAAGAATCCCTACTACGGTTGCGGGGCGCGGGGTTGAGAGAAGAGCGGATCCAACAGTTAGCACACGATTCCTTTACCCAGGTTCGGGCCGCAAAGATGCGTAAAACCCTACTCCTGCTTTGGTGGATTATTTGTTTGTGTCCTTCAGCTAGCTATGGGGCGTGAGGAGCTCCAAAAGAGCCGAATCATGAGGAGTTCTAAAAAGCCGAATCCTTCTCCTGGTCGCCTCGGGCCTCCTTTTATAGGGAAAAGGGGTTGCCACAGTGGCACACAGGAGGTGGAAAGGGTACAGTGATGCGAGGTCATCCCTCGCATTACATGACAAGGCACATTTAATGCACCTAGCTTAGGTGTCCTTGCTTTATCGGGGACGGGGGAGACATCCGTCTTGTCCTTCGCCGCTCCTTCTTGCGTCGACGCGCGCCCTCGCCAGCGATGCCTGAGGTGCCATGTAGGCAGGCAGGCAGTTGAGGTGGCGCAATGGTGGGTCTCCACGAAGATCTGCATGTTGCCACGCAGGTGCCTGCCCAGCTGGTTGGGTCGGCAGCTGCATGGGGCGGTGGGAACTCACTTGGTGCGGGCCTGATGGTGTCCCTGCGGATGTCGCCGGCAAGGGCCTTGCCGGGGCTCCGGCAAGGGTCTTGCCGTGGCGCCTGCTGTCATCCCCGACAAGGTGCTTGCCGGAGTTCTTGTGGTCCTACTTGGCTGGGATCCCGCCAAGGGTCATCGTCTTCTCAGTGTGTACCTGATCTTGAATGTCTTCACAAAGATCTGCATGCCACTACGGGGATGCCTCCCGAATCCTTGCCCCATGGGGGCAGTGAACTCAAGCGTGATCCGCTCCGTGGGCGTGGGGCGAGTTGCCGTGGCAAGGGTCTTGCCGGGGCTGCTAAAGCCGGCACCAGCAAGGATCTTGCCGGAACTGCTGAAACTGGCCCCCGGCAAGGATCTTACCGGGGGAAGCCGCTTCGTCCCTTTGCTCTTTGTAGTCTTGTTCTTGGTGTTGCTCCAGTTCCATCGAGCTTCGGCCTTACCCTGGCTTACCTCCCTTGCCATGCTTGGTGTGGTGGTGCCCGCGGCTCAGACTGTCCGTGCACAGTCATAGGGGTGTAAAAAGTGTACCCCTCTTTTTGTACACCGACAGGAGCCCCCGGGTCTGGGCCACACATAAGCGCGACGCATTGTTGGGCTAGGCCCAGAACGGTGCGCGGGCAGGCGGGGCGGTTTTCATCGTGGTAAGATTTTCCGCGCGCTTCGCCTCCCATGACCCGCGCGCGCGGCGCGGGGTGGAGGGGCGTGCGTGACGTTTGCGGCATGCGCGGGGCGGTTTCCGCAGGCATGCGTCACGTCGTAGTAAATGCGAAAGGAGGCGGCTTCGCGCCTTCCCCAAGACCGGGGGGAGGCGTGGAGACGCGGCCTATTTACTGAATGGGGCCAATGCGCTGTCCTCAAGGCGTCCACTCCCCACGATCACGGGGTGGGGAGAGGTCGCCTCACCCGTACCCTCGGTTCTGCACGTCTGCCACGTGCCTCCCATGCGCTTGGGGTGGCAAACGGTGGAGGCAGGAAACCGGGCCATCGCGGGTTGGTCCCGGCTCACTGCGCCTTCTGCATCTTGATTGGCCGAGCGGGGCGGTCGAGCCCCAGCCCTGCCCCTTTATAAAGAGCGGGAAGGGAGGGACGGCGCTCTGCACTCTTCCATCTCCTTTCTCCTTCAGCTTCTGCTCTTCTCTTCCGTTCGCCATGGAGAAAGGAAATACCGGCCCTTCAACGGTGGCGGCGAGGGTCGCCGCTCGACAACGCGTCCCTCCTTCTCCTGCACCCGCGGTGGCAAAACTGGCCACGAGGGGAAGGGGGAGGGCGCGAGGCCGTGGGTGAGGCCGGGGCACTCGGGGAAGAGGAGGACGGGGCGGCCCGCCGGCCTTGTCCCCGCCAGCAGCTCTTCCTCCAGTGGAGGGCCATATTGGGGATGACCCTTGCGAGTTCTTCGTCAGGTTGCGGCGGCCGCCGCGCCGTCGCCTTAGTCTCCCGACCCCTTTTGTGCGGGAGATGGAGTTGGATCCGCCGGAGTCGCTACGGCTGCACATGAGGGGCTGCGGGATCAGTGGCACGCGGGTCCGCGTCGACTTCCCTGCTCCTCCCGTGATGTATCTTCCCCAAGGATGGAAGACGTTTGCTCATATCCACAGCCTGACGGATGGGCTCACTCTCCATTTCAAGTTGATGGAGGATGGCCATCTCTCCGTCAAGGTCTTTGGGCACTTCGGGACTCGTGCAAGGTGCTGCGTGGAGAGCTCCTTTGATGACAAAGACTCCTCCTCGAACAAGGGGGACGAGGAGGACAGCAGCAGCGACGACGAGGGCGGTAGGCGGCAGGATGACGGGTCCGACTAGGTGTCGGACACCGCTTCCGGTGGCACCGGCGACCCCATCATCTGTGTCGCCGGCTCCTTGAACTTCTCGGGGCCGTCCCCTTGGCGGCTGGCGTAGGGAGGCTGCGGAAGAGGAAGAGGAAGAGGGCGAGCGGCAAGGTCGTCATGTCGGAGTACGCGGGCACCGACGCCGTCGTCGCGTACTGACGTCCTGCCGCCTCGTCTTCGTGCTCTGCTTTCGGTGCCGCTATCACCATCCAGCCTTTGGGCGGCCACCAAGATGTTCTCTTGGTGTCTTCTGCCACCCATAGCTCGCCTAGGCGCTCCTTTTGCCCTTCTCGCCTCCTTGACCTACCTCCTGAGGAGAGGGACAAGAAAAGCATTACAGGCATCTTATCTCTTTTTAGTTTGTAAGCCTTCGGGCATCTGTTAAATTTAAAACTTGTAATCTCCTTGTTCATGTTTTTCATTCCCTATGGACTGTACCTGGATGGAATGTTTTTAATGAAAAAGGAATGTTTGCCGGGTCATTTGTTCGCAGGTAGAACCCACAATAGGGAATAAATCCCTGATATCTCTAAGATAAACATTTTCTCGCCCGGCAACAGGCCTTGCCGTCTCCCTACTTCGCTCGGCCTTTCTCAGGCTCTTGGCGGAGGCAGGGACGAAGTGGTCTTAGGCTCCTCATCTCACCATTTCGCTGCCGCGACTACGACCAAACTTAGTCCCAGGAACGAGCCCTAGGGCCTAGAGTTATCTGAGCACGGTAACTTAAGGAAAAGAATGAGGTTTCACATACCTCAGTCCATAATGGAATGCATGATAGGGGACGAAGAACTTATCTGAAGTTGTAGCCCCCGGCAACCCTGGTTCGCCGTGGGTGAATCTTTGCTCTTGTAGCCCCCGGCAACACTGGCTTGCCGGGGCCTTGATGTTGATCTTTTCCTCTTTCTTCTCCCCAAGTGGCTTCGGCAAGGATGTTTGTGCGTCCTGTGAACCAAAGGAGATAGAGGAAAGACAAAGAGACGCAAACTCGACCTCTAAGCTAGGGGTTAGCCGCCGCTAAGCACTATCAACCCTAACCAAGGACGAGACTCGACTCAGCATGCATGCTATAACTTAGGGCACCAACACTTCATTTATTTATGCTCAGGGTCTGCGCCTGGCTTTGTACAAAGGGTTACATGCCTTGCCGGCAAGGCTTGTACAAAAGGATGGCTTGCCGGGGGGGCCGGCAAGCCGCGCCTTATGGGTAAAACTTGCGAAGATGCTCAATGTTCCAGGAATTGCTCACCGGAATGGCATTTTTTGTCTCCAGGCGGACTGCGCCGGGCCTGGTGACTCGTATTACCCGATAAGGGCCTTCCCACTTCGGCGTCAACTTGTTTGTATTCTTGGCCGATTGAACGCGCCGAAGAACAAGGCCGCCTTCCTCAAAGCTTCGGGCATGGACCTTGCGGCTATGGTAGCGGCGCAAGGCCTGCTGGTAGCATGCTGCTCTCACAGCCGCCCGAAGACGATCTCCCTCAAGGAGCATTGCGTCATCCTGCCGCAGTTGCTCTTGCTCAAGCTCATCATAAGAGAGCACTCGAGGTGACCTGTATATGAGTTCAGTGGGGAGAACTGCTTCTGCCCCGTATACCAGGGCAAAGGGTGTCTGGCCGGTGGCTCGATTTGGCGTCGTTCTGATCGACCAAAGAACCGTTGGCAATTCATCAATCCAGCGCCTTCCGCTCTTGTGCAGCCTGTCAAAGGTCTTTGTCCTTAATCCTCGCAGCACTTCAGCGTTTGCCCTCTCAGCTTGACCATTGCTTCGGGGGTGAGCAACGGAAGCGAAACAGACTTTGCTGCCGAGATCTTGGGTATATTGCATGAAGGTGCGGCTTGTGAACTGCGTGCCGTTGTCGGTGATGATCCTGTTGGGTACACCAAAATGGCACACTAGTCCCTTGAAGAACTTGACGGCTGACTGAGCTGTGACCTTCCTCACTGCCTCCACCTCCGGCCACTTTGTGAACTTGTCGATTGCAACGTACAAGTACTCAAAGCCCCCGACAGTGCGGGGGAAAGGGCACAGTATGTCGAGCCCCCAGACCGAGAAGGGTCAGGAGAGAGGAATGGTTTGAAGGGCTTGAGCTGGTTGATGAATTTTCTTTGAATGGAACTGGCACGCTTCACACTTGGTGACCAGTGCCGTCGCATCCTGGTGGTCAGTGGGCCAGAAGAAGCCTTGCCGAAATGCCTTGCCGGCAAGGGCTCTTGACCCTATGTGGGATCCACATATGCCTCCATGTATCTCTGCCAACAGCCCAGTCCTTCCTCTCGAGGGATACACTTCAATTTCACGCCGTTCGGTCTCTTTCTGTACAGGACGTCATCGACGAACTAGTACATGGCAGACCGGCGGGCTACTTTTTCCTCTTCTTCCTGCTCCTCAGGAAGTTCCCCATTTTGGAGGAATCGGACGGTATGTTGTGCCCACGCTGGAGCCTGGGGCTCGACGGCGAGGACTAAAGGCATTTCCTCCGTGATAGGAGCGGCTGTCTCGACGGCAAGAGCTTGACGCTCCGCCGGATCTAGCCGTCCAGTGGCAGGCTCAGTGTCTCCGGCAACATCCTTGCCGGTGGCTCCGAGGAGCTCAGCGGGAAAGTACTTGCCGGGCCCTAATTTCCTCCTCTTGTTCTGCTCTGTTGATGGATCAACGGATGGCTGAGAGAGCTGAAGCACAAAGGTACCTGGTTCCACAGGTAACTTGAGGGCAGCGCACTTCGACAGGTAATCGGCGATGTCGTTCTCCGCTCGGGGAACGTGCTCTGCCTGTATACCATCAAAGCGCTCTTCCAACTTTCTCACTTCAGCGACGTAGGCCTTCATCAACGGGCTCTGGTAATCCTTGTTGACTTGTTTGACAACAAGCTGCGAGTCGCCCCTAACAATAAGCTTCTTGATTCCTAGGTCTCCCGCGATCCTAAGACCAGCAAGCAGTCCCTCGTACTCAGCAGTGTTGTTCATTGATACCTCCCTGGGGAAGTACATTTGGACCACGTACTTGAGGTGCTCTCCAGTGGGCGCGACCAGCAGTACGCCAGCCCCGGCGCCCTGTAAGGAGAAAGCTCCATCAAAGTACATGATCCAGTTGCAACTCGCCTCTTTGCCGGGGAGAGCAGTTTCTTGGACTTCTTCATCGGGCGTCGCGGTCCATTCTGCAACGAACTCTGCCAGGACTCGGCATTGAATCGTCGAGGTACTTTCAAACTTGAGACCAAAGCTGGACAGCTCCAGTGCCCACTCTATAATTCTTCCCGTTGCATCTGGATTGTGCAATATCCGTTGTAGAGGGAGGCGAGTGACGACAGTGATTTCGTGCGCCTGGAAGTAGTGATGCAGCTTCCTCGAGGCCATAAGAAGGCTGCAGAGCAATTTCTGCAGACCGGAGTACCTTGATATAGCCCCCTGCAAGAGGGGGCTAACAAAGTAGACCGGTTGCTGCATCATTTTCTTCTTTGGATGCACTCCAACCGGCCATGTCGTCTCTGCACCAGTGGCATCAGGCTCTGTCGCTGCTATCACCTCATCATCAATTTCTCTCTGCGCCACTAGTGCGCCGCTGACCACCTGGTTTGTTGCCGCCAAGTACAGCAGCAACGGTTCTTGTCGCCTAGGCGCAACTAGTATTGGCGTGGAGGAAAGGTACCTCTTCAAATCTTGTAATGCTGCTTCGGCTTCTGGCGTCCATTCCATTGGGCCCGCCTTTTTCAAAATTTTGAAAAAGGGAAGGGCGCGCTCGGCAGACTTGGAAATGAATCTGCTCATGGTGGCAACGCAGCCAGCAAGCCGACGCACATCCTTGACCCGTTTGGGTGCTTCAATCTGCTCTATAGCTTTGATCTTGTCCGGATTGGCCTCTATCCCACACTGCGACACAAAGAACCCGAGAAGCTTGCCGGACGGGACGCCGAAGACGAACTTCTCAGGGTTCAGCTTGAGGTTAATCTTGCATAGGTTGACAAATGTTTCTTGTAAATCCGGTATAAGGGTTGCCCTATTCTTTGTTTTGACCACTATATCATCCATATAATCCTCCATGTTTCTATGGAGCTGGGGTTCAAAACCAATCTGGACTGCCCTTGCAAACGTCGAGCCAGCACTATTCAACCCGAAAGGCGTTCGTACGAAATAGTACATACCACATGGGGTGATGAACGATGTCTTCTCTGGGTCTTCTCTTGCCATGAAGATCTGATGGTAGCCGGAGTAGGCATCGAGGAATGACAACAGGTCACACCCAGCCGTGGAGTCAACAATCTGGTCGATGCGCGGCAACGGGAAGGGGTCCTTGGGACAAGCTTTATTGATATATGTGTAATCAATACACAGCCTCCACTTCCCATTTGCCTTGCGCACTACCACGGGATTGGCCAACCACGTTGGATGGAGCACTCCTCTTACCAAACCCGCAGCTTCCAATTTCCGGATCTCTTCTGTGATGAACTCTTGTCGTTCCAAAGCTTGCTTCCTGACCTTCTGCTTGACGGGCCGCGCATGAGGACAGACAGCAAGGTGGTGCTCAATCACCTCCCTGGGAAAGCCGGGGATGTCGGATGCTTGCCATGCAAACATGTCGACATTCGCCCACAGGAAGGTGACGAGCGTGTCTTCCTATTTGTCGTCAAGGGAGGAGCTTATGGTGAAAGCCCCTCCTGTGCCGTCCTCCTTGACGGAAACCTTCTTGGTTCCTAGCAGCGTGGCCCTGGACCTCTTGTTTCTGCCGGTGGAGCCCTCTGGCACGTCCTCGACGGGAGCGCGACACTCCGAAGAGGTGCGCTTGTCGGAGTGGGAGTCCGAGGTCTCACCGGTCTTCTTCTTTCCTGTGGAGCTCTCTGGCACGTCCTCGACGGGAGCACAACACTCCGAAGAGGTGCGCTCGCCGGAGTGGGTGTCTGAGGTCTCACCGGTCTTCTTCTTCTTCCCTCCCGGGGCTCCAGTGGCAGGAGCAAGTGCCCTCGTAGCGGCAACTGCTGCAATTGCTTGCTGGTATAGTTGGCAGCACAAATCAGCGCATCTTTCTTATCGGAGGGGATGGTGATGATCGTCACAGGTCCTGGCATCTTCAATGTGTTGTAGGCGTAGTGTGACGCTGCCATGAACTTGGCCAGCGCTGGGCGGTCAAGGATCCCGTTGTAAGGCAAGGGGATCTTGGCAACATCGAACACGATCCTTTCCGTCCTGTAGTTCAGATCACTCCCAAAAGTCACGGGCAGGAATTTGCAGCTTCTCGATCACGGTGGGCGAGAGTAGGTTCAGACCGGCCCCGCCATCGACTAGCATCTTTGTCATCTTGAGGTTGCGTATTGTAGGTGAAACCAACAATGGCAAGCACCCGACCGTAGTAGTGCGATTAGGGTGATCCTCAGTGTAAAAAATGATAGCTGTGCTGGACCATTTCAGCGGTTTTTGGGCAGCGGACGATGGCTCTGCCGCTGTACTCTTGCGCGCCCACTGTTTAAGTTGGCGGTGAGAAGTATGCAGCGAGGCGCCACCATCGACGCACATGGCCTCCATAGCCTTCAGGAATTCTTGGTCGCCAGACTCGTCGTCCGCTGCCGCGACAGCCTGCTTGGCCGTCACGCTTCTTGCCGGACCCTTCAGCGCCATCCTGGCCCTTCTCCTTGTCCCGCCTCTCATATTCAGCCCTCTGCTTTTCAGCAAGGAGCTCAACCTATCGGCAGTCCTGGAGATCATGGCCCTTGGTGCGATGAATCTTGCAGTATCGCTTGCCGGAGTTTCCTGGCTTCTCGGCAGCTGCCAAGGCCCGGCAGGCGACGCACCCGACAATCTCCTTGCTGGGGTCACCCGCCCTGGTTTTCTTTGCGGAGCCGGCGTCATCAGATCCCTCGACGGCAAGTACGGCTTTACCCTTCCGCTTCCTGTTGCGGTGCCGGCCTTTCTTCGCCGGGGTGGCTGTATCCTCATCTGATGAGTCGGTTTCCGCGCCGGCGTCTTCGCCGGGGTACTTCCTTCCCTCTTCAGCCCGGGCACATTTGTCAGCAAGAACATAGAGTTCCGCCACATATTTCACCTTGGTCATCGCCAGTTCTTCACGCATCTTGCGGTTACGCACGTTCTGATGGAACGCACTGATGATGGCGGCAGGGTGAACATCAGGGATGTTGTACGGCACCCGGCTGAACCTCTGTATATACTTGCGCAGACTCTCGCCTTCCTTCTGGGGTATGACGTGCAGGTCACTCGCTTGGCCATGGGCTTGGTGGCCTCCAGTAAAAGCGCCAACAAACTCATGGCACAAGTACGACCAGGAGGAAATAGAATCTACCGGCAAGTTCATCAACCACGACATGGCGTTAGGTTTAAGAGCCAACGGAAAGTAATTCACAAGCACCATATCGTCGCGGGCTCCGGCAGCTTGCATCGCGATGGTGTAGATGGTGAGGAACTCCGACGGTTGGGTCTTGCCATTGTACTTCTCGCCAACGTCAGGCTTGAAGGTGCCGTGAGTGGGCCACTAGAACTGCCGCAGCTCACGGGTAAAAGTCAGACAGCCTACCTCGTAAGGTAGGCTTCCAGGGCTCTCCGGTGCTGGGCGATCCACAGCAGGTCCTGCTCGCCTGTCTGACTGGTGGCGCGCTCCGCGCAGGCGCTCGATGGTGGTTCGAGAGTCTTCATGAGCTCGCTCCTGAAGAACTTGACGCTGGTCGCCGTGGGTCCATGGGTCGGACGACGCTATGGAGATGGCGTCGCCCGCGACGTCCCGACGAGTCGACGCACGCGGTACCGGGCGAGGAGGAGGCGAATGCACCGTAGCCATGGCGCTGCCGGTCCTCCTGCCACCGGTGCGTGGGACTCCATCGGAGTGTCGACCTGGGAGCTCCGTTGGATTTGGGTCATCCTTGCTGGCGACTGCGACAAGGCTTCGGATGGTGGCTCTCCATTCGTCGAGTTTCCCCGTAACGGGAGGAAAGTCGAGGAGCAACTGTGCGTGCGCCAGGGCTTCTGCTGGGGTTAACGGTAGCGAAACCTGCACGGACCGCGACGCGCTTCGACCCCTGACCATGTCAGGAGGAGCTCCATCATGACCCCGCGGTCGCATACCGTCTCCACCAGTGCCTCGGCGGGCGGGCAGGCCTTCTACGTCCCGGGAGCGGCTCTCGGGGCTCTTCCCATGGCAATGCCCGAGATCTTCGGCGTGACGACGCCGTTCGTCGCGCGCTGCTTGAGAGGAGCGCGCTGTTTGCGCCGGCGTGGGAGTACTGGAGGCCCTTGCGTCGCCTTCGGGCGATGCGGCAGTGACCTTGGAAGGCCCCGCGCCACTAGCGGAGGGCCTGGCTCCATCTTTGGAACTGGTGGTGTGTGGCCCGTTACCAGGCGCACAAACATCGCCACCTCCCAAACTCTGGCTGCTGGGACGGCGTTGGTGTTCGCGAGCAGCGCCCCGGGTCCTTTCCGCGACCGGTCCGCTGCTCGCCCACGTCGGGACCGGCTGTCCGGCTTCCGACTGGCCAACCGCCACCGTCGTCTTCTTCTTGGGCGCCATGATGATGGAGGAGCGTCGAACTAACTGCTAAAGCCGATTCTCACAACTGCAGCCCCCTACCTGGCGCGCCAAAGATGTCGGTGTATTTGGATCGACACCTATGGGATCACAAGAATCCCTACTATGGTTGCGGGGCACGGGGTTGAGAGAAGAGCGGATCCAACAGTTAGCACACGGTTCCTTTACCCAGGTTCGGGCCGCAAAGATGCGTAAAACCCTACTCCTGCTTTGGTGGATTATATGTTTGTGTCCTTCAGCTAGCTATGGGGCGTGAGGAGCTCCAAAAGAGCCGAATCGTGAGGAGTTCTAAAAAGTCGAATCCTTCTCCTGGTCGCCTCGGGCTTCCTTTTATAGGGAAAAGGGGTTGCCACAGTGGCACACAGGAGGTGGAAGGGTACAGTGATGCGAGGTTATCCCTCGCATTTAATGCGCCTAGCTTAGGTGTACTTGCTTTATCGGGGACGGGGGAGACATCCGTCTTGTCCGTCGCCGCTCCTTCTTGCGTCGACATGCGCCCTGGCCAGCGATGCATGAGGTGCCATGTAGGCAGGCAGGCAGCTGAGGTGGCGCAATGGTGGGTCTCCACGAGATCTGCATGTTGCCACGCAGGTGCCTGCCCAGCTGGTTGGGGCGGCAGCTGCATGGGGCGGTGGGAACTCAGTTGGTGCGGGCCTGATGGTGGCCCTGCGGATGTCCCCGGCAAGGGCCTTGCCGGGGCTCTGGCAAGGGTCTTGCCGCGGCGCCTGCTGTCATCCCCGGTAAGGTGCTTGCCGGAGGTCTTGTGGTCCTCCTTGGCTGGGAACCCGCCAAGGGTCATCGTCTTCTTAGTGTGTACCTGATCTTGAATGTCTTCACAAAGATCTGCATGCCACTACGGGGATGCCTCCCGAATCCTTGCCCCATGGGGGCAGTGAACTCAAGGGTGATCCACTCCGTGGGCGTGGGGCGAGTTGCCGTGGCAAGGGTCTTGCCGGGGCTGCTAAAGCCGGCCCCGGCAAGGATCTTGCTAGGGCTGCTGAAACTGGCCCCCGGCAAGGATCTTGCCGGGGGAAGCCGCTTCGTCCCTTTGCTCTTTGTAGTCTTGTTCTTGGTGTTGCTCCAGTTCCATCGAGCTTCGGCCTTACCCTGGCTCACCTCCCTTGCCATGCTTGGTGTGGTGGTGCTCGCGGCTCAGACTGCCCGTGCATATTCATAGGGGTATAAAAAGTGTACCCCTCTTTTTGTACACCGACAAAGTGGTAACCCCACTTGAGCTTAAACGATGAGTATGACCTATGATCAAATGTTCTCATTTTACTCCTAAGTCATCGCCAATTTCTTGATAGATGCTAGAATGGTTGTGCATGCTTTGCAACATGTTTAATTTGCTATCTTATTGTGTGAACATGTTGAATGCATACTTTTCTCATTCGAGGACATCCATTTGTTGCTTTGGTTGCTTGGCTCTTTTTCTTTTGCCAAATGGATGGACAAGAATGCCTAAGAACACCCCCTAGCTATCTATGCTTTCTCATCTCAAACTCTATTCATGCTACATCACAAGGTTTGATCAAGGCAGAGTCGAAACACTCTGTCACTACAGGAATCAGGCATTTTACCGTCAGTACGCTACAGACAGCAAAGAAAGGATTACAGACGGCGCCCATGACGGCAAAATATGTCGGCAAACACAAAATCGGCAAAGGCTCATTTTGCCGTCAGCCCAATGGCGAGATGACGACAAAAGTTTTGCCGTCAGTGAACACCTTTTGCCGTCAGCCAGAATGCCTACACGACAAAAAAAGCAAATAGATGGAATGCCCATCTACCGGACGGCGTGAGTTCTTTTTGCGGTCAGCCCAATGGTAGCCCAGACGGCAAAACTACGAACTTTTTTGCGGTCAACTGCGGGACTACAAGACGGCAAAATCGCCCATCTTTTTTGCTGTCAGCTCATATTGTACCAGACGGCAAATTTTAGCAGAACTTCATTTTAGCAGTTAGTTCAATAGACCATATATATTAGAAATATAACAACAATGTTCCATGGAAACGAAACAAACCATAGCAAGTGTCCATATATATATATATATATATATATATATATATATATATATATATATATATATATATATATATATATATATATCATAGGGTATCACAAAGTGTTGCACATGAGATCACAAAGTAGACTAAACCATCAGAAAGTATCACATCTAGCTGGGCATCTTCAAGTCATGTACTACATCAGGAGTTAGCCTCACGACCATCGGCTTCTACAGACACATGCGAAACTCCAACTATGCTACTGGAAAGGAAACCACACACAACTACTCGCTAGGCCGAGGAGATTAAAACACCACATCAGGTTGACTGTAGCCCCGTGCGACCAATCATCGTTGCTGCTCCATCCCCTCTTCACATGTCCACTGCAATTAATCAAACAATAATAAAGAGGTTCAGACTTAGATTCATATTATCAAATAGATTCAGACTCGAGAGCATCATTTCATACTAAAGGCATTTTTTGTCAATCAAATAAACTTGTCAACCATATAACATCATCCTAATAGACAAGAACCTATTGACACCAAATCTGAACTAGCCTGGTACAGGAGTAAATATGACATGTGCAACAACTCCACCTAGTACAGCAACAACAGCTCCTAGTACACATCATTTAGCAATAGCAGCTTGACATGCAAAACATGAGCAAATATTTACATGCAGAGCAGCAGGAGTAAATTAAATATTTGTTAGAACCAAATCTGAACTAGCCACATACATGTACAACATCTCATCAGGAAAAAGAGCAACATGAGAGGAACCTAGTGGCCTCATACGATTCAATCAAGCAGTATATCAACCCCAAGAATAGAAACCAGAGCAGAGCATGCATAAGTTGGGGAAAAAACAGAGTCAAGAGGGAGGGATCGACCTTCCCTGGTGGTTGGTCGTCGGGTCGTGTACTGCTCTTTGTCCTTGTCTATTTTGTACATGGACAGCACCCACCCGCAGCAATTAACTATAATGGAAAAAAGGTTCAGATTTAGAAATTCATCGTATCAAATAGATCCGGACTCGAGAGCATCATTCATCACACCAAAGCCATTTTTGTCAAACAAATAAACTTTTCAACAACTTCACACTCTCAATAGGACATCTCCTTATCATCTAAATCTTGAGAAATCAGAGGCCCAAAGGAAAACTTTCAAAATAGTAAAACAAATAAGAATATTAAGATAACTGGCTGTGTAATAACATGCAACACGAATTGTACACAAACTAGTGAAACTGTTGCATGAGATGAAAAGTAGCCAAGATTACATGATCTTGAATCCATGGTTGCTGCATGTTATCAAATAGTATCAACTGCAATTTTTTTGTAACAATTCATATTCTGGTTTTTGTATTGGAAAAACAGTGAACATATGCAAGAGCCGTTTGCTTCATACCCAGTACTGCTTAAATCAGTAGTTAATACTATCTTCTATTATTATTTCACTCAATGAGATAAATAAATAAAGTTTTGGGAGTAGTCCAGAGGCAAAAGGAGAAATAAAGAGGCAAACTGAGAACACATCCAACACAGGAGACCTTAGAAGCAAGAATATTCATCTGGATTCCTATATTAGAGAGCATCCTTACTGTATTGAACTCTGTTATCCGTCTTCCTCTTCCAATTTCAAAATCAAGGGCAGTGCTGCAAATAAACAGTTCAAGAGAGAAGAGAAAGTTACAAACTCATGTACCGGTTAATCAAAAAAGTGCAAAGCAGTGAGATTTACATGGCCATATAGAAGTAAGATCATAGCTGTATATATCTTCCAACTCTACCAGCAACACGGCCATGGGACTTTGAGGAGAAACTCAAAATAGGATGTATGTCGGGCCAGTGCTTGACCCTATACTTATATAGTAACTTCACCATGGATGCATATCTGTCATGCATGCAGGCAGCAATCGGCAAAGAGAAAAGATGTGTTGGCTGTAGGAAAGATAAATCATAACACAAGAAAACCATGGATACATTTATTAACAAATGCCAATAGGAGCATGACCAGCAGCAAAATAACATCAAAGGAAGAAGCTTGAATGATACAAAATAGGAATTGAAATACAGTACATTTATTAACAAATACCAAAGCCCATAATTAATCAGTTCATAAATATAAAAAAACAGCAGCCTCCTACATGCATAGATAATAAGTACCTAACATGGCCAATGGCAAGGAATTGCCTCACAGCGTATCATGACATCAATGAGAACAAGGCAGAGTTTCGATCGTGTCGATCCTTCCTCAATCATTAAGTATATCATAAAAGCAAGAATACCAAACCTGAAAGTCTGTGTAAGGGATGATGAAGCAAAAAACAAAATACTAATTGGCATTGTACATCTATTTTTACTAATGTGATGGCACAACCCAGAGCCTACCAGTGTCTCAGTTCTGATAAAGTGTGTAATCGGAAAACTATTTAATATAAGGAGCAGTCGTAATTGTTGTACCCAGCCATATATTTTGTACTATTATAGAGAATACATATTTTAAGAACATCAATCTCATAATATAACACAGGAAATAATTTGAATGCATAGTACTCCAATATAGAACACATAACCTTAGGATTAATGAAAGGAAGGGAAGGGGCAGACATGTCCTTGACGGGCTGCTCCATTGCGTGCCTCTCCTCACGAGCAAAAGCAGGTCCTGTCCCGGCGTGGATCTGGCCGCCGCCGCCATGGCCGGATGGCTAGGGTTGGAGGAAGGGAGGCCATGGTGGTGCTTCTGCTGCTGGCCCCACCTATAGGTACGACGACAGACAGGAGGTCAGAAAAGGAGTCGGAAGAGAAGGGGAAGTAACACCATACCGCCGTCATCGAGGTAGCCAACACCGTCGTCGTCGCCGTCTGTCCCCATGGCCCAGCGGCTAGGGTTTCCAGCGCGAAGAGTGAGGGAGGGCTGGCGGATCTGAGCGCAAAGAATGAGGGAGGGTTGGCGGATCTGAGCGCGCGAGGGAGGGAGAGAGCTAGGTTTTCGAGCTAGCGGCGGCAGGGGTGGGGCGAGGAGGCGACCAAGGGAATCGGGCAGAGAGGAGAGAATGACAGAGATGGTGAGGGCCGGCTCAGGTAGAGGCTTTTCCACCTCAGCCGGCTAGGCTGGTGGGCTAGTGCGCTGAGGCCCAGTGGCCCATATTGACTTTGATGTGAGCCCCAGTTCGCACAGACGGCAAAGACGGGCTCCCGTTTTCCCACCGTCATCGGCGTACATTTTGCCGTCTCCGAATCTTTGCTGTCAGCTAACATCTGTTTTTGCCGTCACCTGGAAAAAACACAGATGGCAAAGTATGCCTTTGCCGTCAGTAAAACAAAAACAGACGGCAAAGTATGTCTTTGCCGTCGGTTGTTCTTTGCCGTCAGCCACTGACGGCAAAGTATGTCTTTGTCGTCTGCCCCGATGAAAAGCTGACGGCAAAGTGCAGTACTGACGGCAAATTAGCTGATTCCTATGGTGTGTGTGAGGACCACTCAGAGTCCCCGGTTCGTCATAGACTTAAACTTCCAAAACCTCTTTGTGCATTTCGGTATGACCGAGACATCCTTTTCGGTCACACCGAGTTCACTAAGTTGATCTAGGTTTTAAATCTCGGTGCAACCGATTTGAACTTTTCGGTCACACCGAGTTGCAGTAACTGCTAGCAGTTTTGCATCTCGGTGCCACCGAGTTGTTCCACTCTGTCACACCGACAGGGTCAGGTTATATATACCGACGGGTTGAATTTTGGAAAGCTTTCTGCAGTCTTTCGCCCACGCGTGACCTGCTCTACCTCTTCGGGTCTCCGGATCATCTCCTCGCCGCCAGCGACCTCCCGTCGCTGGTCTCCGCCGCCGTACACGGCAATCTCTGCCGCCGTTGCCGTCGTAGCAAGTTCACCGCCGAGTTAGGGTATGAACATGAAACTTTGTGCTATTCTTTAACTCCAATTCATAGCACCTTGCTTTGCCATGATCTTTACCACGTATGAAATCTTCCTATCCAGCAAAAACTCCGTAGAAAGTAGTTTTGATTCGAAAAATTTAGGGTTAGGTCTCCGCCGAACTCATCTCGGACCGACCGAGTTGTAGAAATCGATCTCACCGATTTGGCTTAGGCCATTGCACTTGCTCTTTTCGGTCTGACCAAAAATTGGATATCGGTGCGACCGAGTTCAACTCTCTGTGAAACCCTAGCAATATCAGTGCCACCGAACTGTGACTCGGTCTGACCAAGTTCACTAGTTTAGGCTCTAGAATTGCTTCGGTATCACTGAGTTTAACAAATCGGTAGCTCTGAAATGCTTTCTGTAGAGAACTAAAACTAGGTTTTTCTTGTCATCTGTTTTGCGAAAACTCTGTGCTTTGTGATGCTCATCCACTCTACCTCATCTACATCTATTCACAGGGTCAGTTTTCAGCTTGAAGTGTCAGAGATGTCTGAGGGCAGTGACAGTCAGAACATGTCAGAGGAGCAGGCACACTTGAGTGAGGGCTCTAGTCCCAATAACTCCAGCTATTATGAGAGTAGCAGAAGCACTCCCAGTGACCTTCCAATGGCTGCTACCAAGTCAAGGAAGAAGAAAACTTCAGATTCTGAGGATCAGGATTTTGGGGCTGATGAGGCCACTTCAAAGAAGAAGGAGCTCAGGAAGGAGTATGGCACAATTGAGGCAACAAAGCCAGGATTGAACAAGAAGGCTCCAGCAAGAAGAGTTCCTATGTCAAAGGCCAGAGCATCAACTCAAGATACTATGGTTTTCACAGTTGAAACTAGAGATGATGAACCTGGAGGAAGAAAAACCACAGCTAGAGTGATTGGCAAGCCATCCATGAGGGATGATGAGGAAGCTGCAGAAGAAGAAGAAGAGGTTGCTGCACCAGCTCCTAATGCTCAGAATCTTATGAGAGATGCTATCAAGTCTGGGGCTGTCCCTTCTAAGCCCAAGTCTGCTCCCAAAGCTGCTCAAGCCACCAAGTCTGCACCCAAGGGAAGCACAAGAAACATTCCAGCTTCAGAGAAGAACAAGGCCCCAGTGCCTGAAGTTGCTGAAGAAGCTGAGGCCCAAGTGCTCAGAAAGTTGAAGCCCAAGATCCCTGATGACAATGATGCTCATCTAGTAGCAGAAGACATGAAGTTGAGGAAGGATGCAGGTCTCCGATTATGGAGAAAGACTGATCCATATGTTGTGAGGAGAAGGACTGCTGTGGACTACAAATTCCATACCAGAGAACAGCAAGACTTCTATGAGATAGTTCTGCTGGAAAAGAAGCCCATAGTGTGTGATATGAGGAGGGTGGACTGGAAATTCATTGATGACAATGCAGATTATTTCCCCAATGTGCATGAAAGCTTCAAAGCATGTGGAGTTGACAAGTTGTGGCTCAGAAGTTGACAAACTAGAACGATGAACTCATCATGCAATTCTACTCCACAGCTCACTTTTATCCTGATGGTAGAATTGTATGGATGTCTGAAGGTACAAGGTATCAGTCAACTGTTGATAAGTGGGCCAAGCTGATCAAAGCCCCTGAAGAGCATGAGGATGATTTGGATGTGTATGCCAAGAAGAAGCAAGACCAGAACTCTATTGCCAACATGTACAAAGAGATCCCTGATGATGATTTGGAGACACATAAGTTTGGATCTGTGCATCACTTGTTGTTTGGCCTAGCCACTATCAACATAATCTTGAGGCATACATTGTTGCTGAAATCTAGATATGCAAAGATGATGAGAGGACATTCAATCAACTTGCTACATATATTTGATGTGCCTCAAAAATTCAAAGTCACGAGTCTTATTATTGAAACAATCAACAGGACTGCTGCAGATCAGAAGAGATCACGTGGGTATGCTCCACACATCCAGATGCTCATCAACTCTAAGATGGGCACAGGCACATACTTATTGGACAGAGAATATCTTCCCTTAGTGCCTGACTTTGAGGACATCATAGTTGTCATGGATGAGAATGAACCGTCATCAGTGCATGCAGATGAAAGGAGAGAGAAAGCCAAAGCAGAGAAACCTGCCAAGATGCCAAGTGCTGCAGAAGCATCTCAAATGACCCTCAAGTCCAAACAAGACCAAATGGCATATCTGATTCAAGCAACTATGAGGATTGAGAAGGGCTTGGCCACCCTGACTCAGAATCAGGAGAGCATGGAGAGGATCATTGAGACTAATTTCTATGATCTTGATCTGAAAGTTACATAGATCCAGTCTGCAGTTGAGATGCTTCAGGAGGAAGCAGAGGAGAGAGGAGGACAAGCTACCACAGATGCATTTCAGTGAGTGCCTTGAGGTCAGAGATCTACTACAGTGCCAGTTCCAGACACTAGAGCTACTACATCAGCACTAGCAGCCACAGCTTCAGTGCCACCTCCAGCAGCCACTCCACCAGCTCCAGCTACGTCATCTGAAGCCTTCGTCCTTGGAGTTCTCTCTAGACCACCTCCCGAAGTCCAAGCCTGAGAGACGCATGGCACTATGCATTTTCAAAAATTTTGGTAACTTGTTGCCAAAGGGGGAGAAATATGTATAGATCATAGGCTTCGAGAGAGAGTGTTTTGCCTCTTTGGTCTCTCTTGTTCTTGGTTGAACTTTATTGTGTGTTTGCTTGATATTCTATGTACGTGTGTGAGATACTTGTTTGATCATGTGATTGATCATATGCTACCTTAATGCTTGCTTGGATGATACTATCTTTTATATCCTTATATGATCATTCACTTTTCTTGGTGATGAGTGCATGTTTTAGTGTATATCATTTTGAGCACTCCACCAAGATGTATGTGACATGGAAGAGTAACCCATTATCCTAATCGATTGTGCATTTGCATTCAAACGCCAATTTCACTAATGCACAAATTTAGGGGGAGCTCTTGTTTATCACATACTTCTCAAAGCGACGATGTATTTAAATCTTATTCATTTGTCGAAGCTTTGATCTATATGTTGTCACCAATTACCGAAAAGGGGGAGATTGAAAGTGCAACTATCCGTGGGTGGTTTTGTTAATTACTAACAACATATAGCTCATTGAACTAATGCTATCTCAAGAAGATATTTCATGAAAGTTCAATGATTGGCATGGCGGACTAGGAATGTGGACCCCTCAAAATTCTAAGGACGCATATTGGCTCAAGCTCAAGACTCTACATTTTCCATTTTAGTGATCCAAGATCACATTGAGTCCATGGAAAGCCAATACTATTAAAAGGGGATGAGGTGTTGCTTAATGGCTTGCTTGCTCAAAATGCTTAGTGATATGCTCCAAAACCCTCAACCTTTTTCCCACATCCACATATGTCCCAAACCAAAAGTCAAACTCAGCCCTACCGAAAAGTTTAATCCGGCGCCACCGAGTTCATTTGACATAGCCACTGCCAGAAACCCTAATCATTTCGGTCTTACCGAAAGGGATCTCGATCTCACCGAGATGGGATTGCAAACTCTCTGTTTACCTTCGTAACATTTTGGTATCACCGAGATGAGCGATCGGTCCCACTGAGTTCGCAATGCAAACTCTCTGTTTCCTCTTCGTAACGTTTCGGTCCCACCGAAACGAGCGAATCGGTCCCACCGACTTTGCCTGACCAACCCCCTGTGTGCTTATTACCAAAATCGGTCCCACCGAGTTTGTGTAATCGGTCTCACCGAGATTACGTTATGCCCTAACCCTAATGAAATCAGTCCTACCGAGTTGATCATATCGGTCCCACCGAAATGCCTAACGGTCACATAATGAACTAAATCGGTATGAAGGAGTTCTTTGAATCAGTCCCACCGAGTTGGGTAAATTGTGTGTAACGGTTAGATTTTGTGTGGAGGCTATATATACCCCTCCACCCACTCTTCACTCATGGAGAGAGCCATCAGAACATACCTACACTTCCATCAAACATGTTCTGAGAAAGAACCACCTACTCAAGTGTTGAGATCAAGATATTCCATTCCTACCATATGAATCTTGTTCTCTAGCCTTCCTCAAGTTGCTTTCCACTCAAATCTTTCTTCCACCATATCCAAATCTGTGAGGAGTTGTTTGAGTGCTGGGAGACTATCATTTGAAGCATTTGAGCAAGGAGTTCATCATCAACACACCATCTATTACCATTTGGAGAGTGGTGTCTCCTAGATTGGTTAGGTGTCACTTGGGAACCTCCGACAAGATTGTGGAGTTGAACCAAGGAGTTTGTAAGGGCAAGGAGATCGCCTACTTCATGAAGATCAACGCTAGTGAGGCAAGTCCTTCGTGGGTGATGGCCATGGTGGGATAGACAAGGTTGCTTCTTCGTGGACCCTTCGTGTGTGGAACCCTCCGTGGACTCGCGCAGCCGTTACCCTTCGTGGGTTGAAGTCTCCATCAACTTGGATGTACGATAGCACCACCTATCCGAACCAAGACAAAAACATCCGTGTCTACACTTGCATGTGCTCCCTCCAAACTCCTCCCTTTACCTTCATATGCAACTGTTTTACATTCCGCTGCTATACTCTTAGAATTGCATATGTAGGTTGATTGCTTGACTTGTGCTAAGTTGCTAAAATCTGCCAAGAACTAATATTACGAAAAGGCTAGATTTTCATTTGGTCAAGTAGTCTAATCACCCCCCTCTAGACATACTTCCGATCCTAAAATATGAGGCTCGAACCTCAACCTTATGCGGCAAGCGAATGACCCAACAAACCATTGAGTCGGGCATCCAACAAAAAGATAGTAGGCGCAGGAGGCATCACGAACGGAATAGAGAGCACTTGAAAATCTAATCATGGGCTGGCCAAAAGGGAAGGTCTGAGGTTCTGAGGCAACACTAAAAAGAAATACATGAGCTCACTGGCATTTCATCGAATATGCCAAGTACGGCGACGAGAACCTAAATTATCGAGGAATAGAGTAGAGAGGGACCAACCTTAGAGCAAGCTAGGAGGAAACAAACCTAAACCGTATGTGACTGACAATTGAAGTTGGCAGCAAATCTTCAGCATGAGGAGTGAGCTAGAATCAAAGAATTCCCAGGATCAGATTGCTCAAGCTCGTGGTATGTGGAATAAAAACTAAAATAGGAAGATGCTTCACCCTTTTTTCATGTTGATTAGGCTATAATGTCAAAGAATAATATAATTCTTGCTTCATGGAGAGCAAAAGAAAAGAGGTTGAATTGGGAGAGAAGAAAGCAACGCCAGAAGCCTCCGCTCCCTTCTTTCGTGCCTCCCGTCTGGTCCACTCCACTCCTCTCCTCTTCGGAGCAAACTAACTAACGGGTACCCACTGCGAGGGCTTCCTAGCGGATGCCAAGGAGCACTCCAATGACTGATTCCTGGTGTGACCAGCAGCTGTCACATGTTGCAAGTTGCGTGCACCCAGTGTGGGTTGCATTTTTTTCTTCTTCACGTTTTTTCCTACATTTTCTGGTTTTCTAGGTTTTCCAATTTTGCTTGGTTTTCCTACTTGGAAAAACTATGTTTTTTAAGCAGTGCGAATGTGCTTCCTGAAAAGGGAAAAACATAGTTGTGCTTCCTCAAAAAGGGAAAAACACAGTATGTCGTTCCATCGGAAGCACATTTGTGTTTCCCAAAAAAAGGAGAAGCACAACATATGCTTCCACCAGAATTACAACTTTGCTTCCACCAAAAGCACAAGTGTCCTTCCCGAAAGGGGAAAAAGCACAGTTTTTGCTTCCGCGAGAAGAATAGGTTTAGTAATTGCTTGCTTGTTGCCATTGGTTGTCCCACGGTAATGCTTTCATGTTCTTAGATTCTTGTTCTATGAGCATCAGGGTGGAGGCTAGTGCCAAACTTTGTGAAATTTGAAGTCACGCGCTTCACGCCAGAAATCGATGATGGGTTCCTCCCATTACATGGAACGTCAGGTTGAGTTTGCTGGCATGTTGAGCGATGGTGAAGATCAGAATCCAGGTAACTATGTTTCATCTTAGTATAGATCAGAAACCTAACCCATTTTGTACCAAAGCTAAAGATTTCCTCTTTAATGTTACATTTTATTGATGTGCAATGCCGCTAATCTTTTATGACCAAATTAATCCAAAATTCAACCATTAGCTCATTCTTAAAGTAGTATTTGCGGAAGCACCAAGTCCTCATCGATTTTTTCCATTAGTTCTTGAATTGCTATCTTGCATCATGAGTTCATAACTAAGTATATCATATTTCATTTATCAGCTTTTTTGTCACGACCGATAAGAGCATCTCCAGCCGCGCCCCCAAGAAGGCCCCCCAGGCAATTTTTCGGCCGCCGGCGCCAAAAAATCGGTCCAGTCGCGCCCCCAAGAGCCCAGTTTTCGCCGGCTCGGGCCGAAATTGGCACCGGCGGACCCAACCCGAACCCGGCGCGCTGGGGGTCGCTCGGGGGCGCCGGGCGAATCGGTTTTGGCGCGAAGAGCCGCGGGCCAGCCGCGTCAGCGACTCGACTGTCTTCTCGCCGCTTCGTCGTCCTCATCGCCTCGTTTCCCGTGGCGAATCAATGCCAAAGCTGCGCGCGCTGCCACGCCGGTCAGCCTCCATTGATGCCTCACGGGCGGCGCAGTGAAGGCCGGGCGACGCGCGTCCCCTCGGCCGCCACGCCATCACGCCACGCGTAACGCGCCGGCCAAGCCTACCACGCGGCGCCTCCACCAATATAAGCCGACCGCCAGCACGCCGGAGACTCGCACAGATACTCCACCGCCGACGCGCCCATTTATCCCCCCATCCTACTCTCGCCGTCTCCAGTTGAGAAGAATGGCCGAGCGCTTTCCAGGCGACGGCGCGGCGGTGAATGGCTTCCGGCGCCGCCATCTTCACGAGGACGAGGCTCGCCTCCTTTTCGAGGCCGAGTACCCGGTCCTGCCAGACATGCGGGTGCCTCCACCCACCGGGGCGGGGCGGCGTGCGGAGATCGCACGTATCCGCGCGTCCCTGCCACGTGTGGCGAGGGAGGGGCCCCGGTACGTCCCCGACAGCCCGATCTGGGAGCCCTAATTTCGCCGCCGTCACGCCGATCAGCTCGAGGCCACCAACGGCGTCGTGCCCTCCGGCAGGCTCAACTCCGAGGGCCGGCGCCGGTGGTGGGGCGTGCCCGGACGCACGTTGGAGGCCGTCCTCGAGTACATCGAGGGCGGCAACACGCCGCGCCTTGAGTACCCCGCTCCCCCGTCCTTCTCACGCCGTCGTGGAAGCTCCTGGACGCCGAGGCGCATGGAGCAGCCCGGGGCGTCCTCCTCCTCGTCCGGCCGCTCGTCGGGCTCTCCCTGCCTCCGCCCCGTCAAGCCGGAGCCCAGGACGCGGGACGACTACCTCCGCGACGAGATGGTCCGGCAGTGCCGGGCCCTGGAGGAGATCGCCGCCCGCAAACGTGGGCGCGATGACGAGCACGGCGTCGTGGTCCTCGATAGCGACGACGACGACGCCGCCCCCGGACCGTCCAACCCGCCACGCCAACCGGGGGAGGGATGCAGCAGGGACGGCGGCGGCGGAGGCGGGGACGATGACGATGACGACGACGACGGGGGCAACTACACGCGGTTCTGCCGCCTCCTCGGCATGTAGAACTGCAAAGGCAGACGGCGGGCGGAGAGGTAGACGGCGAGGAGCGGCGTTGGAGACGGGGGGCAGCCCGTGCTAGTTTTTTCTTTTTTTGTAAAATATGTTTAAATTTGAACGAACTCGCCAATGTTTGCGTTAAATTTGAGCCGTGTTTGCGCCGTATTTGACTTTCCCCAGGGGGCGATTTTTAGCCCCTCCTGGGGGGCCAACGGCTGGAGATGCTCTAAGAGTGGTAGTTTCTGGCAACACTAACCACAAGAGTGATGGTTTTTGGAATAATGGGGCAGTTCCGACTATCATTTTTACCAGATACAAACAACTTCAGTGTCCTTGCAACGACGGTTAAATGAGCATTCACAAAAAAACGACAAGGCGGTACTCTATGATAGGGCGAGTTTTTTTAGCACATTTTGAGGTTCATCCTCATTGAGAAAATGGAGCACCTAACAACGCATCTTCACTGACCATTTGTTTTTGGAGCAGATCCGTCTAGCTGATCTTATAGTTGTAGGATGTTGGCCCAGTCCCATGCATAGATCGATCGTTTCGTAATCTCCCATTAGTAAAAGAGCACTGATAATGCACCAGTGCCAACCCACAGGCCAAGCAAAAGGAGCGACCGCACATGCCCCAAAGAGGTGAGGGCCTCGAATACAAATTATAATAGTAATAACCACTATACAATTATACAATACATGATTAAAATTATTGAATATAAAAGATAACACCAATTTGTAGGAGTGTAAGTTCACCGTATACTAATAGTTTATACCACATGGGGGATAAACCAATCCGACTGGCGAAGTTGAGTTTGATTACGTTGATGATCCCTCTTAATGATGGTTGTCTTAGTACATTATGATATTTAGCAAAACTAGATCTCTATGCTTAAATCAATGCCCAATTTTTCATTTGAGAAATGAGTATGCACAAAATCAAACCTAGTGAATCTAAGCGAGAATGTCAGATAGTAGAATTGTATGCTTTTCGTGATTATACTAATCTCACAAAGCATGCCCATGTTGTCATATTTGTCATGCCCTATAAGTTTTTATGAATATGCTTGTGTACTATACACTAGAATCTACTATTAACTATTAATATACACTAGCATATGATTTAGTAATATCTAGTCATGCAAATATATTTGTATACAGTATAAACTTTATGCAATAATAGAAAACTTATTTAAAAGAAAATTTCCCGAACAAAAAAGTGATGTTTTGTTACAACATAAAATTTAAACTTCGTAGAGCAAAATTTCTAATTATATAAATTGCAGCTGCATAACAAGGAATAATATAACTATTATTTATAAATATTTTTATGTTGCTAACTATGATAAACAAATAGTAATAATATTATACTAATTATAATTGTATTATGGTACAACTAATTTAAAATAAGTAAAAAAGTTTAGTATGAATAAATTAGACCGGCTCTACAAAGCACAATGTGTTTTGCCATGGCCTCCAAAATAGGCAGTAAATGGAACAGACAGTAAATGGAACGGAAGATGTAAACCTTAACATAGCCGAGAAAGAACACACCAACAAATAGGAAAATCAAGCCTACAATAATCTGTCCTAAACCCTGTAAATTAAAGGAAACATTTGAAAGAGTTAATCACATGTCAAACACATACACTCAACTACACAAGCAAATAAGTGCAACACCGTGCAAATAGGGTGCATCTAAACAACGAGTCAAAGTCTCGAAAAGATTATCGTCCGAAGATCAAATATTCAGAGATAGAACGAAAGCATAACCACAAGACGTAAGCTTCGTAGGATATAAGGTAAAAAGAAAACACATGACTAAGAACATGTTAGCTAATATGCATTTTATTAAAAAAATACATATGTAAATAATAATATCGTTGATCACCTGAATCTAAATGTACACTTTTTCGCGGACGAAGAGAGTATGTATGAGTGCCACTGTTTGTACTATGTTCAAAAAAACTTTTAAACACTGTGTTTTAATCATTAGCACCTTGATATTGGTAGCACCGGTCGATTTGCGCTCAGATGTGAACCGAAAATCAATTAGGACATTGGGTCGGCAATGATGACATTGCCTTACCCTTACAGGATGTAATGCTCGATCCGAAGAAACCAACCACGTTTCACTCCTGCATCCGCGACAAAATCATCGGATATGCACCTTTCAGTTCGTCTCAAAGGGCAATAATTTGAGGGAGTTGGGTTCTTATATATTTGAAGTTTCAAAGGTGTCAATGAGATGATTTGCCTCTCAAACCAAGTATTTTTCTAAAAAACTTTGTCAAACTTAATGCCATAACAAATCAATGTGGTATTTCCGGGAATATTTAGATTTTTGCCATGAAATTGAAATTATTGGTCAAATAAACTTCAGATCTAGCCTCGTGGCACCTCATGCAATGCCCCCATCGCGCGTTTGGTGCCAGCACCGTCACGACCACCTTCTCCACCACACCCCAACTAATTTGGGTTAATTAGATAGAGGGGCATGCTATTTTTAATGTTTGAACAACAAATTAACTTTTTTATGACGAAAGTGCTGTCAAGCATGCACACACACATACAGGCCCAAACATCAGAAGCTAGAAACAAACTATCTATTTCCTAAGTGACGAGCCCTCCACACATTGATCTGGCACGTATTGCCTTCAGTGGCGGTGATGAGAACGGCTGGGGAGACCAGAAAAGTTGGAATTGTCATGTTCTGAGCCGCACATTATTTTACAATAACGAATTGGTAGGTTCACAAAAATACGGTAAATAAGTTGGATAGTTACAGGAAATATAATTTCTCAACCGGAACAGGCTCTAAACAGAAATGCAGGATACACACAAACGTAACTTAATGCTCAAATTCTACTCTGCCTTGATACATAGCAAGCAAATGCGCTGCTGCTATAGTTGATACATGATACTTGCAAGGTCCTGGAGCATCAACGTGCCCTTAATTAATTTGTTTTCCTCGCACTCCTCCAACAGACCTGCACGACATACATCTGAAAAGATTCCATCTCCTCGCACTCCCGTAGCGTGTGTTCTCAATTAAGACGTCGTGCATCATGTTCCAATTTCTGATTTCATAATCAGAAGTACCCAAATGATGTGACATACAAATGAAAAAGGTTAATGAGCTGAAAGTTCTAAATCTACATTATTTTTCAGGAGCTACATATGGAGATTAACATGCAGCTATCTAAGAATAAATTCTGAAGAACTAATGATGTGCATACAGTAGTTAATTTGCCCGTCATTGTACATACCAGCGATGGAGTGGCTGTTGTATTTCCTTGAGCTCGTGGCACTCCTTTATACTCACTTTCTTTATTTTATCAACAGCTTCTGCACCACCAATGGACTTGAGGTCTGAACAGCGGAAAATGCGAAGTTCATCCAATACTGGAGAACTTGCCAACTGACCATTGGCGAGGTTGATGGATTCTATGCCCTGACAACAATTCAAGTCGAGCTTCTTAAGAGAGGATGGTAATATAATTGCCCTCTGCATACTGAACTTATCTGAACCTCCAATTGTCAACTCCTGCAACCCGTCGAGCCTATCAACAGAGAGCGGCATCAACTTTTCACAAAAGGAAACCTCAATGGTCTTCACGGCAGGTAGACAATCAGGCTTCAAGAATTCATGCAAGCTCCATAATTTCGGACAACAATCAATACGTATTTTAGCAAGGGATGAGAATCCTTTAATACCGCTGTTGGTGCTGCTACTACTTGCTTCAGAGACTATCGATGTAAGGTTAAAGCAAAAATAAATATCGAGTTCCTTCAGAATTAACGAGCACTAGTAGAAAATGGGGCAATGGTCCAGCCCATTAGCCCCGGTTGAGTCCAGAACCGGGACCAATGGGGGCATTGGACCCGGTTCGTGAGCCCAGGGGGCCAGCCGGGCCACGTGGGCCATTGGTCCCGGTTCGTTGGACCTTTTGGTCCCGGTTGGTGCGACGAACCGGGACCAATGGGTCTTGTTCCTGGCCCACCACCATTGGTCCCGGTTGAAGACATGAACGGGAACAAAGGCACCCCTTTAGTCCCGATTAATATCACCAACCGGGACCAATGAGGTGCCTATATATACCCCCTCGCGTAAGAGCAGAGCACAGTGCTCTGTTTTTTCTGGCCGAGAGGGGGACAAGGGCTTGGTGGTGCTCTAGCTCACCTTCTATGCACACAACGTGTTCGATGGAATGCCCAGCCACACTAGTTAAGCTTTTCTCCTCTCGAAGCTGGAACTCGAAGCTCCATTTTCTTCGAGATTTGTCTAGGTTTAGCGGTCCGTCACGTCCCGTCCCCGTCTTCGCCGCCGTTGATCGCCCCCGCCGATCTCGTCACCGGCACCACCGTGGTGAGCCTCCTGTTATGTCCATGCTTTTCTTACTTTTATTATTGCTTTAGATAGATATTTGTCTAATTTTCTTACGTTTATTATTGCTTGTTATTATATAGTGCGATGGTTTTGATATCCGCCCACGTGGGCCCTCGTCCTGTCTACGATTCTGATGTGGTATATTATCTTTAATCTATAACTATTTGTTTTAGTGTTTATGACAATTATGCCGACCAACATGACATGCATAGATGTTTTTATATGTCTAGGAGGTAGTTGAAAAGGAAATTCCAGCCGACCCTCTTGTGGAGAGGTTAAATTTAGTTGAAGAGGAAAACATTTCCTTGAAGAAAAAATTGGAAAAAATGGAGGAGGAGAAGATGGAATTGGAGTTGCATGTTGCGGAAGTCATCGATGATCACAAGATCAAGATGGACCCTATTGTCGAAAGGTTAAATTTAGTTGAAGAAGAAAACAATTTCTTGAAGGAAAAAATAAAAAAATTGAGGACGAGAAGATGATATTGAAGTTGCATGTTGCGGATGTCGCCGATGATCACAAGATCAAGATGGATGCAATGCGGTTGAAGATTAGAAAGATGAGAAAATATGCCATTCATACCGAGGCTTGGTATCATTATGCCGCTGGATCAATTGTTACCTTGGTTGCGATTATGATCGCATTTGTTTTCGCATTGAAATGTTTTACATAGTTTCAATGTATGGTGAAAATTAATTAGATGATCTGGAGAGCTATATGTTGTTAGATGAAAACTATGTATGTACTTTGGTTTTAATGTGATGATGAACTTCTATTAATTTGGTCACTTAATTATTTATTTATGATGTTCTGTAATGGTTTTTGACACACTTAATTATATATAATGCACGCAGATGAACCCACAATGGATGTACGGTGACAGACACACCTCCGAGTACATTAAGGGCGTGCATGAGTTTCTGAATGCGGCTGAGGCAAACAAGCAGAATGGTTTTATGTGTTGTCCATGTACTAAATGTGGGAATACGATGTCTTACTCTAACCGGAAAATCCTTCACTCCCACCTCCTTTACAAGGGTTTCATGCCACACTATAATGTTTGGACGAGGCACGGAGAAATAGGGGTTATGATGGAAGACGGCGAAGAAGAAGAGTACGATGACAACTATGTGCCCCCTGAATACGGTGATGCTGCAATGGGGGGAGCTGGTGAAGATCAAGAGGAACCAGACGATGTGCCCAATGATGCTGCAACGGGTGAAGCTGCTGAAGATCAAGAGGAACCAGACGATGTGCCCGATGATGATGATCTCCGCCGGGTCATTGTCGATGCAAGGACGCAATGCGAAAGTCAAAAGGAGAAGCTGAAGTTCGATCGCATGTTAGAGGATCACAAAAAAGGGTTGTACCCCAATTGCGAAGATGGCAACACAAAGCTCGGTACCATACTGGAATTGCTGCAGTGGAAGGCAGAGAATGATGTGGCTGACAAAGGATTTGAGAAGCTACTGAAAACATTGAAGAATAAGCTTCCGAAGTATAACGAATTGCCCGACAGTACATACGCAGCAAAGAAGGTCGTATGCCCTCTAGGATTGGAGGTGAAGAAGATACATGCATGCCCTAATGACTGCATCCTCTACCGTGGTGCATACAAGGATCTGAACGCATGCCCGGTATGTGGTGCATTGTGGTATAAGATGAGACGAGATGACCCTGGTGATGTTGACGGCGAGCCCGCCAGGAAGAGGGTTCCTGCGAAGGTGATGTGGTATGCTCCTATAATACCACGGTTGAAACGTCTGTTCAGAAACTGAGAGCATGCCAAGTTGATGCGATGGCACAGTGAGGACCGTAAGAAAGACGGGAAGTTAAGAGCACCCGCTGACGGGTCGCAGTGGAGAAAAATCGAGAGAAAGTACTTGGAGGAGTTTGCAAAGGACCCAAGGAACGTATGGTTTGCTTTAAGCGTGGATGGCATTAATCCTTTCGGGGAGCAGAGCAGCAATCACAGCACCTGGCCCGTGACTCTATGTATGTATAACCTTCCTCCTTGGATGTGCATGAAGCGGAAGTTCATTATGATGCCAGTTCTCATCCAAGGCCCTAAGCAACCCGGCAACGACATTGATATGTACCTAAGGCCATTAGTTGAAGAACTTTTACAGCTGTGGAATGGAAATGGTGTACGTGCATGGGATGAGCACAGACAGGAGGAATTTAACCTTAAGGCGTTGTTGTTCGTGACCATCAACGGTTGGCCCGCTCTCAGTAACCTTTCAGGACAGACAAACAAAGGATACCACGCATGCACGCACTGTTTAGATGACACTGAAAGTATATACCTGGAAAAATGCAGGAAGAATGTGTACCTGGGCCATCGTCGATTTCTTCCAACCAACCATCAATGTCGAAAGGAAGGCAAGCATTTCAAAGACGAGGCAGATCACCGGAAGAAGCTAGCCATGCGTACTGGTGATCACGTACTTGCTATGGTCAATGATTTACACGTAATCTTTGGAAAGGGCCCCGGCGCACTAGCTGTTCCGAATCACGCTGAGAGACACGCACCCATGTGGAAGAAGAAATCTATATTTTGGGACCTACCCTACTGGAAAGACCTAGAGGTCCGCTCTTCAATCGACGTGATGCACGTGACGAAGAACCTTTGCGTGAACCTGCTAGGCTTCTTGGGCGTGTATGGAAAGACAAAAGATACAGCTGAGGCACGGGAGGACCTGCAACGTTTGCACGAAAAAGACGGCATGCCTCCGAAGCAGTATGAAGGTCCTGCCAGCTACGCTCTTACGAAGGAAGAGAAAGAAATCTTCTTTGAATGCCTGCTCAGTATGAAGGTCCCGACTGGCTTCTCGTCGAATATAAAGGGAATAATAAAGTCTCATGACTGCCACGTGATTATGACGCAACTTCTTCCGGTTGCATTGAGGGGGCTTCTACCGGAAAACGTCCGATTAGCCATTGTAAAGCTATGTGCATTCCTCAATGCAATCTCTCAGAAGGTGATCGATCCAGAAATCGTACCAAGGCTAAGGAGTGATGTGGCGCAATGTCTTGTCAGTTTCGAGCTGGTGTTCCCACCATCCTTCTTCAATATCATGATGCACGTCCTAGTTCATCTAGTCGACGAGATTGTCATTCTGGGGCCCGTATTTCTACACAATATGTCCCCCTTTGAGAGGTTCGTGGGAGTCCTAAAGAAATATGTCCATAACCGCGCTAGGCCAGAAGGAAGCATCTCCATGGGCCATCAAACAGAGGATGTCATCGGGTTTTGTGTTGACTTCATTCCTGGCCTTAATAAGATAGGTCTCCCTAAATCGCGGTATGAGGGGAGACTGACTGGAAAAGGCACGCTTGCAAGGGACTCAATAATATGCAGAGACGGATATTCTTGGTCTCAAGCAGACTACACAGTTCTGCAGAACTCTACCTTGGTGACCCCGTATGTCGATGAACACAAGAACAGTCTGCGCTCCAAACACCCGGAGCAGTGTGACGACTAGATTACATGTGAACACATCATGACTTTCAGCAGTTGGTTGGAAACACGTCTCAGAGGTAACAACACTGTTTGTGATGAGCTGTACTTGTTGTCCAGGGGACCATCTTTGACTGTATTGATTTACAAACGATACGAGATAAATGGGAATACATTTTACACGATTGTCCAAGATCAAAAGAGCACCAACCAAAACAGCGGTGTCCGCTTTGATGCAACAACCGAGAGGGGAAAGGACACATATTATGGTTAAATAGTGGACATATGGGAACTTGACTACGGACATGATTTTAAGGTCCCTTTGTTTAAGTGCAAATGGGTCAATCTGTCAGGAGGCGGGGTACAGGTAGACCCAGAGTACGGAATGACAACAGTGGATCTGAAAAATCTTGGGTACACTGACGAACCGTTCGTCCTAGCCAATGATGTGGCACAGGTTATCTATGTGAAGGACATGTCTACCAGACCGAGAAAAAGAAAAGATAAGGAAGCGAATACATCATACGATGAGCCAAAGCGCCACATAGTTCTTTCAGGAAAAAGGGACATCCAGGGAGTGGAGGGCAAGACAGACATATCTGAAGATTATGAAAAGTTTCATGAAATTCCTCCCTTCAAAGTCAAGGCTGACCCAAGCATCCTGATAAACGATGAAGATTATCCATGGTTACGGCGCAATAAGCAAATGACACAAGCGAAGAAAAAGTGCAGACTTTTTTTGCGCAACTATTATGATGATACCATGCCAACTTTGTAACAGACGAGTATGATACCATTGTCCGTTTTGTACATGCACATGCTATGGCAACTTTTTCAGAGTTCATTTGAAAACTATGAATTTAGGTCGAATTTTCTCTATAGGTGCATCTATGTTCATTTTTTAAGTAAAGTTAACCACAAACTTGTGATTCACACAAATTTCAAAGAATTCAAATTTTAACTATTCAAATTTGAAAACTAATGGCACTAACAGAAAGTTTATAATTAAAAATAAAGCAAAAGAAATGACCATTAGTTCCGGTTTGTGCCACAAACCGGGACTAAAGGGTTGGTCCTGTTGCGCTTAGAGTTTAGTCCCACCTCGCCAACCGAAGGGCGCCCACACCGGTTTATAAGCCCGTCCCTCACTGCCTTGTTGAGCTCCTCTCAAAGTGAAAATATATGCCCCTATACAGGGAATTTGACCTAAATTCATAATGAATTTCTCTGAAATTCATAGAAATTAATTGATTATGAATTTAGGTTGAATTCTCTCTATAGGCGCATCTATGTTCAATTTTTTAGTAAAGTTAATCACAAACTTGTGATTCACACAAATTTTAAAATTTTCAAATTTTAACTAATCAAATTTGAAAACTAATGGCACTAACAGAAAGTTTATAATTTTTCTAAAACTAATGGCACTAACAGAATGTTTATAATTTTGCTGACCTAAAAGCAAAAAGAATTAAAAAATAAAGCAAAAAACAAAAGAAAATAAATAATGCAGAAAACAAAACAAAAAAACTGGAAAAAAATAAAAATAGCAACAATAATTATTTTGTTGTAAGTAGAAACAAAATAAAATAAATAAAGCAACAAAGAAAACAAAAAAACAAGAAAAGTGTTTTCATATTTGTAAACTAATGGCAGTAACAGAAAGTTTATAATTTTTCTAAAACTAAAAGCAAACAGAATTAAAAAATAAAGCGAAAAAACAAAAGAAAATAAATAACGCAGAAAACTAAACAAAAAAACTGGAAAAAATAGCAACAATAAGTATTTGGTTGTAAGTAGAAACAAAATAAAATAAATAAAGCAACAAAGAAAACAAAAATATTTGCGCGCTGCCCAGTGAGCCTGCAAGGCCTACGACCCAGCATGCAGGACTATAAGACCCAACAGACTCACAGGGCAGCGCGCAAATTTAGGCCCAGAAGCCTGCAATAGAGAGGAGTTCAATACAGCGCCCGCAGTGGGGCTTATAAACAACTCCGAGCCCGTGTCAACTAGCCAGGTAGGACTAAAGATTTTGGCCGCGGGGCAGCACAAGGCCTTTGGTCCCGGTTGGTGGCACCAAACGGGACTAAAGGGGGTGTATTGGTCCCGGTTCGTAACACCAACCGGGACCAATGCCCCCCTTTAGCCCCGGTTGGTGCCACCAACCTGGACCAAAGGTCTCTCCTTCCCGCCCTTTGGGCTGCTGAAAAGAGACCTTTGGTCCCGGTTGGTGGCACGAACCGGGACCAAAGGGGGCATTCGTCCCGGTTTGTGCCACGAGATGGGACCAATGCTCTGGGTATATAAGTAGCGCTTAGGAATTTTCAATTTTCAATCCCCATTCCCCCCCCCCCGACGACGCCGAGATCATCGACGCCTCCAGGGTACCCGTGCTCGCCTTCGCCGTCGCCCCGCGCCCCTGCCCCGTGCTCGCCGTCGCCCTGCCCCTGCCCCGTCCCGCCCCCGCGCGCCAGCGCCCTCGCTGCCCCCGCCGTCGCCTTGAGCTCCCCTGCCACGGGCTCCCCGTCGCCGCCCGCTCCTCGTCGCCGGCGCACTCGCCTGCCCCCGCGCTGTGAGCCGCCGCCCGGCTCTGTTCATATATAGTTGCTCTATGTTTTTTTATTTTTATTAGTTTAATTTTTTGGTTCATATGTGATGTATATGTGTATGTGGCTATAATTTTTTTATTTATTAGTAATTTGCAAAATATATATATGTTAAAAATGTTTTTTTGTTCATAGAAAGTTTTTTGTTCATATATAGAAAGTTACAATTTTATAAAAGTTTTTATATATGCAAAACTTACAATTTTAGAAAAATAAGGATAGGAAAGAAGAAAATAAGAAGAGGAAAGAAAGAAGAAGAGGAGAGGAAGAAGAGGAGAAATAAATAAGAAGAAGAAAAAAGAAGAAAAAGAAGAGGAGAAGAAGAAAGGAATAGAGGAGAAGAAGAGAAAATAGATTTCTCTTCTTCTCCTCTATTCCTTTCTTCTTCTCCTCTTTTTTTTTTCTTTTTTTCTTCGATCTTCTCCTCTAGCTATTCCTTTCTTCTTCTTCTCTTTTTATTTCTTCTTCGTTTTCTTATGTTTTATCGGGTCTGTCGTCGTCGATATACCCCTCCCGATAACTTCAACACGAGGGGGGTGGACGATATACCCCCTCCCCGATAATATTATTTTCCCATGTACGTATGTCGTGTCGATATAAACTCCCGATAACTTCAACACGTGGGGGGGTCGATATACCCCGTCCAGATAACTTCAACACAGGGGGGGTCGATATACCCCCTCTCGATAACTTCAACACGTGAGGGGAGGGATCTGTCGTCGTCGATATACCCCCTCCCCGATAACATTATTTTCCCGTTTATGTATCTCATCGTTGTCGATATTACCCCCTCCTTGAAGCGTTCTCGAGGCAACCCCTAACCCTTGAAGCGTTGTCGAGGCCACCCGAAACCCTAGAGAAGCAGAGTCGAGGCCACAAATTAATATATATGATTCCTTACTGTGATTAGCTAGCTAGTTCTACGTTTGCCATTAATATATCCATCTGTCATGTTTGAATAATAATTGCCATGTTGTAAATATTTGTAGAAACTATGGACGACACCCCCAGAGACGAAGCACAAGAAGCGATGTTGCTGGACATAATCGCAAACGGACGTGATGCTGTCTTGTCGTTTCTCAACGACATCGATGAGCTACTGGAAAGAGAGGATGAAGAAGCAGTCTATGATTATGATGGCTCCGGTGACCCAATGCACATGCAAGAAGTAGACTGTGAGGATGGCTCCGGTGACCCAATACCGGTGCAAGAAGGAGATCGTGATGACGGCTCCGGTGACCGAACCGAGTCCGGCCAGCAGGTATATATATTAGTTAAGCCTGTGCTGACTATTTAATTGATGCATTCATTGTTTTGGTATGTACACATATTAATTAACTCCCGTCTTTGTTCTTTTTTCTAGCCCTCCGGATCGAGCACATCTTCGGTAAGGAGACGAGGCCCGAAGAAAAAGTTGAGCTCGGATGAAAAGTTTGAGGTCACAGAAATCGCGCGCACCGGCCAACCGATTGAACCCATCCAGACAAAGAACGCATTTGTTAATCAGTGCGGGGTTCTGGTTAGGGACAAGATCCCGATCAGCATCCAGCAATGGTTAAAGCCGGCTGCAGAATACCCTCAGGTGTCTTATGTCACTGATATGCAGAAAGAAGATCTTTGGACTGAGCTGAAGTCAAATTTCACCCTACCGCCAGAGGATGATCCGGCGAAGCCAGTTAAAGAGGAATTAATCAAGTATTTTGCTCTTACGAAGATGGCAGACCTATTTAGGGGGTGGAAGAAACACCTGAATAAGTTTGTCCACAAAAAAGAGACACCAGAAATCAAGGGCATATATGAGAAGATTAGAGATGACTCGCCCGCATTTGTGGCCTATAAGACATCACCAGAAAAATGATGTGAAGAAGATGCACCACCATCGCACGGGGTCAGGTGGCTACCTCAGAGCCCCGCCTAAGTGGGCCAAGGCTGAGAATGATCTGCTTCAGAAATGGATCGAACCAGAGACAATGAACTGGCCAGACCGTTGCCGGACTTGGTTCTTCGGGGCTGGCGGAACCTTGGACCCTGTATCAGGGTGGTGCATTTGGACGGACAAGCAATTGGAAATACCACTCAGGAAGATGCGGCAATATATCAAAGCAGCGCAGCAAGGGACGTTCGTTCCCGACAGAGAGAAAGACAAGCTCACAATGGCCCTCGCGAATTCTAAGCACCCTGGACGGACACGAGGCACGCCAGGCTCCGTTCTGTGCAGTGCTGGGTTTTTGGACACAGGCGGTTACAAATGCCACGAGAGGAGGAAGAAAGTGCAGTAGACCGAACTGCAGGCGCTGCACGCCAGAATACAAGCGATAGAGGAACGAGATGCAAATCACAGCAAAATAACTGCCGAAGCTTCCCCCGAAGGTACCCCGCCATCTCAGCGGAGAAGCAGCGTGGCTTCCACCGAGATGCTTCAGCCGGAGCATGTCTTGACGGCTCCTGCCAGCTATCCCGTGGGTGCTATCACGGAGTCTCAGAATTGCCACCTTATGACGCAATGGATAAATATGAAGGTCAAGGCGGCTATTGGCTCTGTTTATCCTACTCGACCCGGTGCAACTTTTCACTGCCGGCCGATTCCAGAAGGATATGCTAGGGTGATGGTGGATTAAATAACGGATGGATTTGAAGACCTCCAGCTTGACCACCCTACCGGTAAAGGGGAGACTCGGCTGGGATCTTTTCTGAAGACTCCATGCCTATGGCGGAAGGACCTCATCAACATTCTGAACTGGATGCCTCCGCCTCCTCCCCCTCCTCCGGCGAGTCAGGGCACTCCGCCTCCTCCACCGCCTCCTCCTCCGGCGAGTGACGATCAGGGCACTTCGGCTCCTTCTCCGGCGTGTGGCGGCACTCCGCCTCCTTCTCCGCCCGCGCTGGCGCGCCCGAGCAGCCAGCCTCCTCCATCTCCGCCTCGTCAGCAAGGGCGGAAGAGTCCCGCCGCCGCTCCGGCTGCTCCGGTGCGTCGTATTCCTTCTCCTCCGCCGCGTAAGCAAGGAAAGAAGATAGCCGCTCCATCCGGTCTGCCGACGTCTACCAGTACAGCCAGAGGCGGGAGGCAATACAGATTCGGTCCTTCTCTCAACACACCTCTAGAGAAGTTACCATACAAGACGTCCGACGAGGAAAACACGAAGATCACTGAAGGCGAAGTGAAGGACTGGCTTGAAGGGTTGAAAGCACAGAGACATCCACCTCCGGAGGAGAAGATAGATCCGGTGAAAGCAAAGCGCACTCTGGCTGCCCTGAAGAAACCAGCGAAGTGTCCGCCAACTATGACCGCATTATTGAAAAGTCATTTCATGAAGAGACGCGGTCGGTAAGTACTAGAAGTGATCAAAGGTTAGCAGAAGGACGAGCTGGAAAACAAATTGCCCAGCTCGGCGAACAAGCGGACCAGTCGTGTGATACGTCCAAAACGTATCTATAATTTCTACTTGCTCCATGCCTCTTTTGTGTGATATTGCTATGATATTTATGCACTTCCATACACTTTTGATCATATTTGGACTAACCTATTAACTCAGTGCACCACAGTGCCAGTTCCTGTTTTCTGCTGTTTTTCTATTTCAGGTTTCCCCCATATTAAAAGTGCCCTAAAAATTCCGGGAAAAATACAGGAAAAATCAGCGTATCGGGAGCTTCCAGAAAAACCAAGGTAGGGCCAGAGGGGAGCCTGGGGTGGCCCAGGCGGCCACCCGGCGCGGCCCCACCCCTGGCCGCGCCAGGGGGGCGCCTGGGGCCCCACTTCCGCCTCTGGTGACCCCCTTTTGCATATATATTGCTCGCATCCCGAAACCCTAGGGGACGGAACCCTTTTTTACGATCTCGCCTCTGTTTCGCCGCCGCCGCGCTTCCAAGCTCGGGAACACCAGGAGAACTCTTCCCGGCACCCTGCCGGAGGGGAGAACCACCACCGGGAGCTTCTCCACCATCATGGACGCTTCCCGGCTGAGTTGTGAGTAGTCTCCCTTGGACCATGGGTCCATGACCAGTAGCTATGTGATGTTCTCCTCCCCTCTTTGTTCTTCATCGATTAGACCTCGTGAGCTGCCCTACATGATCGAGGCACATATGTAATCTTTATGTTGTTGCTCTGCTGAGTTTGCTGTGATCCGATGGATTATGAGATTATGTTCAGATTGTGTGTGAGTAATATATTTGATTCACCTCTTTTATATTTATGTTCTTGAGTAATTCTTGCATGTTCTCCGTTGCTGTTTATTGCTTTGGCCAAGTAGTAGGTAGTAACTCCAAGAGGGAACGTTATGCTTGATTGTGGGTTCATGCCCCTCGATGACTAGCTTGAGTGATAGAAACATGAGTCTAGGGGATGTGCTGTTGCCACAAGGGGGAAAACAACGGTGCTTGTACTTGCGGGTGCAAGGATTGTTTACTTTACGCAAAGTTGTTTTAATGCAGTTGTCTGTTGCTTTGAGTTTACACTTTGGGTGGGACTCGCAACTTAATACCAGCGACATGTTCTGGATAGATTTCTCAAGGTGGATGATTAGTAGTAGATGCAGATGGATTTTGGTCTACTTGCATTGGCATACCGCCCATGCTTTTGAGCCTCTACCTTTCTTTATAGCATAGTTAGCATTGGTTTGCGCACATAATCATGTCAATTGCCCAGCTGTAATTTGTTTACCTCGCTTAGCTGTTTTATCGTCTTTTGGGAGAGAGACATCACTAGTGAACATCATGGGACCCCGGTCCATATTACCATCACTGATCACACCCGCTATTTACTTCATGTTCTTATTTCCTAGTTGCAGTCATATCTATCACTATTATCTCTTGTGTTTGATCCTTTGTAAACGACAAGGCCGGAGGGATTGACAACCTCTCTGTACTCGTTGGGAGCAAAGTTATTTGTATCTGTCTGCAGGTCCTGTCAAGCAAAAGTTTCTGGCGCCATTGACACCTTCTTGTCGACCCTCGGAGTCTCACGGGATTCGATCCTTGGTATCTTTGCCAAGGGAAATTTGCCGCTACGCTACATCTCAAACCTTCCACTTGGGGTAACCAACGAGGGGCGAGAAGCCATCAAGCAAGTTTCTGGCGCCGTTGCCGGGGACTCCACTCTTCAATATAGGGGAGTTGCACGCTATCTTTTATCTTTGCTTTTTAGTCTTGTTAGTTTACCTTTCAGTTTTTGCTTTAGTTTCCTTTACCAAAAATCACAAAAATAGTTATCTTGCTTGCTGCTGCTATGGGTTCCACCGAGAACACCAAGTTGTGTGACTTCACTAGTCATAACAACAATGACTTTATCTGCACGCCTATTACTACACCTGCCACTTCAGCACCTTCTTATGAAATTAAACCTGCTTTACTGAACCTAGTTATGAAAGATCAATTCTCCGGTGCTGGAGATGATGCTGCTTTGCACTTAAATAATTTTGTTGAACTCTGTGATATGCAAAAGTACCAAGAAATAGATGGTGATATTGTTAAGCTTAAGCTTTTTCCTTTCTCCTTGAGAGGAGGAGCTAAAATCTGGTTTCAATCCTTGCCTAGGAATAGTATAGATTCTTGGGACAAGTGCAAGGATGCCTTTATTGGGAAGTACTATCCCCCTGCTAAAATTATCCAATTAAGGAGTAACATAATGAATTTTAAACAATTGGATAATGAACACGTTGCCCAACCTTGGGAACGCATGAAATCTCTTGTCAAGAACTGCCCTACTCATGGTTTGACTACTTGGATGGTTATCCAAACTTTTTATGCAGGCTTGAACTTTACCTCGCGAAACTTGTTGGATTCGGCCGCGGGAGGAACCTTTATGTCAACTACACTTGGTGCTGCCACAAAACTTCTCGATGAGATGATGACCAATTATTCCCAATGGCACACCGAACGCGCTCCAACAGGTAGGAAGGTAAACTCTGTCGAGGAGATTTCCTCCCTAAATGAAAAGGTTGACTTGATCATGTCTCTACTTTCCAAGCAATCTCCTATTGATCCTCGTGATGTTCCTTTAAATTCTTTGATTGCTCAAGATCAAGTAGATGTGAACTTTATCTCTAGAAACAATTTCAATAACAATGCTTATAGGAGTAATTTTGGTAGCAACCCTAGACCGTTCCCCTCTAATTCCTATGGGAACAACAATGCTTATCCTAGCACCAGGAACTCCACTTCTGAACTAGAGATTATTCTTAAAGACTTTATCACTACCCAAAAAGCCTTCAATAAGAGTGTAGAAGAAAAACTAAACAAACTAGATAATCTCTCTTCGAAGGTAGACAATTTAGCCCATGAGGTAGAATTGCTTAAAATTAGAACTTCCCCTCTTGAGGAGAGGAAGACCACTCCTATGAATGCTATTCAAGTGCAAATTAATGAAAACATTAGGATGATGGCTAAACTTAAAGAGAGATGGGCTAGAGAAAAGGAGGAAGAAGATAGAATTAAGAGCCTTCCTACCCACCACACTGTTGCTACTATCCAAGTTGTTGAGGATATCCAAACTCTTAGCACCCAATGCACTCCTAGTCCCATTGGACCTATTAATGGTGATGCTATGACCTCAACCGTAAAAGAAGAAACTCCTATAACCATAGAAGCTACCAAACAAGTGAGCCTAAAGGACACCACTACCACTTTACTTGATAGTAGTGACCTTGATTTTGATAATTGCACCCTTTCTGAAGTTATTGATTTTCTTCACAAGATGTCTAGAGATCCCCACACTAGCACGCTTAATCTTGCCTTCACGGAGCATATCACTAATGCTCTCATCAAAGCTAGGGAGGAAAAGCTTAGGGTAGAAGCCTCCATACCTAGAAAGCTAGAAGATGGTTGGGATCCTATGATTAAAATTAAGTTGAATAACTTCTCTTGCTATGCTTTATGTGATGTTGGAGCTAGTACCTCCGTTATGCCCAAAAGAATATATGATATGCTTAAATTGAAATCTTTTGATCCTTGTTCTTTTGGTGTTCGTCTTGTTGATTCTTCCGTAAAGAAACCTTTGGGGAAGATCGACGATGTTCTTATCATTGTCAATGACAATTATGTTCCCGTTGATTTTACTATTATGGATATTGAATGTGAACCTTCATGTCCAATTATTTTGGGACGTCCTTTTCTTCGCACCGTTGGTGCTATCATTGACATGAAAGAGGGGAATATAAAATTCCAATTTCCTCTCAAGAAAGGGATGGAACACTTCCCTAGAAAGAAGATTAAGTTGCCTTTTGAGTCCGTTACACGGGCTAGCTATTCTTTTACTCTTGATAAAACTTGATCCTCTCTTTTTGCATCATGCCTATCTTAAATGCATAAAAGAAAGCGCTTTTGGGAGGCAGCCCACAACGAATAAAGTTTTATTTTGCTTTTGTTGTGTCTTGATGTTTGTTACTACAGTAGAATCATCATTGTAGCTTTTCTTTTCAACTTTGTGCCAAGTTTAGCCTCCGATTGCAAGAAAGTTCAAAAGTTGTGACGTGCAGTCCAGAAAACAGATTCTGTCCTTGGACAGAAAAATTCGTATAAAATCACCAGATCATATTTTTGATCTGAATTTTTTTGACACCGTGCCCTATACAATTGGCTTTCGGGCGTCTGTTCTGAGTTTTTTGATTTGAGTTGCAGAAGTGCCCCGAAAAAATTATTTACTACCTGCTGGTCTGTTTTTCACAGATTCTGTCCTGTTTTGCCTTTTCTTCGTTTTGCAAACCTTAAGCTTGCTTTTTCTGTGCAAATTCCTTTTGGCAATCTTTAGAAACAGTAGCTCTTCTAGATTATCCTTATTTCCAGCAGGGAAAAGTTATTTTATTATGGGTACTAACCTCGCTAATCAGATTATGATGAGTTATGTATGAAGGGAGCTTTCAAGTGTGCGAGGGAAGATGATAAAAGAAGATTCAGGAGGGTCAAACGCTCAAGCTTGGGGATGCCCCCGTGTACCCTCAAGAAATATTCAAGAAGACTAAAGCGTCTAAGCTTGGGGATGCCCCCGTGCATCCCCTTCTCCATCAACAATTATCAGTTCGTCTTTCGTTCCACTATATTTTAATCACTTCATGCGTTATGTGCTATGCTTGGAGCCTCTTGCTTTTAGTTTCCTTTTTAGTTTTCTTTAGCTTTGCTTGCTGTTTATAACGAGTTAGAACCCATCTTTCTTTGTGTGGGAGAGAAACACACTCCACTTCAACCTAGAACACAACATAGGATTTTCATGTTTATCTTTGCTGTGTGTGTTCTTTGTCTTTCCATAGCTGTTGTCATGTTTAGCTCTTAGTTTTCATGCTTTTCTTTTTAAAGAGCTTTTGTTTAGTTGGTTGCTGAACTCTCTTGAGTTTTCATGTTTATCTTGTTAAGAGAGTTTGTCTGTTGCACTGAGTTGTGTGTCTTAACTTAAAGTAGGCAATTGAGGTTGCTATTTAATTTTAGTAGTAACTTGCAATAGTTTTGAGGTATTGCCATGAGTAATGTCTGAACTTTTGGTGTCAAGAGCTTTAGCCTATTAGTGATAGATGTCGTATTTTGGGCAATCCGCGTTTATTTTTGAAAACCTACAAAATAGTTGAGAACTTTAGCTACTAAATGGACCACTAATCTTTGGAGGGATCGAATATTAGAGTACACTCACGTACCATGGGTCGAGGATGCGCAAGGGTAACCAAACCCCCATACACACCTCCTCGGTGTACTTGTCTCTTTGTGAACCTCCTAATTAGATTGAGAGTTACCGATAATAAGTGCATGAGTTCTTCGGACTAATGTGAGTATTCGAAGGTTGACACTTCGACCTAACCATATTTTTCTAGCCTCTTCGGTACCGTGCATTGCCCTTTCTCACCTCGAGAGTTGGCGCATAATTCGCCGGTGCATCCAAATCCTTGGCACGATACGCTCTGTCATCATAAGCCTCATTATATCCTTCCTCAAAACAGCCACCATACCTACCTATTAAGGCATTTCCAGAGCCTTTCCGAGATACATTGCCATGCAACATCCATCTTCTCATGACTTGATCTTCATGCCATACATGCTTTTTGCTTGATCGATGAGCCGCATGCTAGTTGGGCCTTGCCCTAATCATTGCTACATGACGCGCTAGTATCATTGCATATCCTGCTACACTGGCAGAGGCATACATTTGCATACATCATGATAGTTTCATTTTCTTTATGTTGAGTACTTTTGTAAAGTGTGAAAGATCTTCTATACCTCTTGTAATACATAGAGTGTTGCCCCTAAAGTGAGGAAAAGATGCCAAAGAGGACAAATCAAAAGATCCCAAAGAGGACAAAATCAAAAGATCCCAAAGAGGACAAATGAGAGATAAATAGAAAGAGCCATTGAGGCCACAAAAAATAAAAAAAAATAGAAAAAAGAGAAAAAGAAATAAAAAGAGAGAAGGGGGCACACTACTATTTCTTTTGAGAGATCCACACTCGTACTCCATCTTATACCTTGTGCTCCATAGAGATTATCATTCATGCATATAGCTATGTGGGGACCTTTACACTATAGAACTTGGCTTGTATATTCCAATGATGAGACTCCTCAAAAGAGCTCTAGGTCTTCTTGAGCAAGCAAGTTGGATGCACCCCCACTAGTTCCATTGGAGAGCTTACCTGAGCTCATATGTGCATCCGTTGCATGGCAATCCCTACTCCTCACATCATATCTATCATTTGGCTTTCTCTCGCCGATGATTGTCCTCATTGATGTGAATCTTTCACACCTTTTTTGTCTTCCCCCTCTATCATTTTTCTCCCTTTGCCATCCTAAGTGTCGACTTTCTTGCTTACGCTCATCCATTGCATGAGTGCTCAACATATCGAAAGGGAGTGGATCATTTTGACTTGTACCTGGCTGACGGTCTGTGGATGAGTCAAGATAAGATTCCAAAGAAGACCAAGTGTGAAACTTTAGTAGATTAAGTTCTCAACAATACAAAAACTATGTTTTACTCTCTCATATATCCCTATCCCCTTTCTTCCACGCAAACACCATTTGGAGACATTCGAGTCACGGACAGCGAGAGCTCTTGCACCTTTATGTTCTTATGTTGCTTGTTACAATGCTAATATAGACTCTTGTTTGTTATGACTTGAATTGAATTACATGCCTTGATTGCTTTACTTAAAAGTTCTTATATGGTTGATAGCATGTCACCACATAAATTATGCTTGTTATCATTTACCTACTCGAGGACGAGCAGGAATTAAGCTTGGGGATGTTGATACGTCCAAAACGTATCTATAATTTCTGCTTGCTCCATGCCTCTTTTGTGTGATATTGCTATGATATTTATGCACTTCCATACACTTTTGATCATATTTGGACTAACCTATTAACTCAGTGCACCACAGTGCCAGTTCCTGTTTTCTGTTGTTTTTCTATTTCAGGTTTCCCCCATATTAAAAGTGCCCTAAAAATTCCGGGAAAAATACAGGAAAAATCAGCGTATCGGGAGCTTCCAGAAAAACCAAGGCAGGGCCAGAGGGGAGCCTGGGGTGGCCCAGGCGGCCACCCGGCGCGGCCCCACCCCTGGCCGCGCCAGGGGGGCGCCTGGGGCCCCACCTCCGCCTCTGGTGACCCCCTTTTGCATATATATTGCTCGCGTCCCGAAACCCTAGGGGACGGAACCCTTTTTTACGATCTCGCCTCTGTTCCGCTGCCGCCGTGCTTCCAAGATCGGGAGCACCAGGAGAACTCTTCCCGGCACCCTGCCGGAGGGGAGAACCAGCACCGGGAGCTTCTCCACCACCATGGACGCTTCCCGGATGAGTTGTGAGTAGTCTCCCTTGGACCATGGGTCCATGACCAGTAGCTATGTGATGTCTCCTCCCCTCTTTGTTCTTCATCGATTAGACCTCGTGAGCTGCCCTACATAATCGAGGCACATATGTAATCTTTATGCTGTTGCTCTGCTGAGTTTGCTGGGAACCGATGGATTATGAGATTATGTTCAGATTGTGTGTGAATAATATATTTGATTCACCCATTTATATTTATGTTCTTGAGTAATTCTTGCATGTTCTCCGTTGCTGTTTATTGCTTTGGCCGAGTAGTAGGTAGTAACTCCAAGAGGGATCGTTATGCTTGATTGTGGGTTCATGCCCCTCGATGACTAGCTTGAGTGACAGAAACATGAGTCTAGGGGATGTGTTGTTGCCACAAGGGGGAAAACAACGGTGCTTGTACTTGCGGGTGCAGGGATTGTTTACTTTACGCAAAGTTCTTTTAATGCAGTTGTCTATTGCTTTGAGTTTACACTTTGGGTGGGACTGGCAACTTAATACCAGCGAGATGTTCTGGATAGATATCTCAAGGTGGATGATTAGTAGTAGATGCAAATGGATTTCGGTCTACTTGCCTTGGCGTACCGCCCATGCTTTTGAGCCTCTACCTTTCTTTACAGCATAGTTAGCATTGGTTTGCGCACATAATCCTGTCAATTGCCCAGCTGTAATTTGTTTACCTCGCTTAGCTGTTTTATCGTCTTTTGGGAGAGAGACATCACTAGTGAACATCATGGGACCCCGGTCCATATTACCATCACTGATCACACCCGCTATTTACTTCATGTTCTTATTTCCTAGTTGCAGTCATACCTATCACTATTATCTCTTGTGTTTGATCCTTTGTAAACGACAAGGCCGGAGGGATTGACAACCTCTCTGTACTCGTTGGGAGCAAAGTTATTTGTATCTGTGTGCAGGTCCTGTCAAGCAAAAGTTTCTGGCGCCATTGACACCTTCTTGTCGACCCTCGGAGTCTCACGGGATTCGATCCTTGGTATCTTTGCCAAGGGAAATTTGCCACTACGCTACATCTCAAACCTTCCACTTGGGGTAACCAACGAGGGGCGAGAAGCCATCATCGTGCCCCCGCTCAAGGTGTCTAGCGACATCATCGCTAATGATCCGAGCATGGTGTCCTGTTATAGCAATCTTGGAGATTACCTGCCCGACGATGTACATTATGATTTCTTGGAGGTGCAGATACAAAGATACGAGTATGGGAAGCCTCTCGTCAAAGATGAAAGATCTCTATCAACGATGATGCGAAGATTGCATGATTGGTACTTGAAAATCTGCAGAGAGTCTGGGGGGAGGGATAGTTTGTATGTGAGAGTTAAACCGGAGCATGACCTCGTTGGAATTGAACTGTTGCCTATTCCATTTGAGGAGTTCTATCAGTTTTTCAATCAATTGGCCCTCGATAAAGCAACGGTCACCTGCTATTGTCTGTAAGTAGTACTACTTCTGTCATTAAGTCTCTCTATATAGCTCAGCTCTTTCATTGCATGTATTTTTAATTATCCTCACTATATTATGCAGATTGAAGATCGTCGAATTGAAGAAAAGACAAGTCGGTGATATAGGGTTCATTAACACATATCTCATAGATGCAACTGAGGTTGAATTGCGTGTCGTAGATACCGAGGCCAACTTGCTACGATCGTTGGTGGTAAATGAAAACAAAGATATAATACTCTTTCCTTACAACTTCAAGTGAGTGTTACTATCTTGTGCATATTCGGTTTCCCTTATATATCAGTCAAGGTTATAGTAATGTAATTGATGAGTTCATGCATGCGTGCGCAGGTTCCACTATATTCTCCTAGAGATTAACCTTGAGCAGGGAGTAGTAACTGTCTTGGACTGTAAACGAAAAGATCCCAAGGAGTATGCGGACATGACTCAAATGCTCGAGAAGTAAGTTAAATCGATCATTATCCACCATGCATATCAGCAACTTTGTTCATTTCTGATATCAAGTAATTATTTTCTTTGTCTGGCAGGGTTTGGAGAAAATTCACCAAAAAAGCTCCAGGATTGCCGAAGAAGCCGGAATTTAGACACCCGAAAGTAAGTACTATATAGTAGCATGTTCCGCGCATCTCCTATTGATTCAAGCGCTAGTTTCATCAATACCATTTGGCATTCTTGCTTATCAGTTTGATTGACCTCTATTTCTTGTAAAGTGGTTGTGGCAGGAACAAGGGAATGATTACTGTGGATACTACATTTGCGAGTCCATCCGCCACACGACCTGTGAGCGGGGCTACTCTGACGCACAATTTGAAGTGCGTAAGCAATTAATAATATTCACAATTTTATTTCATTACCATCATTTGTGTTGAGTTTCGGCGGCATTCTTCCTTGACCACGTGATCGCTAAAGATGGAGAATACTATGTGGACCATGCGTCCGTATGATAGGAGATTATATTTGTAAGAGATAATTATTGTATATATGTACCCGGTAGTGTCGGATAGATATACGAGAACTTGTTGTTCGACCAATCTCTCGGAGAAGGAGAGGTGGTCGATATCACTTCTCTTTGTATGCATATATATGTTGATGACGATCTTCTGTTTCCTTTGTTTGCTTACTAGCTAGCTAGCTAGCGTGTCTAGTCCTCTCTATACGTATGTGTAGTACGTAGCGTCGACCAAGCACGGACATAAGAGAGGACACTTCTCTCTATTAATTAGCTAGCTAACACAATATATGAAACACCTAAATTAACCCCCCAAAACCCCCAACCCCCCCCCCCTTAAAAAAACAAAAAACACAGTCACAGAAATGCTGACGCGTGGATGCCTTTTGGTCCCGGTTGGTGCCACCAACCGGGACCAAAGGCCCTCCTGCCTGGGCTTCGCGCACAGGCCACGTGGAGACCCATCTGTCCCGGTTCTAGTTTGAACCGGGACTAAAGGGCTAGGGCATTAGTACCGACCCTTTAGTCCCGGTTCAAGAACAGGGGCAAAAGGCCCTTACCAACCGGGGCAAAAGGCCCGTTCTCTACTAGTGGAGGAAGGTGAGGTCTAAGAAGCATCTCACGAAGTGATCCACGGAATAGCCTGGTTACTCAAGGTATAGCTTTCTAAGAGAAGTAGGTAAGACCACCGAGCCTTGCCAACAGATTTGACCACATTCTTTTATGACTTAACTCTTCAAGACGATTGATGTTGTCTGACAGTGATGTATTGCCAAGTGACGCATCTAAATTGACACAGTCCGTAATGGTATGCTCTTCAATGTTAGATAAACAGTGAAGTAGGTGAAACAATAGCATGCTCTTCAAGTTGACACAGTCCATAAATTCAAGAGAGCGTAACCTTGGCAGGAGGTTGGGCTGGAGCCAGCTAGGACAAGATTCACATTGGTAGCCAGTTACCTGAAAATGTTGGAGATTCCAGTGAGGTAACATTTCCATCTGGTTTTCTATTATCTTCACCGCCTCAGGACTTTAAAGCAGATGGCAGCATTTTAGGCAGAGTTTGCCATAGTGGTCCTTGCTATAACTAAAACTCTTTGAACTGATCTTCTCTAAGCTGAGGACATCACTGAAGCCTGGAGGAAAATTTTCAATCGCACAACTGCCACAGTCTATAACTTTTAGCTGATGGAGTATTTAGCCAAAAACTACCACATTTCACGGAAATGTGACGAAAAACTAGCACTCTACGATTTTGTGCGAAAAACTACCACTTTTTACCTAAACCGTGGCAAAAAACTACCAAGTCGCATAAGCGCTCGGTTCGGCCGCGCTAACCCCGTTTCCGACGTGTTGGGCCCACGAGTCAGTTGCCACGCGGGCAGACTGACGGCCGCCGTGCGTTGACGGCCGTTAACGGCGCGTCCGCTGTCGGGACGGCGTCTGTCGGTGGTCCAATAAGTGAATCAACCTCAGCCACTCGTTCATCCTCTTCCTCCTCGCTCGCTCACTCACTCCTCCTCATCCTCTCCCTCTTCTGGTGCTCTGAGCATATCGCCGTCGCCGCCGCCGCCATTGCTGCTGGTAGAACCTGTGGATGCCTTCCTGGAATGACGAGGACAGCTCGAACGAGGACATCTGCATGGTTTCAATGGATCCTCAGCTCTTTGTAAGTTCATAATGGTGGAATAGAGTTAGGGTTAGTTCATCCAAATTGGAGATTTGAAGTTGCTTTTGGATTGATTCGAAGTTTCTTTTGCAGGAAACCCCTGACAGTGTGGTGGAACCATCTTTCTGTGGTTCTTACACTGAATCTGAGCCAACGTGCATGATGCATCATCAGAGGCCAAAGAAGATGGTAGCTTTTGAAGGTGCTTTGACAGGGAGGCGATTCCTGGGTTGTCCTGTCAGCCAGGTATTTGAAACCTAATTTACTTTGCTGGTGGGGATGTGTGTTGTGTTTAGAACTTAAACTGAAAAGTGTAGCATATAACTGAATATATCTGTTAACTGAAAAGAACAGAGTTAACTGAATATAAATAACTGAACCTGAGAACACATGTTAACTGAAATTCTGATAGCTGTTAACTGAATATATCTGTTAACTGAAAAGAACAGAGTTAACTGAATATAAATGACTGATGGTAAACTAGGTGATGTGTGCTTAGTTTGAAAGAATTATGTTAGGTGAATTGAGAGAGCATTTAAGTAAGCATAGGATTTGTTGGAAATATGCCCTAGAGGCAATAATAAAAGTATTATTATTATATTTCCTTGTTCATGATAATTGTCTATTATTCATGCTTGAATTGTATTGTATGGAAACAACGATACATGTGTGAATATATAGACCAAAATGAGTCCCTGGTAAGCCTCTAGTTACTAGCTCGTTGATCAACAGATGGTCACGGTTTCCTGACCATGGACATTGGATGTCATTGATAACGGGATCACATCATTAGGAGAATGATGTGATGGACAAGACCCAATCCTAAACCTAGCACGAGATCGTATAGTTCGTAATGCATAAGCTTTTCCGGTGTCAACTATTTATTCCTTAGACCATGAGGTTGTACAACTCCCGGATACCGTAGGAATACATTGGGTGTGCCAAACGTCACAACGTAACTGGGTGGCTATAAAGGTACGCAACGAGTATCTCCGAAAGTGTCTGTTGAGTTGGTACGAACCGAGACTGGGATATTGTCACTCCGTATGACGGAGAGGTACCTCTGGGCCCTCTCGGTAAGACATCATCATAATGAGCTCAAGGTGACTAAGGAGTTAGTCACGGGATGATGTATTACGGAACTAGTAAAGAGACTTGCCATGACGAGATTGAACAAGGTATCGGGCATACCGACGATCGAATCTCGGGCAAGTACCGTACCGATAGACAAAGGGAATAACCTACGGGACTGAGTGAATCCTTGACACAGTGGTTCATCCGATGAATATCATCGAGGAGCACGTGGGAACCAACATGGGTATCCAGATCCCGCTGTTGGTTATTGACCGGAGAGTCGTCTCGGTCATGTCTACGTGTCTCCCGAACCCGTAGGGTCTACACACTTAAGGTTCGGTAACGCTAGGTTTGTAGAGATACATGCACGTAGAAACCCGAATGTTGTTCGGAGTCCCGGATGAGATCCCGGACGTCACGAGGAGTTCCGGAATGGTCCCGAGGTAAAGATTGATATATAGGAAGTCCAGTTTCGGCCATCGGGTGAACTCCGGGGGTCACCGGGAGTGTCCCGGGACCACCGGAGGGGTCCCGGGGGTCCATCGGGTGGGGCCACCCATCCCGGTGGGGCCCCTAGGCCACAAGGGGAAGGGGGCCAGCCCCTGGTGGGCTGGCGCACCCATATGGGCCCCCCTCCATGCGCCTAGGGTTGAAACCCTAGGGGGAGGGGGCGCCCCCTATGCCTTGGGGGGCAAGTCTGCCCCTCTGGCCGCCGCCCCACCCTGGAGATCAGATCTCCCAGGGTCGGCGCTCCCCCTGGCCCCTATATATAGTGGGGGGAGAGGGCAGCCGCACCCCAAGCCTCTGGCGCCTCTCTCCCCTCCCGTCACACATCCTACTCCTCCGCAGGGCGCCGGCGAAGCCTTGCAGGTTTTGCTGCTGGATCTCCGACGACCTCTCCTCCGCCCGTGCTGGATCAAGAAGGAGGAGACGTTGCTGTACCGTACGTGTGTTGAACGCGGAGGTGCCGTCCGTTCGGCGCTGGGATCATCGGTGACGAAGAACGCGAAGAGTATGACTACTTCATCCACGTTGCTTCGAACGCTTCCGCACGCGATCTACAAAAGGGTATGTAGATGCACTCCAGTATGCTCGTTGCTAGATGACTCCTTAGATTGATCTTGGTGAAGCGTAGGAAATTTTTTGAATTCTGCTACGTTCCCCAACAGTGGCATCTGAGCTAGGTCTTTGCGTAGCATCTTGCACGAGTAGAACACAAACAAGTTTTGGGCGTTGAGTTTGCTCAATTTTCTTGCCGTCACTAGTCCAATCTTGATTCGGTGGTATTGTGGGATGAAGCGGCCCGGACCGACCTTACACGTACGCTTACGTGAGACAGGTTCCACCGACAGACATGCACTAGATGCATAAGGTGGCTAGTGGGTGTCTGTCTCTCCCACTTTAGTCGGATCGGATTCGATGAACAGGGTCCTTATGAAGGGTAAATAGAAATTGACAAATCACGTTGTGGTTTTGGCGTAGGTAAGAAACGTTCTTGCTAGAAAACCTATAGAAACCACGTAAAACTTGCAACAACAATTAGAGGTCGTCTAACTGGTTCTTGCAGCATGTGCTATGTGATATGGTATGGCCAAGAAGATGTGATGAATGTTATATGTGATGTATGAGATTGATCATGTTCTTGTAATAGGGAATTACGACTTGCATGTCGATGAATTTGACAACCGGCAGGAGCCATAGGAGTTGTCTTAATTATTGTATGACCTTCGTCTCACTGAATAACACCATGTAATTACTTTACTTTATTGCTAAACGTTAGCCATAGTAGTAGAAGTAATAGTTGGCGTGACGAATTCATGAAGACACGATGATGGAGATCATGATGATGGAGATCATGGTGTCAAGCCGGTGACAAAGATGATCATGGTGCCCCGAAGATGGAGATCGAAGGAGCAAGATGGTATTGGCCATATCATGTCACTTTATTTGATTGCATGTGATGTTTATCATGTTTATGCATCTTGTTTACTTAGAACGACGGTAGTAAATAAGATGATCTCTCACTAAAATTTCAAGAATTGTGTTCCCCCTAACTGTGCACCGTTGCTAAGGATCGTTGTTCCGAAGCACCACGTGATGATCGGGTGTGATAGGTTCTAACGTTCGCATACAACGGGTGTAAGCCAGATTTACACACGCAATACACTTAGGGTTCACTTGACGAGCCTAGCATGTACAGACATGGCCTCAGAACACGGAAGACCGAAAGGTCGAACATGAGTCGTATAGAAGATACGATCAACATGAAAGATGTTCACCGTTGATGACTAGTCCGTCTCACGTGATGATCGGACACGAGCTAGTCGATTCGGATCATGTATCACTTAGATGACTAGAGAGATGTCAATTTGAGTGGGAGTTCATTAAAATTTGATTAAGATGAACTTAATTATCATCAACTTAGTCTAAATTCTTTACAATATGTCTTGTAGATCAAATGGCCCACGCTCATGTCACCCTCAACTTCAACGCGTTCCTAGAGAAATCCAAGCTGAAAGACGATGGTAGCAACTATACGGACTGGGTCCATAACCTGAGGATCATCCTCATAGCTGCCAAGAAAACTTATGTCCTAGAAGCACCGCTAGGTGACGCTCCCGCCCCGGCAAACCAAGATGTTATGAACGCTTGGCAGTCGCGTTGTGATGATTACTCCCTGGTTCAGTGCGGCATGCTCTACAGCTTAGAATCGGGGCTCCAAAAGCGTTTTGAGCATCACGGGGCATATGAGATGTTCCAAGAGCTGAAAATGGTTTTCCAGGCTCATGCCCGAGTTGAGAGATATGATGTCTCCAACGCATTCTACAGATGTAAGATGGAGGAAAACAGTTCTGTCAGTGAGCACATCCTCAAGATTTCTGGGTTGCACAACCGCTTGTCTCAGTTGGGAATGAATCTCCCAGACAAAGCGGTCGTTGACAGAATCCTCCAGTCGCTCCCACCAAGCTATAAGAGCTTCGTGTTGAACTTCAATATGCAAGGGATGGAGAAGCCCATTCCCGAGGTGTATTCAATGCTAAAATCAGCGGAGGTGGAGATCAAGAAAGAGCATCAAGTGTTGATGGTCAATAAAACCACTAAGTTCAAAAAGGGCAAGGGTAAGAAGAACTTCAAGAAGGACGGCAAGGGAGTTGCCGCACCCGGTAAGCCAGTTGCCGGGAAGAAGCCAAAGTATGGACCCAAGCCTGAGACTGAGTGCTTTTATTGCAAGGGAACGGGTCACTGGAAGCAGAACTGCCCCAAATACTTAGCGGCAAGAAGGCCGACAACATCAAAGGAGTTGCGAAATAAGCGGAGACTGGCAAAGGACGAGGTGACGATGCGCGTCGGGAATGGTTCCAAGGTCGATGTGATCGCCGTCGGCACGCTACCTCTACATCTACCCTCGGGATTAGTTTTAAACCTTAATAATTGTTATTTAGTACCAGCTTTGAGCATGAACATTGTATCTGGATCTCGTCTTATGCGAGATGGCTACACATTTAAATCTGAGAATAATGGTTGTTCTATTTATTTGAGAGATATGTTTTATGGTCATGCCCCGCTGGTCAATGGTTTATTTTTGATGAATCTCGATCGTGATGATACACATATTCATAGTGTGAATGCCAAAAGATGTAAAGTTGACAATGATAGTCCCACATACTTGTGGCATTGCCGCCTTGGTCATATTGGTGTCAAACGTATGAAGAAGCTTCATGCAGATGGACTTCTGGAGTCTCTTGATTATGAATCATTTGACACGTGCGAACCATGCCTCTTGGGAAAGATGACCAAGACTCCGTTCTCCGGAACAATGGAGCGAGCAACCAACTTATTGGAAATCATACATACCGATGTGTGCGGTCCAATGAGTGTTGAGGCTCGCGGAGGCTATCGTTATGTTCTCACCCTCACAGATGACTTGAGTAGATATGGGTATGTCTACTTGATGAAGCACAAGTCTGAGACCTTTGAAAAGTTCAAGGAATTTCAGAATGAGGTTGAGAATCAACGAGACAAGAAAATAAAGTTCTTGCGGTCGGATCGTGGGCGTGAATATTTGAGTCATGAATTTGGCACGCACCTTAGGAACTGTGGAATTGTTTCACAATTGACACCGCCCAGAACACCTCAACGTAACGGTGTGTCCGAACGTCGAAATCGTACTCTGTTGGACATGGTGCGATCTATGATGTCCCTCACCGATTTACCGTTATCTTTTTGGGGTTATGCTTTAGAGACTGCCGCATTCAATTTAAATAGGGCTCCGTCGAAATCCGTTGAGACGACACCATATGAACTTTGGTTTGGCAAGAAACCGAAGCTGTCGTTTCTGAAAGTTTGGGGTTGCGATGCTTATGTCAAGAAACTTCAACCTGAGAAGCTCGAACCCAAATCGGAAAAATGTGTCTTCATAGGATAGCCAAAGGAAACGATTGGGTACACCTTCTACAACAGATCCGAAGGCAAAGTCTTTGTTGCCAAGAATGGATCCTTTTTGGAGAAAGAGTTTCTCTCGAAAGAAGTGAGTGGGAGGAAAGTAGAACTTGATGAGGTGACAGTCACCCCTCCTGAGCCGGAAAGTAGCGCAGCGCAGGAAATTGTTCCTGAGGTGCCTGCACCGACAAGGGAGGAAGTTAATGATGATGATCATGAAGAAACAGATCAAGTTACTACTGAACTTCGAAGGTCCACAAGGGCACGTTCCGCACCAGAGTGGTACGGCAACCCTGTCATGGAAATTATGTTGTTAGACAACGGTGAACCTTCGAACTATGAAGAAGCGATGGCGGGCCCGGAGTCCAATAAATGGCTTGAGCCATGAAATCCGAGATAGAATCCATGTATGAAAACAAAGTATGGACTTTGGTGGACTTGCCTGATGATAGGCACGCCATAGAAAATAAATGGATATTTAAGAAGAAGACAGACGCGGATGGTAATGTGACCATCTATAAGGCTCGGCTTGTCGCTAAGGGTTATCGACAAGTTCAAGGGATTGACTACGACGAGACTTTCTCTCCCGTAGCGATGCTGAAGTCAGTCAGAATCATGTTAGCTATTGCCGCATTCTATGATTATGAGATATGGCAAATGGACGTCAAAACGGCATTCCTTAATGGCTTCCTCAAGGAAGAGTTGTATATGATGCAGCCGGAAGGTTTTGTCGATCCAGAAAATGCTAACAAGGTATGCAAGCTCCAGCGCTCGATCTACGGGCTGGTGCAAGCATCTCGGAGTTGGAATATTCGCTTTAATGATGTGATCAAAGCGTTTGGCTTTGTACAGACTTATGGAGAAGCCTGTATCTACAAGAAAGTGAGTGGGAGCTCTGTAGCATTTCTCATATTATATGTGGATGACATATTGCTGATGGGAAATGATATAGAATTCTTGGAAAATGTAAAGGCCTACTTGAACAAGAGTTTTTCAATGAAGGACCTTGGAGAAATAGCTTATATATTAGGCATCAAAATCTATAGAGATAGATCAAGATGCCTCATCGGTCTTTCACAAAGTACATACCTTGACAAGATATTGAAGAAGTTCAATATGGATCAGTCCAAGAAAGGGTTCTTGCCTGTTTTACAAGGTATGAGATTGAGCAAGGCTCAGTCCCCGACCACGGCAGAAGATAGAGAAAAGATGAGTGTCATTCCCTATGCCTCAGCCATAGGTTCTATCATGTATGCCATGTTGTGTACCAGACCTGATGTGAACCTTGCCATAAGTTTGGTAGGGAGGTACCAAAGTGATCCAGGTATGGAACACTGGACAGCGGTCAAGAACATCCTGAAGTACCTTAAAAGGACTAAGGATATGTTTCTCGTCTATGGAGGTGACGAAGAGCTCGTCGTAAAGGGTTACGTCGATGCTAGCTTCGACACAGATCTGGATGACTCGAAGTCACAAACCGGATACGTGTTTATTTTGAATGGTGGAGTTGCAAGCAGAGCGTCGTGACGCATTCTACATGTGAAGCGGAGTACATAGCTGCTTGCGAAGCAGCACAAGAAGGAGTCTGGATGAAGGAGTTCATCACCGACCTAGGAGTCATTCCAAGTGCGTCAAGCCCGATGACTCTCTTCTGTGACAACACTGGTGCTATTGCCATTACCAAGGAACCCAGGTTTCACAAGAAGACCAAGCACATCAAGCGCCGTTTCAACTCCATCCGGAATTATGTTCAAGATGGAGACATAGATATTTGTAAAGTGCATACGGATCTGAATGTCGCAGACCCGTTGACTAAACCTCTTCCACGGGCAAAACATGATCAACACCAGAACTCTATGGGTGTTCGATTCAGCACAATGTAACTAGATTATTGACTCTAGTGCAAGTGGGAGACTATTGGAAATATGCCCTAGAGGCAATAATAGAAGTATTATTATTATATTTCCTTGTTCATGATAATTGTCTGTTATTCATGCTTGAATTGTATTGTACGGAAACAACGATACATGTGTGAATATATAGACCACAATGAGTCGCTGGTAAGCCTCTAGTGACTAGCTCGTTGATCAACAGATGGTCACGGTTTCCTGACCATGGACATTGGATGTCATTGATAACGGGATCACATCATTAGGAGAATGATGTGATGGACAAGACCCAATCCTAAGCCTAGCACGAGATCGTATAGTTCGTAATGCATAAGCTTTTCCGGTGTCAAGTATTTATTCCTTAGACCATGAGGTTGTACATCTCCCGGATACCGTAGGAATACTTTGGGTGTGCCAAACGTCACAACGTAACTGGGTGGCTATAAAGGTACGCAACGGGTATCTCCGAAAGTGTCTGTTGAGTTGGTACGAACCGAGACTGGGATATTGTCACTCCGTATGACGGAGAGGTACCTCTGGGCCCTCTCGGTAAGACATCATCATAATGAGCTCAAGGTGACTAAGGAGTTAGTCACGGGATGATGGATTACGGAACGAGTAAAGAGACTTGCCATGACGAGATTGAACAAGGTATCGGGCATACCGACCATCGAATCTCGGGCAAGTACCATACCGATAGACAAAGGGAATAATGTACGGGATTGAGTGAATCCTTGACACAGTGGTTCATCCGATGAAGATCATCGAGGAGCACATGGGAACCAACATGGGTATCCAGAACCCGCTGTTGGTTATTGACCGGAGAGTCGTCTCGGTCATGTCTACGTGTCTCCCGAACCCGTAGGGTCTACACACTTAAGGTTCGGTAACGCTAGGGTTGTAGAGATACATGCACGTGGAAACCCGAATGTTGTTCGGAGTCCCGGATAAGATCCCGGACGTCACGAGGAGTTCCGGAGGTAAATATTGATATATAGGAAGTCCAGTTTCGACCATCGGGTGAACTCCGGGGGTCACCGGGAGTGTCCCGGGACTACCGGAGGGGTCCCGGGGGTCCACCGGGTGGGGCCACCTATCCCGGTGGGGCCCCTAGGCCGCAAGGGGAAGGGGGCCAGCCCCTGGTGGGCTGGCGCACCCATATGGGCCTGTCGGTGTACTAAGATAGGGGTACCTTAGTACCCCAACTTGTGCACGGGCAGTAGCAGCTTCCCGCGGCAGGGCTCACCACGTGCTCGCCGGGAACCTTTCTGGTCCTTATAAAACCATTCAAAAACAAAGTATACAAGACAGAAGATCAAGGCCCCGGCAAGTGGAGCTTGCCGGGAAGGCTACATCAGGCTCAAGATTATCACATTAACACAAGACCCTGGCAAGAGGAGCTTGCCAGGAAGACCAGAAGACTGCATTTCAGAAGACATGCCTCGGCGCACCCTGCGCCCCGGCAGGGCCCGGGGAGCGACAAGCTTCCGGGCCCGGCAAGATCAAGACCCCGGCAAGGTGCTTGCCGGGGGAAGCCTGCGCTGTGTGCCCGCGCTCCAGCTCATCGGCCCACGCGTCGCCCTGGGGCCCTTCCAGGGACGCGTGGCGGATGTCTGTGCAGCCTGGGGGACACGGTGGCACTCCACGGTGACGAGGCTACCGCCGTGGCGAATGGAGACGCATGGACGGGTACTTTTGGAGTCGACGGTGACGGGCATTTAAGGCCCTTGTCCCCCACTGTCAAAGTTAGGTGAAGATCACTGTTCATACACTGTTCCCGCACTGTTACAACTACCACCAAAGTTACATTTTTGCCCTCCTCTACGTTGACACCTGTCGGTGACCCCTTGAGCTATAAAAGGAGGCCCATGCACAACGTAGAAAGGGTTCGGAACCTAGATAGCTCTATTGCTCGGTGTAGCTAGCTCTTCAAGCTCCCGAGCTCACAAACTCAATAGAAACCAAGCAGGAGTAGGGTTTTACGCGACCGCGCGGCCCGAACCTGGGTAAACTGCCCGCGTGTGCTCTTCGATCCGCTCTTCGTGCTCCCTCCGCTCCCTTACCGCAACGTAGAAGGGGCTCCGGTCCCATAGGTGCTCGTGGTGGACAGTTTCCCCCGACATCTTTGGCGCGCCAGGTAGGGGGCGTCGAGGTTGTGCGAACCTGATCCGGCGCTCACGCGGGCGCAATCTTCATCAACCTCTCCAGCTTCATCAACTTCGTCAGCAACAACAACATGGCCCCGAAGAAGAAAGCTTCGGAGGTCGCAGGCCCGTCTGCGTCGATTCCCCCGCCACCAGAACCAACGGTGGGTGGAGGAGACGCCGGCGGAAGGGTGGTCGCCGGCGAGGAAACTCACGGCACCACCAAGTCCAAGGACAGGACGGACGACCGGGCAAATTCCAAGGCCTCGGTCTCCGTAGACGCACCACGTCCATCTCAGCAGACGACAGGCCAACAACGCCGTGGTACGGGAGCCACCATTCGCTTGCTGGGGCAAGGACAAGCCGGAGGGTCGCGGGATGCTCAAGGCCATCGTCCTGGCACGAGCAAGGCGCGGTCGCCGGGGCGAGAGACTGCTCCTTCTAACCCTGTTAGAAGTCCGAGCATATCTCGCTCCTCGCACCGCTCGCCGCCGCTCCCCTCCTCTCCAGCAGAAGCTCTCGCAAGAGCGCAACTGCTCCTCGACTTCCCTCCGGCGGCAGACAAGGCCGAAGACTGGAGGGCGACGATCCAAAGCATAATCGCCTTCGCCAATAATGACACGCCGCAGCAACCGGCGACCTCGCGGCCACGGCAAGTCGACCAGACGAAGGCCGACGGCAACAAGACCGCCGGGGGTGCAACCACCGTGCACTCCCCGCCGCGGAAGTAGAAGACGCCTCCCCGCCGGATTAACGTCGACGACGACTCCACGGCGTCGTCGGATCCGCGGGCTCGTCGGGACCAGCGCCAAGTCCTCGACGATCGGCGGCAAGAAGATGCTCGGACAACAATCGAGCGCCGGCGAGAAGCCCGGCGACAATCAGATCAGCGTGCTGGGACCGCTGTCGACACGCGCGCGCCCGGTGAGCCAGGCGACCTGCCGTACGCGGCAGGTTGCCCTGCGTTTACCCGTGAGCTGCGGCGCGTCCAGTGGCCCAGCATGAAAAACTTTAAGCCCGACGTACCCGAGAAGTACAACGGCAAGACGCACCCCTCGGAGTTCCTCAGCATCTACACCATCGCGGTGCAGGCTGCCGGGGGACGTGACGAGAAGATACTAGCTAATTACTTCCCGCTAGTGCTTAAGCCGAACGTTCGTTCTTGGCTTATGCACTTGCCGGAAGGCTCCATTTCTTCGTGGGCAGATTTGTGCCACCAGTTTGTTGGCGCCTTCACGGGCGGCCACAAACCCCACGGCCAGGAGAGTGATCTCCACATCTTGGCCCAGAAGGAAGGAGAAACCCTGCGCAAGTACATCCAACGATTCAGCCGCGTGCAGCACAATATCCCCGACGTCCACCACGCCGCGGTTATCAGCGCGTTCCACCAGAACGTGCGTAACCGTCGCATGCGGGAAGAGATGGCCATGACCAAGATACGGGATGTCAGCGAGCTCTACGCTCTGGCTGACAAGTGCGCGCGTGCCGAAGAGGGGAGGAGACTCCCCGGGGAGGATGCTGGCGCAGGGGGAAGCGACAGCGAGGATGCCGCCCCGGCAAAGAAGAGTCGGCGGTGGAACAACAGAAAGAAGAAGAGCAAGGAGGTGCTGGTCGTCGAGAAGTCCGGCAAGGAGGCTCCCGCCAAGACAGCACAGGCTGGCGGTTCCGGCAAGGAACCTGCCCCTGTAGCGGCAGCCGACAAGCAGGACGGCTCCGACAAGCAATATTGCAAGATCCACCGCACCAAGGGCCACGACCTTTCGAACTGCAAGCGATTCAAGTACCTCGTAGAGGAGCAGAAAGCTGAATACGAGCGGCGCGACAAGGAGAAGGCTCAAGGTGGCGGAGGAGAGCCAAGCAAGAAGCTGCCATTCAATGGCCGGGGAGGACGCCGCGGCAAGGCCAAGCAGCGGCAAGGTGATCGACCTCCCCGGGGCCGCGACAAGGACGAGGAAGAAGACGACGACGACGACATGGAGGAAGGTGATAACAGCGAGCAGGAGTTCCAGAAGGCCACAGAAGTGCTGTGTGTCGACGGAGGCGCCTCTCTGCACACTTCTCACCGCCAACTCAAGCAGTGGGTGCGGGAAGTAAACGCAGCAGAGCCACCCGTTGAGTCACGCAGGCTGCTGAAGTGGTCCAGCACGCCCATCATTTTTGATCTTGAGGATCACCCTGACCGCACAACTGCGGTCGGGTGCTTGCCGATGTTGGTCTCACCCACCATCCGCAATCTCAAGGTCACCAAAATGTTGGTTGACGGCGGGGCCGGCCTGAATATGATCTCCTCGGCTGTGATCAAGAAACTCCAGATCCCAGACGGCGAGCTCGAAGAAACCGGTTCGTTCCAAGGAATAAACCCGGGGAGGAGCAAGCCGAAGGGCAAGATTACTCTGCCAGTGACCTTTGGCGGGGAGCTCAACTTCAGGACGGAGAGGATAACCTTCGATGTTACCGATATCCCATTGCCATACAATGGGATACTTGGACGTCCTGCCCTCGCCAAGTTCATGGCAGCTTCCCACTACGCCTATAATGTACTCAAGATGCCGGGGCCGATAAGCGTCATCTCTGTCCCTGGCGACAAGAAGGACGCGCTTATCTGCGCCGACAAGATATACCGGGATGCAGCAGCCGCGGCGGAGAGCAACACACTTGCCGCTGAAGCTCCCGGGGGGAAGAAGACCAAGACCAAGTCCGGCAAGTGCTCTGGGGCCCACTCCGGCAAACGCACCTCTTCGGAGTGCTGCGCTGCCGTCGAGGACGTTCCATCGAGCTCCACCGGCAAGTGCAAGAAAGGGATGGCCGCTCCACCGGCAACCAAGAAGGTGTCCGCCAAGGAGGACGGCACTGGTGGTACCTTCACCATCAGTGCTACACTTGATAACAAATAGGAAAGCGCGCTCGTTGCCTTCCTGCGGGCGAATGTCGATGTGTTTGCGTGGCAACCATCTGACATCCCCGGCGTTCCCAGGAAGGTAATTGAGCACAAGCTTGTTGTTTGTCCTCATGCGCGGCCCGTCAAGCAGAAGGTCAGGAAGCAAGCCGTGGAGCGCCAAGAATTCATTGCCGAAGAGATCAAGAAGCTAGAAGCAGCGGGCCTGGTTAGAGGCGTGATCCATCCGACGTGGTTAGCAAATCCAGTTGTCGTGCGTAAGGCCAACGGGAAGTGGAGGCTGTGTATAGACTTCACTGATGTGAATAAAGCATGTCCCAAGGATCCATTTCCCTTGCCGCGCATTGACCAGATTGTTGACTCCACTGCTGGATGTGAGCTGCTCTCCTTCCTTGATGCATACTCAGGCTACCACCAGATTTTTATGGCCAAGGAAGATGAAGAGAAGACTGCATTCATTACTCCATGTGGCACATATTGCTTCATACGCATGCCCTTTGGATTGAAGAATGCAGGCTCAACATTTGCGAGGGTGGTGCACACTGTTTTGAGCCACAGATCCACAGAAATGTAGAAGCTTACATGGATGACATAGTGGTCAAGAGCAAGAGCAAAGATACCCTGATCCAAGACTTAGAAGAGACGTTTGCAAATCTGCGCAAGATCCAGCTCAAGTTGAACCCCGAGAAGTGCGTCTTCGGAGTCCCCTCCGGCAAGCTTCTCGGGTTCTTCGTGTCCCAGAGGGGGATTGAAGCCAATCCCGACAAGATAAAAGCCATCGAGCAGATTGAAGCCCCGAAGCGCGTCAAGGACGTAAGGAGGCTTGCAGGTTGTGTGGCTGCCCTCAGTAGGTTCATTTCAAAGTCCGCAGAACGCGCCCTTCCTTTCTTCAAAATCTTGAAGAAGGCAGGTCCTATGAAATGGACTCCGGAAGCGGAGGCGGCGCTGCAAGACTTGAAAGGATACCTATCCTCCACTCACATACTTGTCGCACCTAGGCCACAAGAGAAGTTGCTGCTGTACTTAGCAGCAACTAATCAAGTGGTTAGTGCTGCGTTGGTAGCGGAGAGGGAGGCAGATGAGGAATCTACACCACCGGCAAGCGAATCCAGCGACAAGCAGGGGGCTTCCCCGACAAGATCTGGCCCCGACAAGGACAACTCTACGCAGGAGCAAGGAGAAGTGCGAAGGAAGATGGTGCAGCGCCCAGTGTATTTCGTAAGTTCCCTCTTGCAGGGGGCTAGATCGAGATACTCTGGAGTGCAAAAGTTGCTTTTCGGTCTCCTCATGGCCTCGAGAAAGCTGCGCCATTACTTCCAAGCACACGAGATAACGGTGGTCACTCGCTTTCCGTTGAAGAGGATACTGAAAAATCCAGAAGCAACAGGCAGGATCGTCGAGTGGGCACTGGAACTGTCGAGCTTTGGTCTCAAGTTTGAAAGTACTTCAACCATACAGAGCAGAGCTTTGGCAGAATTCATAGCTGAATGGACTCCAACGCCCGATGAAGAAGTTTCAGAGACAAGCGTCCCCGTACAAGAAGCGACAAGCGAATGGATGATGTACTTTGATGGTGCTTTCTCGCTGCAAGGCGCCGGTGCCGGCGTGGTACTCATAGCGCCCACCGGAGAGCACCTCAAGTATGTTATCCAGATGCACTTTCCCAAGGAACAAGCGACAAACAATACTGCTGAGTATGAAGGTCTGCTTGCCGGCCTCAGGATTGCAGCTGAACTTGGGATCAAGAAATTGATTATGCGGGGAGATTCGTAGTTGGTGGTCCGACAAGTAAATAAGAGTTACCAGAGCCCTTTGATGGAAGCTTATGTAGATGAAGTGAGGAAGCTTGAAGAGCACTTTGAAGGTCTGCAAATGGAGCACGTCCCGAGAGGTCAGAATGATATTGCAGATGGCCTTTCAAAGTGTGCTGCAATGAAGTTACCTGTGGAACCAGGGACCTTCCTGCTCAAGCTAACCCAGCCATCCGTTACACCGTCAATTGGGCAGCACAAGAAGAGAAAGTTGGTCTCCGGTGACTACTTGCCGGCGGATCTCCCCGAGGCCGCCGCCAAGGTCCCCAAGATCAACAATCAGAACGCTGAGGAACAGTTTGCTCCTGCAGATCTAAGGGTCTGTACAGTTGAAGCAAGCGTTCCCGACAAGCCTTGCCCCGGCAGGCTTGCCGAGGGACCATCAGCTCCGGCAGAACCAGAGGTTCTTGCCGTAGAAGCTGGGGTTCCCGCAGCGGCCCTCATTCCTTTAATCCTTGCCGTTGAGCCCCGGGCTCCGGCATGGGCACAGCAGATCGTCCGTTTTCTGCAAACTGGAGAACTTCCCGACGACCCAGCAGAGATAGAGAAAATAACCAGGCAGTCAAGTATGTACCAGTTCGTGGACAATGAACTGTACAGAAGAAGGCTCAATGGTATCAGGTTGAAGTGCATTTCCAGAGAAGATGGACAGAAGCTGTTGGCAGAAATACATGGAGGCATATGTGGCCACCACATTGGCGCAAGGGCACTTGCCGGGAAGGCGTTCCGGCAAGGGTTCTTTTGGCAAGAAGCCCTCCAAGATGCAACTGCACAAGTAACCAAGTGTGAAGCGTGCCAGTTCCATGCCAAACAAATTCACCAGCCAGCTCAAGCTCTCTAGACGATCCCTTTGTCCTGGCCCTTCTCGGTCTGGGGGCTCGATATCCTCGGCCCCTTCCCCCGTGCTGTCGGGGGCTTTGAGTACTTGTACGTTGCGATCGACAAGTTCACAAAGTGGCCAGAAGTGGAACCAGTGAGAAAGGTGACAGCACAGTCAGCAGTCAGGTTCTTCAGGTCAATTGTTTGCCGTTTCGGAATCCCTAACAGGATCATCACCGACAACGGCACGCAGTTTACTAGTCGCACCTTCATGCAGTACGTCCAAGACCTTGGCGCCAAGGTCTGCTTCACTTCTGTTGCTCACCCGAGGAGCAATGGTCAAGCGGAGAGGGCCAATGCTGAAGTGCTGCGCGGGCTCAAGACAAGAACCTTCGACAGGCTGCGCAAGTGCGGAAGAAACTGGATAGAGGAGTTGCCGGCGGCTCTTTGGTCAATCAGAACGACACCAAGTCGAGCCACCGGGCAGACACCCTTTGCTCTTGTCTATGGAGCAGAGGCAGTTCTCCCCACGGAACTCGTATACGGATCTCCTCGAGTGCTCGCTTATGATGAGCTCGAGCAAGAGCAACTGCGACAAGATGATGCATTGCTCCTCGAGGAGGAACGTCTCCAGGCTGCTGTACGAGCTGCTCGATACCAGCAAGCCTTGCGCCGCTATCATAGCCGCAAGGTTAAGGCCAGGAGTCTCGAGGAAGGCGACCTTGTTCTTCGGCGTGTTCAGTCCGCCAAGAATTCCAACAAGTTGACGCCGAAGTGGGAAGGCCCTTATCGGGTGAGACAAGTCACAAGGCCCGGCGCTGTCCGCCTTGAGACCGAAGAAGGCTTACCGGTGAGCAACTCCTGGAATATAGAGCATCTTCGCAAGTTTCACCCATAAGGCGCGGTTGCCGTGATCCGCTCCGGCAACCACCTTTTGTACGAGTCTTGCCGCTGTCGCATGTAAACCTTTGTACAAAGCCGGGCGCAGATCATGTGCATCAGTAAAGCTTTTGTGTTTCGCACTATTGGCCATTTTCATGCTTTTCTTCATTATTTGCATGCATTGTTTGGCATCTTGTGCAGCACACATACCCGGTAAGCATTAGCACGCCGAGAGGCCCTGTACTTGTTTTCCCTTCTCTTCTTCTTTCCATCTTAAGCAGGAGGAACTTTCCTCGCGCACAAGTTTGCCGGGGGGGAGGAGGTGGAGGACGAAACAAGTGCTGTTCAAGAAAGAGAAGCTTGCCGGAGAACGAACAGATTATGAAAGCTAAGTTACCAGAATTTGAGCAGTTCAATTTTTTTAAATTTTAGTTATCTTCCTTGAACAACCACACTTTGTATGGAAAACCTGTGCGCGGAGGAACCTACCCGTGGCTAGCCGCACCCTTACTTTGTTTTCGAGTACGCTCAACGGCTTAAGTGAGCTGCGACAAGTGTCGCGCCCTTGCTTCGTTTTCGAGTTCGCTCAACAAACTAAGTGCGTTGCGACTAGCTGCGGCAAGGTTATTTGCCGGTAAGGCCTTTGCCAGCAGGCTGCTCAGAGTCCAGCACTCAGCGCTCGCGGCAAGGGTCCCTTGCCGGCAAGTTCCCTAAAAGCGTAGGGCAAAAAGCATACAAAGTAAAGGACCAAAAGCAAGGGAGATAACAATGCGTCAATTGGTCGGAAATAAGATAATATATTACAGAGATAACTTGTCGCAATAACTAATTGATCCATGTTCATAACACACTTTGCAGCAGCAAAGGAAACAGAAAGGAGGAAGCCTAGTCTACGCGGTCGCCTTCACGCCTTGAGATCTTGTTCACCTTGGCGATAATGTGGGCGACCTGCGCCTTCAACGCCTCCTGATCTGCATCGGCCGGCAAGCTGCGGAGAACGTTGACAAGATTGATGCCAGGGTTGCGGTAAACTATCTTCGTCAAGACGCGCTCCAAGGTACCCGCGCAGAGCTGATGCGACTCCTCGGCCAGCTGCGCGGGGAGCTTCTCCTGCAGCCATGCAAGCGCCGGCGCGATTCCCCTGAAGAAAAGACTTAATTTGGCGCTGTGGGGGAGATTCGGGTCCGGAGAGTACACGAGGTGCTCCACCCTCAGCGCCATCAGCTCCTTGTCGATGTTGGCAGCAGAAGCGACCAGGTCGTCAGTCCATTGCTCCACCGCCCGGCTGAAGTTGTTCGCTGAGGTGGTGGCGCTCTCCACCAGGCCTCGTTCCTTGCGGAGCTCGTCCTTCAGCTTCGTTTCGCGATCCCGGGCGGCGTCCAGCGATTCAGTCAACGTGGAGACCTTCAACTCCAAATCAGCAATTGAATCCTTGGCGGCTTTAAGCTCGTCGCCCTTCTTGGAGAGGCGTACCTGCAGATCAGAATTGGTGTGGGCGTCCTTTTCCCGCTCCACATTGAGTGCGGTGATCCTGTCCGCGCTCGCCTTCAGGTACTGCTCCAGCTGCGCCACCTTGGCCTCAAGATCCTTCTTGGCAGTTTCCGCAGTGGCGGCGGCAGCTTTCGCCTCCTTCAGGGCCCCGCCAAGGGCCTGCTCCCGGGCGGTGAGGTCGTCCTCGTGGGCGTCGAGGTCGACCTTCCGCTGGTTGAGCGCTCCTTCTCGCCGGGACAGCTCTTCACCAACCAGTCGCTGCTGCTCCTCGGCCTCAGCCTTCTCCAGGAGGAACTCTTGCTGCTCTCCGGCAAGCCTTTCACGCTCCTCCGCCAAGTCGCGGAGGGCCGCCTGGTTGGCGGCGCGGAGCTCCGCGGCGCGCTTCTCCAAGTCTGCTCCAGCCTTGGCGGTGAGGGCTTCCCGGGACTCCAGTTTCGCCTGCCTGGCCCGGTAAAGGGCCAGGAGCTGGCGAAGAAGCTTCTCCTCTTCGGGCTCGTCGCTCCCGCCAGGCGCTTCAACAATCTTCAACCCCGCGGAGGCGAGGACCTCTCCATCAAAAGTCTCTCCCTCCACGGGGGCTCGCGACGAAGACCCCCACGGGACTTGTATGAAGACCCCGTTGGGGGCCTCAAGATAAACGCCTGGCTGCTCCTTGGCAGCGGAGGGATCGGCGGTCGGTGCAGCGCTTGACGCTCCTGCTGCCTCCGGGCCAGCAGTGTGGTCGCCGTCCCCCTCCCCAGCCGCGGCGTCTGCGGCCGGGGCGGTCTCCTCAGCAGCGGGCTCGTCGGCTCCGGCCATGCCCTCAGTGGCAGTGGCGTTGCCGCCGTCACCTTGCGCACCCTCCTCGCCGGCGGTCTCTGTCTCCATCCGCTCCGGCGCAGGAGGATTTAGCAGAAGAAAAAGAAAAGAAAAGATCAAGCAAATATCCAAAAAGACAAGTTCAAGGAGATGAAGTTGCAAGACTCACCTTCACGGACTTCCTCGACGACAGGCTCCCTCGCCGGGGAATCCTCCCTTGGCGGTGGAGCGGTGGCTCCTGCTGGCGGAGGGCCGCCCGCGCCCTCCCTTGGCGGGGTGGCCACCCTTGTCGGGCTGCTCGCCCTTGGCGGGGTGCCCGCCCTCGGCGGGGTGCCCGTCCTTGGCGGAGCGCTCTCCCTCGCCGGGGAGCTCGCCCTTGGCGGGGAGGGTGGAACCTGTGGCTCCTCGGGAGCGACCTCCGGTTGCTCCTGCGGCTGCGGCTCCACTTCTGCACAAGACAAACAAGACAACAAGATGTTAGTACAAGCTAAAACCTCAAGTGCGCCCGACGAACAAAAAAAAATCCAAAACCCAGACTTACGCTGGGGGCTGCGCTGGGGGCTGCTCCTCGGAGCAGCAGGTTGGTCCGACGAGCCTGCCGCTGGCGCGTCTCCGGTCGCCGCGGCGGGCGAGTCGTCTTCGACCTCAACCACAGGGATCTTGGCCCTCTTCGCCATCCGCTGGGTCAGGGTCCTGCAAGCAAAGCAAGAACAAGATCAGAATCATCAGAGAAAGAATCAAGACAGAATCGAAGAAGTTACAAGCAACAAATACTTACTCCTCTTCCTCGTCGTCATTGGAGCTGAGGGCGGAGAAGTCGAACTCCACCTGAGTTGCTCCCGCGCGAGGAGCAGGAGGAGAAGGCTCCCTCGGGCGCTTGGCGGTCTCCGGGGCTGGGGGCTGCGAAGACCCAGCCTCCGTTGACGCCGAGGCCCGAGGAGCAGGCGGAGTGGCCGCTTCGCTCCGGGAGGATCCTCCTCCGCTTGGCGCTGGTGCGCGGGGCGCCCCCGTCGCAGTTTGGCTCGCCCTGGTGGCGCGCGTCGCCCAGCGAACAGGCTGCTGTCGGGGCGCCTGCGTCCTCGTCGCTGTAGCCGCCTTGCGGAGGCGCTTCAACGGTGTTTGCTTAGGACTTGCCGGAGGCGGGGAGTTCTCTGAGGACGAGGAGGCGTCGTCATCAAGTCCCAGAGATCCAGGAGATACCTCCAGAGAGGGGAGCGCCAGCCTCTACTCTAGGCATAAAGAAATGGCGAAAAAGCGCTACGTTTGGATGGATCCCCACATAGTTTTCGCACAGATGTGCGAAAACCGCCATCGTAAGGATGGCGTTGGGGGTGAAGTCTAGAAGGTGGAGGCCGTATGTGTTCATAATGTCACAGAAAAACTCCGAGAACGGAGGGCACAATCCACAATGGAAGAAGACAGCGAAGAAGAAATACCCGCCGGGATACAGATCTCTGGCGACGGCGGGGAAGACTCTGGTGCGGGGATGAGCTTTGGTCTCCCCGGACCAGAAGAGGTAGTACTTGTTCCACAGCTCCCTCGCGCTGAGCCTCGGCGCGAAGACCATATTCCTCTTCCGCAGGGCGGCGAGCTTTGCCGCCTGCTCGGACTTCTCCTTCTTGGTCTTCTCCGCTTTCGCCTTCTCGCTCTTCGGGGCCATGGCGGAAGCGGCGAGGGAAGGGGCGAGGAGCTCGACGGCGCCGCGGATGCGGAAGATGGCGGAGGAGGGGTGAAGGCAAAGAGCAGCGAAGGTTTTCTGGAGGTTGAAGATGCAATGAAGACGAAGGAGGGAAACTGCCCCTGCTTCCTCTGCTTTTAAGGGGGGAGTGGGGGACGCTCCGCATTTCCCATTAAAGAACGAGGCCACGATCTCTCCCACGACGCCGCAATCGACGCGTGCCGTTAGGGAGAGGCACGGCGGATGCGGAAGGGGATTCGGCGTGCCGTGGGCCGCGCGTGCCCGTGCACTGTTTTGGGCCTGGCCCAACAGCGCTCGGCACCATGTGTGGCCCAGGCCCGGGGGCTCCTGTCGGTGTACTAAGATAGGGGTACCTTAGTACCCCAACTTGTGCACGGGCAGTAGCAGCTTCCCGCGGCAGGGCTCACCACGTGCTCGCCGGGAACCTTTCTGGTCCTTATAAAACCATTCAAAAACAAAGTATACAAGACAGAAGATCAAGGCCCCGGCAAGTGGAGCTTGCCGGGAAGGCTACATCAGGCTCAAGATTATCACATTAACACAAGACCCTGGCAAGAGGAGCTTGCCAGGAAGACCAGAAGACTGCATTTCAGAAGACATGCCTCGGCGCACCCTGCGCCCCGGCAGGGCCCGGGGAGCGACAAGCTTCCGGGCCCGGCAAGATCAAGACCCCGGCAAGGTGCTTGCCGGGGGAAGCCTGCACTGTGTGCCCGCGCTCCAGCTCATCGGCCCACGCGTCGCCCTAGGGCCCTTCCAGGGACGCGTGGCGGATGTCTGTGCAGCCTGGGGGACACGGTGGCACTCCACGGTGATGAGGCTACCGCCGTGGGGAATGGAGACGCATGGACGGGTACTTTTGGAGTCGACGGTGACGGGAATTTAAGGCCCTTGTCCCCCACTGTCAAAGTTAGGTGAAGATCACTGTTCATACACTGTTCCCGCACTGTTACAACTACCACCAAAGTTACATTTTTGCCCTCCTCTACGTTGACACCTGTCGGTGACCCCTTGAGCTATAAAAGGAGGCCCATGCACAACGTAGAAAGGGTTCGGAACCTAGATAGCTCTATTGCTCGGTGTAGCTAGCTCTTCAAGCTCCCGAGCTCACAAACTCAATACAAACCAAGCAGGAGTAGGGTTTTACGCGACCGCGCGGCCCGAACCTGGGTAAACTGCCCGCGTGTGCTCTTCGATCCGCTCTTCGTGCTCCCTCCGCTCCCTTACCGCAACGTAGAAGGGGCTCCGGTCCCATAGGTGCTCGTGGTGGACAGTTTCCCCCGACAGGGCCTCCCTCCATGCGCCTAGGGTTGAAACCCTAGGGGCAGGGGGCGCCCCCTATGCCTAGCTTGGGGGGCAAGTCTGCCCCCCTGGCCGCCGCCCCACCCTGGAGATCAGATCTCCCAGGGCCGGCGCCCCCCTGGCCCCTATATATAGTGGGGGGGAGAGGGCAGCCGCACCCCAAGCCTCTGGCGCCTCTCCCCCCTCCCGTCACACTTCCTACTCCTCCGCAGGGCGCCGGCGAAGCCCTGCAGGTTTTCCTGTTGCATCCACCACCACGCCGTCGTGCTGCTGGATCTCCGACGACCTCTCCTCCGCCCTTGCTGGATCAAGAAGGAGGAGACGTTGCTGTACCGTACGTGTGTTGAACGCGGAGGTGTCGTCCGTTCGGCGCTGGGATCATCGGTGACGAAGAACGCGAAGAGTACGACTACTTCATCCACGTTGCTTCGAACGCTTCCGCATGCGATCTACAAAAGGGTATGTAGATGCACTCCAGTATGCTCGTTGCTAGATGACTCCTTAGATTGATCTTGGTGAAGCATAGGAATTTTTTTGAATTCTGCTACGTTCCCCAACAGGACTCACTTAAATGAATTGAGTTATATGTACTAAGTTTGTTAGCAAGGTTCTTTGTGCCTAATTTTAAATAATTCCTTCTGTAGGCACTAGTAGAAAACAAGGCATTGGTCCAGCCCATTAGCCCCGGTTCAATCTAGAACCGGGTCCAATGGGGGTACTGGACCTGGTTTGTGAGCCCAGGGGGCCGGCCGGGCCACGTGGGCCATTGGTCCCGGTTCGTCTGGACCTATTGGTCCCGGTTGGAGCTAAAAACCGGGACCAAAGGCACCCCTTTAGTCCCGGTTTGTAGCACCAACCGGGACCAGTGAGTTGCCTATATATACCCCCTCACTCAAGAGCAGAGCTCACTGCTCTGTTTTTTTTTCTGGCCGAGGGGGAGAGGGGTTAGTGGTGCTCTAGCTCACCTCCTATGCACACAACTTGTTCGGTGGAATGCCCGAGCCACACTAGTTAAGCTTTTCTCCTCTCGAAGCTCTATTTTCTCCGAGATTTGTCTAGGTTTAGTGGTCCGTCACGTCCCGTCCCCGTCTTCGCCGCCGTCGATCGCCCCCGCCGATCTCGTCACCGGCACCACCGTGGTGAGCCTCTTGTTATGTCCATGCTTTTCTTACTTTTATTATTGCTTTAGATAGATATTTGTCTAATTTTCTTACGTTTATTATTGCTTGTTATTATATAGTGCGATGGTTTTGATATCCGCCCACGTGGGCCCTCGTCCGGTCTACGATTCGGATGTGGTATATTATCTTTAATTTATAACTATTTGTTTTAGTGCTTATGATAGTTATGCCGACCAACCTGACATGCATAGATGTTTTATTATGTCTAGGAGGTAGTTGAACCGGAAATTCCAACCGACCCTCTTGTGGAGAGGTTAAATTTTGTTGAAGAGGAAAACATTTCGTTAAAGAAAAAATTTGAAAAAATGGAGGAGAAGAAGATGGAATTGGAGTTGCATGTTGCGGAAGTTATCGATGATCACAAGATCAAGATGGACCCTATTGTCGAGAGGTTAAATTTAGTTGAAGAAGAAAACAAATTCTTGAAGGAAAAAATAAAAAAAATTGTGGACGAGAAGATGATATTGGAGTTGCATGTTGCGGATGTCGTCGATGATCACAAGATCAAGATGGATGCAATGCGGTTGAAGATTAAAAAGATTAGAAAATATGCCATTCATACCGATGCTTGGTATCATTATGCCGTTGGATCAATTGTTACCTTGGTTGCGATTATGATAGCATTTGTTTTCGCGTTGAAATGTTTTACATAGTTTCGATGTGTATGGAGAGCTATATGTTGTTAGATGAGAACTATATATGTATGTACTTTGGTTTTAATGTGATGATGAACTTTTATCCATTTGGTCACTTAATTATCTATTTATGATGTTCTGTAATGGTTTTTGACACACTTAATTATATATAAATGCACGCAGATGAACCGGCAATGGATGTACGGTGACAGACACACCTCCGAGTACATTAAGGGCGTGCGTGAGTTTCTAAATGCGGCTGAGGCAAACAATCAGAATGGTTTTATGTGTTGTCCATGCACTAAATGTGTGAATACGATGTCTTACTCTAACCGGAAAATCCTTCACTCCCCCCTGCTTTACAAGGGTTTCATGCCACACTATAATGTTTGGACGAGGCACGGAGAAATAGGGGTTATGATGGAAGACGGCGAAGAAGAAGAGTACGATGACAACTATGTGCCCCCTGAATACGGTGATGCTGCAATGGGGGGAGCTGGTGAAGATCAAGAGGAACCAGACGATGTGCCCAATGATGCTGCAACGGGTGAACCTGCTGAAGATCAAGAGGAACCAAATGATGATCTTCGCCGGGTCATTATCGATGCAAGGACACAATGCGAAAGTCAAAAGGAGAAGCTGAAGTTCGATCGCATGTTAGAGGATCACAAAAAAGGGTTGTACCCCAATTGCGAAGATGGCAACACAAAGCTCGGTACCGTACTGGAATTGCTGCAGTGGAAGGCAGAGAATGCTGTGGCTGACAAAGGATTTGAGAAGCTAATGAAAATATTGAAGAAGAAGCTTCCGGAGGATAACGAATTGCCCGACAGTACATACGCAGCAAAGAAGGTCGTATGCCCTCTAGGATTGGAGGTGCAGAAGATACATGCATGCCCTAATGACTGCATCCTCTACCGCGGTGCATACAACGATCTGAACGCATGCCCGGTATGCGGTGCATTGCGGTATAAGATCAGACGAGATGACCCTGGTGATGTTGATGGCGAGCCCGCCAGGAAGAGGGTTCCTGCGAAGGTGATGTGGTATGCTCCTATAATACCACGGTTGAAACGTTTGTTTAGAAACAGAGAGCATGCCAAGTTGATGCGATGGCACAGTGATGACCGTAAGAAAGACGGGAAGTTGACAGCACCCGCTGACGGGTCGCAGTGGAGAAAAATCGAGAGAAAGTACTAGGAGGAGTTTGCAAAGGACGCAAGGAACGCATGGTTTGCTTTAAGCGCGGATGGCATTAATCCTTTCGGGGAGCAGAGCAGCAATCACAGCACCTGGCCCGTGACTCTATGTATGTATAACCTTCCTCCTTGGATGTGCATGAAGCGGAAGTTCATTATGATGCCAGTTCTCATCCAAGGCCCTAAGCAACCCGGCAACGACATTGATGTGTACCTAAGGCCATTAGTTGAAGAACTTTTATAGCTGTGGAATGGAAACGGTGTACGTGCGTGGGATGAGCACAAACAGGAGGAATTTGACCTAAAGGCGTTGCTGTTCGTGACCATCAACGATTGGCCTGCTCTCAGTAACCTTTCAGGACAGACAAACAAAGGATACCACGCATGCACGCACTGTTTAGATGACACTGAAAGTATATACCTGGACAAGTGCAGGAAGAATGTGTACCTGGGCCATCGTCGATTTCTTCCGACCAACCATCAATGTCGAAAGAAAGGCAAGCATTTCAAAGGCGAGGCAGATCACCGGAAGAAGCCCGCCATGCGTACCGGTGATCACGTACTTGCTATGGTCAATGATTTACACATAATCTTTCGAAAGGGCCCCGGCGCACTAGCTGTTCCGAATGACGATGAGGGACACGCACCCATGTGGAAGAAGAAATCTATATTTTGGGACCTACCCTACTGGAAAGACCTAGAGGTCCGCTCTTCAATCGACGTGATGCACGTGACGAAGAACCTTTGCGTGAACCTGCTAGGCTTCTTGGGCGTGTATGGAAAGACAAAAGATACAGCTGAGGCACGGGAGGACCTGCAACGTTTGCACGAAAAAGACGGCATCCCTCCAAAGCAGTATGAAGGTCCTGCCAGCTATGCTCTTACGAAAGAAGAGAAAGAAATCTTCTTTGAATGCCTGCTTAGTATGAAGGTCCCGACTAGCTTCTCATCGAATATAAAGGGAATAATAAATATGGCAGAGAAAAAGTTCCAGAACCTAAAGTCTCATGACTGCCATGTGATTATGACGCAACTGCTTCCGGTTGCATTGAGGGGGCTTCTACCGGAAAACGTCCGATTAGCCATTGTGAAGCTATGTGCATTCCTCAATGCAATCTCTCAGAAGGTGATCGATCCAGAAATCGTACCAAGGCAAAGGAGTGATGTGGCGCAATGTCTTGTCAGTTTCGAGCTTGTGTTCCCACCATCCTTCTTCAATATCATGACACACGTCCTAGTTCATCTAGTCGACGAGATTGTCATTCTGGGGCCCGTATTTCTACACAATATGTTCCCCTTTGAGAGGTTCATGGGAGTCCTAAAGAAATATGTCCGTAACCGCGCAAGGCCAGAAGGAAGCATCTCCATGGGCCATCAAACAGAGGATGTCATCGGGTTTTGTGTTGACTTCATTCCTGGCCTTAATAAGATAGGTCTCCCTAAATCGCGGTACGAGGGGAGACTGACTGGAAAAGGCACGCTTGGAAGGGACTCAATAATATGCAGGGACGGATATTCTTGGTCTCAAGCACACTACACAGTTCTACAGAACTCTACATTGGTGACCCCGTATGTCGATGAACACAAGAACAGTCTGCGCTCCAAACACCCGGAGCAGTCCGACGACTGGATTACACGTGAGCACATCAGGACTTTCAGCAGTTGGTTGGAAACACGTCTCAGAGGTGACAACACTGTTTGTGATGAGTTGTACTTGTTGTCCAGGGGACCATCTTCGACTGTATTGATTTACAAAGGATACGAGATAAATGGGAATACATTTTACACGATTGTCCAAGATCAAAAGAGCACCAACCAAAACAGCGGTGTCCGCTTTGATGCAACAACCGAGAGGGGAAAGGACACATATTATGGTTACATAGTGGACATATGGGAACTTGACTACGGACATGATTTTAAGGTCCCTTTGTTTAAGTGCAAATGGGTCAATCTGTCAGGAGGCGGGGTACAGGTAGACCCATAGTACGGAATGACAACAGTGGATCTGAAAAATCTTGGATACACTGACGAACCGTTCGTCCTAGCCAATGATGTGGCACAGGTTATCTATGTGAAGGACATGTCTACCAGACCGAGAAAAAGAAAAGATAAGGAAGCGAATACATCATACGATGAGCCAAAGCGCCACATAGTTCTTTCAGGAAAAAGGGACATCCTGGGAGTGGAGGGCAAGACAGACATGTCTGAAGATTATGAGAAGTTTCATGAAATTCCTCCCTTCAAAGTCAAGGCTGACCCAAGCATCCTGATAAACGATGACGATTATCCATGGTTACGGCGCAATAAGCAAATGACACAAGCGAAGAAAAAGTGAAGACTTTTTTCCGCAACTATTATGATGATACCATGCCAACTTTGTAACAAACGAGTATGATACCATTGTCCGTTTGTACTATTCAAATTTCAATACTACTTGCACTAACAGAGAAAGTTTGTAATTGGTTTTACCAGAAAGAATTAAAAAAATAAAGCAAATAACAAAAGAAAATAAATAATGCAGAAAACAAAACAAAAAACTTGAAAAAGAAATAGCAACAATAAGTATTTTGTTGTAAGTATAAACAAAATAAAATAAATAAAGCAACAAAGAAAATAAATAAAGGAAGTAAAATAAATAAAGCAACTCTAAATACAGCAAAAAACAACTTAGAAATAAACAAAGATAATAAAATAAATAAGGCAACTCTAAATACAGCAAAAAACAACTTAGAAATAAATAAAGCAAAAAAGGAAGAAAAAAAAATTGGGCGCTGCCCAGTGAGCCTGCAAGGCCTATAGCCCAGGATCCACCTGTACTATAAGGCCCAGCAAGCTCACAGGGCAGCGCGCAGAGTTAGGCCGAGAAGCCTGCATTTGAGAGGAGCTTGAGAGGGTGGGAGCAGCAGCCCTTATAAACCACTCTCGAGCTCCCTCAGCTAGCGAGGTGGGACTAAACATCCCACCGCACCCGCGCCAGCACAGGGCCTTTGGTCCCGGTTGGTGGCTGAAACCGGGACTAAAGGATGGCATTAGTCCCGGTTGGTGGCTGAAACCGGGACTAAAGGGTGGCATTAGTCCCGGTTGCTGCCACCAACCGGGACTAAAGGCCCCTCCTTCCCGCCCTTTGGGCTGCTGAAAAGGGAGCTTTAGTCCCGGTTGGTGGCAGCAACCGGGACTAAAGAGGTGTATTAGTCCCGGTTTCAGCCACAAACCGGGACTAATGCCCCTCCTATATAACCAGGACTTGCGAAAATTTCGCCAGTTTCCTTCTTCCGCGCCCCCGATGCCTCCCTCTCCTTCCCCGCCCCCGTCGCCCCGTCGCCGTCGCCGTCGCCCCCGTCGCCCCGTCGCCGTCGCCGTCGCCCCCGACGCCGTCCCGACGCCGCCTCGTCGCCGTCGCCCCGCCCCGCGACCCCGTGCCGCCACGCCCCGCGCCGTCGCCGCGCCCCGTCGCCGTAGCGCCGCGCGCCCCGCCCCGCCGCCTTCGCGCCGCCGCGCCCCGCCGCCGTTGCGCCGCCCAGCCCCGCCGCGCGATGTGAGGGCTTGCTTTTTTTTATGTTTATATAAATTGCTGTATATATATATATAGTTGATGTATATATATGTATATATGTGTACATTTTTTTTATGTTTATATAAATTGTTGTATATATAGTTGCTGTATATATAGTTGCTGTATATATATGCATGTGTATATATAGTTGCTGTATATATATGTATGTGTATATATATTTTTTTTCTTAGGAATTTTTAAATATATATGTTAAATATATATGTATGTGTATATATTTTTTTTTTCTTAGGAAGTTGCTGTATGTGATGTGTGTATGTGATGTATATATATGTGTATGTGGCTATATAGTTTTTTGTTTATATATGCTAAATATATATAGAAAGTTTTATATATGCAAAAGTTACAAATTTAGAAAACGAAGGATAGGAAAGAAGAAAATAAGAAAGAGGAAAGAAAGAAGAAGAGGAGAGGAAGAAGAGGAGAAATAAATAAGAAGAAGAAAAAAAAAGAAAAAAAGAGGAGAAGAAGAAAGGAATAGAGGAGAAGAAGAGAAAATTTTCTCTTCTTCTCCTCTATTCCTTTCTTCTTCTCCTTTTTTTTTCTTTTTTTTTCTTCGATCTTCTCCTCTAGCGGTTCCTTTTTTCTTCTTCTTCCTCTTTTTTTATCGGATATGTCTATGTCGATATACACCCTCCCCGATAACTTCGACATTAGGGGGGGCCGGGGTCGAGGGTCGTCGAGGGACCGAGGGACCGGTCGAGAGATCGCCGAGGGGCCAAGGGTCATCGAGGGGTCGAGAGGCCGAAGGTCGAGGGGTCGAGAGGTTGCCTAGCAGTCGGGGGTCTAGGGTTGTGGATCGCCGAGCAGTCGGGGGTCCAAGTATTGAAGAATTCCATGACTTCATCATTTGCCAGAAGTAACCGGGGCATTTTGGTACAAAGTTATGCAAAGTTATTCTGGAACGGATTTCCTGATAGGATAATCCGTCTTTTGTTACGAATTATCCTATCTGGGACTCCGTTCCAAAATAACTTTGGAGAGCTTCGTATCATCATGCTACTGTTACTTTCGCCTAATGATGAAATATTGGTTTTGTCGAATCCTTTGACACTCGACAAAATGTGACATGAGGGGGTCTAGGGTTGTGGATCGCCGAGAAGTCTGGGGGGTCGAGAGGTTGCCTACCTGTGTCAAAGTATTGAAGAATTCCATGACTTCATCATTTGCCAGAAGTAACCGGGGCATGTTGGTACGAAGTAATTTAAATATGTTTTGGAACGGAGTTCTTGATAGGATAATCCGTCTTTTGTTACGGATTATCCTATCCGGGACTCCGTTCCAAAACAACTTTGGAGAG